>JAWWEU010000125.1:69432291-69446195 GCA_035583155.1 Acropternis orthonyx
GAAGTGGTGGATTCACCATCCCTGGAGGTTTTTAAACTGAGATTGGACGTGGCACTGAGTGCCATGATCTAGTAAACGGACTGGAGTTGGACCAAGTGTTGGACTTGATGATCTTGGAGGTCTTTTCCAACCCAATCGATTCTACGATTCTATGATGACCCCTCAGGCTGGGTGTGGAGGTGCCAGTGACTCCCTTCGGGAGAGTTATCACACCTGAGTGAGTCATTGGTGTGAAGACAGGAAAACTTCCTTATTCCACAGAAGTTCCAAAAACACCCAGCTTGTAGCCTGAGGGATCAGGTGTGCCCCTGGCAGCTGCTGCAAATGATCCATTGTTAGCAGGTCATGAGAAATGACATAGAAGGTGTAGAATACACGGCCCTAGCCACACCCCCACAGTGACAAACTGGTCCTGACCTCTATAACCAGACCAGAAGGATCAGTACAAATATACAATTTATAATGGTGATGGACCTGGTATGATTTGTGTCCTTTTCTTTTTCCTAGAAGAAAATATTTTCATGCAGTTCATAGTGTTTTAAGTCTATTAATAACTGTACAAAGCCTTAACAGCAGATATTGTAATATATAGATAATAAATTTTCAGAGAAAAATATATTAATATTTGTCTAAGTGCTCAATTAAGCAAGTATAACCTTAAATCATTTTATGAGATTGTAGATGTCTCAGAGTTTTTTCTAAGAAATCTAAGAGAAGAGTACATGGAGTGGAGCTGTCGGAGAGGAGAAAAGTGTCCAGCCCACTGTGACAAACAGCTTTTGAAGGTTGTCACAGCTCTTCTGTGGCTTACCTGGCCTATAGATGTACCTTGGCCACAAGACTGTCTCTGGTCTGCCACTTTGGGAAATATTAAATACTATCACATCAGCCAGAGCCACAAAGAAGACTTTGTTGGCTTCTTTCTCATCCTTCGTTCTCCCTTGCCCCAGCCCTTCCTGGAAATGTCAAGATTGAAATAGAAACTGAATCAATCTAAAGCATCAAGCAAAAGGAACAGTCTGTAGATTTGTTTAGCAAGCTTTCTTTGGAACTTAAGTGAACTTCCCCTTTTTTATTCTAGAACATTTATAATTCCTGTAGAGTTCTTGTAGCAGTTATCTTTAATATCCAACAAAAATAATGTATAAATTTTTCATTTTGTTCCTGAATTTTGTTTAGGCAAATGAGTAGATTTCTTCATATTGAAGTATATAAGCACTTACCTCCTGCTGGTTTAAATTTCAACACTGTGGTTCACTCTTTTCCCACCGTTCAAAGTGAGACTGCCACGTGTTTCTGCAGGCTGAACTTTTGGCCTTTTTTGAAAATGTGTTTGGCATTTGCCCTTTTTCAGTAGCTGGGGTCTTCCACCAATCTCTGTGACCATTCAGAGGTGACAGAGAGTGCCTCGCAAGGACATCAGCCAGTTCTCAACACTGCAGATGCAGCCTGTCAGGTTCTATGGACTTACCCATGTCAAATTCTCTCGAGCAATCCCTTGAGTTGACCCTCATCTTGTCCTGTGTAGGTTTAAATGAGATACATTAGTATCTTGCACCTAAGTCATGGCAAGCCTATGTTCATTGAAGCCCTTGCTCAGACACACAGAATACAGCTAATTTAGGGTTCCAAGTTTGCAAAGCAGAACCAGTGTATTCACTGATTCCAGCCTACCGTGGACTGATAGAAACCATCACATGGGTGAGAAAACCATGCTGTTATCTTCACAGCAGCTTTGCTTGAGGTAAACCAGATAAACAGTGAAGAGTCTAGAGAGGTTGTGACTGAAGGAAACCCCCCGTCCATTCCTCTCTGCAGCCTCCAAAAACAATGCTGCTACCTGGGCTCTATTCCAGATGAGCCAGAGAACCATGGCAAAATATACTTCCTTAGTGTGAGCAGCAGAAGGGCAGCTTGCTGTGAGTAGGGCTGAACTGCCACAGATGGTGAAAGGATAAAATGGAGAACTGTGCCAAGGCTACAGGTACCTGGCACAAACACTGGCAAACTGATATAGCTGCTGTAGAAGGGAAAAGTGCTTATTAGCTCTGCTGCAGGGCTGGAAGGACTTTTTTTCAGGCAGTGGTAAGATTTGAGAAACTGAGCAGGAGTGCAGGCTCTTGGTTGCATTAGTGCATGCTTTCTCAGAAGTGTTTTTACCTCATATAAAGTCCTAAGTTAGCTAGGTCGGTGCATAACATATATAATGCATAACTGGGCAGCAGTGCTACAACTGCTGAACTGCAGTCACAATGGAAGGGCAAGTCCCAGGAGCTGCCCTGAGATCAAAGTCTGGACTTTGCTTTGGGAAGAGGGGAATTTTTGCTTATGTGAGACATTGAAGGGTGACCATTGACCTCCAGCCAACCGGACACACCCAAGTGTGTCTGTTTCTACTGGTATATGCTGCATTTTCTCTGCTTTCTGTAAGCCCAACGGAGTAAGGAGGAGGAAAGAGCTGATTTAGCATTGCCTGACAGATGCAAGAGCAATTACCAGAACCCATCAAGGCTTTTCTCAGCTACAGAAAGCGTGAAGACCATATTTTGACAATGTGCCACAGGCAGACAGGGTCCTGCTTTGTGTTATGTTGTGAATAAATAGTGCCTGGCCGTGTCAAGAGTTTATGCAGGGTTTTCAGGGTCTGCTGAGGATCTGCCACTGAAGAGTTTCTTTTATTTCTCTTAACAGCATAACAAATCAAATAAAACATGCCCTCTGCAGCACACAGTTTTACTGTGCCATAATAGGAATCAGAGCAGGACAAAACAATAAAAAGGCTTGAAAAAGAACAGGCAAGATGGAGACTGTGTGAAGGACAGATCAAAACAGTCCTATTTTCACACTGTGGAGACATGAGGCTGCTTACTGGTGCCCAGAGGGGAAGGACACAAGCTCTGAGTGCATGGCATTACTGGTGCTGCACTGAGCACTGTTGACACACCTCATATACCAAGCATAGAAATCTCATAACTATTCTTAAGAAACAAGGCTGTTTTCTCAAAGACTTGCCCCAGCAAACGTCTCTGTTCTCCCACCTGTGCCAAGCCCAGCAGGGCAGTGCTCTGGGATCCACGAGATGTGATGTCTGTGTGCTTTTGTCTGCCATGACATGGTGAGATGTGTAGGTCATGCATGACCAGACCATCTTCTCTGCACATTTCTCTTTTCCCCCGTTCTCAGAATCAGATTTTCTTTTGAGGAGTACTCATCCAAACAGACCACTCCAAGTCATTGTTAAATCAGATTATTTTGGTTCAACATCTTAGGAGAAAAGAGCTTCCTTCCACCTTTTCTGTGTAAATCTGTGAAGACATTACAGGAAGAACCAGCAAGTGCCCATGTCTTTCCCTAATAATACAGAAGCAGGATGTGCATTTAGAGCTGGGGGCTCAGCAGTGCTTCTAAGACCCCCCTTCGGAGGGTGCATTCCGCTGCCAGCCTCTCCGCTGCAGTGAGACCACCAACGCTTGCTGTGTGTGGAACATGTCTTATCCTGACAGCAGAAATAAAGCTGTACTTTCTAGAAATGTACAAATGTTAAATCGCACTCACTCACTAATAGCACTGGAGTTGTGCCAGAGAACAGAAGAGATGCCTGGGCCAGGATAAATCAGCTCTGAAGACAGAGAAGAGCATTATTTGCCAGCTAGGCTGGTGAGCCAGTTCAAAATGGAGTGCCTTGAGCCCACACATGCCATTTCTACCCTTCTCACTGCTGCCAAATGACTTGCTTAAGATGTGGCATTTTAGACTGAGAAGCAGAATTAGAGTGGTTTTGATGTTGTAATAGATTTATAGAGAATTCTTCCTGCAAAAGCATGTAACCTGAAAACCCAGTTGCAGGATTGCTTGGAGGCATCTGTCAACCTTCTCCATGCTTTGGATGCTTGGTGTGTTGTGCATGTCTTTACTTTGACTTAAATTTGCATTGTCTATTCTTTCTATTTTTGTTTACTTTTTGTTTTTATTTCTGTTGGGGGTGGGGGAGGGGGGAAAGCATCTTTGAAGTGCATGTTGTTTTTGAACACTCTGCTACAAGGTTTGGTTGCTGAGAGACAGTGGCTAAAGGCTACAAGTTCCTGGGTCTCTAGACACTGCCTCAGTGAACCAAGAGTACAAGTACAGCTCTGTGGCCAGACCAAGAGAACATGCTGTTTAGTCTTTGCTTTCAAGAGGTGTGCTGAGTGAGAAACCACCAAAGCAATTTGTGGGAAGCATGCTGTGTTTTAAAACACAAGCAGAAACATATTTCGTTATTTTTGCATTGTTTGTTGTAAAAAAAAAAAGCTATCATTCACCTTGCTGGAATATTTTTTATTTTTAAGCCTTGCATAGTAACATGTGGTCTCCATGAGCTGACAGCTCAAGGACATTAGTTCTGCAGGAACACGGTGAACACTTAGGATGGATTGATGCACTCTGGGAGCATGTGCATGTGCCTTGCTTTGCTGAGAGCTCTCTGCCTTACAGATAGAAGAGGAGGTTACAGAGCTTTTTGTGATGTGTCACAAAGGCTGCCCATTCCTGCCCTGCATCACAGCACCAAGTCTGAGAGAGGGACCAGGGCTTTTTCTGGCTTTTCCTGGCTTTTCCTTTCCTCCCAGCAGTGCTACAGTACCATGCCCTCCACCAGCATGCTGTTTCCCTGACATATTCCCGTTTTTCCCATTATCCCTTCTATCCAAACAGCAATTCCCATCTCTCTGGCTGTGCCTGCAGTGCACCCTTCATGACAATCTGAGCTGAGCCAAGACATTTCCTTCTCTGTGATGCAATCCGAGGTCAACCCAAGCCTTTTTTATTTTGAGCTGAGACTTAACTGGCAAGGAATCTGTGTGCTGAGAATGATAGCAGAAAGTGAGGTCTTTCCAAAACCTAAGGGAAATATTAGCATGAAAGAGAGACTGGTTGCTTAAATGCCCCTTTATAGACTTTTTTCCCTCTTTTCTAGAGACCAGTGAGCCCTTTCTTAGCCCTAAAGTTAGTTTTTGTAAAGAATTCCCTTTTTAGGTCTTGGGCAGTGTTTAAAACTTGAAGCAGAGCAGCCAATGCTGCAGAGCCAAGGCAAGGCAGCATCTCTGTGGTGGTGGTGCTGCTACCGCAGCATGACAGGCGTGGGAACAGCTGAGTGACTGCAGTTCTGCCTCTGAAAGTCGTTCTCATTCACTTGTCAGGAGGTTTTCTGGCACCGCCAAAAGCAAGGCAACAGGCAGCAAGCTTTGTCAGCAGGACTTCAGGGACATCAGTCTGGCCTTTGGTGTTGTAACCCCTTGTAAAGATTATAACTGGTTTAATTAAGGGTATGAACTTTTCTGTTTGCATGAGGTTTTCGTTCACAGAGGCATCCTGTCCAGCAAAAGCCACAAATATTTTAGTATAAATATCCTCAATCACTATAGTTTATTTCCCTCCCCAGAATGGAAATGCACTTCTGTCACTTCTAAATACTTCCTGCTCCAAAGTTTACTAGTTTAAAAGCAGTAGAGAGAAAGTAATGCCTTAACAGGTGCAAGAGTGAAGTGGCTTCAGAGAAAATCCAGCACTTGCCTACTATCCTAATTTTCTGTTCCATAATGAACTGCAAGTACTAAGAACATTCACCACTGCTGTGGCAATAGGGACCAGGCTCAGTCTTTAAATGAAATGATGGGTAATGAAAAGATGTTCTGTGATTTTTATTTTGAGTGACAGATTGGTGAGACAACTCTCCCAGAGTGTTTCCTGGAGTAACTTCTCCTGGCAGTAACTACACTTACTGTGGCTATACTGACAAATGTGTCTACCACAGCCAGTAATGAAAAGACACTAGAAAATTCGTTGCAAATGTCCCCCTTGATTTTAGGAGATGTTTGATGCAATCACTTATAGGGTTCCTACTTAAAAGTCTTCTCACCCTGCTGCAGATTTTGCTGCATGAAGGGGTGTGAATCCTGCATTAAACATGCCTAATGCTCTCCTGCCCAAGGAAGCCCACAGCATCTGGCTCAAATATCCACATCACTGTGAGAGGCCTGGGGCCTGGATCAGATGAACCTCAGGGCAAGCCAGCATCAAATGTCAGATAAACAACGTCAGGCAAGCAGACACACAGACCTTGCCTTAAGCCTTAAGCAAGGTTGAACAGTATTAAAAGACTACAGTGGAAAACTGAAAGCAAAAAGCTCATTTAATTAGTCACTACAGCCCCTGTTGGATACTAACAGGGATCTGCAGAACTGGAGATGAAAAAATGGGCTGTTTCAGATGGCTCACGCATGAGTGTGGCAGTGAGTCACTTCATTGCTGCTTTTCTTCAGCAGCAGCAAGCAGAGGTGTAAAAACTAATCTGAATTCATAGGCAGTCACCAGTTTGCAAACCACACAGAAGGGCCATAGAATACGGCTATTTAAATAAAATTCAAGTTATAAATGTTGTTGATAATGTAATTGTATTCTCTAGTAACTATATTCATGTCTATGTACTTCCGATCACTTACCCTCTGTTGGGGAGGTTGTTTCATTTCTTCTGATGAAAGATGTGACGTGGGTAACTATCTTTGAAAATGAAGTATTTGGCTTTCTTTTCAATCAATATTGCTACTATTTAACTAATGGTAAGACAATAGAGCTCAGTTTACTTGCCCCAGCCACCTTTACTTAGCACTAGCAAAAAAATGAACTTTTAATAAAGCAGAAGTACTTCTAAAAGATCTGGTGAAAACAGAATCTAATCCAATGTTAAGCACACTCAGTGCTTTCTGTCTTTCCAAATGACATGGTTTGACATTCCTCATGTGTAGGGATGAAGAGATTTTTGTCTTGAAGTCCTAGAAATCTCAGGCCATGGGAGCTTCTCAGCACCAGCTTCATAACCTTCCTGTGTTCCCAGATAGGCTGGGTACAGATGGGGACTGTGGGTAAAGGTCTTGTTTGACCACTTGGGAGCAACAACTTCTTTTTCTTTTTAACTTCACATGACTACAGGTTGTTTTTCAGTAAATCTGCCATAGCTTTTAATTAAACAAAGGTCACCTAAAAACAAACAAACAAAAATTTATCAGCTTTATAACCCTTTATCATCAGTAATGCTCTAAAAATGGTGTTTGCACAGGCTCTTTTAAGTTACATTTCTCCAGCTGTCTTGTAGCAAATTTAGATAAACCAGGGTCTTGCTCCTCTGGCTGTCTGCTGGAAACTTCACTGCCAAAAATACTTATAACTGCACGGCTTAGCTGAGAGACCAGTTTGATGTCTAAGACCAATGATTATGTCACTGTTCTACACTTGCCTGTGCCTGATGCTCAGTGCACAGCTGGCCAGATCCTTCTCTGTTCCCCATTTTGAGGGCAAGATGTGGAATCCCTATGGCCAGTGGGGCTCCATGTGAAATTGGCTCCTTTTTTTCCCACAACAGTTATTGTGGCTTCTATGAAAATAATACTAAAAATAATTCAGGAATAAGCCTTATCTTTATCATTAAGAAAAGAGTTTGCTTTGTTCAGACCTGCCAGGTAGGGCACACACAGTTCTATGATGTTTAATTTTGACTTATCTGCAGCCGCTTTTTGTCTGCCAGCACTGGAAGAGTGCATGTGGAGATTTCAGTACACAACTGAAACAAAAAAATCTCACCTTCCTGACGTGATTGACTTTCTCCTCACAGCTTTGGCAGCATCCCTCTGGTTTTACTGCCATGTCCATGTCTCCTTCATTAATCATGCTGCTTCCCTGCCTGCACAGACCACTGTGCAAGCCTGGCCCCAGTTCCAGCAGCTTTTTGCCTTCTGTTGGCCTTCAGCCTGTCATGGTGTACAATGGATCCAGCACGTAGCTCAGGCAGAAAGTGTTTACTTTCTCCTTCCATGCTTTGGCTGTCAACCAGGTTTGTTGAGCAACCAGTCCTGCAGTGACCACCTTGCTCCTTAAATCTGCCTTTCCCAGCCTCTGTTTCTGGGACTGTCACAGCAGCAGAGTGACTTACTGCCACTTCCTCATCCCTCAGTTCACTTTGTTCTTGAACAAAAATGCTTCACCAAAACCTGTTTTCTCTGTGACAGGTTCAAATGACTGCACAGTGACCTGACACTGCTTCTGACAGCAGCACAAAGTGACACATAGACTCACCTCTCCAGCAGTGTTGCAGTCTGTAAAAGGCTCTGCTGATTCTTATCCTCCCTTAATTATGTCTCCCACATCACCTCTTCCCACAAGGATGAGGTTTTCTTTCTGCACCTGGTGATGTTCTGCCTGACATACCACTGATTCATCAGCATGGGCATGGTCTGCAGGCTTGTGCTGTCCACTTTTATCTGCCCAAGTGCTTTCCTGCCAAGAGCAGCAGGAGATACTTGTCTGTTTGGTGCTTGTTTTGAGTGCCCCAGTGCCTGCTTGCATCTCCTCCTCACTCATTGCCTGCTTCTATTTCTCCTGGGGCTTTATCTCCACATACCTGGCCTCTTAATAAATCTTGGCTTGTTTTTCTACTTCTCCCTCTCTTTTTGGGTTTCTGTTTCTCTTCCTGTTTTCCAGAAGTGAGAAATGATACTTGGCTGGAGAGAGGATATTAGGAAACTGGAGGTGGTGCCTTTATGAACCAGCTGGAGAATTCAGTCCATCAAAGGAATCAGGAGAGTGAGCGATGGAGTTCCCATTTTCAGAAGGGTAGAGTATCACAGCAAGGATCTTCCTGGCCCTTCATCTTGATCTTCCAAAACTCAGATCCATCCCTTAGGAAATGTACTTAACTCCTAATTAATGAAGTCTTAGAGGTTTGGATGCACTCACCCATCCAGCCCACTCACTGCCATGTACAGATTATCTTGCCTTACTGATTATCTTTAACAGCACCCATTACTAGCCAGGGCAGGCAACATTGCTTAAAATGATAAAAAAGCTGAGATACCTGCTTTAGTCTAGTGCAGTGCACACCTGCACTACAAGGATACTTAACCCGTCCCAAACCTTTCTGAAATTGTTTTACCTTCTGCCTGCAAATTACTGAATTCTAGTGTAATTGATTTAAGGAAGGGTTAAATTGGGTTAAATACATCTCCATTATGTGCTCTTACTGCTTTAATTAGGTCAATTTAAAATCAATTTAGAAAAGTTGCACCAACTTGTTTAGTTAATGTAGATCATAGTCTAGATAGGATGAAAGAGTAAAACAATTAATTCAGTCATCAATTCATCATATTTTATGGCCAGATGGTCTCAACCTAAGTTTATGGTTTTGTTGAGCCTGGCTGTACTGGAGCATACATGTGTGCTGGGGATGAAATCAGCTGAATTTGAAAAGCGCTTTTCTCACCATGCTGCCATGGACTCCAGCCCAGCCAGGTTTGCTCTACTTGTTCCATGCTAGATGTGTTGCCAGCTAGGCCAGGGTCAGCAGCCTCAGTATTCTGTAACTTGGTAACTCTGGTCATGTGTCCCAGAGTCAGAAAGGGAGGCCAAGGCAGAGCACCACAGAACAGAGACATCCTTGTGAAAACTCACCTTCCCCCAGAGCTGGAGCAATTTGGGAAGGAAAACCACAGAGCAAAGATATGGTTCCTTGCATTTCAACACTGCCTGTGACAACAGCCAAAGACTAAATAAAAAATTAAATAAAGGAAATACCAAAACAACCTCTCAACTTAAAACGGTTTGCGGTTTTGTGGTAGTGCAAGTGACAGGGACCACATTTGGTTTGGACAGGGTGTGGCAGAACGAGCTCCCTGACACCCCTGTAGTGGAAATGAGAAGTGTTTTAAACTGGAAATTTTGTTGGAGCATATTGGGTAGTTGGTATTGCCCTGAACTGGTTAACCTTGCCAGTATCAAGCGTAAAAGTGGCCTGATATCTCCGCACCACAGGTTCACATAGTCACACGTGACAGGCTCAGTCACAGAGCTTTGAACTGACAACCCCAAAAAAGCACCTGGGCTGGGTCAAGTCAAAAATGCCCATAGCTCAGTATAACTCTTCAACAGTGCCATTAAAAAACTGGGCAGGCAGAGGGTGATCCTTTCTCTGTTATTATTTTTCTGGACCTTGTCAATGTAAGGGTTTCCTGAAGCAGAGACTGTGAACGAGCCAGTGGGCCCTGTAGCTCCTGAGGACCCTGTCCTCTATGAACTGGCCTCATCTATTCTTAAACTCCCTTAGTCCTTTCATCACTAACGTAACTCGAATTTCCCTGGTTTAATGGCTGCTGGGTGTGAAGTAATTTCCTTTTATGCAGTTAAAGCTGTTTCTTGCTGACATCCTCTGAAGGCGAAGCATGGAGTGCCTGGGTGAGAGCCGTGGCACTGCTGCTGGGGTGCAGGGTGTTCAAATGGCAAGGATCAAGTTCCATGTGCTCAGCAGCTATTAAAGAATCTGTGTGGGAAAGGCATGGGAACCTGGGAAATCATTCACCCGGCGCTTAGGCCAGAGGGTGAATGAGCTGCAGGGAAAGGGAAGATTGATGCCATGGTGCTCCCATCCCCCTCTGGCTGGGCATTTCACATCAAAGTCAGATTTGGGAGAGGAAGACAGAATTTCCCAGGTCAAACTTTGCATGATTTTTCAGATGTGTGTTTCTCCACTGAATGCACATACACCAGAAGAGTCTTTCCTAATAGATAACCAATAGCTAATTCATTTAACACAGAACTGTGATGGTTTTAAATTCTCAGGAAAAAAGTGTTTGAGAAAAATATTTCAGTGTGATTTTTATCTCTCCAGTCCCAGCCAAACTTCCCAGCTGCAACATTTTAACCTTTTCATAAATCACATTTCCCATAGCTTTCCATCATTCAAATGTCTCTTTTCCAGTGAAAGGCTTTGGTTTTCCATCCTTAGAAGAGCCAGAAAAGCCACAGCATTAGTATCTCCAAGGAAATTACTTCTTTGCCCCTTGGACAAGCTGGATGTAAAGACAATCACATACGCAGTGTCATGAGGACATCAGTCTCAGGTGCTTCACAACTGCTCATTCCCAGCCTTGCAAAGGCACCACAGATGTAACCATCTCACTGCACAGTGTCAAAGCAACTGAGCTGGCAGGTGTTCAGGCAAATTTCAAGGAGATTATTTGAATGAAGAGTTATTCTTGCTCTGCAAAGAGATTGCTGCAATTAACTTCTTCCTAACTGGGTAGACTTCCTTTTATTTTTCACTGCTGTCCTGCACACATGTACCCATGGAGGGGAAGAGGGGGAAGGACTCTTGTTGTGCCCTCCTACACTTTGCTCTGCTTGGTCTGCACACACTGCTTGCAATTCAGGTTGATGGGTTTGAGCTGGCTTTGAACAACCCTCTGCTCATTGCAGCTGAGCTTAGCAGAGTGAAATACTGCCTGAGGCATATCTGAAAGAGTATTCTTGAATAATTTACATACATATGTAAATAAGTAATATATATATGTTATATAGTACAACAGTTAATCCAGCCTGGCAGTGGGGCAATGGGAGCAAAGAGCTCTTTCTAAAGGCACTTTTTTCCCCTCCAGCCTTGCCTTCCTCTTCCTTGTTGCCATGCCCTTAACTCAGCACTTGCATTTAAGCCCTGCATTAAACCAGTATCAAATCCTCATAATGTCTTTCTTTTTTTTTTCCCCAAAGCTTGTTTTGTCTTCAAAAACAACCTTTGTGGGCCCTGGTCTGGCCTTCAGTTCTGGCATGTTTTAGGTCTAGGAGGTGATTTCAGTTAGGTCTAACAGAGGGTTGAAAAGACCTGGATTTTAGGGTTTTCATTCATGAAAAGCAACCAGAGCCAAATCAGCAGCAGGTGAATAAGCTGCACATCTGTGATATCCTCAGCACGTGTTGACTCACAGCCCAAAAACGGGAGACAGGCACCATTGGTGTCATGGGTAACATGCAGAGAGGTGGTAGGAACGATGGAGATGCAGCCAGAAACATTTCAAGGGGAACACTAAAGAAGGCACAGAGGTACAAGGACTGAGGGACATTGGGAATTCAGGGCACCTCAGCTGGGGTCCTCCAGCCTGCGCTGACGCTCTCTGGCCAACGTTATGCAGAACACTACAGAGCTGTGTTGACCATCAGTCCTCTCTAATGCTTCCAAAGTAAATCCCATGTATTGATCTTTTCCCAGACACTATAACCTCACCTCAGAGTCTGGCATTTTGTTCTAGTAAGTAATTAACTCTCTCATCTCCCACTCGCCAGTCCTGAGTGGCCCACCCAGCAAGGGCAGAGGAGGGTGGAGAGGGTGGATGTTGACCTTCTTCTCCGCTGGTGGTGTCCTCAGAGCTTGAGTCTGGAGGCTGTACCAGCATTTACCGTTCAAATCTATGCAGCACATTTTACAAGCAGGAAAAAAAATAATTTGTACCAGAGAAAGACACCTTCTTGATAGGTCCCACCAAGCCAGAAGGGCAGTGGAAAGGGTGCAGTGGCTCGAGAAGGCCAGAACCTTGGATTCCAGAACCTTGGGTACCTTGTGTACCAGAACCTCTTGGTCAAAACTGTCAGCAGGAGGTTGTTGGTCACAAAAGTGGCTCAGGAAATTGTCTAGCTGTGATATATCCATGGCTACAATCTTGCTTGATGGGGTTTGGGTTTTTTTATTTTGAAGGGCTATGGTATTTAGATTTCCATCTTTCCATTGAAAATGAATCCACCGATTTGCTTATCAGAAATTCAAATCAGTAATGCTTTCCTTCTGTTCATTCACCCATGTCTTTTTCAATCTTCCAAGCTCTTTACTACTAATGAGGTATTTCCTTCTTTTTATTATTAATGATCCTGGATATTCATAATCTGAGGCTACCTGATACCATAAGATTTCTTAAAGGTAACACATTTTGAGTTTACCTTGTTTTCTGCCTTTAATGATCTGAGTTCTTATGTTGAAATCCTACTGGTAACCATCACAGTACGAAACTTCTTCTTTCAAAAAAAAATCCCAAATATTTTCAAGGCATTAAACCTCTGAGAGAATCCCCCCAACACCACATGACATAAACACATGACTGTTTTAAATCCACTGCTGCTTTTAAAAAGGGAGAAGCTGGTCACAGTTGCAAAACCAAACACAGAACATGTTCAGATTTAGAAAGTTTCAGTTCCTTCACCACACAGAAATTTAGGGCTAGCTGTGAGTTTGCAGAGCTACCTCAGCTGAGTGAATCCCTTGGTGATGGAAATAGCCTGTTCAGAGCTCATGGGCTTGTGGAATTGCTCCATTGGTGGGTAAAGCCACACAGCAGACATTTGTGTCCAAATTCTCCCCAGGGTCATGGAAGAGGTGCTGGAAATACACACTGGCTCATGCTGTGATCCCCATTGCATTTCAAATGGGACTCGACACTCTTGCATGCCCACATGGGAGGCAACACCACCATGCCCAATATGTGTCTGCCTGACAAACCTTGAAAACCGTTTCACTACAGCACATGAAAAAGGCTCAAGATGGTTTGGGCTTGTTGGTCCTATTCATCCAGAAATGCTTGGGCTTGGACACTGCTACTTCTCCTACCAGCAAGATCTTCTGCACTGATGTGAGAGCAGGAAAAAAACCTCTGCAAAAGCCACAGGGGAGAAAAAAAGCCCTGGACTGGGGAAGACCATGCTCTGTGGATCAATGGGGAGGGGGACAAAAGCAGTGCCATGGAAAGGGACCTGGGGGAGGTGGTTGATGGCAAGTTGGTCATGACTCAGCAGTGCCTTGGCAGCCAGGAGGGCCAACCATGTCCTGGGGGGCATCAGGCAAAGTATTGCAAACCAGGCGAGGAAGGGGATTGCCCTGCTCCGCTGTGCATTGGGGCGGCCTCACCTTGACTATTGTGGGCAGTTTTGGGTGCCACAACGTGTATGTGTGTATGGCCAGACTTCGTGAACGAAGATCTTGGGAAAGGCTCTCCCCATGTGGGCGTGCCCTTCCAGCCTGCGCAGTGGATTTTTTAGGTGAGGCACAGCGTGCGCAGAACTGG
>JAWWEU010000125.1:69446295-69470897 GCA_035583155.1 Acropternis orthonyx
TCAGCCTGGAGAAGAGGAGACTGAGGGGAGACCTCATTGCAGTTACAACTTCCTCGTGAGGGGAAGAGGAGAGGCAGCTAAAGCTGAGAAAAAAAATGGAGAAGGTCAAAGGTTGGACTCGATGATATTGGAGGTCTTTTCCAACCTAAATGATTCTATGATCTAAGCCTGCATCTTGCAAGGCAAGGCTGTCAAGCTTTCAGTGATGCAGTGGTGGATTTGGATAGGGCTGGTGGGTCTGTGAGAAATCTGAGCAGGTGACTGATGAAAGCTAAAAACATTCTCTCGGTCCTCTCCCTCCAGGGCTTGGTTGCTTCCTGGGTAATTTACCTTTTTTGAAGGATTTAGTGTGAGGAGTAATTGACTGTTAAACACTAATGAGACCAAGTGTAATTGATGCCTGGGAATTGAGTCAAACCTCTTCAGTACATCATTGCACCTCTCTCTCCCAGAAAGGGATTATCTGGCAGATAGAAACTGCAGTTGGATGGACTGCTTGCTTCCCAAACACACTGTTTTTCTTGTCAGAACAGAGCAGAGCAGAAGAGGGTTGCAGTGTGCAGGATACTAATGTATGTAGTGCCAAAAAAATGCCATGCTCCCAAGGGTTGCAGAAATAGCATCACACATCCTGGGGGCTTTCTAAGCTGACCCAAAATTGAATAGCAAATGCAAGCAGCAAAAAGAAGGAGGGCCTCCAAGCAGGAGGATTCATCATCTTGAAGTCTGGATGGTTTTTGATAGTTCCTTGTGGACAGAAGGTGGGAAAATAGACTGGGAATCCTTATGCTAAAAGAAAAGGCTGTGTTTACAGCTGGCTAAAGAGCTTCTGTGCTGGGAAATGTTCTCTTCCTTGGACCACCACAGCAGAGGACTCGTGCATGATGAACACAGAAATGCTCATGCTCTCTTCTGTCTTTAATAGGACAATATAAATATAATATTCTTTTCTTGCCATGCTGAGCAAAAAAAAAAAAAAAAAAAAAAGATGGCTGGAGTTTGCAGACTGCTAAAACAAGGACTGACTCAGAAGTGCCAGCAAGCTCTGCATGGGGCTTTCAGAGTTAACAAAAATAACATCACGTGTCTTTGAGGTGATCCGAATTGGAGCAGAAATGGACAGCAAATGCAGTTGGGAAATAGGTTTATAAGCTTTTATTTAGGAGCAATGGCTTCTGCTGGCAAATCTCACAGGGTGCTGTGGAGAGCCTGTAATAAAGAAGTCTCAACTGTGTCCATTGAAGTCTCAATGCCTATAAGGCCCCCCGCTGTGCATGGGGAATGATGTGATTTGTCTGAGATCATGAGACATCTGCATGTGAGCTGGGAACAGAGCCCAGATCTTGTGAGCATTAAAAACATTTGCTTTAACCCTGCAGCTCTTTGCTTTCACTTACTGGAAGCTTTGAGTAGCTCCAGCATCATTGCCTTAAATCAATCTGTCACAAGACCAGAGCAGAACAGATTGCACAGAGAGGTGGTAGATGCACAATCCCTGGAAACATTCAAGGCCAGGTTGGATAGGGTTCTGAGCAACTCATGTAGTTGAAGATGTCCCTGCTCCTTGTGGGGGGTTTGGACTAGGTGGCCTTTAAAAGTCCCTTCCAACCCAAACCACTCCATGAAGTGAAGGCTGAGATGCTCTGCCCTGATCAGATGCTATGGCACTGTTGAGATGATGCCAAGTCTTCAGATAACAAGAAGCAGCCACCAAATAGTGCAGTAAGGAGGATAGGCACGTTCCTGCTTCTGATCCAGAGAAAAAGATAATGCTAACCATAGCATGAGAATGGCCACGAGGGCTTAAAGTTTCCCACTGCATTGCTCCTGTAACACAGCTGGATGCTGCAGGCTGTCTTCCATTTTTGGGTTGCACCGAGGTAATTAATTACTAGTGGGCTGGCAGGTAGCTGTATCATTGCAAAAATGCAGAGTTCAGGAATAATTTCCTTCCCCAGGGCACATTAAGGAGTCCTTTTCTTCCCCAGTTCACATTAGGTCAACTGCTGAGGTATTTTTCTGACACGGTGGAAATAGCTTGTCAGTGACGCAGTAACCTTCACCCCACCTTAAAGATATTAAACCCAGAAGGCCTGGCTGAAATGGGAATGGCAGGAGTTCACAGGTCCTTTCCCCTTCTCACTTGCTCCTTGTACTGCTTAACATAGTGTGTTGAGGATTTCTCAGCCTGTTGTCCCAAACAGCCACTGTAAGTACACTCTTGGACAGACATCCATTTAAACTCAGAGCAGTTTCAATCAAACCTGCTCTGACAACTCTATTTTTAAGCTGTGGGAGGTTTTGCTAGGAACCAGGGATGATATGCCATGGAGAGGATGCTTTGTGTTTGTCAGGTACATGTAGCATGTGGTGATTCAGACAATGCTTTCAGCTCTCAGAAGGAAAAGACATACTGAGAGCATTTTTCATATCTCCATGTTCCCCAAATCCACGCTCATTTGAGATGGTCCCTGAGTAAATACAGAGGTAGTGGTTCAAAGGAGGCATTAGCAAGACATGGGTGCCTTGGGTGGGTGTTTGGGTCTAGCACAGGATTTCTGATGCTGGCAAAGAGGGTTTTTATCAATTTCTCCAGAGGAACTGGCAGCGTTGAGAAAGGCAAGTTTATTTTGGAAGGCAACTTCAGCCTTAGGAACATACACACATCATGAGTTTTCCTTATTTATTTAATTGTAGGTGGGCATTTTTCAAATGGTTTGTCAGGTAGTAAATAAACCCCCTCTTATCCATAAAATCCCTCCCCACTAATTTAGGCAAGATTAGGACAGAAAAATCAGAGAGAACTGCAGATGTTGAAACCTGGCTGGTTTATTTTATGCTGGCACAAACTTTTTCCCATCTAAAATCACCACAAAAGTTGTGGACATCTGAAATACCTCCTGGAAGCAGAAGCTCTGCTGCAATCTGAGGCCAGCTGAAATGTTGGGTCTTGTTATACCAGGAAAACTCCTGTCTCTTGGTTTTATGTGCAAAGCTGAACTGAAACCAACTCTTCAGGTCATCTATGTCCTTTGTGTCCATGTTTCTGCTTTCTCATCTGCAAAATCTTATTTTAAAGGAACAATTCTTCTGGCACAGACAGTGAAGTAGTCAAGAGTCCAAGTCCTTTTGCAAAATCCTTTCACTGCAATGAAGAATGCTTTGCTTCCCGGGAACAACCCAGCATTTCCAGGTAAATATCTCTATCTCATTTTAAACATTGCCTTTAAAAAGATATCCATGAATCCCAGGAGAATAAAACATTTGCCTTGCATGGCTTTGTAGAAACAAAACCCCAGCTGTCAAGTTATATTCACAGTCAGAGAGGCTCTTGGAAATGCAGATCCCTGCGGCACAGCCCTTGGGCTATAATGGTGGGATTAGCGGCAATGGATGAATCCCAGCCTGGCCTCACGCTCTGTGGCCTGACCAGGTGGGTGTGCCATCAGTCATACCCTGTCCATGGAGGTCTCCCATCCCATCCCCAAAATGAACCAGCAAAGACTCATTTCTCTTAAATAGTTTAGTGTGGAAACAGTTTGGTATGACAGATGTTGGCAGGCAAGAGAAAAAAATCCCAAACAAACCAAATTAATTCCAGTTCTTTGAATTTGAAGCAAAGAAAGGGAGGGTCTGGTTTCAGAGAAGAGGGGGAGGCTTTTGGGCAGAGGGGGCACATCCTGCCAGTGCACAAGGGCAGGGCAGCAGCAACCCATGCCCATCCCCTGCCTCTCTGGCAGCAGCGTGTGGCATGACACCCCACCCCCTGCCCCAGAGCACCAGCCCCACCAGCAACTTGGGCAAGCCAACATGAACCATAGGGAACAGGAGTGGCAACCTCATTGTGGGCTTCTGGAAAGGATGAACACCTCCAAGCAGGGGGGAGGGTCTTGGGAAACCGGGGTGCTGGGAATGGGGACACAGTTATTAAGCTGGACACAGTTGGGTTTGGCTTGGCTGGAGCTTCAGCTGCAGGAGCTGTTTTGTGCAAGTCAGAGCAACACCTACAAAACCTCTGAAAGTGAAAGGTAAAGCTGAGAGCTTGTAAAAGCACTGCCTGGGAAGGACTTGGCTTCACGGGGCCAGCACAGAGACTTGAGGCCACTCAGTGACAAAGAGTTGGGTCAATGAGAGCCCGTGGGTCAAGGTAAAGGGGTAGATCCTGTCTGTGCTCCCACCACATGCTCTGTGTCATGCAGTGGCTGCTGGCCTGTTCAGCTGGAGCATGTGTGGACATTGTCTCTGATGGAGGAAGACGAGCTTGTCATGATCTGGCTGTACCAGAGATACCTGAGCAAACCCGCAGCTCAGTGGGTGGAGTGGATGCACCCGCACCTTGAAAGATCTGTTTCATCAATGCTGTCATGCCCAGAGCCCTGGACCAGCCCCAAAACATGAGGCAAAGGACAGAACCTCCTGCCTGAGCTTCAGTTACTGTAAAATTACACAACTGTGTCACCAGTGCTGATGTTTATGCAAAGATGGGATGAAACAGGCCCTCCCTGCTGCTGCCCCTCACTGGGCACCAGTCTGGGTCCAGCCTCAAACTCCTGCCTGCACTTTTCAAAAGCAGTAATTCAGACTCTGCTCTCTTTCCATTCCTGTAAAAATTCATCTCTGCAGCTTTACCCCAAATGAATGAAGATCCATTGAGTTGCAGCTGATTCCTGTGGCAGGCCAATGGCACTGCCCTGGTCTATAGCATTTACATTCAGGAGGCTACTGGGGCTAAAACACATCTCAAGTTCTGCATCTTCCAGAGGTAACCCAGGTTCCCAGGCAGAGGAAATATGGTATAACAGAAAGCAGAAGAACCCTGTATTGAAGTGTTTTAGAGAACATTGATTTTTTTTTTTTTTCCAAGGGACAGCCCTGGGATTTTTCTGCAAAGCTATTGTACTGCCAGCATATGATTTGCTCTACTTGCTCTTTCAGATTTAATGCCCCATTAATAATACATTTTGTATTTATTGCAGTTTGTGCTGCTGTTCCACTGTTACTTCTTGATCACTCGTTATTCTCTCTGTAGTGCTAGGCAAGGCTCCAAAACCCAAACAACAGCAGCAGTGTTACTACAGCCCAAGCCACAGACTCAAGGCAGCTCTGCTGAGGGGGATCATTTATCTTCCCAGAGCTGGCAGGGCACGCAGCACCTAGGAAAATGGGAACAGCTCTACATCCTCTCCATCTCTGTGATCAGACCTAAAACTTTTCCAGGGCAATTTGGACAGTCAGCTCTTTCGAGGGATCTAAGCCAGAAAACTGTAAAACATCACTAATGAGCAGCTTGCTTAATCCTGGCTCTGCAGAACCTGCTGTAACAGGAGCAGGAACGGGCTGTTGGGCTGGCCCTGGCCAACAGCTCAGCTCAGGCCTCCATGGAGGATGTGCTAAGGTTGCCTTCCTCATCCACTCTGCACTCCCTGATCAACTTCACATTCTGGAAATCACTGCTGAGCTGCCCCTTGACCCTGCAGCCAGCAGAGCTCTGTAAGCCCCTCCATTTCCCACCCTACAGCTCTCTGAGCACCCCATTATGCCCCCGTACACCTCCAGCACAGCGTACAGGCTTAGGCATTGGTGTCCACTTCCCACTGGGAACATCCTCAGGCCTCACCAAACCTGTACTGCACTGTAAATCAGAACTGATATAGAAAGGCAGTGCTGAAGGAGTTCGGTGGTTGCCTCACCAAGGGGTTACACTGCTCACAGGGCTTCATAATCCTATATTTTCCCTAGGGACTTAAAACCCCTGTCTTTCTCACCACAGGAAAATGCCTTAAATCCTGAAGAAGAGCTAGTTGCAATAATGTTTTGAGGCAGGCTTTCTCTCCACCCTTCTGGATGAGGCTGCACAAACACTAGGAGAAAGGTTTCTCTGGTCTTCCAAGCAAGCCCTAGTTTTCCCTCCCTTCCCCTGGGAACAGAGCTGACCTCCTCCTGCCCTTGTCCCAGTGAATAGCACGTTACTTCCAGCAGCAGCAAGGAGTTTCGGAGCAGGAGAACTGAAGTTTTCCTGTCCTGGGCTGGTGGTTAGTGCACTCAGGAGGTGGGTTTGGAGCCCCTCAGGGCATGGAGAGAGCCCAAAGCAAGTCTCCTATGTCCTCAGTGACTGCCCTCAACACTGGGCTCATGGGCACAACTGGCCATGGGTCACTGCCTCTTCCCTGGGTGCACTGTTACGTCACACTTGCTCTCTTAGTCACATTATCTACAAAACAAACAAAGTAAAACTCAAGGGTCTTCAGGGTGGAGCATCATCTGTGCAATATAAACAGCAAGGGAAAGCAGGGTCTGAAGATGCACGAAGTTCCCACTATTCCCTTCTGGTTGAGGTAAGTGGTTGCCATGCAGGAAGCTGTGGGACACAGGTCTCATTCTCCCCTGCCTCACACCAGTCATCTTCACACCCACAGACCCCAACCTTCACACTCACAGACCCCAACGATCCAGACTGCCACATTCAGCGCCAAAACTTTCAAAATACATTTTGGATGTCAGCCCTCACGGGTGATGCTCACAAGTTCTCCCCTCTGACCTAATTCCAGAGAAAGGTTTTTGTTTTGGCTTGATCCGCCTGCTGCCAGCCAGATCCAGGAGCATGGTCTGGTCACCACCATCTGACCTTGTGGGAAGTGTCACGGAGGTCTCAATGCCCTCCCACTTGCCAAATTCCTCAGCAGATGAGGTCGCTTCCAGTACTTACTGGCAATCTCCAAGTGGTTTGTCCAGAAAGACTGCGAATGATTAAAGATCTCTTGGAGCTGTGTTGTGGCCACTGCCTGGTTACTGATCTACACAAGCACAACAACAAGGGAACCAGCAATCTGGGAAAAAACAAACTTTTCTGCTCCCTCTCTTCTAATATTTAACTTTTCTTTTGAGATTAAAGAAAAACTAATTCCTATTTGTATCCATTCTCATTGCCCAATTTTGTATTTTTTTATCATTTACTGACAAAAACAAGCCTTCTCTTACGATTTATTAAGCTTGAACATAGCTCACATTCCAACTGTTGTGCAAATAAAAGCTGATTCACTGTTACCAACACACTGAAAAGATTTGTTATCCCTGTCTTACAGATAACAAATCTGGGTCAGAAGTGGATGTTTCGTACTACAGAATCATAGAATGGTTTGGGTCGGAAGAAAACTTAAAAGATCATCTCGTTCCAACCCCCTGCCAGCCATGGGCAAGGATACCTTCCACTAGCCCAGGTTGCTCCAAGCCTGTCCAACTTGACCTTGAACATTCCCAGGGATGGGGCAGCCACAGCTTCTCTGGGCAGCTTCGTCCAGTGTCTCATCACCCTCCCAGCAAAGAATTTCTTCCTAACATTTAATCTAAATATCTTCCTATTTAAAACTGTTCCCCCTTGCCCTATCACTATTTGCCTGTGTAAAAAGTCACTGTCCCTCTTTTTTATAAGCCCCTGTAAAGTGACAGACAGATAGGTTGCTGTTATTAAGGGAGAAAAACAAAATGCAGCAGACAGTTCAGAGAAGGGATGGGATGATTCCCAAGGAAGAGACATTAAGAGCGTGGCCAGTGCCAGCACTGCATCTGACTTCCAAACCACCTGCAAATGGAAATGCTGCAGACATACACAAACCAGAGGAAATCATCTCAACATTTGACTGTTCAGTGTTATTTCTGCATTATTTCTGACAGTTTTCAAAGTAACATCAAAGATATTTGAAAAAAGACTTGTAAAAACGTGGAATCAAAATGAACCTGCAGAAAGCAACCAGAAAGAGCACAAAGAGTTTTCAGGGCCATCTGATGTGTTTCTTCACTTCTTACTAGCTGAGCTTGGTCTGCCACCAGAGAGAACAAGGCAGTTTTCTCAGCAGCAAAAAACCACGCTGAATTCTTTATTTAGAGCAGTAAGATACTTACTAGGAAAAAAAAAATAAAAAGCAAGTCCCAGCTAATAATTTCCATCTTACTCAAAATATTTGCAGAGCTCCATTCTCACCCTCCAAAGGGGTTTTCTAGCCCATTCTTCTGACCTTTCAATCATGATCTTCTCCTCTCTAGAAAATCACATCTACTGCCTGCTCTTTGGGGTCCATTTGTCTGTTTTACGTAATTTCAAAGCAGCAAGAGCCCCATCCATCACTGCAGACTTCTCCCAGACCACGTTTGGGGGCAGGTAGATCACACTTCCTCAAAAAGCACTGTACAGTGACAGCAATCAGTGCAAGGGGAAGAAAGGCACTTCAAAATAGGTCTATATGCATCGAGGTTCATGGTAGGTGAAAAGAAAAAGAAGTTTTCTGGGCACAGGAAGCAGGACTTTTTTCTGCTTCAATTTTCTGAAGTTTAAGCAAATAAAAACTCTTCCTGCCTCAGAAAGAGCAGTTTAGATGATTCCCAAGCCAACCTGCTCACCCTAGGGATTAAGAGCAATTGCTGCCCCAGCTGCCTTTCTTTTACAGTATAAACTAAGCCCATTTATAGGCCAAAATATGTGCCTTTCTCCAGCCTTAAATACATGGACCTTCATCTGAGGTCGTGTCTCTCCCCTATGGCTTCTCTCCATGAGCAGGAACAGCTACCTACTTCTTTTTCCCAGCTAAGATCTGAATTGTGTTCGGCACTTCCCTACAGTGCCAGTTCTTCCAGTACAATCAGAATGGTGTTTTGGATCCTGGCCTGTGCCAATATTTTAAAGGCAACTCAACACTGAAAGGGGAGGTTGGCTGCTGTTGCCGCAGCCTGAGCATATTTCCCAAACAGCTCTATTTAAAGAATCATCACTATTACATAATCTGAGAGCAGGACTGACTAACCACCTGCTTGGACGAATGAGTTATCTAGGTCAAACTCTTCTGAGAACTAAAGGATGCCACATCTCCAGATAGGGTATGTACCACAGATGCTCTTCACTGCAGGACTGTGAACAACTCTTAGGGATCTTTCTCACCAAAAAGTCTACCAGTACAGACTGCAGCCTGAAAGTAGAGGTCTTTTTGTGTGATGTCTGTTCTTCCCATTCTAACCAAACTATATCCAAATAATTCTTTCACTATTGTTTGCAGAATGACATTACTTTTGAGAAATACATGGCAGGTGCTAAGACTGGAGAAAGACAGAAGGAAATCTTTTATGAAGATTTGCAAAGTGAAACTGGACCCCTGCCGAGCCAACGCATTTGTTCTGCTTCAGTGCAACTGGCAGGACACGTGACACAGTTTTAAGGGGCTGAGGCAGAACAGAGGCCATCAGGAAAGCCAAGAGGCTCTTTTGCAATCCCAAGCCAGCGTCTCACACTGTCTGGTCTGATCCCCTTTGGCACAGCCCCACTGGAAGCGGTGCTCCTCAGCCTAAGGCTAAGGGAGCGCTGGCACAGAGGCCCCGGTGGGAATGATCAGGCATTTAAGCTGTTAGAGAACTTGCACAGATGGCAGTGAGCAAACTCCAAAGAATTTATCTGCTTGTGCACAGTGCATTCTGATTAAAATTGAATGTATAAACAAGTCTGATTTCCAAGGAATGGCTAACAGCTCTGGGCCACAGGATTCTAAAAGCCATCAGAGTCCAAGTGATGGCTGTTGGTTGCATGGTGAACTCCCTTTGGTAACACAGCCACGGCAGAGTATTTCTTTGCAGTGTCCTTTATTAAATATCCTCTTTGATAGAGAATATGTAAGCAAAAATAGTTTACAATCTCTGTTTTGGTAATTCTTACAGGAGTCTTCTGTGTAGTCACTGCTACAGCAGCTCATGTTGGCATTTAAGGAATAAATCTTTATCAAAAAACAGGTCTCTCACTGTGTGAGATCTGTTCCACACAGTTATAAGAGTAGGCACTGGAAAATGCCTATAGAAACCATGAAAACTCTGAATTTCAGTCTTCAGCTAATAAAGAAATTTAACAACTGTGTCACAGACACATTATTCTTACTAAATGAAATAGCAGAATAAGAAAATGCATCCTCTAAAGCTTATACAAGTCACCGCAGTGCACCACAGTACAGCAAAAGATAGGGAAACGCCTTGAGCACGGATGCTCCAATACAGTGTTGAAGGTTAAGCACAGCACTGCACAGCCACACCTGCCAGTTTGGAATGCTGTTTCCAGTGCTGGAAATTTGTCACATTAACAACCACGTGGCAAATGGCACCACCCACCCTGATGGGATTCTGCCCCTCAAAAATTAAGACAGCATAAACAGATTCTGCTTTGACTTCTGCCTGTCACAGCTGCTGCACAGCCCGTCTGAGACCCAGACTCCTACACTTCATTCTTTTTTGTGCCAGCCAATAATCTCATTTTTTACATTGATGAACAGTAAATAAACATTTCTTTGGATCAAAGGATAGCTCCCATACTCATTAAATAGGTAAGGCTCACTTGGTATCCATATTAACAAGTCTACTGGCACAGGGAAGATGACTGGGGACACAGCACGTGCCCTCATTGTGTAGCTGCAGAGCACACATAGCTCTTACAGTGAACATTTCTATCAGAATCCTTATCACCAAAACATTATTTCAGGGGTTGCTTGAGGTCAAACAAGCCAGTCCCTCCTTTGACAACTTTTCCAACCACCAGGCACGCCGAAGGGGAGCGCAGGTCATCATGGGCACCTGCAACAGAATTCAAACAAAATCGTGTTAGGAGGTGCCCAAAGGTTTCTCAAAGGTCAGTGCTGGAAAGAAAGCATTTGGTCCAAGAAGCCATCTGTTCCAGAAAGGCTCTGCCACCTGCTGTTCACACTGAACTGGGACTTCTGGGAGCAAGAGTCCAAAGCTCTTCCTACCCCTCCTACAACAACTGTTACCTTATCCCAGTCTTTTTTGTCCAAGCAAAGAATTAGGCCACACATTACTAAACTCTCCCTATTCAGCATGGAAAGACAACACGTTCTGAATTTCAAGAGAGCACAGATTTGACCTTCCAGTGAACACATTTTGCTGATTAAATAGATCACTAAAAAAATACATGAGGCAAACCCAAAAAGATTCCCCTGTCATTGTTGCCTTTTTCCTTTGTTAGAGTGAATCCTTTTAATGTGGATTTTAAATCCTTCTGTCTAGATACGAAGAGAACTTTTCACTGGAGAGACATTCCATGAATTCCTTTGATTTTGTGGTTGCTCACTGTAGCGAAATAATGTCACAGAAATTTGGAAGCGCTCCAGATGACATGTCTGGCTGGGATTGTTTTGCTTCCACTGTTTTTATAAGCATCCAGGCTGTTTTTCATCCATCCTGACTACAGCAAGCTGGAATTTTATCATTAGAGCAGTTAGAAAATTGGAAATAGAATTGTTAAACTTATATTAAGTTTGGTTATCTTTATTCTACTGAGCAAAATGTAGTGAACTTTCTATCATGCAGAGGAGGTGGGGAGGAGCTGCCCCACAGCAGTGTGCTTGCTGCTCTGATCTCAGCCACAGCTGGATAATTAAATAGCAGCTCCTAGATGTGTGTCAGCTGAAAGAAAAACAGCCTCTTTGTAGGATCGTTAAACAGGACAGTCTCAGCTGCCCTGTTTGCTCATGTGATCTTAACAAAGAGTCATTCTCCAAGCAAACAGCCCAAGGGACCTCACTTGTGATGCAGTGTGCTCCCTGCACACCAAACCCTGATCAGCAACCTGTGCAGGGCAGCCACAAACCTTCCCCTTTCCTTCTGCTCAGGGCCATGAGCCCCGAGGCTCCCTTGCAGCATCTCTTTAGCACTACAGTCGAGTTATTAGTTACATTAATGCACATTAGATCCAGGCTGCTGCAATCCCCATTGTGACTTTGATTTCCAGCATTGTGGTATCATTAACTCCCTCTGCTTTGTAACCAGTGTTCCTGCCAAGTCACCGTGCCCTTCTGTCAGTATGCAGTGCATGTTTTTATTTGTAATATTATCCATAAATTACATTTCACTTGGCAAAAACCCTCGTGGGATTTCATTTCCGAGTCAGTGTGCAATATGACATAGATCCAGAGAGCGCAACTGTGCAAGAACATCCTCTTCTCTTCAATTTCACCCTGGATTTACACTTTGCTTTTATGATTCTCAGCTGAATTAAGCCAGTTGTAACCAATACTGTTCATTAAAACCAAAATTCCCTTCCTAGTAAAGGTATAAAGCAGTAATAACAAAAAGGAATTCAGTGATAAAAGCATCTCTGACATGTGTGCAGGGCAGTTTTAGACACTAGCTGAAGAGATGGGGGCTTTGCCCATTTGTAATTGGGAGCAAAGGGGGCAGCACAGCAGCATCCAAGGAGAGCATCTGACTGGCAAGTGACAGAAACCAATTCTATTTGCAACAGGGAGATGTAATTAGCATCCAAGGATGAGATCACATAATCTCTCTAATGACAGAATTAAAGCACAAGGTTTTTTTGATAGAAGGTCTTAAATGTAGATGGCTAGTGGTGTTCCAAATGTCCTGAATGATCCACACAGCCATGCGATATCTACACCTTCCAGAGAGGCAACTACAGGGGCTCTTCATGTGAAGTTTAAGCAAATCATAACTCCTCCTGCCTCAGAAAGAGCAGTTTAGATGATTCCCAAGTTCCAGGGATACTCTTGGGAATCTCAAATGGCACCAGAAACATACCACTAGACAAATGAGTCTGACCCTTTGTCTGTGTTTGAGAAAAAGACCACAAAGATAGTAAAATGCTAAATCAAAGTAACAACCAGGAGGTCTGTTTTCACAATAAAATGCTGAACAGCAAGTCTAGAGAAGATATGGAAGTTATAAGAGAGGCACAAAAACAAAGCAGAGAAGACAATTTTGAGAGCAGAGACAACAAAAGGCAGATTTAGTAGTCTGTTATAAAGCTTTGCTACAACAAAGTTTAACAACCTTAAGGTTTGTTATAAAAATGCCTATCTAATTCTTAAAGTGAAGAGTCACAGACCCCACAAATTATATGTGGGAGCTGACTTCATTTAAGCTGACAGACTTCTATTAAAAACACCTGGAACATTTTCCTGGGTCAAAGCTTAATTAAAATTTTAGCCCCTGGCATTTTTTTCTAATGCAATTATGCTTTACTCAAAACAGTGGAAAGTTACGAGGAAAACCAAGAACATGTGAAATGATGCAGCAACAGATCTCAGACTAAACCACTTACCCATCATTGTTGCTTCCTTCAAGAACTTGTAGCTGGTTTCAAATGTCATCTGTTGCAGAGGGGAGGAGTTGGACTGAATTCCAAAACGATTCAGTGGTTTATAAATTCCTTCAAAACACATGTAATCTGCCACAAGCGAAAGGTGCCGAGGGTCTACCACAATCCCTTAGAACACAACAAAGAGCAATCATCAGAGCATTCAAGGGCTAAGTGTGTGGGAGTTTTTAAATAAATCAGACCCAAATTAAACCCCTTGAATCCAATCAACATGCAGAACATCTCTATCAACAATCTTCTGGCAGCGTGTATCTGCCTTAACTGCTCCCCTCAAATGTCCAAGAAAGGCAGACCTATAATACAAAACACTATCTCTCCAGGGAAACTGAAATGTCAAGAATGCTGTAAGGCAGCAGAGTTTCTCTGCATAACATCAGTAAGGTCTGCACCATCTTTGTTTATGCAGAAGGGGATCACACATCCATCCATCTGGGATGGACAGAGCTCTATCCCCTCACCTGGTGGCCTGGGCCCTCGAGTCAGGAAGGTTCTGATGTTCTCTGTGCATGGTACCAGGCATCGACAGAGAAGCCTGTTTAGGCTAAAAAGAAATAGCACTGATTTCTAAACAACAGTGTAATGGGGGATCATTAACAGCTCTGTCAACATTTAGGAAGCAGTTCTTGAACAACTTGAAGGTCAGACCATTCCGGGCCGCCAGCTGGCAGATCTGCTTGAGACAACTGCTTGCTAAAATTCTCATTGTGTTCATCTTCCCTCTCTTCAGTAGTTTAATTTACAGCAAGACTCAGCTCACTGCAAGGCAATTCAACGTGCCTAACTTGAGCAGCCTAAGTCCGGCAGCCTCCCCAGGCTGGACTCTGAATAAGCTACGCAGAGACAAGATCATTCAGACAATGCAGTGCAGCTACTGTAGGAAAAATACAAAACCTCAGGTGCCTCGATTCCCATCATTAAAAAGCCAGACTGAGGAAAGATTGATCCTGTTCTCAGGGCCACTACACAAGTCTAACAGTTGCCTTCCTCAGACATCAGTAATTAATTTGCCTGGACCTTCCAGCTTGCAAAAAAAATATACCAGAATAGAAAAGCTCTGGGAAGAGGGGGATAAATTCAACCTCATCCATTGTATTTCCTATTGATTAAAAGAAATCTAATAATTAACGACGTCTTTACGGAAGACACTATAATCATTAAAATTATGAAAATCTGCAACCTAAAAATACGCACATAAAAGATCATGCAAAACCATAGCTGTGAGCACTGTGGCTGCATTTTCCTATCTTAATGGTACTAAAGACTATCTTTAAAAATAAGAAGAAATCTTACCATATACAGCAAATACATCTTTTATTTCCTTTATAATCACCCTGAGGGCTGATTCAATTCCATAATTCTTAGCCATGGCATGGATATCATTGGAATAAAGTCTGTTCAGGTCCAAGATCTGAAAGCAGAATAAAACACAGATGCAAATTAGGACAGTAGCTGCTCTGTATTTCCAAATAACTTAAGCTAAGCTAAGATGGCTTTTTTCTCCGTTTCTCATGAGCTTAAGCAGCACCAACAGTTACAGGACAAGTAGGCAGCAGCTCAGAGTGAAACACAGACAAAAATGATTCCAGGGATTTATGTTTAAGCAGCATTATATACATAAATACGAGCACTGGAATCAAAACTCACCACAGGAGAAAATTAACTGAAATTACAAAAAGCAAACTAACAAACCATTCCAAGCAGCAGAGGAACACGCTAAAGTCTTCCAAACATCACAAGGCAATGCCCAGTGTGTCTCAGCCAGTCAGGACTTTTAGCAAAAGAGATGATGTATCTTCAAACGATCCTGTATTGTAGAGTTATAGGCCAGACGGGGTAACAGAACTATTCATCTCCAAGCACTGCAATTCATTTAGATGGAAGAACTCCCCCAAGTGACATTTCGAGAGACAGTAAAAAGCATGGTGTGAAATCATCTGTCATTAGACACTGGCTGCTGCACAAACACTCATTTGCAAGCTGCCCTTGAAAAAAGGCTCTGCTGAGCTCTGAACACATCTGGGATAAAAAGGAGGAGGAAGAGAGTTTAAGAGCTGAAAAGGCTACCCTTTTCACCCTTGATAAAACTAAAATGGCATCCATCATCCACCATCTCCCCTAGAACACAAAAGATCATTCAAGTTCGAGATTATAAACAGATTACACACGTCAGAGTATCTGAACAGCTCCATCATGTTTATCCCTTCGGTGTGCAGAACGAATTCCTTCTCTCCTTCCTTATTGGTGCTTTCATTCAGCAAGCACCTCGTGATCCCCTTCACCTCGTGGATCACCGTGCTGCGTGCCAGGGAGGCGAGCAAGGAGGAGAGATCAAAGTACACCTTGGTCAGCGGCAGCGCCAGGGAAACCTGGCAGGGAAGAAACAACACAGGGGAGGGAAGTTTAAACACCAGGCTCAAAAACCAGCCTCCTTCTTCTGAGGCAAAAACGAGGCAACTGGAATTACCTTAACTGTGTGTCCAGGAACATAAATGCCTGACTGGAATTAGAGCTGAACGATGCCAGCACGAACACCCCATCCCACATTCACTCACATTGCTTTCAAGACTTACACTGACTGTTTTTTTGGGGGTGGCTTTTCGGGGGGAGAAGAGGGATATCTGTTCATTGGGGGTTTTATTTGTTTTTTAAGATGTTTAGATTTTTTTCAACAGTTCAGCCATCACTTTTGTTCATCAAGAGCTACACAGCAGTCCATCATATATTTAAAGATTGGAATGCAATAAAACTGTCAAAAACTTGCTTTTAAGACGCAGTTTCATCAGGCGTTCTGAAAACTAGAAATTACTAAACATTGTGTCAAGGAGCACATTTGTAGTGCCAATTTCTGTATTCATATAGGACTGCTGAGACAAAACAGCAGCACTGCACTGAGAAGATCCATTTGTTATGGGAGCTACATGCAACCACCCACAGATGATCCCGGCACCACCACCTTACCTCACACCAAAGTTCATTTTCCGTGTCAAATGTGTAATCCTGTATGGATGGGTGGCTGTCCAGAACAGCACTTACTCGCACCTCTGCTGCCTGAAGTAATCGATCTTTCCCTTTTTTAGTCTGAGACATGAAAGAAAGAGATTGAGACTCTTCACCCTCTGCTCTATTCTGATTATCTTCAGCACCAGGATTCTTTTCTTCTTTTTCTGATTCAGCCTCTTCATCTTCTAGATTCTCATCAACATTTTCTTCCCCATTCTCTTCTTCGCTCTCATAATCAACCTGCAAAGAAACAAAGTTATATTTATCTGAGCCAGAACCTGTACAGAAACAAAGCACAGTTTAATTCAGGAACATTCTTCACTGCTGAGTTGCAAGCATCTCACCTGTAGCAAAATGAAAATGCAATTCTACTGTAAAAAAAAATAATACAACAGATTCACTTCAGTCTCTATTTCTTTATAATCTTGTCATTATTCCTCAGCATGGTCTGGGATGTTACAGGTTATTTGGACTGTAGCACAATTTAGTTTTCTCCCCCTAAAAATTCTCACCTCTTCCCATAATCCAAAGATGGGGTTCCCTCAGGATTTTCAATTACTCCACCCTCTTGCTGAAATTAAAGCAACCCATGTTTTAAGCAGTAATTATGAAGTACTAAACCCAGAGAAACATGCAGAGCCAGGGAGAGTATTTATTAAGAACCACAATAAAGTTCTGAAAACAACCAATGGCATGAAATTAGCAAGAGGTAAAGTTAAGGTGAACTTTGATTGCCAGACACATCTACCCAATGCCTGGAGAACAAGGCTTCTGAAGAGATCTAAATGAAAACTGATCAGCACAAAGCAGAGACCTTCCTATCTCCTCACAAGAGAGGTTCGGGGGTTTTTTCAGCATTTTGCTTCCATGGAAGTTTTCCTTCCCAGCTCAAGCCCAGGCAGAAGGAATAGGCAATTAAAGAGTCGTGCTGAGCACTTAAAAAGTTATTACCTCTTCTTCCTGGTTCTTCCTCCGTTTTTTTTCTGTAGCATCACCATCCCCTTCATCAGCTTCTGCATCAACGATGTTCTCTTCTTCCTCTGCTACAGCTTCCTGATTATTCTGTGTCTAGAAACCCACGACAGACCAGATAGTCAGGCTAACTGCTAGGAAGCATGAGCAGCATCAAAAGGTTTTAGCCAAACATCTGGAATTTAACAATCCCTTGTTCAGTGTTCTACCTTCAAGGATAAATTAATTTCTATAAGCCCACTACTATAAGGAAATGAAATTACACTCAAGGTAACTTCAACATTAAACAAGATGAGTGTCTGCAGGTGGATGAGCCACCAGCCTGCTCATGGCAGCCCCTGATGGGAGGGAAGTGGCAGAAGGAATGTGCAAAAGCCTTTCAATGAAAAAAGGACCTTCCCAAAAGTTTTGACAACCACTGCTAAAACAGGACGTTGATCTGGGAGCAAACAGAGTAATAAATTTTTGTCTTAGTGAAGCTAAAATAAACAGACCTTTTCAGTGTAGAGTAAATTAGGATTTAATACACAAAAACTTTAATTTCCTTGTTCATTTTATGAGAATGCAGACAGTTTGTGCATGAGGAAAATATTTAAGTAGCGATTTTGGATTCACACATTTCATGTACACTGAAACATGCATTTTTTTCCTAAATTCTGGTTCTCAAAAGCAGGTAAAGGAAGTGAGGCATTTTTCTGGAAATGTTTTTCTGTACCTTGCCATGGTCATCATCTAAATCCTTCCGAGTTGTCTTCCGAGTGCTGACTTCACTAAAAGATGCCATCTTTGCATTCTTCCTTTTAATTGCTTCCAGAAAAATTTTAAAGAACCTGACAGAAGAAGCAACCCAGAATGTCAAAACTCAGCAGTACCACAGTCAACCTGAAGTTGTCACAGAATTAATTTACTTCGGTTAAGAAGCCAGTCAACTCATAAGAGGACATATTGCCTGCTGGATGCAAAAGTACTTCTAGGATAAGGCAAGTAATTTTTCTTTTCATCTCTTTCCCACTCCTTTGGGAATCAAGAGGTTGGTATCAGCTCTCTTGCTATCACAGATGTAGCCATGCATCCAAACCTTAAAATTATACTCTCATTTGGATGTAAAATCTGCACACTAAATTGACCTTCAGAAAAGATGGTTCACGACTGGACTTTTTTTCTTTTTTAGACCAACAAGCACATGCAAAATAAAGTAACCCAGCTTGAACTCATGTGCCCTGAAGGAGGAAGAAATCAATGAAGCCTTTTTACAAAACAAAAATAGCTTTCAATAGACCCTTATTATTAAGTGTTCTACTTTTAACTACACATATTTGGTCAGACATGGGAATAGAAGAAGGAGTAAAAAAACAAAGGGGGAGAAACATAGCCAGCCTCTTCTGATTAATTTAAAAAAAAAAAAAAGTACAAAATAAGGTTTAGTTCTGTTCAATGGGAGCACCAAGGGAGACCTAAAGTATTGAAACATTTTTGCTGGTAATAAGTGCTTAAGCATCCAAAGCTAAGGAATGAGATGTTGCTTATTTGGCTCTTCTCTGAGTATATCAGAGACATGGGAAAGGTCTGCCCTGATAAAATTCTGCACTGTCACTATGGACACAGATCCAGTTTTATTCAAGACATAAAAGCAACTGTGCAAATGCCTCTGGTAGCACATCCACAGGAAGGTGGTGCTCTGAAAGCCATACCAGCTGTAATAAACAACATGCAGGACCCATGAAAAGGCAAAAAAAGAGCAAATATTAAAGTATCTGAAAGCAAACTCACCTTGTTTCCATGAAGTGCAAGATCTGCCTGGGCTTCACACACTTCTCCTCTCTGTAATAATCATGAGGCAAGAAATGGAATTTGATTTTGTAGAGGCGATGCTTGTTCTGCTTGCACTTCACATGCAGGGATTCCTCTATGTCCACTTTCTGCAACACCTAGGAAAGCCCCAAGTGAAAATGTTACTTCTTTGATGAAGACACTCCATTTACTCCCTGCAATTCCACTACTTTCCACTGGAGACAGAATTACACAAGGCTAACTGGCAAACTTATCTGGAGGTTTTGTGGCAGCTCTGCTTTGTCAGAACTACTACAGTTCCTTTACCTTCCAGCGTTTGCAGCCTGTGACAATGTTCTACAGGTTAAATTGAATTTAAGTCTCATACAGCCACAGTCAGTACAATTCCTTCCAACACTCCACTTCCTAGAAGGTACAAGAGTTTCAGTAGGTGAAGAGAAAGGACTCTCTCATCTTGTGCCCACAGTTAAACCTTCAAAAAAGGACACTCCTACTAAGCCAGACCTACTGATGAGCTCAAATTTGTTTTGCTGACTCTCAAAGGATGCACTGTACAGGAGGCTCACCTCAGCTAAGCACACTCTTGTGAGCTGTTTCTTGAGCTGTTTCACCTTCTTGAGAGCTTTCTTGGTATTGAACACAGGAACACTCATCATTGGCGTTTTAATATTTGCACTGGCCACCATCAGTATTTCCCGCAACCTTTAAACAAAGAATGATCTTTCAAATAAGGCAATCAAAGCACTGTGCAATCAGATAAATATCTAGTTCATTCCATTAGGCACATGCAGGAGCTGCCAGTTCTACCAAAGCTGCGTCCATCAAGAGCTGTGGTTACCACTGCACTGTTCTGGTTCCCCATCAGGCACAGCACAACAGCAGCTCCGCTGCCTCAATTAGATTATTCCTCCCAATTATGGGAAGAGAACAGATATTATAGATTGTTTCAAGAAGAACTAATGAAGCCTGTTTCCTACAGATGATAATGGATGGTTCCTCATACGTTTTCCCCCTCCCCTGCTTCTCTGAATTACCACAACCATCTCCCTAAGGCATCACACACCCACACACGAGGCCAGGGCAGCACCCACGTCATTCAAAACAAAGTGATGATTTGCTGCATATCGGATAAGAGTAAGAGGCACTCAGTGTCATTTTTTATCTGGAAAACAAACCAAAACAACTGTAAAACTGTAAAACATTAAAATAGTTCTGAACAGGCACAATTTTCCATTAAACTAAAGGATCATTCACCCCTGGGACGACACTTACACCTGCCAGTGAGACTGCACACAATTTTATATCTAAGTGCCTCAAATAAAGGACTCATTGGATACTGTTTTCTTACCTTGGGATACCCAATGTGACATTCATTTCACCTCTGCCAGCAAAGTGAAAGGTGTTCAGAGTCATCTGTGTGGAAGGTTCCCCAATACTTTGAGCTGCAAGAAGACCCACAGCCTCTCCTGGGTCACAAAGAGATCGCTGCCACTTTAAGTACAACAAATCTTTTAATCTGAAGACAGGAAATAAGAGCTTTAGCTCAGTGTACAAAATAAAGAACTCAAACAAGACTGAAACATTGCTCAGTTCAATAAAGTTACGTTTTTCGGCCAATTTCTCCTGATAATTTATGGATAAATGTGCTCCAGAAACTGTAAAATTGTCTATCCCAATCCAATCTGACAAACACAGCCCATTAACCCAGAACTGGGGCCTTGGCCAAACCATATTCTATTTCTGCCGCCAATTCCCAGAATGTCAATTTACTCCCACTTGCACTTCTTAACTGCCTTGATAACTCCGAGGTGTGTCAAGAGCGTATTTTAGCTTTTAGGGTTATTCTAAAGTATTATTTTGTATGTAGGGGGACAGCAAGACATTGCTGTTGTTCCAAAAAGCCTTTGCCAGAGCCCTCAGCAGCATGGAAAATTCAGGTTTGGAAGAAACAGATAACCAGGACCTCCCCACTGCACACTAAGCACACTTGGCTTTCAGGAACCATTCTGAGACCTACCGCTTTGTTTCACAAAAGCCACAACAAAAACAAGATGTGGTAAAGACTTTTCACTTTTAGCAAACTCAGTTGAAAAAGGTATTTTGGTTTTTGGCTCAGTGCAGAGAAGCAGACACAGAAGTTTTTACCTATCAGAAGAAAGTGCTGGGTGCATATAACTTTGGTTGTTCTCCGATTCCCATTTATTGATATAACCTTCGACTCCAGTTTCAAATGTTTCTGAAACAGATGCAAAATAAGTGTCTGGACGCCAAACACCAAGACTTGGGTCAGGACACCTGTTTGTCTTCTTCAGATACTTTCTTCGTTTCTTCTCATCTAGCTCATACCACATCTTCAGCAACTGAAAATGAGAGGAGATCTTTAAGCAGACTGATTTATCCACAGTGAGACCACACCCACCCAATCCTGCTCCACGAGCACCAGTGAAGGAGGAAAACACAACCTGTGTGAAGTGCAAGGGTGTATGTAACACAGCAAACAGCTCAGCTACAAATATGGTGTTCTCCTTTTTACTGATACTTAAAAAGTTTGAACCCAAATGATTTCAGGATTCTTAACAAGCCTGGAATAGTCCAACTTATACAACCATAGTAACTACTCCAGGTATCAGTGAAATACAGCCTCTAAGAATGATTTTAACTTGATTTTAACCCCCTCAACATACTTAAGTCTTTACTTCTAGCTGACTATCACCTCGCCTGTCCAAAGGTGGTGTGATAAAGGATTTTCAGTTCTAAACATTCAAGTCCAATAGTCCAGCACGTTGATAGGTTTTATTTCTCCAGTTTGCTGGTATTTCGAGCAACATTTCAAATGTTGCATTTCATAAAAGGAAAAGCTCATACCAACTTTAAAAACAACAATACAGAAAGTGAGCTAAACAGATCTTTTACAAGCCTTGCTGTTTTATGAAAGAGGAATTGATTTGTGACATGGAGATCTGTCCACTGAGTTTTATTATATACTGAGACAAAGATAAACATGTATCTGCATCTACCTATCTACTGAAAGAAAGAAGCAGGACCTATTTGCATCCTGTGTCCATACATACAATCTGCATTAGAAGCCACACCATATAGGTCAGTGCCATGATGTACAACAGGCTGAAGCCAGAGTATTTTTTGGAAACATTAGGCAGGGTTGGCTCAGCCCTCTGATCTCTGGTATTTACACAGGCTCTCATCCAGCTAGCAGATAGCTGTCCATGCAAGGGAGATTTACTCTGTGTTTATGAAAAAAACCCATGCAACCCACCACTAAACAAACTGAAACAATTCCCCCAAACCATCCATGAACATAAGCTGTTTTCTAAAGCCAGATTTTACCTCAGAGTTTTCAGCCCCTGCCCTTGCACTAGGGCCCACAGACTTTAATAAATAAATGTCAGCTTCATCACCCACACTTCACATATGATTCCTTCAAAAATTAACTTTTTTAAGTAGACTGTGAAACACTTTGGAACATACAAAGCAATTTTTTAAAAACAATTACTGAATTCTGCAACTTTTTTTGAAAGGTTTGGTCAATTCAGCTGCTTCTGTGGTACCTGTAAAGTAGCAGGATCTCTTCCATTTTTTACTTCACCTCCTGGAATCTGTGCTTTCACACTTGCCATTTTCTTTTGGGAAAACAACAGAAAACCTCCTTCTCTTTGCACACACTTTGGGTGCCTGGCTCGCCACTTTTTGATGGCTTTGAACTGCTGGCTAGCTTGGTGACACTCCAGCCTTCTTAAAGCTTCATCCAGATGGTTTGTCTTCTGGATTACCTATAAGCAAGTTATGTGTGTTATTATTCTTCTCTCGATGCTCACTGTAGCAGAAAAGGCAAACACACTGAAATGGTCATCTGCTGCCACTCAAAGTGTTTTCAGCTCATGTGAAACAAAACTCCTTATAACTTTATCATTGCCATTCTATAATAAGTGATGATACTGGTAAAAGGAAGTAATCAAACTTGACAGACTGTAAAGTCAAGTCATTTTTATTGAATTCAAGTGCAGAGTTAAACAGAGCTTGGTGCTCTGCTGAAACTGAGACTGCTTAAATCATGCTGCAGACTTAAGATCTGCTTCTGTGTTTTGAATACAATGATAGAAATAAAAATGTAGATTAGTCTGAAAATCACTGAGAGAAACAACTGTTGCCACTGGATCCCTGACAGATATGCCAGATGATAACCATGCATTTCAGCCTCCCCTTTACCCCATATGAATACTGAAGATTTAGATGTTCTACCTCATAGTTTTCTGCAATGAAAGGAAACTGCTCAGGTTGTAAGAACTGAGTTTTAGGGATATCAAGCCCATCTTCTCCATATAGAAACTGCACCACACTGCCATCACTGTCTCGTACAGTCAGGTCATACTGAACTACCAGTCCTTCCAAATGTTTTATGATACACCTATTCCAGAGGAAAAAAAGAAATGGGAAAAAAAAGAAAAAAGGAAAATGCTATTAAGAGGCTACAAAGCAAAACTGATGATATAACTAACACAAAAAAATACTGTTTACATTAACCTCCTAAGTGTACTTAAGGACCGAGGGGGAATTCAGACACAACACTCAAGTGAAATGCATAATGATACTGATAAAGCTTTCAGCTTTCAGCTTGCTGCTCTCTCCCTTGGACTGATCTGACTTAAAATGAAACAGTAAGTTACTATTTCTGCTGCCACTCTAAGAGTTGTCTGAAAGAAGGGGACATCCCTCCTTTAGAACCCCTCACTACCCTCTGAAACAATTAAAAAATTCCATCTTCTCTATACTGGAGGTGTTGCTGTAACAAAGATGAGGGTCACTCAACATGGCCAAGAAAATCTAGAGTTGCCACTTCTTACATCTGTACCTATACCAGGAAAAAGATTTCTCCAACAGGAGAAGTTGCTGCTGCTATGTGCCAGAGAGTAGTTAGAGATAGTAAAGTTCTAGACCTCTAGAAAACAGGACTCAGATCAAACATTCAACATTCAGACAGTAAAGACTTTTGTAAAAATGAAGTAGAGTGAAGTTAATCTGAGCAATACAGGCAGTTCTGGTCTACAGCACTCTCCAAAAAAGAAACAAACCAAAAACAAAAAGAGAAAAATCAACCAAGGAAACAAAAGGACCTTTAAAAGGCTCCAGTTCTAAACCAAGCCTCTTACCTTTGCAGGTACCCAGAACGGCTGGTTTTGACAGCTGTATCCACAAGACCTTCCCTGCCAGCCATGCAGTGAAAGAAGAATTCCTAAATACAAACACAGTACCATCAGTATTCTGCTGAGAAGTACAGATGGCAATTTATGCTCTTCCTCAAAAGCTACATATGAAAGCAGGGTGAAAAAGTTAACTTATCTGTAATTGCTGATACTCTGTATTAAAATACCAACACTTAAATAAACTTCAGTATCAACACAAGCACTGTGGAACTTACAGAAGGCTTGATCCCAGTGAGAAATCTGCCAGTCACAAATCCTCCTGAGCTGGGGGAAAAATCGTAAGGCTGGAAACATGGCAGTGATTTCCCAGATGCCATCAGTGGGGGCCTTCGACCCTCCAACTCAATCTGGCCCAGCAAACAAGAAATCTAAATGTGGACAGGAAAAAAGGAAACATCACCTCTCCATCCAACTCTTTGCTCACATAAGCTTATAAATTTACTTGAAAAATAGAGTTAAAAAGT
>JAWWEU010000125.1:69470997-69529002 GCA_035583155.1 Acropternis orthonyx
AAAAAGTTCACTAAATTCTCTAAATATCATCTTGTTCATAAAATGTTCTTGCTACTGAGGGGCAGCAAAACCATGAGGATTTTATCTGGTCTTTTTAGTTATTCCAGCTCCCTGAATTATCTTCTAAGTTTTCATTCTCATTCTGTAGGTTTATTTTAATACAAAGAGATTTGAAACTAAAAATATTGTTAATTTTTTTTAGGTCCCTACATTATCCTCCACCACCTCTCAGCAGTGTATCAAAAAGAGAACGAAAATCTCAAACCAAAATGCTTTTTCTCCTGAGCTTTGGTCATTCTCTCTCATCAGAGGCAGAATTATAGATGGCATTTTTATACAGTGTTTCTTGCTTGGTGTCTGTGTTGCAGAAAGTAAACTGAAAAAGCATCCTTGCCATTTCTACAAAATCAAAGATTTAGTTGTTCCTGTTCAGTAGTTGAAGAAGGAAAAAGGGGTCAATCTCCAACAGAGGCCAGGAAAAGTTCTTTCTCCTACAGTAGGTTTGTTTGTATAATCTGCAGCATTCCTTCTAAAAAGCAGGTCTGCTCTTTCAATAAATCCTCATGTACTGAGAAGCTATTCAAAAATATGTTATAATAAACAATGACTCTCCTCCATCACCCACTGAGGTCTTTACTGCATTCTTCTAAAATTTTTCCACGCCAAAGTCCAGAATAAAAATCCTGCTTTGGTATTAGATATCCCCACAAGAGCTTCCCAACAGCTTATATTCTAGGACAAATCGCATCAACACATGGAGCTGCTGAGTATTCTGGCTGTCATTACCTGCATTGTGTTTACAGTGGATCCTTTGGCTCCTGACTGTACCATCAACTGCAAATTGTTCTCTGGAAAGCTCCTGTGGAGACCAAGGGGCATACAAACCTAAAGAATTGGGGGGGAGTGAAGGGAACAAAACCAAACATTATTAGTAAAATGATAAACCAAATCAATTCCTGTTGCAGGCTTTAACAAAATGAAAAAATAAGTAATCATAAGCATTACTATTTATAATTTTAAAGGCATCTTCTCACTGAGGGAGGACAAGACTGAGGTGGAGAGGCAGTATGTGAAGCCTCATGCTGGGGACAGATGGAAAGCTTCAGCCTCCAGGAGAGTCAGGAACCCCTCATTAACTTAAGAAAGTCTCCAAACAAAATTAGTATGCACAGATGCCTCGATGCCAACCTTGTTAACTTCATTGTTGTAGTTGTTTACTTCCTCCTTGAATTTCATATCAACCATGTTAAAATCCCTCTGGTCTTTGCAGAGATGGGCATCCTGCCATTTCCCTTGGACCTCCTCACATGATGCTGTTTCTGGCAGATTAAGAGCAGCTCTAACAGCCTGAAAGTAAATTATGGAAGGGCTTTAGGTGGTAAGCAGGCATGATTAAACAGGGCAGGATTTCAAAAATTTTTAATTATGAGAGAAAAAAAAGAATCTGCAAAACAGACTTACTTCAATACCACTCTGCCTTGATTTTTCAATGATTTTTTTTCTCTTGTGGTCTGCTTCAGGTTTAACCAAAATATCTTCAATCCCTGTTAAAGAATAGACACAGAACATAATGATCTCAACTGAAAAAGAATTGAGTGAGGAACCACGTTTGGTGTCAGGGATTTTGAGAGCAAAGAGCTGGAAAAGAAAGTCACAATTAAAGTTATAATTCTGCAAGTTGACAAGAAAAAGAATTAAGTGGCTTTTTGATGGAGGTGTGGGCCATCAAAAAAACCATGCAATGTCAACTAAGGGTGCAAAATCAACTCCCTAACTTAAGGAATCTTAATTCAACAGTTTCTAAAAAAATTTAGTTGGTGCACTTGCACAAATGTTTTATGGGCTGGCCACATCGAACTGCTTTCATTCTTCCATCCACGTCAGAATTCCTATTAGCTGAACATTGCTCAATCTGGCATTTCCAAGCTTCTTTAGAAAAATGTAAACTAAAAACACAGACCCTTGTGATGACAGGACCAGGAGAACAACAGAACCAATTAAAGACTGAAGCCCCAGCTCCTGCAAGCTGTTTGTAAGGAGTCAGCCACTAAAATGGCTGTGTCAAAACAACACATCCCAGACTCCTGCTCCAGTGCCACTTCTCTTTCTCTGATGTTTTAACTAGCAAGTGATCCCAGGCTCCTTATCTTTCACTAACTAGTTTTTGTACCCTGGCTCTCTAGACAGATGTTCTGTCTTACAGTGAACTAACCACCTTCCTCACTCCAAAGGATATCCTTCCCTTTTCCTGGCTCACAGCAGTCCGTTGGTTCCTTGCTATTGCTAACAGTTGACTGTGTCTCCACATCTCTTGCTTGCAAAGCTCTAATGAAAGTCAAACATTTACCAAAAGTTTACAGCAGAATGATGCAAGACTTGATTAACAAACCCTCAAAATTCTTCCATCTTGCTTTATCAGTTGTTCTGCTTCCTATGCAACATTTCTTTTTCAGGGAGCATAACAGACATTCACAGGCGATTTTGAACCAAACAAAATTTCAACTCAAGACATTTAGACTGTGTATATTTTGACTAGGATGGACAGAAGAGGGAACTTGTTGGACATACTCAAGATTATGCTTATGCACCAACCAGCAAAAAACCAAAAGATCAAAAAAAAAAAGGCTGGCAAGCAGCTATCCCACTCAAGGGCAGTCCTGCAAAATTTTATTTATACAGTTAGCATGTATTATGCCCAACAATGTCTGTTTTATACCTCGGGAGGTGCTGCAGTCACTCACCCATTGTAAACCCTCTGTAGAGCTGCAGGTAAGCAGTGAAGAGGCGTCCCAGGCATGTCAGCACTTTCCCACTGGTCTCACCCCCATAGATTTCATAGCAGCAGTGGACCAGACCATAGGCAGAGCTGCCAAAGTGAGCTTTGTCCAAGACCCCACACAGTAATTCCCCATTTCTAATAATAACCTGGAAAGTAAAACACAGCCATTCAGGGAAACAGAAATTTTGATCTTACTATGACCTCTACAGGTTTTTCTGTGTAATCTCTGTGTAAACAAGTTGGAGTTTAAAAAGTTCACATACTGGTGAACAGTTAAATACGGTCAGATTATCTGTACTTCCAGAATTTATAGGAGAAATAAAACTTCTAACACCATGTGTATTTTTCCACCTATGAAGTCCAAAAATGGAGGCAACATGGCCTAACAAAAACAGATGGAATCTGCATCAGTCAGAACCAGAAGAGAGTTTTTCCTGATCCCCAGGGCTATCCTTTAATCACCGCTTCTGGCAGCAACTGTTGCTAAGTATCTGTTTTTAACTTTGTCATCTGTCTGCTAACCTTCCCATTCCCCTACTGTGTACACAATTTTAATACAACACGGCCCACCCCCACCTCTGCTGCCCCAGAGTTGCTGCATACCTGAGATTCACACATTGAATCAAGATTTAGAGACATGTTTGCAGGTCCCTTCACCCAGGCTCTGCCACCAATCTTTGCTTTCCCGGTCAAATTCAGTGGAACGTGGTGGTCTGGAATGACGTTTATTAACAATGTAGAAACAACCTATAAAGAGAAACAGGAAGAGTGGCAGGAGCTATTTATTTCCTATATTCCCTCCTCAACATAAAGAATTTGGCATGGAGGAGACAAGCAACATCCTGTATGTATTTTCTCCACTGACAGTGAAATTTTAAAAGCTTGGAAATCTGGCAAGATAGGGATATCCTCTTGCTACTCTAGCCTTTGAAAGATCAATGAGCTGAGACACATAATTATTTAGAAACATATGGAAGCAATGAGTTTTCCAATAACTAGCTAGATTAAAATTAACACAAAAAAAAAGAGCTGTCTGTTGGGGTTTACATGAAAAACTGGCAGAGAATTTCCCCTACTCTACTATAAGACATGATACTGGCCTGAATGTTAAACTCTCTTAAATAACAAAAAATGGAGCACTCACTTGGGTTTCCCAGATATTACATCAATCTGATGTTGAATTCAACCAAAAAGTCAAGTACCAGAACATTCACCTACAGCCTTTAAGTTCAGAGATTTAAAAGCATAACCTGTAGTTTAATATGATCACCAAATTCCTTCCCTGCTCCCACGCCTGTCACCCACAACACTACACTTCTATCTGCAACCCTGTGCAGAGCAGCACCTAAAAGTACGATTCTAATTCTGTCATTTTAAATGAAAGGGGACTCTCACAGCTCCAGAATATACACCAAGATCTACGTGGTGTTGATCAGGTGATGGCACCTGGCTTTTCAGACACCCTCAGCAGCCCTGGTTTTAGCATCAGCATTCTGCTTACTGTGGAACCAGTAGCATTTTTTAACCCAGTAACTATGAATTACCTGCTTTCCTGTCCATAATCGCTGTGGTTTCATAATGGCAGGAGGAAAGATTTTAATTCTTCCTTTCCTGTCTGTCAGCCCTCGGTAAACGAGCTCCATATATTGCTCTCTGGTGAAAAAGCAGCCTCGGATTGTCATGCTGACTCCAGAAACCATGTGATCCTGGATTAAGCCAGGAAGTGGCTTCCCATCCTAAAGAGGTGACAAGAAAAAGGGTTGGGTGGGTAATTCGTGTGCTACCAGCTCCCAGAATTATTCCCCACAGATTAAAGCACTAAAGTAATTTGTAAAGAACTCATCATTACTGCCCAACTCAACTAAAGCTCCTCTGGACACTGACAAGCAAAGGAACAAGATTGGATGTGCTGGGCCTTCTTCAGATGAACAGAACCACAAGTGAAGAAAGAAGAGAAACCAAGAATAAATCTCAAAAATTAACATACAGATTTTTTTAAATTTCTCTCGTTTATCATTAGACAAAACAAACAAACCAAAGTGATTTCACATAGGAATACATTTATCTGACAGTTTTACTTGCCTTTGGCACGAGATACTGCTCATCAGTAAAGGCTAAGGTGTAGGCTTCTGCCCTACCCAGCTCGCTCTGTGGAAAATGGGCATTCATTTCATCTCCATCAAAATCAGCATTGTAAGCCTTGCAGTTGGCATAGTGAAGCCTCAGCACTTTTTCTCCAGGCAGGATTCGAGCCCGGTGAGCTTGGATGGAAGGTCTGTGGAGAGTGGGCTGGCGGTTCAGTAACAGGACGTCTCCATTTTTAATATGTCGACAAACCTGCAAGAGAAGTTTGGGTGCTGCCTACAAGGCCTTACCAGCCATGCCTCAAAAAGGACTGCATTATTAAATACACACACTCCCAAAACGTTTTCTTTGTAGCGTTAATGTTCTGTGCAAAAGCCAGAGAGAATCAAGACTGCTTGCCCCTGAACACCCTCTGCTCTCCATCAAAACCACACATTAACTCCCACAAACCACTGTGATCAAACCAATAAGTCATTTATCCAAAGCCCACTGGGCTAAACTGATACCGGCCACAACACACCCAGCCCTGGACATCCTAGAATAAGGTAATAATACAACCTAGTAGCTGGAGCAGAGGATCTCTGAGTTATAATTTCAAGTTTGAGTACAACACAATATATTCTTATCTAGAACAGTCTCTTAAAACAGCCTCATTTTAATTTTTCTGGCAGTAACACCCATATATCAATTTAAGTGATTATCAGCAGGAGGATAGGAATTGTTTGCACAATCCAAATACTGCCAGGTTTACCTCTGTGACAGGTTCAGAAAGGACTGACATCACAGAAATACTCAAGTCTTAAACATCAAATATACTAAGCCTCTACTAGAGACAAATCCAAGACATCAACACTCCTGGCCCAACTTGGTGTCATCTGCAAAAACTGAGGGTGCACTTTGAACTGCTGAGAATTTGCTAACGACTACAGGGAGGAAGGAGGATGTAAAAGCATGAAATGAAAGCAATATTTTATCTTCGATACTGCTAAACTTCCCAAGAACAGTTAGCTGCAAAAGACTACTCCACACCTTAGCAAGGTGTATTAAAAGCATATTAAAAGAAAGTAGAATTCAGGATGGAAAAAGCACCACATTTTTCTTCCCACCCGCCCCAATTCTTTCTCAGCCACACAAGACAAGATAACCTGCTCTGGGCAGTCTTGGTGAGTGGGGGCAGTATTATTATTTTTTAGAAGTATCACCACAGGTGCAGGGGGGCTCTGACAATCCCTCTGTCACACTCACAATCTTCAGTCCTGACTGGGGTGCTCCAGAAGAAGGAGTGAGGAGCTGCTTGGCGATGGCCTCCCTCTGGGTCAGGCTGGTCGCGCTCAGCACTGTGCGAGACCCGTCCTCGTTAATGACCATGGAGGCCCCAGGGTGAACCTTTGGGCCATTAATGACAGCCTGCCTCAGCTCTTTGACATTCCAGGGAGTGACTGGCTGAGGGTAAGTCAGTTTGGTAGCAAATACCTAGGCAGGAGGGAAAAGAGGTGAGAAATAACATGTTGTTCAACTTTGCCTTAAAACCGTAAAAGCTGCCGATAAAATAGTGTCAAATGTTAACTCATAAAAGGCAAACATAAATTACTTTAAGCTCTTGGATGCATCTCCTCCTCAGTCTACTCTAATGCCACATAAATACATTTCTGTTTTAAAATCTTCTACCATTAGAAAAGATGTTGTTTTTATAGTTTCCTACTGCAGCAAAGGAAAACTCAATTGAAAAAAAAAGCAGGATTTTCAATTCTGCAAGCAAAACCCACAAATACAGTGAAAAAAGCACAGTATCCCCACTTCCACTACTTGCTAATAGGCAACCAGAAGAGATGATACAATGAAAAGCTCAAATTCAGGCTCTGGGTGGTTTAAAAATCATTAAGGATGGATGAAGCTTGTATTGTTATTAAGGCCTTTTCTTACAGGCTGCCACAGCTGTACAAAATACACTGTACAAAGACCAAGGAGAAACAGGATCTACTTATAAATTTGCACCAATTCTTAATCCCATAAAGCGAATACAGCTTTTTTCTTTTTTTTTTTTTTTTTTTTAAATCCTCTTTCTCAGCTGTGGTGTTCAATGTAACAGTAACAATATCCTGCCCTCAGTTCTCTTTCCTTATTAACACAGAGTAGCAACATGCAGTAAGTAGCAGAAGGAAACAGTCCTTTATTTATTCTCACCATGGGAATGCCAATCTCATTGGTACCAATGTACATATCGGGGCAAATGACTGATCGAGCAGCAAAATCCACGCGCTTTCCCATCATGTGCTTCCGGAACAGCCCTTCCTTCTTCTCCAACAGCTTTGAAAACAGAAGGTAGTGATTACAATGTGGAAGTATGAGACATCAGACAGATTCTCCAGATACTACAGCGATGAATATCATGAAAATGCCTACATACTAACCACAAATAATTCACTTTTTTCTTACTCCATCAGCTCCTTTTGTTTTAACTGTCTGGGACACACTAAGCCCAGAGTTTTTAAGATTCTGCCTGCTACCCACCTGACGAATACCAGGGTATTTTTCTGTTATCAGTTTGTCCATGTCACTGTCAAACACAATGTTGACATGGCTCTGAAGACGTATCCAGGTGTTGTAGAGCTTATCTGCAATGCTCTGTCCCGGAATTGCTGTCAGCACAGAACGGTCCAGAGGTTCGTTATCCCCTCCTATCTCCTACAGAAACAGAAATTAGAACCTTGGGCTTAACAAAACGTATCTTCTATTTACTACGCTAAAAATATAGTATTAATTAGGGTATTAAATATAACAAATGAAACATTTCGCCATTATTTTGCACCACATTAAAGAAACTAATTAAAAAAACCCCAAACCCCAGAGAATAATGTAAACTTCACTTTAAAGATATTGCAACCAAGAGCCTCAGATAGGTCTGCTGTCAAACTTTAAAAACTGACTTAGGTGGGACATCTCCAAAATCTACAGCTACATATGCCAGTGGCATTTTAAAAGCTGACTGTTAATTGGTCATCTCCTGTTAGGTGACAGTCCTCTTTCCAAATTAGATGTTACTGGTTAGTCAGTGTGTGCTACGAATCACTGTAACTAGAAAATTTTATTCTTAGATAAAAATAATGCAAACCCAAGTGCTTTTATCACCTACACTGCTTTGTTTTCAGTCTGTCTGCATGCCAGTCACACCTGAAACGCATTAACCTCCTGTCAGTCACACCTTGAGAACAGATCTCCATCTAGTGGCTACATTCTGAGTAAGTAAAAATGTCTCAGTCCAGCATCAAATAACCCTCAGCGATACAACTGATGAACAAATATGGGACGAGGCACACCAACATACATTAGGATTTCCCATTATACAACCACGTGAACTCGTCAGTAGCAGACAAGCATTGTGACTAACTAATGTTATTTGTGAAGATTTTGGTTCTATTTACACATCAATGGTCAAAAATAACCACAATCACAACTGGCCCTACTAGGCTTAGAAGAAAAGTGGCTTTTTTCCCCCCATCATTTTTCATTTGTTGAGATACTGGCCAAGTTTTATCGTGAACTGTGTGAGCTGTACATTATTTCATTCTCCAGAAACAGGAGCTCATTATGCCTCACATACAATAATGTAATACCAAAATCCATGACTAAAAGAATATGAGCAAATTTTTTTTCCCTTTGTGTCAGGTAGATAGGAAGAAAGAGGGGAGGGAAAAAAAACATAAAGCAGCTATGGAGAACATCTCCACCAGCACATGCTGCAACAGCTCAGGCAAAAACTGTCACTGGGACAGTTTAAACAGGAGCCTACCTGAACCTGACCTACATGCCCAAAAAGCAAAGAGAAAGACAACCAGCAACTCTTACTGTTTGAATTTCTTCTGCCATTTTTATGGGCTGACATTGTTCTTTTGCCATGAAAACCAAGAGTTTCCGTATCATCTGGGCATCTTTCATCACAGCCTGCAGGTTCACGGTCTGCCCATTCGTGAACAGTCGATCTCCAATGCGATTCACGGGACGATACCTACAGCAGATCAAAATTACTTCAGAAGATTAAAGCCACTGAAAAGCAGTAGGATAAACCTCAAACATTCTAAGCTAAGTCTTCAGTGCATGAAAAATAACCCCTGGAAACTAACAGTGAGCCCTTAAAAATCCATATATTCTACTGGGACAGTCAGAAAAGAGGAATGATGATTAGCAAGAAATTCTACCAGTACTACAGTTATAATATTCTATAATAATTTGAAATACTAATTTTTCCATAATTAGCATTTCAATCCTCTAACAAACTCATCTGAAGGTACAATAGAAGTTATCATCAGTTAATGCTATGACTTTTTGCCTTAACATTCCACTGACACTTCAGCAGACCAGTGCCTGTACTGTAATTGTTTGCATCTCCATCTCCTGCAGAAAGCATATGTGCTAACCCCCATGATTTCTACAAAAGCTTTTTGGAGGAAATTTTACCTTGAAGGTGGAACCACAAGTAGATCTAAAAAAAACATGTCTGGACTGAATCCTGAACTCTCCTGGGGATCCATCCCAGGGAAGAGATAACGCAGAAAGAAACCTAAAAAGACACAATAGAAACATAAACTCATTCTCACTGCTGTTGTTTGGCAATCCAAATCCCCAGATGCACTTGGTCAATCAAGTCAAAAGAATTTGCTAAGTTAAATACCAGTGAGCTTGTTTAAAACATTCAGGCATAGTTTAGAAAGACTTGCCACTCTCTTTTTGGTCACATCCATGATATTTGAGAAACGACTCTGGACAGAAATATAGATTATAGCAAAAGGAAAAAGGAAAACAGCAGGAAGAAAGTTTCCAGCTACTAACTGTGAGTGATGCATGAAACTGCTTTGTTTTTTCCTGGCAACTGCAGACAGACTCAGAGTACAGGCAACTCAGAAGAGACTGATAAAAAACTTCTCATTCTTTAACAGTGTAACTGTGGGGAATTGCAGCACCACATGAAAATCACACTCTGTAAACAACAGTTGTGATCTGTGGAGAGTCACAATTTGAGAATACATGACCAAACTGCTCCTTGAATCCAGCTCTCTGCATTCACCAGCCACCAGTCCTCCTGTCACAAAACCTGACTTGCAGCCAGGAGCCCTTAAGGCAAAAGGCAAAGATTTGACAAGGAATTAATATGGAACATTTGCAGAGTTTGTCCACTAAATGGTACAAAAAACCAAAGTAACGTTGCTAGTAATAACCATTACCTTCATTCTTCCACAGAGCCAGGATGTATTCCTTGGCAGTCATTGGTGTCAGGTATCCTCTCTTCCCTAACTGGCTTTCATCAATAGCTGAGAAATAAAAAATAAAATAAAAATAAAATACTTATTTAAAAAAAATCTCAAGAGGTTACTCTGAAAGGTTTTTGCTTACAGTGGTAAGTGCTTCCAGCTAAGAGGAGGAATGGAAATACACACAAAACATACCAGCTGACATCTACATTAAAATTATCGTTTAAATGTTTGCTTTGGGAACATGAAATTAACTAAAGAAAGACCCTTCTCAGAATGGAAAAAAAAATGAGCCATGTCTGTGATGAATGAATATATAAGTAACTGAAACAAGACTCAACCTTGACATGTTAAGTGTATGCTTTATTTGACTAATGGTGAGCTGGACCCCTCCTCAGGATGATCTCATCCACTGACCAGAACACAAATCAAGACTCAGCCTGCAGCTGGCAAACATTTCAGTGAGATTCAGGTACTACCAGTGAGGTCAAGATTCCCATGAAATACTAAACTGCAGGAAACAACAGCACCAGCCAGCAATCCATCCATACTGTGAGCCTGGCTAGCTGCACTTTGGAAAAGAAGGGAAACACATGGTTTTGCTACTGAAAAACAAGAAGATCATTTTTTTAAAAAACAAAGCCAGAGATTTTAGATCTCAGTTTCCACTTCTCTTGCAAGCCAGCCCCCTGTGTCCCTGGGAAACCAGAGTATACAACTCGATGTAAAGCAATTCGCTCATGACCTCAGATAAAGGATCACTATTCTTCATTTGGTTATGCTCCAGAAATCCAGACTTTTCCACATTGAAACTTCAATTCCCCATTCACCTAGAAAAACTTTCCATCCCTTAGACAGAAATGCATCAATGCCAAGGTTGAAAGCACTCCCTCTGAGATTCAGCCATGACACAGGCTATGGAAAATGTGCATAACTGTGTGATCCATCCGATTTCAGAAGGTACTTCACACTGTGTTTCTTCAGCCACAACTCCAGAGATCTAATCTAGTATTTCAAGCACAGAGTAGCAAACAAAATAAACTCTCTATGTAAGCCTTTTCCAAGGGCTAAATCAACACACACACAAATTCACTTCAATTCTCTCTCTTTGTGTCATGGATCAAAGATACAAGAGGAAAAAACGAGAGTTAAAATTGATTCAAACACTAAGTAATTAAGCCTGGAAAGTGTCATCTGCTTTCTTTTCTGTCTTTTCCTCTTTAAGAGGAAATGCTGTAATAAGAGTTAGGATTGCCTGATTTTCTTTCTGAAGTAGTCATCCTCCTCCTAGTTAATTTTTTCTCCTTAAAAAAATCTAGCAGAAAATCATCTACTTGCCAAAAATGAAATGCCCCAAACCCACCCTAAAGCTGACATGTATTATGCTTTTGTACTTCTTTTCCTGACACACAGACACTTGAAGATGAAAAGCACAGAAGACCTGCAAAGAGAAATTTAATGGAATCAGGTACTCTGCTATTTTTGAGCTCACTCTTTTATTCACATTTTTCATAAATGACTTACAAGTGCTTAGTCACTGCTAGGAATCTGTGTCCCTTAAATGCAGGGAAAAAGGTGGAAACATATTTAAGCAGAAGACAGATATTTTACCTGCTGGTTCTTCCAGAATGTTTCCCTCTCCTGACTTATGGTACACTGTAGAAGGATAGGTTACTGTCAGCTTGCTGTTGTGCTCCTTTCTCACCAGTGATCTCCTGGATCTTAAAGGAAAGGCAGACAAAAGTTAATAGAAATACAATATTGAACCTCACACTAGCCATTGACTTCCTCATGTAGTTAAACTTACTTGCAGTTTGGGCATTTCTTTGAACCCATATGTGCTTTCCAGAACTGTGCTATCAGATTATTTCGACACTCACATACATTTTTGACCTGATAAAGAAAAAGAAGACCAACTTAAAAATAATGAAAATAGTAAAAAAAATTGAAAATAATAAAATTAAATTCAACCATCTTATATGAAGAATTCTTTAAACATGACACAATTAACATTTACTGTCAACAGGAACATTATTAGTATCAATGCACACAATCCCTGTAGTGATTTAATTCATGCCTTGATCTCTAGTGTTCATTATCTTCCCATATTTGCTGGAAACTTACAGCTCTAAGTGCTCACCACCCTCCTGTTTAAATTTATTTCATAGTCTGTATTTGTCCTCTCAATACTGAAATTTAAAGCTTTTCTCTAATGAATTAAGAAGATAGAAGAATGATAAAAATCACTTCTGATTAGTCATGAAGGTGTGATTTACGAAGTGCTTAAGCTTAGTTTTGGAACAAGTGATTAGGAATTAAACTTGGCTTACAAAAAAATCTGCTTGAAGATCTCAGACGTTTAAAAATCTTCTTCAGTCCTATTTGCCTTTACTATTAATCTACACTAAACTGCATTTAAATGGAAATTAAAATTCAATTACGTAAGTCTTTCAAAAAATTTCACTGTCAGTAATTCTGCAAGCTTGCTGGATACACGAGTTCTCAAAATATGTTCTGCAACTGAGAACAGCTGGAGCATCACACAGAGAATTATCAACATCTCTGAGTAATGTACTGACAGCAGTATCAGATTTTTATATGGTATTTACACCATCAAAACATTTCCCTACGTAAACATTGTTTTCCAGAAACCTAACAGGAAGTTCCAGTACTAACAGGAAACAAGCCCTTTTTCAGGTTTCATTTCAGACATTTCACTCAAAAAGGCCTCTAAACGTAACAGAGTTCACAATTCCAGGAAAAAACACAGTGCCTACACAGTCAAAGACAGGCTTTCTTCTGCACATTACTATTTTAAGAACACAAACCCCAAGATCTCAGGAGAAGCACTGACTGTACTTACATTTGGACACTGCTCTCTTATTTCAGAGCTCTGCAGCATTTCCTGAACATGGTGATTTAACTCTTCTTCAATTTCTGAACCTGTTGCATCTGCACATTGCTCTAAAAACTGAAAGGAACAGGATAAAAGGAATTGACACAGCTTCAGGGATATGGGACCACTAGTTCCAAAAGGGATGGAGCAATACACAGTACTTGCCCTGTTCAGAATGACTTCAAGATCATAGACAGCATGGAGCAGCCCCTTCTCCAGAACCTTCAGCTGACTCAGCAGTAAGTGAACCACGGCCCGAGTGCATGTCAGCATGTGACAGTTTAAACATGAACCTCGGATTAGAAGGTATAATTTCTGGAAAGAAAAGGGGAAGAAAAGGTTATCCTGGTAGATTTACTAACCAGCACAGTAAGCAAATACATAGATTTCTTTGAACTTAAAGATAGTGCTATTATAATTGAGAAATCAGACTTATTGTTAGTGTAAATCATAAAGAATCAGACTGGGAAAAAATCAGCTCATCCCAAAAAGGACATCGTGGCAACCCAAAACCCCACACCAGCAAAATGAGACATTCTGGTCACAAGTACCATAAGCGTCCTTCAGGGTTCTTCATACAATCACATTCTCCTCAAGGTTTGGGAAATTACCAGTAGGTTTTATTATTTAACACAGCTCTGCACACAACTCACTCCAGCTGCACAAAGCCCCAGTGGCCTGAAGGCTTGGAATGACTGCTGCAGGGCTTTAATCCTTGGTCCAATACAAGTGGTTTACTTCCAAGCTGGAACAAGGCTAGAAGTGGGATGTACCTCATCTAACTTTAAAGTGTGGTTTTTACTCTCCATTAACAGCCTGTGCAGAAGGCAGCTACTGTAAATGGTGAGATCAGCACCTCAGGAGGGGAATTCAACCCAGCTCAGCTTTGTTATAGACTGGATGAATCCCACCTACAAAAACCCCCAGTACTCAGACTCCAGAAAGAGCTAAAAAGCACAGATAATGCACCTAAGTTTCAGAAGACCAAAATAAGGCAAATCCTACCCTTACAGGCATGAATCCTTTTGTATTTAAGAGATGACACTTTGGAAAAACACCCACACAAAGCACTCACGAGAAAGTGCAGTCTGACCATCCCCTGTAGCTTTCAAAACAAGCTTCTGTCCCCAGAGATGCACAGCAGGTCAAACCTCTGCTCTATGACAGGCATCCCACATAAATGCCACAGTGGTAAAGCCACAAGAAGCACGTGTGTGTGACTTCCACATGCAAGAAATCTTCCTGACAGCCTTTATTTTAAAATATACTGATGGATTTCTATACAGCTCAGTATTTCTGAACTCTCTGCTGCCACCAAACTTACAACGGTGTGTTCTTTCATTTACTTGGCACCCTTATGTCATTCAGGATATTACTGGACAGGTTGTTGGGTTCTATCCATGCTGGTCCAGTTTTCTGCAGTAAATTATCTGGGATAAGAGGACCTACTGGGCAGACTGGACAGCACAACTATTTGGAGCAGAAACAAGCCCAGGAAGCACTTGGAAAACCTCAGCTAAAGTAGGGAGCTGTTCATGTATACTAGTTTTTCTAAGGTATTGATAATTTTTACTGTGCCATCCATTTAATTAAGGCATGAGACCCTACAGTCAGTCATATAGTTTAGTGATCAACGTTCCCCCTCACCTCTTTGTCAGTATTGAGTAAAATAATAGTTACACCAAAGAGTATGTTTTCCAAAAGGTCTATTTGTATTTAACTACTATGACACAACAAACCTTTGCTACTATGTTTGCTGTTGTTGAGAGAGGAAACAGATCTTGGCACCTTTACTATTTGAAAGGATTACAGCTGGATGACAGCTTGGGCACCAGCAAGAGAGGAAATAATTGTACATACATCGAAGAACAGGGGGTTGTAGACAGTCAGAGGCAGTTCTATGTGGCCAAAGTGGCCAGGGCAGTTGCTGAAGTTCTGCATGCAGGTGGCACAGACTTCCTTGGAGTCGGGGGGCCCCAGGGCCAGGTCGTACAGCCCGTTGGCAGCCGGGTTGCCCACGTTGTCCAGGTACTGCGGGTTGGTGATGGGCTTCACACTCAGCTTCCTGAGGGGCAAAGACCACAGCAACAGTCAGCAAACGGCCACGTGACATGCACTTCAATGGCACAGCTGGCGTGGGCATTTCGTGTCTGTGTGATACTTTTAATTGATGGAAACGTCTCTTTGATGTACTCACTCCTGTACCACTGATTTCATCGTCTGAGCACAGTCACTCGTATCACAGCAAATACCTCTTCTACACCTTTATCCATTCTCTTAAGAAGACACGGAATATTAAGAAGTCGCACATTTAGTACCTGAATGATTTTTTTATTTTTTTTAATTGATGAAAACAACCCTTTTTGGGGTGCGCACGCAACGGGACTTTCTGTACCCCCGATTCCACCGCCTGAGCACAACCATTCACACCGCAGCACATATTCCTTTTACACCTTCACCCACGCCATTAAAAAGCCACTCGGTTTTGCCCGCCTGTTGTCCCCAAGCAGCGGCAGAGCCCGCACGGAACTTGGCGGCGCGGCCGGCGCGGGCCGCGGCCCGGCCGGACCACATTTCCCAGCATGCCGCGCGCCGCCGCCCGCCGCGGCCCGCCGGCGCCCCGCCGCGGGGCACGCTGGGACGCGTAGTCCCTCAGCGGTGCCCGCACCGCGCGCACGCGGCGCCTCACCTGATCTCCTCGGCCGTGTACATCCCGAAGGACACCCCGACCAGCCGCCGCCACGGCACCACCTTGGGCGGCCTCATGGCGGGCGGCCGAGCGGGCGGCCGGTCCGCCGGTGCCGCTTCTCCGGTACCGCTTCTCCGGTGCCGCGCCACGGGCTGCACCACGCGCTGCGGGGCCGCGGGGGGGGGCGGAGCCGGGCGGCACCATTGCGGTGCAGGGGCGGTACCGACCGTCCCCCCCCCCCCTCCCCTTCGCGGGAGTGGTGCAGCCCGCGCTCCCAGAGGGCAGAGCGGCATGGCGGCGCGGAGGGTGGCGGCAGGATGGTGGCATCGGGCGCTCTGGCTGGGCCGGCGGTGCCGCCTCCCGGGCGAGCGGGAGAGCTGCCGGTGAGGGTCCGCCGGGAGGGGGCGGCTGGGCAGGGGCACCGGCACCGGGCGGGGAGCGACGGGCGGGTGGTGAGGGGCGTGTGGGGAGCGAGGCGGGAAAGGCCGCCCGGGGCCGTGTGGGCGCCTGCAGCGCGCGTGCGCGGTGGCGCCTGCGGCCGGCATGGCCGGGGCGGCGTGAGGGGAGTCCCTTCCCTCGGGCTCCTCCCTGTGTTTGGAAACCTTTCCTGGGGGTCTTCCCTCCTTTTGGGCGGCCCGGAGCGTCCCTGGGAGAGAGTTTGAGCTGTTAGACGATTCCTAGAACTGAATGTCGAGAAAAAGCAGACGAGCGTTACCCTTACGACTTTCACCTTACAGAGACAGGCTGAGGAAGTGGGAGCTGTTCAGGTGTTCGGCAGCCTTCCAGTACCTGAGGACGCTGGAGAGGGACTCTTTGTCAGGAACTGTAGTTACAGGACAAGGAGTAATGGGTGCAAATTGAAAGAGGGTAAATTTAGATTAGATCTTGGGAAGCAGTTCCTTACTGCGAGGGTGGGTAGGCCCTGCCACAGGTTGCCCAGAGCAGCTGTGGCTGCCCCATCCTTGGAAGTGTCCAAGGCCAGGCTGGATGGGGTTCTGAGCAACCTGGGCTAGTGGAAGGTGTCCCTGCCCGTGGCAGGGTGTTGGAACTGGATAACCTTTAAGATCCGTTCCAACCCATAACATCCTACGATTCTGTGAAATGAGGTTTCATTCAGAGGGTGCCTTAAATGAAAAAGCCCCACTTCACTGGCTACTCTGTAGTGAAAATATATCTCACCTCTGGGATGGCAAAATCACACCTAATCAGTTTATGGGACTTACAGGAGCAGCTGGAATTTTGGCACTGTACAGCACAGAGCTGTGAATGCCCCTTAACAGCATCTCCCTCGACATCAGGGTCAGAGTGGAGGCACTGAATGCCAGAGTTGCAGTCAGGCTTTGGTGTTAGGATGCGGAAACAATAAAAGTATGGTAATGTAAGCCTTAATTTCTGTTAAAAGTGGTATAACATGAACAGTTTTAAGAAAGGCTTGGAGCAGTGCTTTGTGATAGGCAGAAGTGAGTTTACATTAATGTGCCTTGTGCAGTTGTGGTTCATGTGCTTCTGCAGCTCTGCAGAGACTGGGCATCTGGGACTAAACAGGGCTCACCTCCTTGTCTAAACAGTACTCAGGTCTGAAGTATTTTTTAAAAATAATTTAAGTGAGCTTTCAGCATGGTCTTCCCTCTGAAACATAAAAAGTAAATTAAATTTATTAAATTAAATAATCACAGAATTTTTGTATTGTGATTTTTTTGTGTATAACTTCTTGTTGTGCACCTTGGAAGCTTTCAGTAAAGGCACTACTTTATCTGTCTGTCTATCTATATCTATCTACAATAACGTTGTTTTGAAAGTCTATTGCAGGAACTTAGGCATCAATTGAAATTAGGGCTTTAAGAGAGGCATCAAATAAGAGTTTTACAATAATAATTTGGAGTTAGTAACAATGCAGCGTTTCTAGTTACTCTTCCCTTCTAAGGTTTTAATTAATTCTGATCGGTAGTACAAAATCTGCTTTTGCTGCATTAACTTAACAATCATAAATTCAAAACTCTGATTGTTTTATAGGTGCTCTTCGAGTAGCACAGCTCTGGGGAAGACTGTGGACAGTTCAGAAGGTAAGATGTCTTCATTATTAGTTTCTTCCATATGTTTTTCTGATCTCCAAACAACATGATGTGTCAGGAGGTAAAGAAGACATGAACACCCTCTTTCCTCTGCTTAGATTTCCTTTTACCCCATCTTCATTGTGCAGAAGTTTCCTGGGTGAGTTTGATTCCTTATCTCATCACCACCCAGCTCTGCAGTCCAACAGCTTGAACACAAGGCACTTAAGCTTCCTGCCAGCCTTTGCTACTACCATTGCAGTAAATTGTGACCTACATTAGACTGAAGTTTTCAGCTGGATCAACTGAAATCATCAGTTTTTGTAGAATCATTTAGGTTGGAAAAGACCTGTAAGATCATTGAGTCCAACATTTAACCTATAACTGCCAGGGCCAGCACTAAACCATGTCCCCAGGTGCCACATCTACACATCTTTTACATCCCTCTGGAGATGGTGACTCCACCACTGCCCTTGGCAGCCTGTTCCAGGGCATGGCAACTCTTTTGTGAAGAAAGTTTTCCTTTTATCCAAGGTTAACTTCCCCTGGTGCAACTTGAAGCCATTTCCTCTTGTCCTCTCACTTACTTGGGAGAAGAGATTGACCCCCCACCTCGCTACATCAATGAAGTCAAGATTTTCTTTGGGCATCGTTTTGTTTCTAATGACCAGTTTAATATTGTTTCTCGTAGTGACTCAAGAAGAAATTGTGCTCCCCCGAAGGAAGACATGGTAAGTGTTTACTTTTGGAATGTCTCTTGACTTGGAAGCAAATCATTGTTAGACAGCTAAGTGTAGTCTGTCCACCAGATTTGAAAAAGAAAATTCAGGTTCCTGTGTTCTTGGATGCAAAGTCCCACTAGTGGTTTTCCTCTGACTGGGAACTCTAGGAATATTCTTGACTCTTACTCTCTGTGCAGACTATGCACGTTCCATTCTGACCTTTCTTTTAAAAACACAACAACTGCACTCTTAAGCCTGGTTCTCTCGCTTTGTGAAAGGTCACATTCACTAGAAATCTCTAAAGTCAGGTTCATTTGACTGTCTGCACATGGGTGTGTTTGTTCCGGTAGAATACAACTCGATAGCTGGCTGGATAAATCCTGCTTAGAAATTATGCAGCTGAACAAAAGCTATTTTGTTGGGAGCACTTAAGATGGAATTGCATGACTGTACAGCAAAAACTGTGTACAGTTTATGGCCAAATGCTGTCTGCATGCAAACCCTAAAATAAGACCATCTTCGCCTAAAGACTTCCACTGGCCTTTCCTCTTTTGCTTAAAACAACCAGAGTCTGAAAGATCCACAGGCCCAGGAGTCCTGAGAAACCTGGTTTTGTGTTGTTTTATTTTCCTTGCAAAGACATGTCTTGGAAAGAGCTCTGAGGGCAGCATTCTTGGGAATTCTTTGTGTCTCTTTCCTTTGTTCTTTCTTTGATAATGTACTACAAGGGCAGGGGTCATAGCTGGAAACACAGATGCTCTTCTGGTTTTCCTCAAAATCTTTTCTTTTTCCTGGAGTTGTTCCTGAGCTGAGCCCTTTTTTTGCAGTTGAATTTTCCCTGCCTTTGCGAAAAGTGTTATTTTCTAAGTGCAGCAAAACCATTATTTCCTAGACCTGAAGATCCTTGTGGCTTTTTCACAGGATATTCCTGTGCTTGTTCTCTATGCAATGTAAGGCATAACCTTCAAGGTCTGCAACTGAGTGTTAATCAAAGCTCCTTTGTTTTTAGGGATAAGCTGGCGGTGCTCCAGACCTTAGCTTCTACTGTGAACAGGGTGAGTGGTACTGTTGGTAATGGACATGGGTCTGATTGTCCATCTCCTGCAATAGCCTTGTGCTCAGGAGGCTCTTAATTTCTACTTTGACCATAAATGAAAGGTGGGACTTTCACATCTGAATTTTATGGGATTTTGACTTTTGCTCCACAGGTTTTGCTTTGCCCTTAAAGCCTCATTCTCATGCTAAGAGAGAGCTGCAGTTGCCAGTGAAAGCTGCAGTACTTTGATAAGACTTTTGCTAACATCAGAAGCCAGTTCCTTTACCAGTTCAGCTTCCCAGTCCAGAATGCCCCTTCCCAGTCTCAGTCCAGAAAGCAAACCTTGCAAAGTGCAATGAGTGTGTGCTCTTGCTGGGCAACAACTGAAAATGCTGTGATGCCATTCTTTCATCCTGTCTATCTTGACTTCTGGGTATTGAATCAAAACCTGCAACTCCCCTCAGCTTCCCCAGGCTGTTACAGCTGGGGTCCTTCTTCATTAGCAGAGCACCTAATGTTTGCCATGTTATAGTTTTGTTGTCACTATGTTAGCCTGCGTGTCTGTGTAAAATGGAAATACTTGTAAAACTCTTTCCAGACAGCCTTTTTGAATAAGAGGTTTTAATTAAAGTATTCGTTGTGCCTTAAATTCCATGAAGTAGTGTGTTATGTATCTGTAAGCCTTTCAATCCTGGCATTTTGTTTCTACAGGATCCTACTGCTGCTCATTATATGTTTCAGGATGACCCTTTCCTTATGCCAAGAAATGCAGCCAATTCTGTAAGTATTTCCTTTCAAATCCTTGGTAACTTCCCCCCAGCCTTTGTTTAGGCTATGAAGACTGTTATCTAAGTGGAGCCTGGTTTTGGTTACAAAAGAAAACGAAGTATCAGATTTTTTTCCAGAATTTTCCCTTGTCTCTAAAATGAGAGATGCTTCTAAACTTGAAGGAGTACCGGATTTCAGATGTCTGATATAGAACTGTGTCTCTTGACTAAATAAGGATGTAAAATGCAGTGGCATTTAAAGAACGGACATACTGGCACGAATACCAGAATGTTTATCTAGAATGTTGTCTCATGCCTGTGATTTTACTAAGTTGAAAACAAAGCATGAGTTTAATTTGTTCCCATCAGAATGTTCAGAGTTACAGAAAATGTTTCTCCTCACTCTTGGCCTTGTAATTTGTATTTCTTCATCTTGTTCTCTCTTCTTTCTGTGCAGCGTCTGTATTCGTTGTCAAAACAGTCTGGGAAAAATGCTGCAAAATACATTATTAAGAACTTCCCTCAGTATTTTGACAAGACTCTTGCAGAGCCCAACGTACCAGTAAGCTTTTTGCTTTTCATTTTTGTTGTGTTTGTCCCTTGTCAGTGAAATCAGTTGTCAGGCTGGTCCAAAACTAACATAAAAGGATAATTCTGTTAACTGTTCCGCATAGTGCTGGGAAAGCAGTACTGTGTTTCCACTATGAAGTGAGCATTTTTTCTTAGGTATTCAATATATCAGGTTCTTGAGACAAAAGTAAGAAGAGCGATGTTTGGATGCTGACTTACTAGCACAAAAGTGAGGGATGAGGATGTGTGTGGTCCTTCATCACCGAAAGGACTGCTGTTGTTAGGCTGTAAGTGTATTTAGTGAAGAGTAAGGGTATTTAGTTAGTGTTTTAAGATAGTTTAGACAAGGTTTGAGCTCATGACTAACTTGCACTCTTTGTTCTCAGTGCTTGATGCCTGAGACTCTCACACCTCAGACTGAAGGAGTGACTGAGGAAGCTCTAAAGGAGCGTATCCAACTCAGAAGGGTCAAAGAGTCTGTGGACATATTTGATCAACTTGTACAAGCAGGTATGTGATCTTCAGTAGAGCTCTGCTTAAATTGTGTCAAAAGTATTTTAGTAGTTGACTGCGTTTCTGCCTTCCACAACTGTCTCTGGTCTGGTGAAGTGTTTCTCTAGAGCTATTGGAGAATAACCCAGTCTTATCCACTGCTTCTCTGAGGTGTCACTTTGGTGATAAGGAGAACAAACGATTTCTTGAACAGGAAACACATATCGAGATCCTTTTCTGTTGTTGGTTTTAAGTATGTTCCACAGAAAGTGAAACACACAAAGTAATCTTCACAGCAGGGTGTATCCCAAGAGTAGTTATGAAAAGCACTAGAAATTTCAGGTGTTGTTTTGGGCTTGTGCTGCTTCACAGTTCTGGCCGCCAGCTGCCATTTCCCTCTCCCACCTGATCAGGAAAACTCTACCCTTTCAGTGGCTTCAGCAGAAAAGCAAATACTCTAATTTGGTGTTAAAATTGTCTCCTATGGTGAGTGGGTTCTTGACAGTCCTATTAACACTCCCAGAGAGTGCTAGAGAATGTCTTTGTGTTGAAAGAGAACAAAGTAGTGTAACTCAAAACTTTTCTGATATGCTGGTAGAACGTGCTCTTTACTTCCTCTGTGACTGTCGTAAATACTCGTTTTCTAAAGGTACCCCTCCTTCTCTGGAGACCACAAACAGCCTTTTAGATTTGTTATGCTTCTGTGGAGATGAAGAATCTACTTCTGTAAAGGAGGAAGAAGCAAAAGAGGATGTGGAAGAACCAGGGGTATGAATAACCTGTTGATCTCTTATTTATTTCATATATAGTGGGAGTGTATTAAGGTTATGTCAGGTTTTTTGTACTGTTGACAGCCTGCCTGGGAGATGGTGTGAGGTGGGTCAGATGCAGTCAGCATTCCCAGGAGATAAGTCTTACAAAAATCTAATGGCTGGCCTAGCAGCAACAGTAGTTGGTATAAAGCTGAACTTAGTAGCTGAAACTCTGTCTTGGCTTGGTTCTGCTGAGCTGTGCTTAAATAACTTTTTCTCCTGACAGCCTTGTTTTTATAGTTGCCTGCAAAGAAGACCTCCAGTAACTCAAATGTAGATCACCTAGTTAACTTTCTTGCAGTCTGAACCACATTGACTGGATTTTAATGAAGTTGAGGGCTCCTTGTGTGACATCAGAGTGTCAGGTTGCAGAGGACAGTAGTAGATACGCTGCCCCTGGGAAGGCTGTTGAGGAACAAAGGGTATTTGCTATGGTCTAATGACTCCCACCAACTCCACAAATACGTGCAATTTTTCTTGTTAGTATTTTTAATAACATAAGTATTAATCTAGTTGCTGCTTCCTGAATATTTTAATAGAAAATACAGTAGGAATTATTTTTTTGTGGCCTATCAAAACCCACATTTAGTAGCATATAAAATGCCAGTGAACTTCTGTGTTGTTCATTTGTATCATTTGGTGCTTAACCACAGTTTTGAACTCTGTGAAACTTATTTCTACAAAAATCTCTCCAGGAGAATGCTTCAGAGCAGAAGGCTCCAAAGAGACAATTCCAAAGAGGTTTACAGTCATCTGGCCCTAGATGGAGGTACAGAAAATGTTGCCAATATTCCCATATTCAGTGGGTTGTGCACACACATCACTGTTATTAAAACAGACTTTTAAAAAAGTCTTGCTAGCAGCCCATATTCATGTATGTTACTTGTTAAATACATCTGTGTTCGCTCATCTTTCAAAGTGTTGATGGAAATCTGGTGATTGTAGAACAGCTCGAAGTATCACAAGTAATATATTTGACTGTCAGCCATTGCGTGTGCAGCCCCTTACTTTGCTTTGCGTGTTGTATCCTTTTCCTAAAGTTATCCTTTTGTTTGGTTCTTTAACATGCAGTTTGTCCATTGATTCTAGGGACAACAACCATGCTGAAAGGATATTTAAGATAATGCCAGAGAGGAATGCACACTCCTATTGCACAATGATCCGTGGGATGGTGAAGGTAAAATTATTCTTCAGTGCTGGGGGATTTTTTTCAGGTTGTGAAATTGTTGTTTATTTTTATTGGGTTTTTTTTCCAGCATGGGGCTTCTTCTAAAGCTTATGACATGTACATAGACTTGATGAATGAAAGGCACAAGGGTGAGTGTCTCCTGGTTTTCCTTTGTGATCTTCTAAGTAGCAGGGCCCTGTGTTGGGTCCGTGAATGTTTGTTCCATGGCAGTGATGATTGGCGCAGGGGTACGGACCTCAGCTGGATCATGGGAGCTGAGTGCAAACTGGTGGTTGCAGTGCAGCTGGCGTGTGGCTGGCTCACTGCAAACAGGTTTGCATGAGACTTTGCCAAAAGCTGAGCCATGTTAGAACAAGCTCTTTTCATGTGGACTTAGGAACTGTCAGTTAAAATGGTTATCTTATATTTTTACAGCTGATGTGCACACCTTCAATGCACTGATCAATGCAGTCCCAATTCTAAAGGAGAGGTTCGTAGAAAGATGGGAATTAGCCAAGGTAAGGAGGGTAGAGCCGAAGAGGTGGGGCAGGGGCAAGACTGTAGGGTCTGGATCTGCTTTACCATTAAGATTTTGCAGCTGTTAGAAAGGGAAGAGCTTTGTCCCAAAATACTAACCTCTGCTGCAAAGGAAGTTCTTTAGTTTAAACGGAAAAGCCAGCTGTGGAGAAGTGGCTAAGACACAAAATCCAGCCTTGCCCTTGCAGATTGGCGTGCTTTGGGGGAACATACCTGATCCAAGAACTGCTTGGGCAGAAAGTAACTGGAGAAATTATGCTGGCAGATAAAATAAACAATTTTAGATAAAAAAATCTTTGAATTCATGGTGTTGTGATGGAAATGGAATTTTCAGGGATAACATTATGTGCTTCAGTTTAATGACATAACATCAATAAGGAAAAGTAGTATATAACTGTAAAAATTTCCTTGATATTCTAGACACAATTCTCCAGTATCTAATATGATGTAATGTTGTCACCTTGAGTTTAGATCAAAGTAATTAAAAACCAGACAGCACTCCCTTAACAGATGACCAGTTAATGCAAAGTTGTTCACTTGAAGGGGGTGAGAAGGATTAGGCAGAGGAGATGTATGTGTAGCCTGCCTGAAATCTGAACTGTGATCCTTAACACCTGAAACACTAAGGGTTTGGGTATTTTGTTTCAAGGAGTTCCTGACTCACATGGCTCAACAGGAAGTGCAACCAAATCTGCTGACTTTTAATGCTGTACTGAAGACTCTGAGAAGATGTGGTGGTGTGGGCAGAAATACGGCTTTATTGGTAATTAAGGAAATGGAAGCACTTGATATAGGTAAGAGAACCACAATATTTATTATATTCAATGGTCATTATATTCCAGTTCCACCTCCAGAATAGAATAGTTCTGTAACACACAACACAGGGATTCCTAGTTGGAGGGAAGATGTACTTCACAAACCACCCAAGCCAGTTCAGGTCTATATATCTACATGTCTACAGAAAAACAATCTTTTGATTTAGAAAATGTTTTTTTGTTTCAAACAAATACTGCAAAACCAAGAAATATCTGCACAACTGATTTGATGTCCTGTGGAGTGTGCTTAGGTCCAGTAACATGCTTGTTGATAGGCTAGATATATTCATAAGCAGAAGGGAAACTAACCAAGAAGTATTTGCGGTTTTAGTTCAGAGCAGTGAAGCTTGGCTGCTCCCCCCATAGAAATAGGATGTTCCAACTGGTGGTGCACTCAGATACCATCTCTCCCAGTTGTGTGCATGAGGTCTGTTCCAGCATTAGGGTGGATGGGGAGAGATATTAGAGTCAATTCCTGCATGCCTGACTGGAAGGGCAGAGACTGGATTAGGGCTTTGGCATAAAGCTCAGCCAGGAATGTTGAAGTAACTTCAATGTTTTTGCTTTCCAGAGCCCAGCCTTGCGACGTACGATCACCTTCTCTCCATATTTTACAGAGGTGGTACGTGTGGTATCAGCTTGTCCATGGATGTGTCTTCTTTAGCATCTGCTTTAAATGCTTTCCAAGTGGGGTGGGTGGAAGCAGTTGTTTGGTGGATTAAAAGACAAGCTTTTATGTTTCTGATCTTAGTGTTACATGTGCAGCCTGATTCTGCTTGGGTGGGGAAAAAAGCTATAGAGGATGATAGCTTGGTACAGGGAGCAGATGCTACTCAGTCTCTGTGGAGACTGGATCTGACCACAGTGTTATGTGATTTCCCAGACTGTGCCACTCAGGGATGAAATTGCACAGGGATTCTTTTTCTGCAACAGTTCTGTGCATTGGAGCCCTTGTGAAAAACAGCTGTGTTAGACAGCAGGAACCCAAGTGTTCAAGATCCCATGCCCCCAGACTTCTGGCTATAGGAAGAGAACAGGCACTGTAGTGTAGTTGCAGTTCTTGTGTTTTAAGAAATACGAAGGAACTACTCTCGAGTCTCTCTGGGTTTGGTTGTGGGGGATGCTTTTTTTAGTTTTGATTTGGGTTTTCCCCTTACAGATTTTTTTGTTTGCTTATTAAATGCTTTGCTCTTCCGACTGCAGCCTTCTAACAGACCAACTTCCAGGCCTATTTGATTCCTTGCTAGAAAGCACTTTTATCTTTCTAAATCTGCTGTGTTGTGCTGTGGAAATCTGGTAATAGTAGGGCAAATCTGAGAGCAAATAAAGCTGCAGCTGGTGTGGGGCACCGTGGGAATCATGAGACTTGTTTGGAATCATGTTGCTTGTTTCCATTTCGGTGTTATATTTGCAGGCTGGTGCTCTTCACTAAGGAAGTGCTTGGCATAACTAAGATGTGTTGTTGCTTTGTCTCTGTCCTGCAGTTGATCTTCCCCCATCAGGCATCATCTCTGAGGTGTTGGATGAGGTTGAAAAGAGGAGTTTCACTCCCCAGGACCCTGATGATGGTAAGGACTTCCATATGTGTGAGAAGCTGTGTTGATTAAGCTTGGGTGAAAGGAAACCTATGAATTTCAGGTAGCTTTACTCAGCTTGGAGAAATGCGTGCACCTTGCTTCTCAGTCCCTTCTGATACTCTTTGGAGACAAAGAAGGACAGATTTCAGTGTCGGAAATTGTGCTGTGCTGTGGTGCACTGGCTTCTGCATGGAAGGAGTGGAACCTATGTGAATGAGCATTTGAGCTCCATAGAATTTAAAATGCCCCAAGGCTATTTGCAAGATTAGGTTAAGGAGGAACATCAGGTAGCAGTTAATTAAATGATACATCTGGTAAATGGCAGGTTTTTGTTGTAGTGCGAGTTCTCTTATTCTAGTTCTTCCTGATCCTTTTCAGGTAATTTCACGAAACAAAACCTTGTGGAAAACTAAAGTGTGGGTCTGTAGAAGAGGTATATTCTCTTCTGCCATCTCTGTGTACACAGCTTTCCCCTGGGATGTTCACAAACCTTTCTGTATGTTTGGAAGCAGATGCAGCTTCCATCTGAAGATGAGTGAAAAAAGATGCGTGTAGACAATGTGGTGTTAACAAAGTGTTGTAAGCCACTCTGCCAGCTGACATTCCTGTATATGACAGGATGAAGAAGCCATTACAGCACATGCCTCAGGAAGCCAGTGAGAATTTGATAGGTTTTTTGGCTATTTGAAGGCCAAGTATTAGGAAATTAGCATATTAAGGAATCCTAGCTTTCCCTTTTGTCTTTGGAAAGAATCCTGGAAATAGAATGTTGTGCACCTCCTTTGCTTGCTTCTGTCCTGCTAAGTTTGTTACACTGTTTCTTCCTCTGCCCTAAGCTGTTGCCAGAAGGCCATAAAACCCACCCAACTCATGCCACACCAGTTTCGACCTAAAAAGTGACATCCCTGCTACATTGTCAAACTTAGCTACAAATTGAGCTTTTTCATTGAATATGTCTGTCCTCTGGGAGGGTGGGTTAATGAGCTGGTTGCTTTAAGTCTCCTGGGAAGTTTGAAGCTAACACTGTTTTCTCCTTTTCAGCCAACTTTTTTTCCACTGCCATGCAAGTGGTAAGTGCCTCTTCCCTGCAATCAGAATTCCTTTGAGCTCTCCAGCTGTTTAAGAATTGCCTGTGAGTTCTCCACCCTGTCATACAGGGTTTAGGTCTCAGTATGTCCCATTTTCTTCACCTCTTTTAACTTTCCCTCATGATTCTGCAGTTCTTGGCTTGATCTCTTCCAAATTGGTATCTTGTATGCCTGTGGTGAGTGTGTATACCTTTGTGTGAAAGTGACTCTGAGGGATTTTTTTTTTTGACATTTGATACCTTTAAAATCTGTGTGGTTTGTTGCAGTGCTGTGATCTTAAGGATATCAAGCTTGCCTATCGGTTAAATAAGGCAATGGAGATGGGAGACAACTGGAAATTCTTGGATGTGGATCGGTTAAATGGCTACTGGTGAGTGAAGTGTGCCTTATATTCAGCATCTTGTGTATTGTCAGCTCAAATACAGACTAGGATTTGAACACTGGCTGGTTATTGTATGTGCAGTTTGGGAACTGAGTCCCTTTTAAGAACAGTGATTACTTGGGATTATTTTCAGTTTGTGGTCCTCAAACTGAAATCCATTGTCTTGGAGTTTATCTCAATACCCATCCAACCATTAGACTAACCAGTTGTATTTTCTACAATCCTTTTGTGCAGTTAGGATGGCAGCTTAGGAGGAAACACCAAAATAGCATAATTTCTTAGTGCAGGGACATTCTCCTAGTTGATGCACTGGATCAAGGACCAGGCCTTGTATTGTGAACGTGCTGCATAAATAATGAAGGTAATTTAGTTCAGTTCTTCAGAGGTAGCTCAAACCTGGCATCAGGCAGGGAGATTGCCTTTTTCTTTTTTTTTTTTGAGATCTTAAAATGCAGTGGTCTAACTTCTGATTATTTCTGCTGGTTATCTAGTGTCAGCATTAAGTTCTCATAAAAAACACTGCTGCTTTTTTGACTGTGTGGAATATTGCAGTCACACAGTGAAACTTCCCTGATCTGCAGTACAAGTCTGATCAGCACACCATCACTTGTTGGTGCTTCTCTGTGGTCTGGTTGATGTAATCATTATTGAATTAGGACATCTTTCCTCTCCTCTAGGTCAAAATTCTTTTCGCTGTTGTGCATGATGGAGCAAATTGAGGTTGTGTTGAAGTGGTACAAAGAAATGTCCCTTTCGGTAAGCATGGACTGGGGTAAATGATCTTCAGAGCTTTAGGCTGGAGCAATGGAGCAGTTACAGGTGACTGAAATGATTCTCTTCCTTCATCAGTTCTTCTATCCAACTCCTAAAAATATATTGGACCTCCTTCAAGCACTGGATGCAGCCAACCAGTTGGAAGTGATCCCTTCAGTCTGGGAAGGTTAGTGATGGCCACATGGGCAGTTTGTTTGATAAATGTCAGGAGCAGTGTGAAGTGAGAGCTAGTTTGGAAACTTCCCATTGCTCAGACTAGCCATGATAAGGTACATTGGAATGAGGGATGTTATTCCTTAATGCAGTAGTGAGGTGGTTGTGTTAAAGGCAGAACCAATAGCACAGACTGTCCTAGAGATCATGGCTGTGTCAGTGTCTTGGAAAACGGAGTGCTTACAGAGCATAGTACTTCAACCAGCAGCCTGGGTTTTACATGTCTAAATTATTTTCCTGTCCTTTGTATCTTAAAGAGAGGAAACAATAATGCAGATGCAGGCTTTTGCACACAGAAGATATCCAACTGTCACCAACACTGAGGGGACAGATGGTTCTTTTAGGGATCCTTGGCAGAATGATGACAGCACTAATTTGTAATTATAGTTTAAGCTTTATTTTCTTAACAGGATTTTATTATTAACATAGTATAGAATCTGTAAACAGAATAGCACAGGATTTCTGTAAGTGGAGTCAGGGTATTGCAGTTTTATAGGTAGCATGGGACAGAGTTACAAAGCACCGCTTATCCTATGGTATCAACCACCTGGACTCTGCAGATTAAGTCCAGTCTTAATCCTTGGCTAAAATTTAATCTAGCTTCAAAAAACATATAAAAGAGTACGAGTTCCTCCCCAGTCCTCAGAGGAGGCAGACAGTGGTGGAGGTCTCCCTGGCTGGAGGGGCTTGCGGGTCTCACTGCCCAGCAGCAGTTCGGATCTGCATTCCCTCTTAGGATTGGTAACTGCTTGATGTTACAGGCAGTGGTTTGTGCTGTTACCTTCCCTCTTCTGTGATGGGGTCATGACCAGGTTGGCCAGTGCTGGGGACCTTGAAGGCCATTATCAAGGGGAGTAGCTGGTCTGGCACCCCAGGATCTTAAGGGAGGGGAAGAAGAAACCTGTTTGATTTATGTACTTAATGCACAGGACCTTCAGGACTTGATAGTGAGGGGAAAGGGAACTAATCTGTGACCAGCTCAGTCACAGACAATGGCTCTTCACCTTATTAAATGGTGTTAATTGTGCTGCCTGTATTACCGGGAGTTGGGAACAAGGGTACTGGTCACACCTACCATCTGCTGCCTTTCTCTGAACAGATGTGAAGCAGTTGGGGTTTACCAGGAGATACGAGCTGTTGGAAGAATTCTTGTCTTTGATGAGCAGGGACCAGCACCCAGATGAGGTAAGGAAGCTGATGTGGTTTAACCCCTGAGAACAGCTGAGCACCACACAGCCACTCGCTCACTCCTCCCTAGTGGGATGGGATGGTGGAGGGATTTGGGACAGTGAAAGTACAAAAACTCAAGGAGCTCATTCACCGCTTCCCGTTGCAGGCAGGTGTTCAGCCATCCCTAGGAAAGCTGAGCTCCTGGAAAGCTCAGGTGTCATGGTAACTTGGGAAGACAAATGCCATCACTCCAAATGTATCCCATTTCCTCCATTCCCCAGCTCTGTGTGCTGAGTGTGACCTGCTATGATCTGGAATACCCTTGGGGTCAGTTGGGGTCAGCTGTCCCAGCTGTGTCCCATGCCAGCTCCTTGTGCACCCCCAGCCCACTCGCTGGTGGATGGGGTGAGCAGCAGAGATGGCCTTGACACTGTAAGCACTGCTCAGTAGTAACAAAAATACCCCTGTGCTACCAACGTAATTTTCATCCCAAATCCAAAACACAGCCCCAGAGAAAGAAAGAAGAAACTATGAAGAAATTTAATTCCAAAACCAGCACAGAAACTCAGTGAAAAGGGTAGAGATGTCTCCCTGTTTCTGCGTGCGGCACACAGACTGTATGTAAATGCTGTATTACTGTCCCAGGTCAGTCCTAGACCTCCAGCTCATCTGCCATTGCAGATTCCTGGATTTGTGTGAGCTTATCCGCACCTCTTCAACCTTCTGGATTGTCTTAAACCTGTAGAGAAACCTCACATTAACACAGAGGAGGATCACTTCCTTAACAGGGTTTGGAAGAGTAATCCAGCCCAGCCAGCCACATCTCTTGAGGAAGCACATGGCAGAATACAGGGACTTTTGCCAAGGATTTCTTTGCAGTAACTGCCTTCTCAAGCTGCAGTGTTAAATGCAGATGTGTACTGCAAAATCCTCTAATACCAGCTGTCCATGCAAAGCCAGCTTGGATCTTGCCTAGTGAGGATAAGTTGTCCTGACACAAGCGAGAGATTGTTCTGCCAGGAGTAACTGCTGTCAGTTCACAAATTTAAATCACATATGGAGCAAGCCTGTAGGGGAAATTGCACTGAAATTGTTACATTAATTCTAGAGGGTTTGGGATTAATAGCACAGTATTTTCACAGATTCAGCTGGCGTTTGCCAAATGTGCTGAAGACATCAAAGGTGCCCATGAGCCAGCCGGGAGGGAGCAGGTCCCGTTGGAATGGACAAGCAGCACTCTGGGCAGTGTTGTGGTGCTGTTTGCCAGGGCTGGGAGGACTCAGGATGCTTGGTAAGTGTGGGCTGTTGTGAGCTCTGGGGCTTGCTGACACTGTGACTCCAGGTTTAATCACAGAAATCAAAAGCTGATGACCAGTTGCCTTTGAATGCTAGTGCAAAGGGAGGGGATAAATCCTGCTGGGAATGTGATGGGTTGTTTTTCTGAATGTTCATTCTTGGCACCAGCTTAGTTTTCTGTCTTAGAAATGGTGTAGATACTAATGTAGTAACTGGTGTAGAGCTGCTTATGGCAAGGTCAGGTTTGCTTATTGCTTCCCTGAGCACTGCTGGTTGCCCACAGCTTCCCATTTTCTGATTTTTAGAACTTGGATTTCAAACTGCTAAAGAGATTAACTAGCTTAATTAAACTTTTAATTAGAATTAACCCTAATTTAAACTATCAAGAGACTGTTTTTTAGAACTCCAGTGTGTAGAATTTACTGTCCTACATGCTCTGAATTTGAAATACAGGTAAAAAATACCCAGCCTCCAGTTTAAGGTTCCTAGCTGGTTTCTCTTATATACAGATGTTCCCTTTGCACTGATTCATTTAAAACAAAGAAGTGGCAAGTACCCTTCTAAAAATGTCATATTTTAAAGGAAACTTTTCACCATCAACACTTTTTATGTATTCTGGACTGGTTTAAAATATTCTGTGTTAAACTAATTAATTAGTTAGCTGGTAGATTGCATCTGCCACAGTATGGCATGTGATCATTTCAGGTCTGTGGGGAATTTGAGCTTACCTGCTCATCCAAGAGAGTTAATACCTATCTGTTCCTGTGTTGTGTGGGTTTTTTTAATTATTATTTTGTTTTCTTTTGGATAGGAACATGATGGAGCATTTCCAGCAAACCAATAGGATTCCCACGTAAGTACTTCTTTGGCCGAGACCCTGCGTTTCTGTTGGAGAACTGTGGAATAGTTTGGGTTGGACCGTGAAAGATCAGGCAGTCCAACCCCCAGTTACAGTTGAGAGTAGTGGTCCATTTGCTCCCAAAAAATGAGTGTGTGTCTGTCACATGGCTGTTTATCCGGCAGATATATTCCAAGGACTTTCTGTCTCAAAACATGTTGAAAATGTAAAGTGGGAGGGGATTAAGATGTCTGAGAATGAAGCTCTGGGCTATGGAGAGCAGTACAAATCAGTTTGAGCAGGGCTCTTGGGAACATCTGTTTTATCATGTGCTCAAAAAAAATCCAATATGCTCTTAACAAAATACAGGTGCTTCAGAGGTGCCTGGATTTCTGAAGAGAAGTTTATCAAGTCAAATCCTAAATCTTAAGTGTTACCCTGTTAGGATATATTAGTCTGCTTGTCTCAGGATTTTGGCTGGGGGGGGAAATCTGTTTGAAATGGAACACAACTTCTGAGGAATAGTGATGTGTTTTGTTTGGGTGGGGTTTTTAAAATAAAATTACAAAACTGGAGCTTGCCCAAGTGAACACCACGAAGGTGTGTTGGTGCCAAGGGCCACACACCTTGTGACACTCTGCCTGACCTTTTCTGCTAGGACAGGAGTCCCAAACTCACTGCCTTGGTACAGGGTGAAGGCTGAGGTGAAATTCCAGGCAGAAGCAGAATTGGGCTGGCTGAGTGAACTGAAAATACCACCTCCTCTCGCTCTTTAAAGCACAGGCTGTAAATTAATAGCCACCTCACCTGTGACCCCGTGAACAGTCACCCTGTGCCTTTCCTTTTGCAGTGACAAGGTGATGGATGAATTCCTGAACTGTGCCAAACAAACCAATAGCCCAGAGGAGGCGATTAAGCTGGTCAAGCTGGCGGCATCCCTCGGCCTGCCTTCGTCTCAGAGGCTTAAAAGCAGAACAGAGGAGGAATTTAAGCTCTCTGAAACACAGAAGTAAGTTGGAGCACTTCATGTTACTGCTGAAGGGGTACAGTAGAGACAGGGTGGGTGTTGGAGGGGTAATTCCTGTGGAGAGGGAGCAGAGAATTGTCTTCAGAATGATGTGCTGGTGTGTTGACTCTGGGACTGAAATGGCCCCTCAGTTTTTGATTCCATGCTGTATCCACCCACTTAGGAGGGAAGGGAACTTTCCACCATGTAGTTAGCCATATCCCACTGCTCAGACCTGCTGTTACCTTTCTCTCCCAGAATCCTCTCCTAGCTGGGTCTGGCTGCCTAAGAGACACTGCTGCAGCCTAGAGAAAGCAGGGGGGTGGTACAGGATGCCCTGCATGTGGCTCTCAGGGTCTGGGCCCCGTGGTCACCTCTCGCTGAGGCTGAGCCTTGTGAGACCACAGTTTGGAGCCAGTTCTGGTCCAAGGGAATGAGTAAAGAGAAGCCCAGCACCCCTGAGAGCTTTGGGGGTAATTGAAGCCATCTGCTTTTCCAAGAGGATGGGGGTGTGTTTCCAAGTCCTGTGAGGACAATAGGCAGCAGAAAGCCCACGCTGTTCTCTTTGGAGGGTGTTTGCCTTGTGTTTTAGATTTCTCTTTTCAAGCAAAAGTGACAACTGTTTACAGCCACTTTTTTCTGAACTGTTTTACATCCCAGGAAGATGTTGGAGAGTATCAGGTGGGACGGCGACAGCAGCGACAGCGACAGCAGTGACAGTGACCGTGAGTAGCTGTCCCTCTTGCCTTCCTTGGGAAAACTGGGAGTAACCACTGCTGTGACACCAGGAGGCCTCTCCAAGGAGTGGAATTCCTGAAGGAATGGCTTCTGGGAGATGCTGCAGCACTGCTGAGCACTGGGAGTTCTGATATGGGACCTGCTTGGCAAGACACCTCGTCCTTGTTGGAGCAAGAAACTGTTAAAACCTTCTTGGTCACGTGAGACACAGCATGGGCTCCACCAGCCTCCCCCACAGCACACCCACACGGGCTGGCTCCTGCCTGTGTGAGCAGCATCACCGAGGCACCAGGGGCTGCAGGGACTGGGTGCTGTGCAGCCTGGAGAGCAGACTTCTGACAGCTTGGGCCAGACCTCCTGGGCCTCCTGTGACTTGGCCCGGCACCAGATGTAATTAATTTCCATCTAACTTTAATGAACTACTTAAATACCAAGTGTACTCTGTAAAGACTGTAAGTAATGCAATACTCATCACCTGTGGCGTTTTTCCTCATCATTTCGGTGTTTTGGGACAGGCTTTGGACTGTAGATGTGCAGTACTGCCCTGTGTACAGCTGGAGAGTGTGTAATAAATGGCTGACACTGAAGCTGGCTGTGTTCTGATAATCCCTGAGCAAAAACTGGTGACTGCACAGTCTTGCTGGTCAGTGAGAAAGTTCATGCAGAGTAGTGCACTAAAGCCAAGGAGGTCACTGGGAAGAAAGATGGCAGAGCTGTGTTATTGTGAGTGAGCAGAGGATTGCTCCTGAGAGAACTGCACCATATTCTAGTGAAAAGTAATTAGCAGTTGATTCTTTTTGTGAAAAATAAAACCCTGAAGTGGGTGATGCTGCAGGTGTAGATCCAAGAGAAAGGGCTTTCAAGGGAGGTTATAGCCTTTGTGCTTTATCCTATCAGCAATTTAAAGCTGGGGCAGCAAGTAGACAAACTCCAGTTACAGATTTCAGCAAGTTCTGACTAAATTGATCAATCTCACTTCACTGATCGCAGGAATTAGGGGAAAGGTAAGAGAAGGAAGGAAGGCGCTTGGCCTTTATCTGAGCTCTCACAGTTGAACCAAATCTGGCTTCCTGACAAAAGTATCTGGTGTTCTAAAACTACAGCAGTGCAGGTCTGACAAGAACCAGAAATTCACCACAGTATGTGCCCTGACACCAGCTTATGTCTGTGTATCCTGTACTCAAACATGGATTTTCAAATTTTCTTTTTAAAGCTGTACAAACTAATAAACTGCATCAGTGAATTCCTTCTCCTTGAAAGGAGTGAACCAAAGTTTTAGCTCTTCAGGTCATGGAAAAAGGCTGAGCTTGTACTGCCCCAGCTGCAGTTTGTTTAAACAGGATACTAAACAGCAGAAGCACATGGTTGAAGTCTTGTTTTATTCAGCTGACAAAGTGGCAAATGATTAATGGCAGGTTACAAACATTATTTTGGTTGGATCACAAGCCCACTTGGTAAGATGGGGAAACATTAATTCTTACACAAATTGTAGGGGAGCTTCCTGAAGTTGGTTGTCATGACAGCTCAAACCCAGTAAAAATACAACAGATGGTGAAGTTAAATACAGTGCAAGGACCAAGACAGTACCCGTGCTTTGATTTAACACTTCCAGCCCTGCCAACAGCCCGATTTGAACCCTCAGGAGATCATGGCCTTTCCTTCCTGCACAGAATTGCTGAGCTGCCTCCAAAGCTACAATCCCAGCTCACTGCACCTGAGTTGTTCCCAACCCCACAGCACTGGCATAAGCTGTCAAGATATCCACAATCTGTTTGGTTTCCAGGGTCATCCGTGCTTCGTTGAGCCAGTCGTGTGCCACTCTCCTGGACTCTCCTCTCAGCTGGTTGACGAATTTGGCCGCCAGCTCCAGGTCCCCGTGCTCGATGCAGTAGGAGGCGTAAGACAGTAACTTAAACGTGTCGAGGTCGTCGGGGCTGAGCTCGGCCGGCGGCTTCACCTGCTGAGGGTGGAACAGCAGCAGCGACTGCAGGTAGGACAGGAAGTACTGGTAGAGGCTGTTCCTCGTCTCATCGATCATGGCCACTCGCTTTGCCAGTTTTTGGACTGTGTGGAACCGCGCCCTGAGGGCCTCCTCGCTGTACACGCCCCGTGTCAGGGACTCCTGCGGGAGGGCCGCTGTTAAGGCTTCCGTGAAGGCGTTGTCGGAGCAGCTGGCCTGGATGGCCTTCACTGCGCTGCCCAGGGGCTCCGTGGGACTGTCCCCCGTGGCTGTTCTCATGCAGTACTTGAGCGCTTCCACGGACAGCCACAGCTGGTGGGCCTTCCTGGCTTCCTCCTCTGCTACCGCATGACCTGCAGGGTAAGCCAAGAAGGGACTCTCAGTTGGGTTTTTGAGGATGAGCAGCCAAAGCCGTCCCTCTCCACATTCTGCTTCCCAAAGCATCCCCCTCCCTGGCACCTGCTCTAAAGCAAGACTGTCCCACAATCACAACAGCTTGTGGGAGAGCCGCTTTGGACTCGCTCATCTGAGCTTTGCTGGGTGCTTAGCAGTGTGGCAAACCCAGGCCTGTGTGCTTCATCCCTAAGCCTGGGTTTAACCATGGGGATCAATACTTAAGTCCTTAAAAGAAATGGGATTCCAGTGCTCACTCTCGACTGCTTGCTCAATTCCCTTCAGCCTGGCATAGGCAGTGTTTATGTCCAAGGTGAAGTTGTCGAGCTGTTCCTGAGTAAGGCGTCTGAACTGCATCTCCTGCTCACTGAGCTTCTCCGTTAAGTTCTGAAACAGAGGTAGGTACATATGTCAGACCAGAGAGAGCTGGTTAGTTACATTTACCTTATTTTTAAGGCATGTTTCTTTAAATCTTTAAAATCTGTTGTCCTTGCTAGGGACAATGCATACAGAAAATACAATATAATGGTGAGAAACCTTATTGAGGTAAATTTAAGTTAATGCACTTGTAACTGGAAAATTTGTCCCCTACAGCAAAAGCTTTTAATTAAGACCAGTCAGAATAAAACCTATGCATTGAGGCACTCAATATTATCTCTTCTAGGTAAGCTGGCCTCCTTCCCCAGCCCGCATTTCAATCTCCTGGAACGTGATTCCGGACTCTTATCCGCAAAGTGTGTGCTTTGCAAGGGTTTAAATATCCCTTCAATTCCTCTGGGGCCTCTTCTCCCTTACCTGCTCAAACTCCACCTTGAGATCCTGCTCCTGGATCTTCAGCACGTCTCGGAGGTGGTCGGTGTGGGCAGCAGCCTGGCGCCGCAGCTGGGTCCGCATCTCGCTCTCCATCACCTCCCGCACCTCTTCGATCTGCACACACAGAGCTGCTGTCACTACAGCCCTGCCTGCACCACACACCAGGGACTACTGAGGGTACATGGTATGGCAGTGACAGAGACCATGTTTCATCTTAAAAACCTGCTGAGGTCCAGTTTTATAGCTGAGCCTTGCCCGAAGAATGTTAAGGAGCAGCTGCATGGTGGGCCCTGAGTGCAGCTGTCACAGCTGCATATAAAAATACAGCAGTGTGTCAAATGAAACACCCGGGGGTTTATAAACCAGCTTCCAAACAAAACACGCATTACCTTTTCCCTACATGCTCTAATACTGAACTAGACAGAGTTTAATAAAATGGTAATAGCCCTTTTACCTGCTTGGTTTGAAACAGCCACTTGAGACAGTCACAAGAGGGGGTAGTGTAGGTTTATTTAAGAGCAGTTGAATAGGTTTTTTAAAAAAATTGTTTGACTTCCAACCTTCCACAGAGGTGACAGTTCAAACAAAGAGATACCTAAATCAGTACCTGTTCCTGCAGTGCTTTACACTGACACAGTACAGGTGAAATCCTTAGTTTCCCTCATGTCAACGCAAATTTTTCAATTAATGGCCAGTGTTCAACCCCATTTTCAAAAACAGGAGTATTTGGCACAAGTGTCAACCTGCACTATGGGATCTCAAAGGATAAAGTGTCCAATGCCTAAATTTCTACATTTTTAAGTTGCACCTGCCTCACATCCAAAGCAGTGTTAATATTCTGGGATTCCATAATCCTTGGGAAAGAAATCAAATCCCAAAACGTTGTCCTGGAGGCAGAACGGAGGGATTGCATAGCCCTGTAATGGCCATACTGGGTCAGATCCAACACTGAAATTCTTCCCTGTGAGGGATGGCAGGCTCTGGCACAGGCTGGCCAGAGAAGCTGTGGCTGCCCCATCCCTGGAATTGTTCAAGGCCAGGCTGGATAGGGCTTTGAGCAACTTGGTCTAGTGGAAGGTGTCCCTGGCCATGGCAGGAGTTTGGAATGATACGGTCTCTAAGTTTCCTTCCAACCCAAACCATTCTGTGATTTATTGTGACACACCAATCCCATCTCCAACAGCAGACAAGTAACATGACAAAGTCCCTCCCTGTTTCACTGTATGATTCTACCATTCTAACTTTGCAGAAGTTTCCTTGCTCAACACCTCCTTCCCACGCTGAGCCTGGGGCTCACCCCCACCATTCAGAACACCCCAGCTGCTCCTCTGTGCATCTCCTCTACCTCTCCCACCTCCCTCTGAGCCAGAGATTCAGCCAGCTGTGTCAGGCCACTTTACCTTCTTCTCCTGCTCCAGGTCAATCTCGCTTTTGTGACGCTCCAGCGCTTTGGCCACAGCTGCCTCAAATGCTTTTTTGTCTTCAAGTTTCTGCTTCTCCAGGGCTGTCTCGATGTGCTGCTGCTCCCTCACGCGCTGCTCCGCCAGCTCCCTGTTCAGCTGGTCGATGCGCCGGTGGGCGTGCGCGATGAGGGAGTTCAGGTCATCCGTGGATAACTGCCCAGCTGAAGGAAACACAGGGAGTCAGGGAAGCTGCTGCCACGGAGCTCACCCACCTCCCACTCCCTGCTCTGAGGCCCTGTGGGCTCGTGGCCAGTGAGCTTGTTCTGTGAAAACTTCCTGAGCATTTCAGGCCCTTGACCTGTGCCAATGCCCACCTGGCACTACTTGCTGAAGCACACCTACAGGCAAGTGCTTTCATTCTAGGAGAGAAGTTCCAAAATACTCCCAGCTATTACTTACACTCCCGTATCTGTTTATCACACTCAAGTAGAGGAGACTGATGACAACTCTATCTGTTTCTTGGTCTGAGCCCAAAAACACTGCAGTCAGTGTGAGCCACAATTACGGTCTCTCCTCAACAGCCCTCCAGACCAACTGCTCACAACCAGATTTCTTACCCCAGTTTGTACCTTTCAGGTTTGGCTGCTCAAAGAGCAGCAGGATTCACAGCCACATTGTATCTGCTAAGTAGTTTACTCTTTTTCTGTTGGGAGAGGCAAGTCATGCACCACACAAACATGAACAGGACAAAGAGGAGAGATGGCATTCATAGAACCAGAACAAGTGACAGTAACTCACCTAAGTCAGTTATCTCTGCAACAGAAAGGAGAGAGGTTGGAAAAGTTAATGCACGTTCACTACAGCAAGGCAGTCATGCAAAAGTAAAACAGAAAACTAAGAGCTTATCTACAGTGACTTAAACATGAGTCCAAGTCTTTTGGAATTCAGAAAGTACAGCATGTCAAGTATAAAAGTCTCTGCATTACAGGCAAGATGTAGCCCAAGACACCCCAACCACTAAAATCACCCTTGGAAACCCACAGATGGACATTTCAGTTCAGCCAAAGCAAGGACACAAGCCTGAAGTAGAAAAGTGCAACAGGACACTGGAAATTTGAGTCTGATATTTCCAGGTTCTTACGAACAGAAGCAGTTGGTAAGGGAACAAATTCTCAAGTGGCAGTGACAGTGAGGGACCCCAACAAGTCAGCCCCATGTGCATCAGTAGGACACACCAGTATGAAATGGAGCACATGGAGGGTACCAGGAGCTTCCCTTTCCTCCCACAGAAGGGCAGTGATCACAAAACCCAAGATGGTCTCCTTTTATCCTGTACAAGGAAAGGCAGCTCCATCTCCAGGGTGTCTAAATTAAAGTTCTTTTCTTCATAACTTACACCACAAAAGCAAACTTCACAAACTATATGTTAATGTAAAATGTTTTCCCCATATATACCAAGTATGAGGTTTGCTGTTTTTTACATGAAAACTGACCATTCCAGAGAGCTGGTATATTCAGTTAGCCAGGAAAATGATTTTGTGGACAAAGGTCCACATTTCTAAGGCATAAAATAGCATTAAAAAAGAGCGTCTAATTCTTCATGGTACACTTCAAGAAAAAACATTTAGGCAATATTAACACCGTAGGGTTTTTTTCAAATGGCAGTTATCGCTTCTATAAAAAAAATCTGTAACTCAGAAATAAACCCGTGACAGCTGCCTCTCAACACTGAGGCTAGAAAAGTCTGAGACTGCTTGGTACATTTATGTTAAACCCTGACTGAAAGTATCTGGAAAGGTGGTTTTTGTAGGGAATTAAATTTTTTTAAAAATACCACAGGCAGTACCACGGACACACCACACTCATCCCCAGTGCAGCTCATCCCCAGTAATGGTGAACACACAGACTCCACCTTCTGCAACTCTGCTTGTCTTTAAAATCAAAGTGAGTAAGGTGGGCACGGAGTGGGCAGAGGGGATTGCTGTGGGTGAGCTGAGGTGAAGATGCCTGTTGGCTGCTTTGTGTGGCACTGACTGTTGTTACAGGTAAGTTACTGTGTCAGTTTAACTCAGATGTAACACGTACTGGGGCAGGTAGGGTATAAGCAGTGATATCTCTCCGTTTCAGTGATGATGTAGAGAAATTCAGGCAGTTCATCCCTCTAATAACGGTGGTTTATAATACCCTATAACCACAGGGTCAACCAGAAAAATACTTGATCAGATTTGACTCAAATCCAGAGTGACCTGGCTCCCTTCTTGGAATACCAGGGGAGGAAAGAGATGTTCATAAAACTATATGGTATTTATCATACAAGAGCTACAGTTTGTGACACTTCCAGTACAGCACAGGTAGTTTCCAGAACTAACCCTCTTCGTAACACCCGATTTTAATTCTGAACAAATTTTCTCTTCAAACCAACCAAACCACATGGAACAGGGATGCTGGACGTTGAGTAGTTCCAGAAGCACTACAAACCAAAGAGCAACAAACAAGACATAACCCCACAATGGGAGACTTACTCATGCCCTTCCAGCCGGGCTGCACGTCGGGGGTGATGCTGTCAAGCTCCCGCTGGAACTCCTCTCTAGCTTTAGCCACCAGCTCGTGGTACTGAGCTACTATCTTGGCCTCAGATTGTGCTGCCTGAACCTGGAACAAAAATTACATCAGTTTATTTTTAAAGGCAAGTATTGAACTCAAAGGTACACATAATTCGAAGTCAGGCCCTGGGTTAGTGGCAGATATTGTAGATATTCTCCAGCCCAAGGAAAGCAAACTCACTTGGGTGAGCACAAAAACCCACCCTGTGCTGTCCTGCAAAGGGAGATAAATTTCACCTTTACATTTCCTCCCCAGTCTTCTGAACTGCAAAGTGATTTACCCACCAAGTCATTAGCACACATTGTTCCAACTCCTCCCTAACCTCCTGCTAAATACCTCTTGGAATCAAATGGAAAGAATTACAAGTTGCCAACAGAAAGGACTGACACCAGTCAAGCTGTCTGGAGACCGTTTCAGGACAGAGTTCAATTCTCACAAAGATCCTGCCATGTCTGATCACTGGCAATAGAACCAGACTGAGTACAGCTACAAAACAACCAACTTACACTTTATAAATATTTCACCTCCTGCAGAGCATTTGGGCATGGGGGGCTCTGCAAGCTGCCAAGGAGTCCCTGCTTTAATGGCAATTACAAACAGTCTGAGGAAACTTTACCTTTTTCACCACATTGTCCAAGTCAACGATCATATGATGGAGATTTTCTTCTGCAGCAGTAATATGAGGTTTGGCTCCTGCAAGCTGAGACTTCTTGGCCTTCTCGATTACACCTTTCATTGTCTCTAACTGCTCTCTGGAAAGAGAAGTAGCTGCTAAATGTAACACATACAGGGCCTATCACCCCAGCAAAATTTACTTTATGTGTTGGTATTTACAGGAAGAACTACCGGGTGACTCTACTGCTGCTTCCCATCTACCAGCTCTAAGATGCTGTGATTAAAGATTATTTTCTTTCCACAGCCTGAAACCTAAAGATGCCACTGTGGCTATTCCATGTAAAATGACAATTATTTATACTGCAATTAGTATTTAAGATTTATCTGCAGGGAAGATGGAAGTCCACTGAAAGGAGTTAGTATTAGTAAAACTAAGTTAGAATTAGACAGCAGACATTTCCGGCAAAGAAACATTTTTAATACAGATGGCTTACGCTTGCAGAAGTGTTTTGGACATGGTGACTGGTGGAGATTAATGAGGATAGGAGAAAATTTATAGGGCTCTGTAAAGACAGATTACGGGTTTTTGTAATTAGATTATGGGTTTTTGTAATTAGGAAAGAACTGCTTCCCTCTAGCACAATTGGAAATCAAGGAAAAAGTGAAAAGTGCTCCTTTTCCACATCCATTCAAACCAATGGAGGTTTCACTGGAATAAGGAACAAGCTTTAAAATAAATTAAGAAAATAAATAAAAGCAAGGATACCTAGTAGAGCAACAGAGAATGAAAGGTGGTGGTGCATGTGGGGCTTGTGTTAGCTGTTTTACTCCATGAAACCTCAGTTACACCTCCCACTAATTTTAGACAGCACACCAACTTCAAAGGTAAGTTTATAACATGATAGCAACCATGCAACTTCTTCAAGGATGATGTTACCCCCTCAGCCTCAGAAGCATCAAAGGGTTTCCAAACTAATTTCTAACCTCATTACAAGGGCATTTTGGAGATGCTGTCTATCATCTTATTCCTGCTGCTCTAAGGCCTGTGCAAGGGACCCTGCACACTGCACTCAGTGCACATCAATGTGGTTCACACAGAGAGCCTGGGTACGAGCAGTGCTCCCTTCCAGAATTCAAGTTGCTCTTTGACATGTGCTTAGTAAAAATCTAACCTTAAAATCAACTCTGTGGACAAATGGAATTGCCAAAGGATGCTGAAAGGTTCAATTTTTCATTACAGCTAGAAGAAGCTGCTGATGTTACCGACTCAATACACAGAGTGCAGTCATGGAGTCATCACAGAATGGTTTGGGCTGGAAGGGACCTTAAAGATCTTCCAGTTCCACCCCCCTGCCATGGGCAGGGATATACCACTCACTAGCCCAGGTTGCTCAGAGCCCCATCCAACCTGGCCTTGGGCACTTCCAGGGATGGGGCAGCCACAGCTTCTTTGGGCAACCTGTGCCAGGGCCTGCCCACCCTCACAGCAAGGAATTTCTTCCTAATATCCCAGCTAACCCTGCCCTCTGTCAGTTTAAAGCCATTCCCCCTTGTCCTGCTACTCTGTGTCCCTGTTCAAAGTCCCTCTCCAGCTCTCTTGTAGCCTCTTGAGGTGCTGGAAGGCGCTTGAAGGTCTCCCCAGAGCCTTCTCTTCTCCAGGCTGAAGTCCTTACAATAGGTTTAATATGGACAAAATTATCCAATATAATACTACAGGGACTGTGGGCATTTTTTAATCTAACTTAAACTTTCCAATACTATGTGTAAGTACTAAGGAGATAAACAAGTTCTTAAAAAAAGAACAGGACTGTTTCAGACTCTCTGGTACAGTGAGGACCATATGCACAGGCACCCATGACTTACACACATCCAATTAAAATACTCATTAGTACATGAAAATGACGAACACTTCAGTTCAATATGAACACAGCTGAGTCCCACTTTCTAGAAACCCCTCTAGTGTTTGCCAGCCCTCACCTGAGCAACACTAACTTATTACTCCAAGACTTAAACCAAGCAACTCACTTGGCTTTCAGAAGGGCGTCAGCAGCTTCGTCCACCGCTCTCCTCCGGTCCTTCAGCGCCTCCTCCAGCGTGCGCCACTGCGATGACTTTTTCTCCCCAGCCTCCTAAGAAGGAAGCACAGATTCCTCACCAGGGTCATTGCAACCACTAAATCAGAGCTAGCAAAGATATGAAAGCTAGCAGAGATTCACTTGTCGCTGAACGTTTCACTCAGACTCAGCAACGTTCTTGCATTTTTCAACAGCACAGCTTTACCAGTGATGTTCCTCTTCCAATGTTTTGGTTTGGTTTTGTTTCATTATTTATGGTTTATTTCCTGAGCCACAGACCTTTGTCCATGCAGAAGAGCTTACAGGAGGATCGCTGTATGGTGCCACAATGTTTGGGGGGAAATCTCTACATGTATTAACGTACTGTAATGCTTTAAAACTGTTTTTAAGCTTAACCACAATACTTTAAAGTTGCTTAATTTTAAAGTAAGATTAATAATTAAAAGCAAACTCTTAAGACAGTTATTTCACCAACTACTAAATTAAGTCTCGAGTGCTTGGTTAGTTGCCCACATGTCCCTCACTGACCAACAACTGAGTTATCTCCTCTGCTCCAGAACAGAACAGGCAGCAGCAGTTCCACACAAGCCCCAACGTGAGCACAACCAGGACCACAAATGGTATCACTTGCACATCCTCTTCCCATTTCCAGACAAGAAATGAACAATCAAGCATGAAGATTTTGGTAAAGGGAGTAAGTTCAATGGAATTATTGGGGTGGACAAGTGTGATACCCTAATTAGGTAAAGAAAGAGTCTTGGGAATTAAAATACAATGTGAAAACTATTAATGTATTAACTTGAACTTTTCTTCTTGCAAAAATGAAATAAAAGGAGTTGGGAAAAAAACCCAACAAAATTCAAAATCCAACACCACTATATTATTTGACTACACCACATTTCACAACCAGAAAGGTTAGTTAAAACTGTGATAAATGGAAAGACATTGCAAGAAACGCTCCCAAGTTTATTTTTAAATGTGAGATTAAAGTTCTGCTGAACACAATGAAAAAGTTGTCCCCGTTTGTCCAATTTACCTCTGAATTATCCATGGCCTCCTTCAGTATCTGGGAATGGGCATTCACTGCTTGCACAGCTGACTCCTGGGCAGTGATGGCCTGAAGGGTTACACGAGCAGTTGTGTTTAGGGCTCCTTCTAGAGTTGCTGCAAGGGCTGGAAAAAAAACAGGTAAGTCAATTACACACCAAAGAAAAGAACTTTATAATTAGTAAAATGACATGTTACAGCCTCTGCATCTCTTTACATTATTTTTTATGACCCAGAAGAACTGGTCAGTTTGGGAACTACACAGCAGCCTACAGAAGAAGGGGGCCAAAACGTGCTTCTCGTTTAGAGCAGGAGTAAGAGGGTGCAAGTCTGCATTAACAGCAACACACTACCCAGTGGGATATACCTGCAGGGGGTGCAAGTGTACCCCATGTTCACTTGTTATAATGGTTCTAAAGAGAAAACAAGTGTATTTTCCTATCTTGCTTGAACCACTCGGTTGGTCCATTCCAACCTCAAATTTTCTATTATTCCTCAATTCTCAGTTACTTCTGAGCGGGTGAAAAAAGCACCCACACCACTTACTCTGCCCCCTCAACACGGGGACAACAGCCAAGAGGTGTGTAAGCAGCTTAGAGCTCTAGAGACAATCACTCCCACAGTTCCTCTGCCCCATCCAACACACACAGGGACGCTGACAGCCAAGGACTCACCCGAGACCTTCTCTTGCTCCTCTTTGTCCTGCTGGGCAAGCCGGGCGGCAACTTCTTCTGGGGACCGTTCTTTTATAGCGTGGGAACCTTCATGTTCTTTACCTATTCACAAGTAAAAAGGAGTTAAACTGTTTAAGTGGAGAGTCCAAATTATTAGACTGATTACTTGCAGGGAAATAACTTTCTTATCAAAATTGATTTTTACAGTCGGTATCACTTCTGTAATTGACTTCTGCCTGGAGCCACACTGAAACTGCCTCAAGAATCTTTAATTACAAAGGTCAGTCTCACATCTTTTAAAAATTAAAGATAGCAGCATGGACACCTCCACATGCACCTGGGGCTTTTATGTTGTCTAGTCACAAAATTACACAAGATTCAGAAGTCAAAGGCAAAGCAAGAGGTGAGAAACATTTATGAAGCCAAGCTTAAATTTTAAATTCATCTCTGTTCCGATATTCTGTTCTCCCTTAGAGAGCCCAAACAAAACAACAAAGGAATAGCGAGAGGGCTGTGGTGACGCACAATAGCGAATCACAATTATCTGCTATTCCCTTGCGCCTATGGCTATTTAAAATGTCTCTAAGAGCACTGACTTAATGCTCTCCAGACCAACAGCAAGTTACATCTGAACAGAGGAGAGAGCTCATGCTGCAACAAAACCCACCAGGTCACCTCAGAACAATGCTGATGCTACTCTGAAGCACGTATTTGCTTACCCTTGGTGTACTTCTTATGAGATGTGTTCATACATGAAGACATTAATATAATATAGCCTCATCTGAAAGAGACCATCATCTAGAAGGCAGTGTCTCTTGCTGAGTTTAACAATAAATGTAGTTTCCTCACCTGGCCCTGGGCAGAGACACTTTTCTGAACAGCAATCAGAGAGCCCCTAACAGCAGAGGCAAACTGGACTGGACAAGCTCAGTTCAGCACAAAGGCAGCATTTCCTCTCGTGCTCACACCTACACCTGCTCCAGGCATCAACCTCAGCTTCTTACTATGTTAAAGATCTATTTACAGATGATGGAAGCTTTCTTCTGCAAAAGGCACAGAGACTCAGCACTTCAAACACTGACAAATACCAACACAGAAGCAAGAATTTATACACTTGAAATTTGGATTTTAGTTTTCTTCTTTGTATTCATATGATCTTTTTCACCTTCTTCAGTCTGTATCCCCGGAGCTGGCACCGACATGGCCACACCTGTTGCAGAGATGATCTGTGCTGCAGCCTTGCCTGCTGTCAAATACAGTTACAGAACAAACCAGTTAGTACAGGTGGGGCTCATGGTCCATCTGTCAGAGAGGGAGAGGTCCAGGGCCTGCCAAGCTGCTCAAGGGGGCTTTAAACCACAGGGAGGGGAACCAGAAGACATGGTGGGAAGGCTCCTGTGACTGGAGTGTTGGAATGGAAAGATGCAGGTTCTTTAGGAAACACAGGCATGGAAGATGAGGAGGGGGATCACTCTCTATGTCAATGACCAGCTGCAGTTCATGGAGCTCTGCCTGGGAGTGGATGAGGAGCTGGCTGAGATCTTAAGGGTCAGGATTAAAGGTGATGTTATAGTGGGGGTCTGCTACAGGCCACCCAAGCAGGAAGACCGTGTGGAAGAGGCCAACCATAAACAGACAGAAGCAGCCTCAGGTCCACAAGGTCTGGTCCTCATGGGGAACTTCAACAACCAATACCTGCTGGGGGGGCAGCACAGCAGGGCATAAGCAATCCAGGAGGTTCACGGAATGCACTGATGACAACTTCTTTCTCCAAGTAATAGAGGAGCCAATGATGAGAGGTGCTATCTTGGACCTTGTTCTCACCAGCTGGGAGGGGCTGGTGAGGAATGCGAAGCTCAAGAGCAGCCTTGGCTGCAGGGACCATGAACTGGTGGAGTTCCAGATCCTTGGGGCAGTGAGAAGGGGGCACAGCGAACTCGCTGCCCTGGACTTCAGGAGAGCAGACCTTGGATTCTTCAAGGATCTGCTTGGTACAGCTCCATGGGATAAAGCCCCGGACAGAAGAGGAGCCCAAGGAAACTGGCTGATATTCAAGGATTATCTCCTCCAAACTCAAGAGTGATGCATCCCAATGAAGAGAAGGTCAGGCAAAGCTGCCAGGCCTGTGTGGACAAACTCAAACACAAAAAGGAAGCCTAGAGAAGGTGGAAGCAAGAAGAGGCAGCCTGGAAGGAGTACAAAGATCGGCTGAGCAGACAGGGATCTGAGGTTAGGCAAGCTAAAGCCTGATAGAATTTAATTTGGCCAGGGATGTCATGAGCAACAAGAAAAGCTTCTATAGGTATGATGGTCAGAAAATGAAGGCTAGGGAAGATGTGGGCCCTCTCCAGAGGGAAACAGGAGACTTAGTTATCTGAGATATGGAAAAGGCTGAGGTACTCAGTAACGTTTTTGCCTCAATCTTCACTGGAAGTGCTCCAGTCACCCCACCTGAGAGCATTTAAGGAACCTGAAGGTGCCCAAGTCCATGGCTCGTGATATTCCTCCATGAGTGCTGAGGGAACTGGCTAAGCCACTACCCATCACATTTGAGAAGTCCTGGCAATCTGGTGAAGTTCTCACTGACTGGAAAAGGGGAAACATAACTCACATTTTTAAAAACAAAAGTAAGGGAAATCCAGGGAACTACAGGTCGGTCAGTCCCACCTCAGTGCCTGGCAAGATCATGGAGCAGATCCTCCTGGAAATCATGCTGTGGTAGGTGGAAAATAAGAAAGTGACTGGTGACAGCCAACATGGCTTCACCAGGGGCAAACTGTGCCTGATAAATCTGGTGACATTCTACTCTGGGGTTGCAGCTTTGGTTGATGAGGGAAGAGCAACTGCCACCATCCACCTGGACTGCTGCAAAGCTTGTGACACTGTCCTGCACAACAGCCTTGTCTCTAAGCTGGAAAGAGATTGATTTGATGGATGGACCACTTGTTGGATAAGGAACTGGCTGGATGGCTGCACTCAGATCTGTGGTCAGTGGCTCAGTGTCCAAGTGGACACCAGTGCAGAGTGGTGTCCCTCAGGGGCTGGTGCTGTTTAACATCTTTGTCAGTGACATGGACAGGGGGATCGATGCACCCTCAGCAAGTTTGGTGATGACACTGAGCTGTGGGATATGGTCAATATGCTGGAGAAAGGAATGGCATCCAGAGGGACCTGGATAGGCTTGAGGGGTGGGTGTGTGTGAACCTCATGCAGGTTCAACAACATCATGTGCAAAGTCCTGCACCTGGGTCAGGGCAATCCTGAGCACAGATTCAGGCTGGGTGGAGAATGGGCTGAGAGCAGCCCTGGGGAGTGGGATATGGAGGGGCTGGTGGACAAGAAGCTCAATATGACCCAGCAATGTGCACCTGCAGCCCAGACACGCCCTGTGTGCTTGGCTGCATGCCCAGCAGATTGGGCAGCAGGTCCAGGGAGGGGATTCTGCCCTAGAAGTGTCCAAGGTCAGGCTGGATGGAGCTCTGAGCAACCCAGTCTAGTGGGAGGTGTCCCTGCCCATGGCAGGGGATTGAAACTGGATGATCTTTTAAGGTTCCTGTCCAACCCAAACCATTCTGTGACTCTATGATACGTGCTATAATGTAGGAACAGGGTTGTAAGACTTTTTTTCCTCTGTAGAAACATATTAATTGGACATTGATGTTATTTCCAGAAAAGGAATTTCCTGGGCAAACAGCAACAAGATATTAGTTACATGTACACACAGCCATAGGAGATAAATGTAAAAAGATGTGGCAACTGCTCCTCTCTAAACCACTCCCATTTGATCTGGCTTCACAGCAGCTCAGCAATTATCCAAAACTAAGTTTCTTGTGCTTGCAAGAAGAGAGGGCAAATGGCCTCAGAGTCCAGCACTCAAGAGACCCAGCAGGAAGAGAACTTTGGGTTTTCTTCCTGCTGAGTCTCATATCTGAACTATGCAGGTTAGTCATTGTTTATCTTAAGAATCTGAATATTCTATGAAGTAAATACATTTCATAAAAAACTAGGGGGAAAAAAGTATCTAAAGCCATTTTAGGCAAATTTTATGACTTGAAAAGAAAGTAACATCAATTTCAAGAAATTATTTATCTTCAACCATTCAAAGCACTATTTTAATCTACCCTAGCATGTCTGATACAGGAGATCATTAGGTCGTTTGGCTTCTCTGTACATGACATTCTGTAAATTTACCTTCTTTTTCCTCTGAAGGAGCAGCAGCTTCTGGTTTGCTTATCTGGGATTTAGGAGCTGGCTGTTTAGATTCTTTCATTACTTCTGCTACAGAGAAGATCTTCAGTGGACCTTGCTGCATCTTGAAAAATCGAAAATAAGAAATATCATCAGTTTTCCAAACAGCTTGGGTTTCACTGTTTCCATTATAATGGAAAAGAACTCTTCCATGTCCAGATGTCTGTACCATAAATCTGAACTTCAAGATACACATGAGAACAGCAGAATGGCCATTTAATTTCTTGCTTCGATTTTTAATTTAGAAGGAATCTTTATGATTTGCACCTCTCCAAAAACGAAGGTAGAGTTGTGGCAGTTTTCACTATAAACAAATACTTATTAACTGATGCACAAAAAGCAAATAGTTTCATGGCCCAAATATTCCAAGCACTTCTGAGTGTGTTGAATGCCATAATGCAGAAACTGTAACTATGGCTTCACTGATCTCCCTTTGAAGGGCTTCAGATGCCGGTGGTTGGGGCACATAAACACGGACTCAAACACAGAGTATTGTGAGGTTTTAGGATATTAATCCTTTAATATCCATCATGGAAAGCCACAAGGTCAAAATAGAAGCATCTGAGTTAGAGCCATGACTGGGGAGGTGACAACTCTGTCTGCTCATCGATCTGGTGTGCAAACTTCACTGGTGCCTGGGAGGCACCAAGAGCTGGGATCATCACACCTCAAGTGCAGCTGAAACCAGAAGAGATACAGTTTTGTTAACTGATATTCCCACATTCCTTAAGAATAGTTTTCTTAAAATCCAATTTAAAATATTCTGGGTTTCTCGAAGATCAAGTGGCTTCTCAAGGCTCAGGAAAAGCATGGCCAGAGCAGCTTTTCATCATTGTTGGATAACTGGGAAGTGTTTGCTTTCAAATTCAGGAGCAGATAAACTTCCAGGCTCAACTTCCAGAGCTGTGCTGAAGGCAGTATCAGGTTTTCCTTTCTGCGGGGTTGTGCCACTAGGATTTCAAAGTGTGATGATTATGCCTGGCTCTGTACCATTCAAATCTTTACTCATTCAAACATATTCTCAGTCCATCTTAGAATAAGAGTTTTCTAACCCTGCAACACCACTAACTACACTAAGCCTCCAGAAAAATAGTTGAATTCCAGCCTGTCACCTTCCTCTCTCTCTCCCCGGTTGATTTCAAGTATAAGCAGAGCAGCTATTCAGTTGGGATTCTATTACACTACTTTACTGTAAGTAAAAATTAATTTTGCAATCCACAGACCACAGTCATAAGATGAATCTGGGAAACGTACAAGCATCACTTATGCAGCACAAAGCAGTACCTCAGTTCATAATCCTTAAACCTTCTTAATTTCAGAAATCTGAAAAATTATTAAAATTTTTAAATGCTTAGAACACAGCAAAATCCATCAGAACTTGAAACCTAAGAGGAGACACGCTCTTTAAAAAAGAGAAAAATGAACAGGTGAGGGTGAATGGGAAACACTCACTGGTTTCTTTGGCATCGGTGTGCTGGAAGGAGCAGGGCCAAGTGCCATCTCAAAGAGTTTGTCAGAGTAGGGAATGGCCTTCTCCACGCTCTCCCGGAATTGTTTGTCATGGCTGGCGTACAGGACGGTTCCACCTATTCCTCCACCCACAAACAGGACACCTGCACCAATGATTTTGCCTACAGAAACACTGAGGAGGAAGGAAGAGTGACAGTGATGTGAACGGCATGACATGGCAAACATCGAACAGTGTGTGAGCCTCCAGCAGGTCCCCCCTCCAAGCCCTGGCACGTACCCGGACTCTCCCGAGTGGGTGGCGTATCCGCGGCACAGCCGTGATGGACGGAGCGACACTCTCACACTCTGGCTGTTCTGCAGGGGTGGGGGAGGCAAGAGTTAGCAGTGAGCACAGTCAGACATCTCTCCACCTCAGCAGCAGCACTGGGCTGATCTGCTCCGTCGCCACATCCCACACGTGTCCGAAGGAAAGCAGCGACTGGCACCACAACAGCGACATTGGACTCTTTCCCCTGAACAAAGAGAGCTTTCTCATGAGCAGCTTCCAGGTGAAGGGCTTTTTAAGAAGTAATTAAGACATTTTGGAAAATGAAAAGCTAAAAAAAAAAAATCCTCCCCCAGCTTATTTCTGCATTTGTTTTGCTTATTGATGTTCCCTCCCCCCAGTTAGTTCAGATTCTCCTCAACAATCTCCTGCACTAGGACAGCTCTGTGTGAGCAGTGTAGATGACAACAGCAGCTGTTTAAATACTTAAAACTATTAAAAACTGTATTTTACACTTAAAGCTATTTTTAATTCTGAAGACACATAAGCAACTCTTCCTGAGCTTCCAAATCAAGACAACTGCTTTAGAAGAATTAACAACACATACACTGTCCACACAGACATCAGATTATAATATAAATTAAATCAGTATACGAAGAGTGACATTTCATTACATTCTACTTAACAAGAACCACGTTACCCAAGATTTTTATCTTCTTTATATTTTAGCTGAAAATTAGGATTTACCAGAAGGACTGGTTAATCTACCCTAAGCCTTCAGAAGGAAACACACTGTCCCCCTCAGAAGTTTATTTCCCCACATGGGAATTACTAACAGAGAAATATGGGCCTCATGAGAAACCAAAGTAAAAGGCACAAAAAGAACTTTTCTCACAGCTGAGGTATTTTGCCCAACTGGGAATTTTCTCTATAAAAAAAACTGGAAGATGCTTCACTACAACAAAACCCCAGAAGCCAAGCTGCTCTATTTCCTTTTGCACATGGCAACAACTGGCACAACTCTTGTGGTTTAGGTCTCATCCTTGTCCAAAAGTGTAGACAGGAAAAGGCAGGAACAGTGAATTCTTATTCTTTCCAGAAAGGCAGCCAAAACATTTTTAATTAGTAGCAGGAGCACGTGCACAAGAGGAAATGGGCTGCCCTTGTCCCTGAGACCTTCAGGAGTCCTCACTGGGACTCTGTGGTTGGTTTTCTGTTTTGTGATGGATAAAACAGGTGACAAAATAATAAACACATGCTGCAATGTTTTTCATTTTCTGATTTGATTGCCCCAGAAGCATTTACTGAGGCTTCACTGATCCTTTCAAGGGGAATTTCACTAATAATAGCCCCATAAATCATTTTGTTATCAACTGCTGAACATGCTTCTGACTCTCAATGTGTTCCCACTACACCATGATGCACAGGAGGAGCAAAGTGTTGCAGCATTATGCATGCAGCTCAACCCAGTAAAATGAGAAGGGGGAAAAGGTGATTTTCTACGTGTAAGTTCAGACTGAATTTCCAGTCCCTTCCAACACTGTGGGATTATGCTGTTTTGCCTGCTGCTGCTCACCTGGAGGTAAGCCATCACTCCCAAGCCCCTGGCCAGGCTTTCTGGAGGTCATCCCACCTCCCTGCTCAGGCTGGACCTGCCTTCTTGGTGATAACCTGGAGGCCCCCACAAACATAACCCTGGTGCCTGGGCCAGCTCACCTATGTCCATGCTGGCTAAAACCCCTACTCACACCTAGTGATGGCAAACAACATTCAGTTCTACACCCTCAGTAAACACATCTGTTCCTTCTCCTGGGATCAGGCTGTGCCTGGGGAGTCAGCAGGGCCGAGGAGAACATTCGCTTCTCGTAGCTCAGCATTTATGCTTTGTACACCAGGAAGGATTTTTTTTTTCAGTGGAATTACTGATTTTAGTCCAGATGCTCTTTGGACCAGAGGACCTTTTGAGGTCCCTTCCAAGCCAGGCTGTTCTAGGATTAGCCAAATCCTCATTTTTATTTATGTTTCATCAAGACGAGCAGAATCAAAGGCCCTCAATATATGGCTCTCACACATGCAACAATGGGAGTGATAACTAAACCCAAAACAAGCCTACAACAACTTTTTTTCAAGATTCTGCAACAAATCCCCACAGCTGGCCAGTGGAACAACAACAAAAAATCTGCAGGTATCGATGTTTCATGAACAGAAACCCAAGTTTGATGTTCCTCCCTCACATCCAAATATACCAAAGTACGCTACTACATCCAAAAACTACTGACTTTTTGAAAATAAATTTTTTAAAGCATTGCTCCCTTTTGGCCATCATAATAATATTGCTTATATTTGCTGTATCACCATAATTCAGAAATCTGCTGGTGGTTTCTAATCTCTCCTTTGCCTAATTCCCAGTAGTTTGTAATTTTTAAGACTCCTGTTATTTATTAATAATGCCTCAAAGGATTTGGAAGAAATACATCACACATGCTTTGCTATGTCCTGTAAAAGGCAGAAATAAAACACTTGCTGTCATGCAGAAGACAGTGAGACTCCTCTGGATGAGGCAGCACAAAGACAGAAGAGATGCCCACAGCAAGGGCACTGCAGGGCAGCTCTTTCTGTTTCTTCCCCTCCAGTAGTTCTATGTGGTATTTGTTTCACCCAACTTCATAAATGCTTATTATTTTACATTTATTGCCTACTATTTAATTACCATGAGAATCACTTTACAGGGAACATCACTCTGGTTAATATTAAGACCCACAACGAACTCAGCATTTAAAGTTATCCACGGGTCTAGCTCAGGACAGGTAGAGCGTCATTAAACACATAAAATCTGCCTTGCAGGTTTATACTTCATGTGCAACTCCAAACAACCAGACAAAACACACACCATCCTCTGTGTTCTTCCAGTCCCAGCTAAGCCTCTCTGAGGCACCAGGCTCGAGCATCCTGACCCAGAATTTCTGCAACATGGATTTGTGCACTTAAACAAGACGAGCAAACCAGAAATGTCAGAGGAAGTTTGTCTTCCTTACAACAGAGGTCAGGTGTAACAAGGACATCTGACTACAGAACTCTGATTTCCCATCATTCAAGACTTCTGCTAAATATCATACACTTCTACTAAAAGCCCTGTTTCTTTTCAGAGAACTACAAAAATGCTTCCAATAAGACACTCTCTGCAGCACTGCACATGCAGCATCAAACATTTATGAAACCAAGGTGATGAAGAACAACTCTCAAACCCACAACTTCGATTTGCTTGTTAACAAGCTTAGTGATCCTTGACACACAGAGATCCCAGTAAGAAAGAAGGATAAAAGTTTTCCCATTCTCCATGAGTTCCCTACTGGGATTTTCCATACTCAGACCCTCATGCTGCTCTGGCTTTGGGGAGCAGCAGCTGCTTTGCTATTCCCATCCAGCCATGCTCTGTTTCCCGGCTCTCTCAGGCTGCTCAAGCAACCAAACATCACCAGGGACTTGTTACCAGAGTCCCAAAGTCCTGAGCAGGTCCAGCTCTCCTTAGACAAGTGGGCTTTTTAACCTTTAAATAAGTATCTGAACATCCCAAAGCATGGGATCTGCCTCACTGTCAGTTTCCATATAACAGATACATTAACAGCAAGAGGGTCTTACTTTGCAACAGGAGTTTTCACTTCTGTGGAAAAACTACCTGTGTCATCTCAGATCAGGTGAGCCCTTCTTGATTAGCGTCCCCACCTCTGCACTGCTTGCAATACAAGCACTATAATTAAACATTGGTTTCTCATTGCCAGTTTCTGTCTCTTTTGCTACCCAAAAAAACCAAGTTTTAGTTGCAGAAAGTCCATAGGACCTGAACAGTCTCCATGTGTATGTGCTACAGTACAGAACAGTGTCCCCTCAACGCGAATAAAAAGAGGCAAAATGTGTAAAAACTATTTCACTGCATGCCCACTTTTGCTGTCCAAACTAAATCTCCATTGTATTTGGTCTCAGAAATGTGGGTAGGCATAAGGGAAAAGCTGGGGATTTTCTTAAGTAAGGGAACGATCAGCAAAGGTACGGACAACAAACTTCACAGAGTGCTCTGGCACAGTTCTCTGGAAGAAACTCTTCCCTGTGAGGGTGGGCAGGCCCTGGCACAGGCTGGGCAGAGAAACTGTGGCTGCCCCATCCCTGGAAGTGTCCAAGGTCAGGTTGGATGGGGCTTGGAGCAACCTGGGCTGGTGGAAGGTGTCCCTGCCCGTGGCACGGGGTGGGACTGGATGATCTTTGAGCTCCTTTCAAATCCAAACCATTCTGTGATTCTTCCACCAAACACTAACAGCCCGATGACCCACTTCCAGCCACAGAGCACCACCCTGGCTATTCTGGAGCTGTACAGTCATTCCAGACACATCCTGTTAAAGGCTGAGCACATGCAAATAAACCCCAAGTGATAAACATCTGCCAAAGCCTGGTTTCTGTCTTTTCAACTCCCAGCTAAAACTTTCCACAGCCCGCCAAACCCAGAGCCTTATTTCAGCGGGCATCAGGTGACCTGGCCCGAGGACTCTCCAGCCTTACCGAGCTGCAGAGGAAAGGGAGCTGCTGCAACGGAGGGGAGAACGCACAGCTTCTCCTGGGCTGAGCTGTGAGAGCAGAGGGTAACGAACACGGGACGGAGAGGGGAAGAAAGCGATCTAATCGGGTTACTTTTTATTAGTCACGAAGGCAGCTAAAATAAAAGCCGCGGCCCTGGCAGACGAGTCACCCTCACCTACAGACCCCCGTGGCTTCCTGGAGCTGACCGGCTGCTTTAAAGAGGCTCCTCAGCACATCACGGACCTTATCTGTGCCGATAAGGAGAGGCAGAGGTCCCGGACACAGAGCACGAGTCCCACGGGGCCGGTGCCGTGCGGGAGGCCGCGGCGGGGAGCGCAAGGTCACGTCCTTCCCCGCGCCGCCCGCCCCCCCGCGCCCATTGGCTGCCCCGCCCGCCGCCCCCGCGCCCATTGGCTGCTCCGCCCGCCCCCCCGCGCCCATTGGCTGCCCCGCCAGCCCATCCGAGCCCGCGCAGCCAATGGGCGGCCGGCGCGCGCGCCCAGCCGCGCTCACACAGCACCCCCCACTCCCCCCCCCCCACTCCCCTCACAGAGCCCTCCGTGCAGGCCCCGGCCCGGCCCCGGCCCCGGTCCGTGACAGCGGGCCCGGTGACAGCGGGGTGACAGCGGGGCTCCCGCCGCCGCTCCCGGCGCTCACCTGCCTGGCCGCGGCGAGCCCGGCCCGGCGGCAGGCCCGCAGCATGGCTCGGACCGGCCCGCGGGGTGACGGCGCCGCTCCGCCGGTCCTGCCGCCGCCCTCAGCGCGCACCGCGCCTGCGCAAAGCGGGATGGGGGGAGAGGGGAGCGGGGCGCGTGCGCGAGGACCCGACGGGCGGGGCCGGGCGGGACGGAGAGAAATAAAAATAATTATATATATGTGTGTGTGTGTGTGTGTGTGTGTGTGTGTATATATATATATGTATATAAAAATATGTATAGGTATAAAATAAAACGCAGCAGGTTTCATAGCGCTTATGGGGCGCGACCCGTCACAGGTGTCTCGGACAGCCCCCAAAGCCCCCCTCCCCCCGCCCCTGTGGGCGGGCCCGGCGCGGCCATGGCGGCCATGGCGGCCATGGCGGGTGTGAGGGCGGCTCTGAGGGCGGCCGCGGCGGGCCCGGGTCGGTATCGCTGCCGGTGTCTGTCGGTGTCTGTCGGGGGTGTCGCGGCCCGCGCTGAGGGTCTCCCCGCGTCCCCCGCAGGGATCCTGCCGCGCTGCGCGCCCCGAGCGCTGCCGGCCCCGGCGCGGGCCCCGCTGCGCCCCCCGGGGATGCTCGGCGGGCTCGGGCCCCGGGCGGCGGCCCCGGCGCTGCTCCGCAGGTACCCACACACCCCCCGAAGGGAGCTCTGTGCAAACATCTGCAGGAGCTTATAGATACCTATTTTTTTAATATATATATTCATATGAAAATAATATATATTTTATATTGTATATGTATATATACATATTGTTCTTATATAATTTTATTTTTATATATTAAATATTCTGTCTATTAAATATTCTATATATTAAATATCCTATGTATTCAATATTTTATATATTAAACATTTTATATGCTAAATATTTTATGCATTTACATATGAACTATTTTAAATACATGAATATATATTAATAATATGTATTATGTATTACATTATAAGATATACTAACATATTTTTATATATTATTACATAACATAGCACCCATTTTGTATTTAGCTGTCATGTATTTGGTTACCTATTTTACGTTATTTTATATATTATTTATATTTTTATATATATAGTTTTATTTTTATATATTAACTATCCTATATATTAAATATGTTATATATTTGCATATAAACTATTTTAAATATATGAATAAAATATATATTAATATGTATTATGTGTCACATTATAGTATATACTAACATTTTTATATATTACTACATGATACAGTATCTATTTTGCATTTATCTAATTTGTATTTATTTTTGTATTTTATATAGAAAACATATGTAATATATCAGTATATATAGTGTACATTGTATTTAGTGTATTAATATTTCATCCTGTAATTTTTAGTATATTATATTTTACATATAATAATTACATAATGGCATATAATACATATAAAATACATATCTACTATATTGAAACGCCTC
>JAWWEU010000125.1:69529380-69616435 GCA_035583155.1 Acropternis orthonyx
ATATAACCATTAGAGAACATTTAGGTTGGAGAAGACCTTTGAGATCACGAAGTCCAACCCTCACCCAGCACTGACCCATGTGCAGAAGTGGCACATCCACACGGCCTTGAAACCCCTGCAGGGATGGTGATCCCACCACTGCCCCGGGCAGCTGTGCCAGGGCTGGACAACCCTAATATCCAGTCTAAGCCTCCCCTGCCACAACCTGGGGACATTTACTCTTGTCCTGTTCCTTTTTCCTTGGGAGAAGAGACTGACCCCAACCCTATAGATGTATTAATATACCTCTGTCTGAGACCCCTGGGCACCTTTGCACTCAGCAACAGGTCTGTGTTAGCCCCGAGCCTGCCCCTTCTGTACCATTAATGCTTGAAGCAGGAGGTAAAATGGGATATATTTTACAGTCCTGTAATAGCTACTGTTTCTCTTGCTGCTGGTGGGGGTTGGACTAGATCAGTAGATTTTTTTTAAAAAGTGTTCTGTGTGGAGCAATAACTTTGAGCTCAACTTCGACAAGACTCTAGCCCTGCAGGTGCTGTTCCACACTCATTGGGTGCTGTGCTGGAATGTTAGAGGAGTCCTTGCTACCCTTCTGATCTCTCCTTAAGTGAAAAAAACGCAGTGATTACTCCGAGAGAAAGGTGTTTCATTCCTGTTTTCTTTCTGTCCCTGTTTTGGGGTTGTTTCTTTTTCAGTGTCACACCTCTACTTCCAACTATACTCCAGCAGCCAGCGAGGACTCTCACCTACTGCAGCTTACGGAAGGGGAAGAGGAAAAGTGTGAAATCTGTTGTCAAGAGGTTCCTCCGGCTGCACAACGGCCTCTGGGTTAGGAGAAAGGTGAGGCTTCTTGGGTAGTATGAGACTTTCTGGTTTACAGTGAGTGTAAAGTGTCATTGTTTTCCTTCCCCTGGAGGGCAGTGGCTGGTGTGGAAGTTTAAAAACTCTCTGTAAAGAGACTCCCATTTTCCTGAAACTGAGGGATTTACCCTGGGCTGTGTGGCTGTGTGTGTATTTGCAGTGACCTACTTAAATGCTGGGGTTTTTTTAATCTGTGTGTGTGTTCTGACAGGCTGGTTACAAGAAGAGACTGTGGAAGAAGTCAGCCTCCCAGAGGAAGCGTTTGAGGGAGTTTGTGCTGTGCAACAGAACGCAGTGTAAGCTCCTTGATAAAATGACCACTTCCTTCTGGAAGAGGAGGAACTGGTACGTTGATGATCCCTACCAGAAGTACCATGACCGCACCAATCTCCGCGTGTAGAAACTGTGGGTTCGTCTTTGCAGCTCTCTAGGAAAGAGGGGGTGGTCGTGTGGCGTGTTCTGAATTTTGGGACATAAATTGTAATGCCTGTAACTTTTCTAAATATGTGCACGTCATCTGAGCAGAATTGCGGGAATCAGTGCCCAAAATAAAGGAATATTCAAGATTTTCTTCAGCTGCTGTTTGTGTTTTACTTGGCAAAGGTCTAGCTGGTCACCTACACATTCTGATGTCTGGTGGTTTCCTGTGATTGTAACATAGAGGAATGGACTCTAAACAGCACTAAAAGTGAATAACTGAACATATTTAATCTTAATTTTTTTAAAGAAATGTTTTTAAATGATACCAAGATCTATTTTGCTATGTCCATACTGATTGGTGGCCCACTGAACGGAGTCTCTTGGAGGAAGAGGAGAAAGGAGAGCAGGGTCCATCTCAGCATCGTTGCCTGTGACGATACCAGATAAACTTGCCGTGTGTCCATGAGAGCATAGAGAAAAAAACCCAAACCCTGAAGTTTCATGGCTACGTGCGGTTTTTATAACTGATTTTAAAATGTACTGGCCACCAGATTTCATTACAGGACTCACATTTTGTGTCCTGTGTAGGTTTTTGAGCAGTAGAATATATTCTCTGGGTCCTGCATGACACCCTCAAGCAGGCAAGTCTGAGTATTTTCTTGTTTATTCTTTCTTTAAGCCTAACGACACCTCACACTGCACGTTCCTGGTCACACATAAATGGAGCAAACCCAAGGGTTTATTACAGGGTCCTTTTGGAGCGTGCAGAGCAACTACACTGGTTTTGCTAAGGGATATGTCAGAGGCTTTATCAAGAAAGTGTATGAAAAGCATTTGCTTCAAAACACTGGCTGGTAATTAACCCATTATTGAGCAGACAGTCCTGGTTATCAGCCCCACAGCTGCCTGTATAGCAAGAGGTGGTTTGCAGCTGTACAAGCTGTAGCATTTCAATGAATTCACTAGTTACTCAGAGTGTTCAGTAGCTGTATTTTTTCTTTTTCCAGTTCATAATACAGAAGGTTCTGAAGGACATGCAGCACTTAGTGAATACATCTATATACAGTCAGCCAGAATTGAGATAAAAATAATACAGTGGTCAAAGGAATTATTCTGGCCTGCCAGATACATTGAACAGACTAAAGATGTTTTATTCTTTTTTTTTTTTTAATAAAGAAAAGATTAAGACTTTATTCAAGATGTGTATCAAGCAGTATAACAAAACCAGCAAAACGTCAACCTTTGGAATACTGTTGTCCTTGTGAGGCATCAAGTGTACCATTGCATCACAGACCTTTTCTACCCATCACAGGAAAGAAATCACACCAAGTGCACAATTATGAGCCTTAAATAGTTTGTCTAAACGCAAATCCCAACGTAGTGTTCTCTGCTAGTTCAAACATGGTGCTGGATGCAAAAAGGGGGACCCAAACTAACAGCAAAAAGGAGACTGTGGGGTAAGGAGCATTCTGTCACGAGTACGAGGGTTCATCACAACAATGGGGATGGGTCAAGAGAGCAGCCAGAGGCAGCAGGTTGTTTACATGAGGAGCATCGTCTCTCTCCAAGCAGCTTTTCCCCCTTCTTAGAAGGCGTAAATTGCCCAATTCTCTTTCCTTCTGTGCTGGGTTTGCACTTCCACAATTTAGGTTAGCGTGGGATTCCTTCCAGGGTGAGAGGGACACACGTGAATTGTGTGTTGTGTTTGATGTGATCCCGATTCAGCAGCTGGCAACCGCTGGAGCTGCGCTGACGCCGGCCCCTGAGGCAGGAGAGGAGGCACGGAGGGCAGCACTGAGCTTAGTCTCTCCAAAACTGAGTGGATTCATGGTATATTGGTGTGGTAATTCACAGGCCTGTTCACCACAGACCACCTTCAGCTGCAGTTTCCTTCCTCTCAGCCTCAATTTTACGTGCTCAAAATAATGCACGTTCCACTGGAGCTTTTCTGGCTGTTTCCACGGGCTGGCCTGTTCCCTTCAGGCTTCCGCTCTCCCGGCTCTCTCTGAGACATCAGGAGGTGCCCTACAGGAGGGATGGTAGGGGCCAGCTGCCTCAAAGGCCCCCAAACTGGGCTGGTTTTACCTAACCCAGATCTGTTGCTATTTTATACTATCTGGTGAAAGACTGCTTGATTTTAGGAGGGGAGATCTAGAAGTGGTCAGCCAGCCTGCACCCTCAGAGCCAGAAGGGAGCTGAGAACTGCTATCCATCCATCCATCCATCCATCCATCCATCCATCCATCCATCCATCCATCCATCCATCCATCCATCCATCCATCCCTGCGTCCTCTCCTTGCCCGGGTCCTGCACAGCCTGGTTTGCCAGGAGGGGTCAGCAGCAGCGCAGGAAGGCGACTGCTGAATCGGGCTCGTTCCTTGGCAAGGGCTCCAGAGAAAAACTGGAACAAAAGACTCCACGGGTGGTGTTTATTCCGAATGAATGCTAACCTGGGTGAAATGACAGACTTGGGGAAAGACCTGTAAACAACCTGTGTGAAGAAGATGAGGAATCAAAAGCGAGTGGCCGTTCTCCTCTGTACAGAACACTAGAGCGCGAGTGCATGTGGTCAGGCATTCACGTGGCTGGCTGTCTATACACAAATGTACAGCTCCGTTGATAAATTACTACGTTTTTGGCAGAGATATGAAAAGGTTTATTTTTCTCATTTATACAGTGAATGTTTTGAGAGATATAAGGCAAGTCCCTTGTCAACATTTCACCTCAGCACTTAAATGCTAAACAGTCAAGTTTACAGTAAAACAGCAGATTAGACGCACATTTAATAGTTTTAGTGAGAATCAATACAGCGTGTCTGAGATTAGAACTTGTCAGGTGTTATGCAGCTCTATGTTGTTGGGGTTATTTGGCGTAATTAAGTGCAAACTTGTCAGCTTCTTTTTTTATCTTACAGCAGCCCACTGCATAGCAGGGAAACATGGCTTGCTTGCAACAGGATTTTATTTTCCGCTAACAGTGCAGGCAGTTTTTCTATTTATTTTCAAGGTTTGCCAAGAGAAATCAAATAAACTCTAAAGCTGCTTAAAAACAAAATACACAAGCTTAGCTCCTCAAAGCTTTTGCTGAGTATCTTCCAAGGACTGACTCTTCTGTAATTGCTATTTAGACATATTTGTTCTTCTTTTTTAAAAAAATTTACTTTCTGAAGAATTTTTCCTTCTTGCACATTGCAAAATATGACTGAATCGGCACATTTAAAGGAAATAAAATTCTCAGGTAATGAGGCCAAGTACTGTAGTAGACACAGGAAATACCTGCTTGCCTTTTCCATTTCCTAGCCAGGTCAGATAAACATTTGTGTGTGCACATAATTAATTTCTGTCTTTCTTCCCCACGCCTGAAGGAAGCTGTCAGGGAGGCCTCGGGCAGCCACTGGGCAGGGGCAGCTGGGATATCGATGCACACCCGGCTGAGGAAAAGTTTCAAAGGCCACTTCAGAGTTACCTCTGAGCCTGACACACTCCATCCTGGGCTGCAGCACCTGACCTACATGAACAGTGTTCACCACGCAGCCCATGTGCTGATCCACTGGTGATGGCACATCCTACATAATGCTAAATGTTTTTCTAGTCTATGTGGCAGGTCCAAGAGCAAATACAAAGGGCCACGTAATTAAATTATGTGTGAATCTCACATGCTTAACACTTACAAGAGACACCAACTTGAAGCACAAATACACAAACCCTACCATGTCTTCCTCTTCTTTTATATGTCTCATTTATATATGGATACAAATACACCACTCCATCTGGTTCTCGTGGTTCCAACCAACTTCCATGCTACAGGAGAAACTCCAGGCTTCAAAAAGCAGCTCAGACCCAGCACTCTCCTCTGCTCATGCCAGCAGGACGGCAGCCCCTCACCAGGAGAGCAGAGCGCTGGGAATGGCACTGTTGCAGCAGGGGACAAAGGTTTGTTTTCCCCTGGAAATGCATCATTAAAGCAATTCTAAGTTCTGTGGCTGCAGCTGGCACATGCCTGGCTTGCTCACACTTCAAAACTGGCAGTAGAACACTGGCCACAAGCAGTGGGATCTAGTTTGCCTACGTGCCATCGTTTTCCATAAAATACTCTCCTGGCTCAGGCTGATCAAAATTAAGACTCCCCCTTCGTAAAAACATTGAAACCATTTATTTTCTCTTGTACGTCTCTTCCTCACCCTCTGTAAGTGGTTCTGTCTCTATGGGTTTAGCACAATGATTTTCTCAGAACACATGATTTACTTGCAGAAACAGAAACACAGTTGCAGCTCAGCTTTCACTAACAGATCTTGGACATTTTGTACAGTCAAAGTACTTTGACATTTGTTACATCATTCACAGTCTCGAGGAGGAAGCGAGGAAAGAGAAATCCATGGGTTCTGCAAATCCACTTCATCAATGATAAAGCCATAAATAAATACACCGTCAATGTATCATCATGAGTAACTGATTATTGTTGTTTCTGCTGTGCATTCACAGAGCAAGAGCTATGCAGACACAAATGAAATCGTAAATGTACAGCGTGGGTGGGTGTACACTCTGCAAACCAAATCAGCGCCCCTCCCCTGCGGGTGTCTGCCAGACTGTCCTACCCACATCACGGACCAACGCGAGCAGCCTGTCACAGAGGGATACGGAGAGAGGAGAGGGAAAGGCCATGTCTACAACGCTGCACATCAAAGCACATCCATCCCACTGGTGTTTCCTACATTATTAACGAGTAGCTCTTTAAGGCAGAAGAGAGACATTCTGTGGATCTTGGTGCTATTGGCTCATTGCACTCACGTTGTTTCAGTGGCAGAGGACGAGGTACTTTTCTTCCTGAAGCGAGGTCTAAGGGTCCTAGGCGGTGCCTGCAGGAAAGCAAGACAAAATTTCAGTGCCATAATAGGAAAACGTATTTTCTTTCCTTACAAGTCACCCATCTTTGTGGGACTCCTGTGGCAAGGATCCCATTCCGGGCACGAAGCAGTGGAGAAGCAGATCTTGGCCTTGAAGATCATTAATGAACAACCAGCTGAGGACTAACCCCTGCTGTAGTCCTTTACTCAGGTTACACCAACACCTTCCCCTCTGGCACTTGGTTAGAGGTGTGGCTAAGGATTGCTAATAACAACAACGGTTGAAAGAGCCAGGTCAAACTGGTGCCATTTGCAGCAGCTCATGGATCAAGATGCTAAACTGGTGGCAGGGAGCCGGCTCTGGTGTCTCACAGCGGCATCCTGCACCGCCCAACCCCTCTGCACCACCTTGGAGGGTGCAGCTCATGGGAGTTACAAAGCTGAAACACCTGTAATTCTCACAAGGCAGAACTCTTAAAAATTAACCTCTTACTTGGGAGAGAGGCCAGGCACAATCCATTGAAATTAATTTAGAAACGAACTATTGGAATTCTGCCTTGCAGTCAGATGACACAGAGAGCTTTAACAAGGAACACTGAATGCCCAGGAGGAGGCAGACTAACTCCATGGAACTGGTTTACTGTGATTAACCCTGTTCTCCACACCGAGACAGAAATTAGTCAGACTAGCAAACAAACAAAAGAAAAACCCTGATCTGCAGTGCCTACTTCTCTCAGAAGAGTTCTGGCATGGCACTGCAGTCTTGCAAGCCTCAGAACAAGAGATGCTTATCAAACGTTGTACAGGAGCACAAATTCTCAGTGTGGAGCCCTGTCACAGCATCAGGTAACACTGCAAGGCCTGGAAGGCTCTTCTACTCCATCTGCGTAAATATCCAAAGCCTTGTTTTCTTTAACAGCATCAATCTATTTACCTGTAAGGCTCTGGAAGGATCTTACCATTCATAAGGGAGGACTTTGTCATTTCTTTTTTATAGGACTTTCAAACCCAAGGCCATGCCATGTTTCTGCATTCCACAATGCAGCAAGGAATAAATATTCATATAGATAAGGAACTGCAGCATTGTGAAGTTTCACTTAGACTCCACCTAAAACTCCGTTTTCTCTCACTTGACCATAAACCAAAGTAGTTTCTTGCAGAGATAGGATTAATCCAACACTACACCCCATCTTCCAGGCCTGAAATCTCACCCCAAGTCCCCACAGTGAATCCCCAACAGCACAAGAGGTCTGGGTGGGATGACTGAGCCCAGAAAGGGACAGTGGAGCAGAGCTGAGGAGGGAAGACGCTGTGCAGGGCAGTCAGGGATCCTGCACCACACCTGACTCCACAGCTGCTAGCTCAGAGTCACTGTAAACTATTAACTCCACAGCAAGGACTCCAATTGGGAATGAGCACCTCTTCCTCCTTTAGGATGGCCAGCTCTGAGAGTAGCTGGAGAAGCTCCATCTTTCCATGGGCAGAACAGAGTGGTGCAGACTTTGGTGAGAGCCCCCAGAGGTAGAACAACCCACCAGAAGGCACTGCAACTGCTGACCAAACCCTGTGTAACTCATTTCTTCATAGTCACAAATTCAGACTCCTTTGAGGAAATCCACACATGGAGAAAAATCAGCAAACCCATAGCAAGACTCTCCCTTGAAAAAACAAATGTATTGTTTGGACTTTGTGGTTTTGGACTTAAGAGAGATGTTTGTTCAGCTGAAGATTCAAGGAATGTCATGGAAGGAGAGCCTTGACAATATGGAAGTACCTCAAGGGGTTGATCCTTCTTTTTGGGCCTTTTGTTCACGGATGCACAATTGTTCTCTTCATCATCTGAGAACACAGAGTCTTTTGTTTCACAGTTTGTCTCAGTCAGCTTCTCATACCTATTGTCCAGATTTATTTCACCTATTTAAATCGGCCATTTACAGCCTAAATGTGAAGACAAAGGATGAGGAAATCAGTGATGGTTTGATTCACAGGCTGCCAAATGTCACCTCACTGCAAAGCCATGCATCTCCCAGAGATTAATAGACAGAAGGTTCACACACACACTCTAGTAATAGCAGCTCTGGGGTTAGAAATCAAAACACTCTTGTTTACAAAGCCACTATAAGCTCTATTTTGATTATTTTACATAGAATTGAGACTAAATTCACAGCCTCTGATGTTTGGGAGGTGGATGCTAGAAAGAGGCGGGGCGGGGTGTTTGGTTCAGGGATAAACAAAATAGCTGATTTCTTGAATTGCTGATTCCATCCATGGCTTCTGCATTTACTGCTTCCAGGAGGAGTGTCCTCCAGAGACTCCAAATGGGTGCTGAAGCCCTCTGATCAGCACAGAGAGAGCTGCTTGGGATGCAGAAACATGAAGCACAGCAGCACTAACAGACTTGAAGCTGAGAGAGCTCAAGGTAAGAGCCCAGTCTGAGATTCACCAGAAGCTCCACCAGGCATTGAACAGACCCCCATCAAGTGGGTGTGTTGCTCCAAGACCAGAGCAGGGAGAAGTCTCTCTGAGGTAAATGTAAATGTGGTGAGCATTAACCCCACTGATGGATCTGAGGGCAGGTTATGGCCCCATGACTACACACCTGATTGGTGGTTCTTATCCTTGTAACTTACAGCATGATCTTTGCAGGACTGGTTGTGTTCCACAACAAAATTAATTTGCTGCCTTAAGTGCAGACAGTGGAATGAGACAGTATTTTTAATGAACAACTCAAAGCAAGACAATAAGAGGAAACCAAACATGACCAAGCTTTCTGCATCTTCACAGTTTCTTACCAGCAGGGCTGGAGTTTTCTCTGTTTAACTGAGAAGGCTTTTTGCATTCCAAAACATGTCAGGATTGGAAGTGTTTGCTGTGTAGAAGGCACTAATCACAATTATTGGGTCTATACTTTGTTGCATGAACATACACAGAAATAATGCTCTGTGCTTCTTGTCTCACTCTGACTGCAAGAGTCTGCTGGACCAAAGACTAAACCCCAAAGACTGAAACCAGAGGATCCTTAAACATCTAATACTTATTAATCTGTTTTGATTCCTAAAGCCCAAAAGAACCTAATTCTCCAACTGCTTTTTCAGTTGGGTAACAGACAGGCAAAAGAAGTGATTTGGCTACAGCAACACCAGAGTCATGAGCAGGTCACTGGGGCTCTCTCCCAGTGCCAAACTAAAGTCAGCAGCTAATCGTTCTCAGCCCACAGGATGCAGCTGCTGCTCGAGACAGTGGTCTGTGCACACCATCCTCTGCCCACTGACCCTGTGTTTCTACCCCTTTATCACCATTTGCATGGGCAGGCTGGAAAACACCATCACAGGTTTTCAGGAAGAGCTGGAAGTTGATTTTTTTTTCCCCAGCTGTACTGAAAATGTTGATAGTCACATTAAGAGCTGGGATAATGCTGAGTTGTTTTTCTCCTGTGTGTGAGTGCAGTGTGAAGACTACACTGTGGGGAGAATTAAATGTTCTCTACACCACACGGCAAACAGTACAGGAATGTTTAATTTCACTATTTTATCCCTCCACTTGGGAAGTGAGCTACTGAGGAGCAGTCCCAACAAAAAAAGGAGTCAAGCTTAGTAGGAGTGGTTCAGGACTTCTTTCAGCAGCCCCACTGAGGTTTGCACAGCACCTCAACAACACATCTCCAGCCATGGGCCACTGTGAGGAGACAGAGGCTTTCCCCAGGGAAAAAGGACTTTGAATGGGACAGGATGGAGTTGTGTTGGAGGACCAGTTAAGAGTGTTCAGAGACCAGAGTGAGGAGACACTGGCAGCTGAGGCTGAGAGCAGGCAGCACCAGGAAAATGTGCCCTGCTGCCCCTTCTGCAGCCACTGTGCTGCAAAAGGAGACAGAAGCAGCTGCCTGCCCTGATAACACTCCCATGAATCCCATGTTTTTCTAGCATACATTGCTTTCTTCCTTATTGTTCTCTCTTGAAATGGCTGTGGGGCAAAAAAAAAATATCCAGGTAGCTCTGCCACCCATGTTACCTGCCTCCACAGCAGGCACAGCCTCCTGCAGGCTCTTCTGTTCTCCCCATCAGCCCGAGCATCACATCCACGTCCTGGAGCTGCTTCCATGAAGATCAAGAGGAGAGCTCAGCCTCCAAGCTGGCACATATTGGTTTGATCCCTGCAGCTGAGAGGTCGGTAAAGTCCACTGGAAGCTGGGCTGGCACCCTCTTCCCTGCTCCATCTCACTGTGAATGAGGCACTGAAAACCAGCCGAATGGGAACCAATTTTGCTTCAGCCTCACTGAACCAGAAAAGGGAAGATGTGGGGCTATCCCAGGCCTTTCTACTACATTTCTGATTATTTATGAAAGCAACCCTTGAACCCTTGAATACACAGGGCACTTTCCTTAACACCTGGGGCAAGAAGGGAGGATTCCCTGCCCATATTGCCTTGGGAAGGACATCTGTATTATGGGCAATCCCAAGCCCATATTGATCTGGGGTGCCACACTGTTCCACATTTATGGAAGTGTTACACTGTTGTGGGACTGGAGAGAACTCATCTCTGAAGGGTGGCTGCTGTGTGAGCCCCAGCTCTGAAGTTGTTACTTTTTGTGAATAGAGTGATGACATAACAAAAAGCTAATTTTCTGACACCAAGAGAGCAAGTCTTCCACAGGAGAAAATGTAAAGCAGGAGATTAAGCAGAATAATAAACACACATGTGAGGAACTGGTGAGAAAGGAGATGGAGACTTAAAGCGAATGGATGAGTTCTGGAACACCAAGGTTCGAGGAGCAAATGTTGTCAGGGCTGGCATGTGCTTCTTGAGGATATCACTTGGCCTCAAGTGACATGATATGTGTTTCTTAGGATCGGAGGCTGTGCGGCCTCAGGTCGCTATCAGATGTCCCCAAAGTAGCAGAGGCAGCAGCGTGTGCTGCTCCAGGGAAGCAGCCAACAACCCCAGGGACTGTGTCACAGCCAGGAGGTGGCTGTGTGAAAACACAGATCCTACACCAGACCTTCGGCCTGGCTCTCTTTGGGAGACTCTCGCTCCCCATCTCAAGGCAGGCTGTGCTTCAGGTGCTTCCCCTGTTACATTTACGGCTCCACACCTCAGTGTGGAGGGGCTGGATTGCTGCAGAAATGGGATATGGGCTGTTGTGCCAGGACTAAAGCTGCTGCTGCCTCTTGCAAACATCTTTTCACCACCCAGACCAGATTACACTCTTCTCTCCACTAAGGCAAGACAGAATCTGACCGTAAACAGTCTAAGGAAATGGACCCCTTAATTCCAGTTCCTATTCCTCCAAAGGGAACTGACACAGCCAACAGGTTGTGTGGAAGCCCTGAAACTGAGCACATTTTAAGTTAAAGTAGAGTTGGGATCTAAGCTGTTAAATGCACCCACAGGGAACAACTCAGCAGGGACAAGGGAATGTAGGCCCAGATCATCATCATCTTTAATCTCTGTGATTCAACAAGGGCTAAGAAATCTCACTTGCAAAACTCTTTCTACAGCTACAACTGGGATTCGGTAGTGTGCTGGTTTTTTCAGCAATCACTTTCATTCAGACTTTGGTCCATGCTTCTGTGAAAATCCAGAGTAACTCCTATGGATTTTCCTGAGTACAACAGAGGTCAGGACCTGCCCCCTGGATCTAGATCCTCTGAAAAATCTGGACAATAAAATCCAGTTACAGTGGGAATCAGGCAACTTTGAGAGAAATTGGACCTCCCCTTATTTTGCTGGGCACAATACTTCTTCCTCCCATCACTGCAACTCCTCGGGAGCCATGGGGAAAACTACAGTGACAGACTACACAAGACAGGAGCAAGGTATTGTATTGTTGTAATGGAAGGTAAGGTCACTCCAAAATTAAGCCTTTCCAGGGGATAATTCACATAAAGAGGTTTACACACCACTTAATAAGCATGGGAAAACAGATATTTATTATACGATGGCCATCAGCTTCTTTCCCCTGCAACAAAGATAAATTCACCATCATTTCCAAAAGACATTGACCCCAAGTCCTGTACTTTCCCAGCAGTTTTCATTGCCAAACCAAGAAGTTAGAAGCAGCCAACTCCACCAGCACACACTGCCCAGGAGCCACAAAACAGAGGCAGACGTCCTTTCCAAAGCTGGAGTCAAATGCAACCAAAGCAAACAAGTCTAATCACATCAACAAAGTCATCCGTTAATGAAAACACATCCCACAAATGAGTAAGTTGTTAAGTGCTAGTCTATTCCAAACACCTCAGAAGAAAATTCATGCAATCTGTAACACTTACATCAGAGTCCCATAATATTTACATAGAGAAAAGGAAAGAATAAACTGTTAGAGGAAAACATTTGGGTGCAGAGGAGGAAGGAACATTGTTTCAGAACACTCATCTTTGCTTTTATCATATCTGTGGTTCAGCTGGAGCTTATTAAACACCAATTATTTTTTTAACTTTCTGTGGGTAAAATGCAAATGTACTTACAAAACTTACTGATTTTCTATGAAATTTTGTCTTTCCTGAAATAACTAAAGTAAGTATTACACTCTTTTTAAATACCCAGAGAAACTCCCAAATTGCCATTCAGAAGTACCAGTGCAAAGTGATTCAAATCAGCCCTGTAAAAATTTGATTCAGTATTTAGTAAAGGGAAGTTTTAAGGAGAAAAATGCCTAGAGCAACAGAAAGTTGTTGTTTGTTCTTTAAGTTCAATAAGAGAAAGGTTAAAAAAATCCCCCTAATGAGAGCTGGAAGCAAAACTGGCTAAGAACAAAAATGAAACCACCTACACCATTTAACTGAATTAGTTCAGAGATGTATGATCAGCCCCCTTGACACAAAGCCAATTAGTGTTTTTAGAGCCCTTTCCACTGTAATAACTCACGTGCAGTCTGCAGCCTACCCCAAAGGGGCTGGATACAGCCAGAAGACCAATAAAGTGATTTGTTTAAACAGAAATGTCCATCGAGGTGCTCTCTGAGCTGTGCTGCTGGTTGTCTGTGATCTGTCACCTTGTGGAGCACAACCCTGCGGTGCACACCCAAAACCAGCCCCGTTCATCACTAATGTCCTGGCACATCTCTCACACTGCCTCAGGCTCCCCATCAGCATTTTAGTGTTAAATGCCTCCTCAAATACTTGCAGCCCCAACAGTTCTCCTGATATGCAGCTGATCTTCAATTCCTGCTAGATATATTTATTCTCTGCAAGGATTAAAATTGTTCCTCCCTCTCACCATGCCCCAGGTCTTTGCAATAGCACCTAAGAGACGTTAGTTGAGAGAATACCACCAAACATAATATTTGTTACTTTTTAAATGCCAGTCCCAAGCAAGATTGTTTAATATTGACCAGCTTTAAGCATTTGCCAGGCACTGCCAAAAGACAAACAGATATCCCTGGAGATTTTCACTCTGTCCTCTCTGAAGGGGAAAAAGAGCTCTTATGTAATTGTACTGTTGTTCCTGAATGCTGCAGCCTGACTTGTCACAGAACATAGAGGAGATAAATCAGAAACTTGTGTAAAGACCTGGAAGGAGTTTTACTAGCAAAGTGCTGCCACTGAACAAGAGCAAGAGGAGCTGGCAGAAGAGCTGTCAAGATGTGCTTGAGTACATCTGCTGGAACACTCTTGTATTTGGTGAAGTTGCCCAGAGCAAAGGTGGAGGAATGTCCTGAACTGTGTCAACACTCTGTCCTGTGTGGACTGTAAGGCTGATGGGAGTGATCCAACCGGGCAGGAATGGGCTCTCCTGTGAGGCAAACACCTCCAGCACAGAGGAAACACCACTGCCAATAGGGACCCACCTGGTCCAACAGCAGAGGAGCCCACCCCCACCGAGCCCACCCCCACTGCTGACAGGGACAGACCTGCTCCAGCTCAGGGGCACTCAGGCTGCACTCAGCCTGGCCTTCAGGCTCCACAGAAATGCACACCCCATGGCACCTGCAGGCCACATCCTCATGAAACTGCTTAGGATGTCATCTAGGGAGCAGAATGCTCAGACTTTTGCTCCACCAGCATGTGCTCTCCTAAGAGCTGTGGGGGTTTCTGTGAGTCAACCAGCGAAACAATTGAGTTTCACCTGCCAGAGCATTAAGGCAACTGCTCCTGCTAAAAAAGCTCTAAACTAGCCTTTAATACTTCTTGAGATAAGGCTTGACTACCTGTCCGTTTAGATGATAAACTCTTTGGAAATGAGAATAGTTAATGACTGGACTCTGAAATTGCCTACACAAAAGTTTGCACCGAGGAAAGATGAGCGCCAATAGCTCAGGGCAACTTAGTGCCAGCTAAACAAATTTAGATCCTTTCTTCCCCCAGCTTTTTGTGGCATTGAAAAATGTTCACATGACGTAGTCAGCTCTCCAAGCGACCAAAGCTGCACTTACAAAGGAGCACTTTAATGGCAGGCCACTGTCTGAGAGTGCATTAATGCATCTATTGCCTTGGAGACAGAGAAAGGGCAGCCTGCGGAGACAGAATGAACCCTCTATGATAAAGCCTCAGCACATCCCTATTGACATGGTCTAAGGGACTGGATTATGTTGGAGAGGGGGGTGGGAATAGTAAGACAAGCCAGTCTGAGAGACAGGGCACACAATTTCAAGCAGATCAGCATGACTTTGGGTCCAATTCATAAACATATTGCACTGATTGCTGCTTTAGCATCATTAAATGACTTTCCTAAGATTAACTCATTGACTATTAAAGCCCAAAAGGATTCAGTGATTCTTTTAATAAATAACACTTTGAAGTCAAATCCACAAAATTGGTTTAGGCTAAAATTAGAAAGGTGCTAATAAAATGCCCTGTGAATACAAGTGTTTCACGTTTACTTGAAGAGACACCACCTTAAAGAGGCTTCACTGTCCTGCACAGTGGCACAATCCCCCAGAAAAGGACAACAGGGAGGGTGACAAACCAAATATGAAGGTTGATTTGCCACCCATGTAGGGTGCAAGGAGACTGCATCGGGTTGGGCTCATCAGCCTCCAATGCTGCACAGGTGCAAGGCAGTGGGATGGCACAGATGGCTGCAGCACGGTGGCAGCACTGTGATCCTCTAGTCCCTCTGCTGCCATCCCCAGGTTGATTAGTGTGCAAAATAAACAGAAAGCACATGAGATGAGAAGAAAAGGAGTTATGAAGGTCTTTTGCCTCCACCGACTTGAGACACTGCCAGTCTGGATTTCTTTTTTTCTCCCAGACAAGCTGCTTGGCAGCACCATCCTCTGGCATGCCCAAATTGGAGGACTCCCACTCCTTTCATCTGCCACTGGGACAAAATGCAGAAGTGACATGTCTCAGCTCTTAGCAACCAAGCTAACTGGCACAGCACTGAAAAGACCACCAGCAGCTAAACCATTCACTGCATTCCTAGGTTTGTAAACACAATAAATGCTGGGGACAGTGGGGACATTTTTCAAAAATGGCTCTAAGTGCAGACTGGAACAGGGAGAGTCTGTTCAACAGTATCTTCTCATAACAGAGTCTGCTGCTGGGCTTTGCTATATACCCTGCCCATCCCAAACACAAATGTCCTCTCCACCAAGAGGAACACGTGCCAATCCCTCGGGAACAGAGCAAAACAGGGCTGGGACTGAGGAGGGTTTGCTCTTGCTGCATTCCCAGTGGATTTACACTAGCACTGGGAGACACAGGGCAGAGGAGTTACGCTGCACAGTGAGGATATGGCACATCCTCCAGAAGAGAAAGGAATGAAATTGTTCTCCAGAGAAACATTCCCCAGCCTTGGGTAACACAGATCAGTATGGTGAGAAGCACTGCAATACTTGCCATCAGCACACACACAGCTCCCAAACCCACTCACAGCCTGACCTTCCCCTAGTTTGTTCCCCTGGTGTTAGGAAACCCAGTGAGCAAGAGCAGCAGGAGCAAGCCAGACTGGGGAACACAGCCATGCCCAAAAGGGATGCATGGATACCAGGGCACAAGAAATCCAGCACTCACCTCTGAGGAGTCGGCACACCGAGCAACACGTGCACACTGAAAGAGGAGCTGAGTGTCAGAAACTCATCAGGTTAAGCCACTGACCCTTAGAAAACACCTGGCATCATGTGGAAGGGGGGCTTCAAGGCCCTCGTGTGCACTGTCTGCATTCAGCAGCATGGAGCACAGACTCAGGGACGTGCCTCATCCCAGGCTGTGTCCCTCATGGGTGTTAAGGATGGGATCAGGTACAGCTGCCTGGCTCTGCTCTCAGACCACTGAACAGAAATAACTCCTGACTGGAGGCACCTGGGAGTGTGGGTAAGCAATGGGCAACACAGGGCTGTATGATAATAAACATGGGGTGGGCTTGTATTGCTAAGTGCTTGGATTTTTTTCAGTAGATTTAGACGTCTTGTACAAGGCTGGCTGCTGCAGCCATTCACACAGCTTCCAAGGAAAACTATCCACAGATCTCTGCTAAATTAGGAGGGTCCTACAGCAATTAGTATCTTGGGATTGCTGTAAGAATGAAAACAACCAAGGGAATTGCATTGCACCCTTCAGTGCAAATGCAGGTGATTCACAGCTGTTCAAGAAAGTGTGAACTTTACAGCTTCATCCTGTGGACAGCCTGTGTTCCAGGAAACAGCCTAGAAATAATTTCCCAGTTTGAGCCTTTCAATTTAATGCTCACAGTGGCATCAATGACTCCATATTAAAAAAAGCTTTTGAAGAAGAAAGAGGTTTGAGCTCTGTGTGGTTTTTTTGGTTATGATTATACTGCACTGTAGACAGTGAAGGTTTTTCCATAGTTTGACAGTCATTTTAGAACAGCACAAACCAGAGCTGCTGTTGAAAGCAGACATCCCACTGCTCCTTGCACTCTGGCCTCCACCTTCCTAGTCCCATTGCTGATGTCTGAGCTGTTGCTCCCTCCTGGCTTGAGGATCTGACCCAGGTCAAGAGCAACCTGGAAATAAGGAACAGCATTGAACTTGAACCAGCTCCCCGATGGGGGTCAGCATGTGAAAGTAAGATTTGAACACGTCCACGGGAAAGGACAGTATGGGCCAGAAGCAAACAGCTGAGTCACAACCTTTCACTAGGAGTGCTGCCTCACACTGGCTGGATGCACTTGTGAAACTATGGGCTCCCTCAACCAACCTCAGGAGATCTGCTGTGGGTTCAGCCTCTGATTTTAAACAGAAGGGAGCTGATCAGAGTTTTATGACAGTTTATTCTCTGAGAGCTCGACAACATGTACATATGGGTTGTTCTCACACACCCTTCTGGTTTGTGGTGACTGAACTAACCACACACATCCTGACTGCTGATTTCCCCCCACCTTTGTTCTTGTCCTGAAAAGCCTTTGGTCCTTCAAAACAAACCCAAGAAACAGCCTTGACACTCTCCTGCACGGAGGAATGGAGAGTGTCAGAAAGCACACTGCCCATTTCTGCTTTGAAATCATTCCAGTTGAGAATGATCTCAGCCTGGGGTAAGCTTAAGCAGAAAGGACACTCGGCCTGGGCAATACAGAGTGTAACTCCATCATTTGTGATCCTCTGGCCCAGGCAGCATCAACTCTGGGCACTGACTGCCCTGTGATGCAACACAAATAAAGACAATACAGTAAGATTAAAAAGTGCAAAAGCCCCTCACTGTTAATTAGGACATGTCTTGTATGTGGATTGTTACTGGGCATTTGCCAGAACAACAAAACTGCCTTGAAAAATACTTGGAAATATTGTTCTGGAGTTTCCAGTTTTCCATAACAGTGAGTAGCCACATGACATTTACAGTTCCCAATGGAAAGGGGAAGTTCTGCCTGTGGAAAAAAGCACAGGTTGGAACTGGCATTGAAGCTAAAATATCACAGTCTATTATCAGGCTGCCAGGACACTAAATCAAGATGTGCTGAACTAAGAGCAAAGTGAAGATCAGATGACGGGGTGGTGGGCCTGCTGCGTGGAGGAAGGGGATCATTGTGTTTCCTTGGTGTGTGTCAAAGGAAGGTATGCACACACTTCCCAGGAGCAGTGGTGATGACTCATGGGATGTGCTTGTGGGGGGTCAGCAATCACCCACAGATCACGGCAAAAGCAGCCTCTGCCCTTGTGCCATTTGGGTGTGACCAGGAGAAGGGTTTTTCTGTGGGATGGGTGTGAATACACCTGGAGCCCACTGTGTGCTGAGCAGTTCCACTCCTGCAGAAGGACCATTCTCACAGCAGGACTGCTCAGGCACTACTGAAAGGCAGCAAAGACAGCAAACGGTAGAGGTAAAGAAAAAAAAAAAAAAGGCAGCAAAAGGTAGAGGAAAAGGAGCAATTCCCCTTGTCTCAAAGGCAGCTCTTTCATATTTTATTTCTTGGCCTCATAAGACACTCTTCAGGAGGCAAAAATAAACCTATTGCTGTGTCTGCATGAGGTTGTTACTAAGTGTCAAGCTCTTCACACAGTACTTTGTGTCAAGAGATTCAGAGAGTCACAAATCCACTTAAACTAGCACCATTCACCTTATAAAAATAACAAAGGAAATGAAACAAGCTGAGCAGTCATGTAATGTAGAGTGCAGCATGGTCCTGCTGCTAGCTTTTGGCCAAAGCCCACTGGGGTCAGGAGACACGTGTTTCAGTGGGCTTGGGTTTCACACCAACAAACCTGAGTTTCAGCAGTCTCCTCTGTGCAGGGAAGGCAGCAGAACCCTCTGTCCTCATCTTTCCAAATCTCTTTCACATATCACATCTGCTCTTAAACACTGTCACACAACAGAATTGGAACCAGGAACACCAAATTCCACACCAGATCTGGCTGTTTCCATGTCTCAGGAAATGGGACCCATCTAAACTCCATCCTAAGGAGCCCCCTCTTGTCTTTGCCTCACTGCTGTCAAGTGAGAGCATGTTTCCACACACCATTTGTTCAGCAGCAAAGCTGGCTTGAGCAGCTTCCAGTCCCTGGCCTCCTGATCTCACATCTCCCTGAAGGTTTCCCAAAACAGATAACTTGGAGGCTCCCAATAACGCAGATTAGCAAACTGACTCGAGTTAAAAATAATCCCTCCAAAATAACACAAGAAGTACTTTTAATCTGGATCAAACTCAGGATTTCTTCCTGAGTTCACAGCTCTCTACTGTATAGCTGTCTACTGCACAGCTTGAGTGGCCAGAGCTGGGCTGTTCTATTACTTTATCACAAGGCTGCTCTTCTCTGATGTGACTGTCTCTCCTGCTGAGAAAATTCAGGGCCTGTGCTAGATGCAAAACTAATTCTTCAGCCTTTTACATCCCTGACAGACATATGGGAGAAACAAAGGGAGTTACACAAGCAGTCCCTTAGGTAATTTGTGTATGAACTCTCCTACCAAACACTGTGATCCCCACAGGAACGAGTGATGCTCACACACGCTCCCAGGCATGGGGATGCCAGTCCCAAACCAAAAAAGGGTTACAGCTGCTACAGCAGTGCTTGGCTTTTCCACCTGTAAGGCTGTCTGTGGCCGAGCAAAGCCCCTTCCTCAGGAAAATCCCATGTGCAGAAGCACTCCTCAACACATTCAGTCAAAATAACACTTTTGGGTTCCTGTTCCTGCCACAGTTACTGATCAGTTGTAAATTCAGGCAGTGACTTTGAGAGTTGCACATGCAGACGTTGGAAAACATCCTTATCACCAAGACATATCACAGAATCACAGCATTGTGCTGGTTGGAAGGGACTTTAAATATCATCTAGTTCCAACTCCCACACGTTCCACTAGACCAGGTTGCTCAGAGCCTTATCCAACCTGGCTTTGGACATTTCCAGGGATGCTGGGTGTCAGGTACAACCTGAAGCCCCTCTGATAACACAATGATAGTAATAGCAGTAATAATACAAAACCCAAAGAAACCCTCTTCAGCCCAAAAGAGCAAAGATCAGTGCCTGAAGAAGGGGACCACAGTGGAAAGCCACCTCTTCCAGTTGGTGACCTAGGTGGAGACAGCTCTCAGCATACTCCATGACAGGTGCCATATGATGACATGGTTTTAGCTTTTATTGGCTAATTTAGTTACCATGTATTTTTATGCTGAGACATTATTTTTCCAGCTACACCTTAATTCTAACCATATGCATTTCCACAGCATCAAGGAGTTTCAGAGCTCTGATCAAAGAGGGCTGGTGGATTTGGTCTACTTTTCCTTCCTGAGGTCTTAATCTCAGAATTCCATAATAGCAGGGGCTGTTATCCCTCAGAAACTGAGCTATGTTGTCTTGTCAGTCAAAGGAAACACACCGGGTAAGAACATGGCTCTGTGTTCTTCACTGTAACCATAACCTTTAACTCAAGCCCTCAGCTAATTCTCCTCTAATTAGTGTGGTCACAAAGAGATCAACGAGCAGGCTCAATTCTAGCTGGCAGCAGCCAAGGACAATCAGCATAAGCCTTCTTTGAAACATATAAAGCTTTAGTTTTTGTTTTGGGAATCATTAATCTCCAATTTTAAGGTTTCTCTTGGCAACACTGGGAATAAAACACTTGCAAAAGGAAAGGACAAGATGTTTCCCTTTTTGTTGGATTTTTTTTTTTTTTAATGCTGCTAATATAATTTGAGGATTTGCAGTGGGAGTAGGATAGAAGGAAAAAAGAGAAGGAAACATCTCTAACCAGCAAAAAAGCTCAAAACATATCTACTCTAAGTTGGCTTTGGGTGCCAGGTTGCTGATGTAAGAGGTGACTGAGCATTAGGAGAATAGAGGTACAGCACAGGTTCTGCTCTTCTTAGAAGAAGTTGATTATTTGAACTGTGAACTGATACAGTGAGTGGTGAGTGAAAACTTCTCCTTATCAACAGTAATAGGCAGAAAGTGGAGATAAAATGCCCTATTTCTGGAATGCACTACTGATACCCTGCCCCTGGGTAACTACAGTGCATGGAACTCTCCTGTTGGCAGCCTGTCACAACTGGTGTTCCCCAGGGCTCAGTACTGCGGCCTGTCCTGTTTAACATCTTTATTGATGACCTGGACAAGGAGACCAAGGGCACCCTCAGTAAGTCTGCAGATGACACCACGCTGAGTGGGAATGTTTATCTGCTGGAAGGCAGGATGGCTCTGCAGAGGGATCTGGACAGGCTGGATCAATGGCCTGAGGCCAGTGCAATGAGGTTCAACATGGCTAAAGGCCGTGTCCTGCCCTTGGGTTACAACAACCCCTTGCAGCACCACAGGCCGGGGAAAGAGGGGCTGGAGCGGTTGACAGAGCTGGGGGTGTTTAGCCTGGAGAAAAAGGAGGCTCACAGGGAACATTATTGCTCTCTACAACTACCCAAAGGTTGTAGCCAGGTGAGGATCAGTCTCTTCTCCTGAGTAACGAGCAGAAGGAAACCAAGAGAAAACAAAAGAGAGGAATAGTTTTGTCTCTTCCCAGGGGCATGTAGCTCATCTGTGTTTAACATGAGGAAGAACTTCTTTACGTTTAGGGTGGCAGAGCACTGAACAGACTGCTCAGGTAGGCTGTGGAATCTCCCCCTCTGGAGACATTCAAAACTCACGTGGACATGTTTCTGTGTAACTTGCCCTAGGTGACCCCACCTTTATCAGAGAATCACAGAATCATAGACTTGTTGGGGTTGGAAGGGACCTTAAATATCATCTCATTCCAACCCCCTGCCATGGGCAGAGACCCTTCCAAGTACAGGAAAGCCACATGAATCTTCTAAGGTATTGACCTTAAAATACACAGGTATCTACCACCACGTATGGCTTTCAGGACCTGCAAAGAACAATTCCTTCTGTTTCACACGCTAAGGAGCAAAGATACCAGGGTCCAGGTCATACCAGTGTTTTGCAACAAAGCAGGGTGTGTCCTAAGTCAGTCCTGCCTCCTAACCACCACACTGCTTCTGCAGACACAGGACCTGCTCCTTTAACCCCTCCCCAACAGTCTCCATAAAGCAGGACTTCTCTGATCAAGGCTGAAATGTCTGCAGTCCCAGACAGGCTCTCCATTAATGTTTCTAAAGTTGATTCCTGTATCACACCTACTGCTGTCAGGCTTTCTAACAGACCTTTTACAAGAATGGTGAGGGTTTTGGCTGAGTCACCCTCATGTCAAACACACAGTCTGGGGTATTTTTGCTGACTCCATCTGATGTCAGACTGACCACGTCCCACCGCTTCTAAAGCAGGGAAAAAAGAGGAGTCTAATCTTTCCGTGAGGCGATGGAGACGGCTGACATTTGTGTCACCTGAGGGCTTTGAGACAGGAGAAAGCACTGTGTGTCAGCTGCTCTGTAGTGACAGCTCATGCAAATGCTCATGTATGTATATATTACACATATATACAGCACACTAATAGGCAGAGACAAATTCTGTCTACCCCTTGCAACTCTCCAACTAAAAAAACATGAAGGGAGAAGTGATGGAACCATGTCTGGGCTTGGTGTGCCTAGAGCGGCGTCATCTCACCCGAATGCAGCCCTCAAGGTGTGACACAGTTTGGCTGACAGATCACATTCTTACACACACAGTAGTTACAACTCTGATCAATTCACCCCTCTAGATATTCTGAATACATATGAAATTGTGCCCACACAGAACAGCACAAGGACTGGAGAGACCAGGACCATATCCTTCACTGAATAACGATTAGGAGTGAGAGCAAAGCTGTGGCTGGAGTCCCCCACACAGCATGATACCGCCACCTGCAAGTGGAATCACCCTCCAGAGGCCTCTGTCCATCTCTTTGCAGGTAAAGAATTAGGGACCTCAATGAATTCACAAGCGAGATGGAACAGACACAGGTCTTGGAAGATCTTGCAAATTTGTGCAGTTTTCATTAAAAAAAAAAAATTAAAATCAAAATCTGGAATTACTTGGATCCAAGAATTTGTGATGAATACTAGGCTCAGTTTGAAAAGTTTATGAAAGATTTTTCAGAGGTTCATTCTGAGAGATCCTTGCACAGTGTTAATATGAAACCAGACCAAAATAAAAAAACTTCTGTGTGTTGAGACAAAGGTTTGTGGCCAGGTGAGCTGACTTCACTGTCTTAAGAGCAAAACTACAAAGGCTGTTCTCCACAACATGGAATAAAGATAACTACATTATGCTATATTTGTGATATTAATTATTTTGGTCTAAATATGCAATTTTTAGAAAGGTTTTATATTCTGTGTGTAAACACTTTATTTTCAGATTGATTACTTCAAGAGAAATGTATATAAGACCTTACATAAAGATGAGACAGAACACTGTGTAACAACATTAGCTATTTCAGTTTACCTGTGAAGAAAATCTAGTCAACTGATAATATTAAAAAAAAGACCTGAAAAGTCTGTGAGCTATAATTCCCAGAATTTTCAGAGGGCTTGAAGAATACTCTTTAAGAAGGATGAGACAAGATATTTCTAACACATTCCAGAACTAAAGCAAATTAAAAGGGATAGCAACTATATGGACTTGAATGTTTGCACAGACCTCAACACAGCTGAAACTGCTGAATTTCTAACTTGCCAGCATATGTTTCACAAGCTACCAAGGGCAACACGCCTGCAACTTTCCATGGCTTCTCATCACAGCAGTCAAGTTGCGTGATCTTTGGCAGTGTGTGGGAATCCCAGAAGCCATCTGGAACCACCTGTTTGGGATAACCCTCCATGTCTCAATTTTTGAGGTCTAATCTGCAAAGCTATTACAAATTAAATGTTTTGGATTTGGGCTCACAAAGATTTTCTTAACCAAGCTTGAAGTACTTTTTTCTAACCTAATCCACAGGAATAGATCATATTCTCAGCATGATGTTTCTTCCCTTTCTTCTTTCAGAATTTGAAAAAAAACCATTGCCCCTCAGAGACACATTTTTTCCATACCAGTGCTCACGCAGTCAGCCTTCATATCATAAAGAGCTGTCAGATCTTGGACACTGCTCCTAAGAGTGCTTCATGTGGGTTTTATTTCTCAGTAGGCTTCATCACTGATAAATTTCTGAAACTCTGTTAAGTGTTGGAACAGCTACCGTACAGCTTAGAAGGAGTATAAGTGGGCCTAATTCAAACCAGATATCCGTTAGAACTCACAGTTATGTTTAGATGACATAGGAGAGAGAGACTGTATCACTGTATGGGGTCTTTGAGGATAATAATGATCTTTGTCCACTACTGTGCGTTCTTATCCTCTCTTTTTGCACTTCCATCAGCCTCTCTCACTGCAGCCCCCAGCCCAGAGCCCAACTTTCCAGCTCAGCTTGCAAGGACTGAGTCTGGCTCCCTTGCATGCTTGAGTTGCAAGCTTGGTACCAGCCAGGAATAGTAACCATCACACGATGATCCTGTTTTCCCTCTTACGTGCCAACAGACTCGACAGCATGTCTGTGTCCTGTGAATTCTGGTATGTGCTGCCTGCAGTGTCTGTTTCTATCTGTTCCTGCCAACTGCATGACTTCATTGGACGGTGTGATATTCCAGACAACACAACACTGAAAGTAACACTGGCACTTACCTGAGCTGCCAGTGCCTTCTGATGCACTTCGGGATGTTTTTGGCTGGCTCTGTTTGCTACTTGTTCGTACAGTGACCGAGGGAGGAACAGTGCTGCTGCTGTCTCCACGGATCGTCGACAGATCCTGCATGCTAAAGCTCCGTAGTCTCTCAGACAGGGCTCCCTGTCCCTGGTTGAACAAGCAAGTAAATAACACAAAGTTAGACCCAACAGTGTACTTTGAGCCTTTTTTCTTCCTTGCTCATTGAAATCCATCAGAACAACAGGAAGAGAAAAAAATTTCCCAGTCCAGTAACCTAGAGAGGGCAAAAATGCATTGTTAAAAGCATCATTTCCCTCTCTCTGCCCTTCCTTTTGGAGTGGTTCTATGGTGAGCATCTCTGATTCTTCACTAAAGTCAACTGGCCATGTATAAAGGTGCAGGCTGTTGTTGTATCATTCTAGTAGGTATTTTTCTTCATTAGAATCTGAGTCAAACAGGTGCTTGGCTTCAGAATCACAATTAAATGGCCTGCATCAAAATAACTCCCTTTCAGAGTTTATCATCTATGATGACATTCACCCAGCTGTTCTCAGCCATACACAGTATTTTCAGGGCACAGAAAATTTGAAAATTGGAAGTAATAAAAAGATATTTTCATATGCAAAGAAATATTCCAGGGCTTTTCTTTTTTTTCCATGCAGCTTAAGGAAGAAGTAAACTATTTTTCTTTCTTTTTGTACTAGTTCTCAGTCAGGCAACAAACACACTCCTTGTGCAAAGGAATGTAACTGTTCTTTGTAAAGGATGGGTGGCTTAGAAGACACCTTTCACTAAAACTACATCCCATCCAAAAGCTGACTGTAAGTATTCTGTGACACTCATACTACAGCAATGCCATAAAACAGGAACACCAGAAAATTCAACCCAAACAGAATCATGAAATTGTTAAGGCTATAAAGGACCTTTAAGCTACATTAAGTGACATTCAGAATACAAATTGCAAAACTGATGAAAAATGCATTTAGGTTTTAATATTTTGTTGAGGGAGGAGGATCTGAAAGACATTTCACAGCATACAGTCTTGAAAAAAGTACTGAAACTAACACGTAGAGACTGATTCTAAGGCACATAGAAAGGACTCATCCCTAACCATCTACAATCAGAGAGAAGACTGCACACATTCCTCGGTAAAGCTGTTAGGCAACACTACCTGTCCCCTAGTGCACTGGCATTGATCAATTGGAAAGGCAATGCATTCATTTACCTACTGAGTTACCAACACCACTTCAGGAATTTCATGTATGCAGTAAATTAGTGCCTCTATCCCATATAAATTCCTTAGCACCTTTCTTCTAGGGAGTGTAAGTAGACAAGGCACCAGGTGCTTACAACTACAGTCACTGTGACAGTATGCACTTTTTACGTTCAAGAAAACAGACAGACCAGTCATCTCCCAACTTTTCAGCCTGAAGTTTTTTGTCCAAGAAAAATGGGTTCAAACTCCCTTCTCAACTCCACAGCGTATCAATTTAACCACATCCACATCCTGCACTACAGTGCTTTCCTGCACTGGCAAGAAGCAAACAGCACATGAGGATAACTTCTTCGGTGCTGTCCCAAAGTATCATCAGTAGAAACAAGCATCACCTAAGAAAAATAAAACTGAACTTTCCTATGTAGGACAGTCATCCAGTGGAGTTGGCCAGGAAGCTGCACAGGGATTTTTTAATTAATTTACTGAACCTGTGGTTTTTAAGATCTCTCTGTGTACACTGCGTTTGGCAGCATTTCATAGAATCATGGAATCACAGAATGGTTTGGGTTGGAAGGGACCTCAATCCAGTTCCAACCTCCCTGCCATAGGCAGGGCCACATTTCACTGGGCCAGGTTGCTCAGGGGCCCATCCAGCCTGGCCTTGCACACTTCCAGGGATGGGACTTTGCATTTTGGTTTCCTGCAGACTGTTACAGAGAAGCAGTAGACTTGCTTGGTTCTTTCCCACTTAGCCTACTCTACTTTTAAAAGTATTTTAAATGAAGGGGGCTTCTTTGCTTGTTACCAAGCCATTTTATGTTGCTGATTTTATATGCTTGGCAGTGGCATCCTGAGAGCTCATGTTTTGTTAAAATCTCACCTCTGCCATTGCACTCTCCAACCTGCCACACGAGTAGATAGCTGAATTTTGGCAACTCCTGCCAGTGGCTGAGCCACTCTTGGGATATGTTCTCACTCCAAGAGGAATCTTGAGTTAATCCTCTTAGGCCAGCATAAGGTACACTTAGTTTGCAAACGTTACTGGGCTGGCACTCTGAAGTTTCCTTGCACAGCTGCTCAGCTGGGTGAGATCTCAGCTGCCCCAAGCTCAGTGCAGTTCTGGATGGGTTTTGGAGCTTGCACTGAATTCCTGCACAGCCACCCGATTCTCAGTGACTGATTTAAAGCCAACATGAGAACATCCTACCCTTGCAGTCTGATTACAACAGACAGATGCCCCAGTGAGAGCAATCTGAGAGCAATCAGACCATTAAATAATATTTTGCTATGCAGAATGGCTGGGCCAGCAAAGCTAGAGGGTTAGCAACTGATGAGCTGCTGTAACCTGAGTGCTGTATTCCTCCTGCACCATCAGCTCAAGTGTCAGCAGTGCTCAAGCTTTTAACCTCCTCCCAGCTGCTCTGCTCAGCCAGCTAACCCAAATCCCACTTCATTCCAGCCAGCGATTTATGTATGTGAACATGAGTCAGGTTAGAGACGAGGTTCATGTGTCAGACCAACCTGGCAGGGAAGGTGACGCTAATACACCCTTTTGAACTGAAAATGAAGAAGATATGTTAATATTCTTGCATTGCAGCCTGTGATATAGCAGCATACAATGATCAAAGGCCCCAGAGAGAGCTGTGAAACAGGGGCCTGATATGTGGTTGTCATCTGTGGCTCTGTTACATCAGCATATAATACACAACCAGAGCCTTGAGCACACACTCACAGCAGCTCTGCTAAACAACTTCGGCTTCCTCCAAAAAAAAAGAAAAATTAAAATTGTTTTTTCATAATTTTTGCTTTAATTTAACTTGAGTTTCTACCAGCAAAAATAAAGGTTGTTCACCACATAGCAAAATATTACTGTTTTGACCATTCCACAAAACAGTGTGTCCATATCTCAGCAGTGGCTGGAAACAGCAAAGGCCTGTGCTGAGGTGAGGGCACTGAACACCTGTGGAAGCCTGCAGACTTCCATTTAATTTAATTTAATTTAATTTCATTTCATTTCATTTCATTTCATTTCATTTCATTTCATTTCTTTCCAATTTCTGCATCTTTGGTCCTTTTAGGGATAGACTTGATTTAATTGCTCCTAGGGCACAATGTAACACTCACAATTCTTTCCCAGTTACCACATTTTTATCTGGCCCCAAGTAGGAACATGACAGAAATGACCACAGAATCAGGATGGTTTCAGAGCAAATCAGAAAATGCTGTTACCAACCTTAATTTCCCTGTCAGATAAAGCACCTGCTGTATATGAAACCACAGATACTTGACGAGCCAGCACTGTGAGGGTTTGCACTGCTGCAACCATATGTTTTGGAAATAAAGACTTTATCCAGCTGTAACACTTATTATTCCACAATAAGACTTCTCATTTATTAGGAAAAGAAAAGAACAAGTTAATAGCTTTATTTTACAACAGAATAGATATAGCACATGACACGCCTTGGGCCATGTTTTGTTAAAACAATCACGTGGAAGATGAAGAGCAGCTGTTTTGGGGACTTTTGTTTACCATCTTGGCTGTGATCATGCAAAAGTTCTTCCAACTGCTACAAACGTGAGAGGTATCCTAGGAATTTCAGTACAGTGTGTCTGCACAGAGAGGATCCAGGTCCTGAAGCTATGCCTACACTGCAGGCCACAGTCATGTTTGCAGCATGATCTGCACTGGTTTTATTCTAGAGAGTGTGACAGCAGTAATATCGTGACAGTAGCTGTATCAACAGCAGAACAGCATGATGTTATTACACACCCTTTTGAAAATGGAGGCTGGGAGGGCTGTGACACCACCTCTCTTTCTTCACTGAACACCAACTACCCTGTCAGGATGATTGTGCTGCCAGTGTGGGACCTGTGTTTTAGGGACTTCAGAGGACAAAAGCATGAAGTGGTCCTGGAAGACCCAGCTGTCACCTCCCAGAGCACAAGACTCCCTGCCTAGACTCAAATTCTACCTCATCCAGCTTCTCCTAGGACATGCACCATCCCCACAAGCATAGCACTTCTGATTTTGTAGACAGTGAGTTTGCTAGATGGTGAGGGTCTGGTGACTACAAGTGGGAACAGGTGTCTCCCTGTTCCCTCTCAAATTCATCTGATCGTCTTGCCCATGGAGAAGTTCACCCCACAGGTGAAGGTACAGCACAAACTGAAACTAGAGCTCTTCAGGTTTCTTTTGCCTCTTGCCCCAGGATCTATCAACCTCACAAGGTCCATACATGAACAGGTCTCTTTTTCTCAGGGCCAGGGCTCGGTGTTACTGAATAGGATAAAAGACAAATACTATAAAGGACATGGTAATATCACTCCCCATTCACTGCTATTAATTGATATCAACCTTATTTAGATTCTTAACACCTCCAATGATATTGGGGCATTGCCCATCAGAGCTCATTTAAGCTGCAGAAGCTCATCTGTGAGTCTAAGGGAAGTTAAAGCTCCTATCCAGGTGGCATAGTAATTAATCTAAAACTAATTTAGATACATCTGTCTGCTTTGGTCAAAATGACAGCTGTTGTACAGACATTCCTTCCTTACCCATATATAGCATGCTCTCTCTCCTTTTCGTTTGAAGACTAGGATAGAACAGGATTAGAACGCTGAGCTTCCAAAGCAAGCAACCTGCACACTGCCTTCCTCTACATGTTGCAGACATCATCATTGTCATCTCCAGAAACAAACATCAACTTCTGTGGGCCCAGAGCACAAACACTGATGCAATCTGTATTTGCCTGGACCAGAAATCTTGATCCTTTCAAACAACTGACATCTGCATTGTGACAGGCACTGTAAAAGGCACTCCACTAGAAAGAGCTGGAACTGTCTTAATTTCTTTACCACTGCATAATTAATTCTGCATTCATATATGAAGTAAACCTTCTTAGAGGAAGATGCATTTAGGAGTATAGGAAAAACTGTGTTTACATCCAGTGGAATTATTCATTATAAATACTCTACATACATAGGTAGCTAAAGTAAATAAAATCAAGCACATAATTTAAAAATCTGCGATTTATGTAACAGTCCCACTAAACACAATCTAAATATAAACAAATAACTGTCTAGATTTTATCATTCCTTCAGCCTGAAAATATGAAAGAATTCTGTACACATTATTTAGGCTTCAAAACACCTCTAATACCTACAAATTTCATTTTGCAGCTGTGGAAACTGTGACACAGCATGTTGAATTGAAACAATTCAGAAACCAAAAGCTGCCAAGTCACAAAAGAGAAGCTTTTAATACAATCACTGTTAATGCAGGATGGCACCTCCTGGCCTTTTGCAGTTAATGGGCAAGCAAGGGAACACTAAGTCACGCTCAGCACACTTCCAGCACAATACCAAACCTGTTAATGTTCTCCCCTCTTTTTGCTGCAGCTGTGGTTAGTAGTTCTCCTCCACACTAGCAGACAGGTCCGCATGCATGTTACAGCCTCTGTCCTGCCAATTCCCACCCACAGGTGTAGTGCCTGTTCCCAGGATGTCAGTTATGGCTACTGTGTCAGCAGGACTGCCCCAACCACACCTGTGAGAGACCCTGGCCTCACAAGTTCCACTGCAGCCCTTCATAGGCATCACAGCAGTGGGGGTCAGGCTCCCTTTATTCATTAGTGAGAACAACACAACAGCAAAACACAGCAGCTTGGCCAGTACAGCAGCAGCAACCACCTGAGTTAGATGTGTTTTCCACACACAAAGGCCCCTGCCTGGCTCCTGGGGTCTCTCCGATTGCCAGCAGAGGACTTGGAAGGCATTTTGCTGATGAGATCAAGGACAGGCTTTTAAAGCCCAGCACACAGGATCTTACTGGAAGCGGAGCCCATGGTATCTGGCCTCAGACCAACCTCAGCCGAAAACAGTTTAAACTCGTCTAAGGGGAGCAGACACTACTTAGGGGTTAGTGTAAGCACTCAGCAGATTACCTGCCCTTTTTTCTGGTCCAAATACAAGGGTAAATGAAGTAGCTGAGAGACCTAGCAAGGGAAAAAAGAGAGCCATTGTGGCAACACACAGAAAAGCTTTGAGAATAAGGTCTATTTAAAGCATAAGTAATCAAGGTGAGATATGAGCATGACACTGGGCACCATGTGCAGGGACTCACATACACACAAAAAGCAGAGACACCCACCTGTGGTCTATACCTCTGAACACAGGTTCTCCCTTCCTCAGCTCTCCCAGAGAGATGGAGAAACCACTCCATAACCCCGGCTGACAAGTGTTACCTACCAAGTGTGTCTAAAAAGCAAAGCAAATTATAAACACAATGGGCTGCCACTCCACTCCTTGATTGATGCTTCTCACTGGAGAAACCCCCAGTGTCTGGCCTAATGACCAATTTAGACATGGATTAGGTGAAGGATATGTGGCAATCATTTTAGTCCTGGTGACTAACAGGTCTCCTCAGCAGTAGAGTAACACTGGGGAATTACTCACGGCAGTGAGCAGGATTTTGCACACAGAAGCTTTATCATGTCTGGCTGCAGGCAGACCCTGAGCAAAACCATCAGTTTTATAGTATGGGCACAGGCTTGAGTGAAGGAGGAAATTGCTCTTGCCACCATGTGAACACAAATATCATACAAGCAATATCCTTGTGTGTGCATGCCATGGCTAGCCTGGAATAGCTACCTGATTTGGAGATGCCAGACAGTGTTACAGACTCAAAGGGAAACCAGCTGACGTTAATGTTGATGGTGGAAACTTAATTTCATCCACCCTTTTTGTTTGTGTGGTTCATTTCCTCTCCTGGGAACTGTTTGTTATTGTTTCTCCCAGCCTAGTCTCTCTGTACAAATTTATTGTTTGGTGCTGCTGTCCTGTGTGCTCACTGACTGTTGTCTGCTTCTTGGAGACACCAACCAAAGAGCCAACAAGAAAGAGAAACTGGAAACAGCTACATGGTTTGTAGCTCAAACAGCACTGGGATTTTATAAATTTGTGAAAAACAGATTCTCAAAGACTTCAGAATAAAAGATACATCACACCATGACAAGAATACTTCACTAAATACTGTGATCAGTGGCACATCACCATACAGTTCAAGAAAGCCATTTGTTGTTCCTCTTTAATGGTGTAACAGCTCAGCCATGAGACAGACCTATGATTTTGGATCCCAAATGGAAATCCTTTAAAGAGAGATACTTCCAAAAGTAACAAGTTCAGCCCCTCTGAAATAGCACTCCAAAGAACCCCCAAAGGCTTCTCAAACTGTGAACTCCAAATCACTCCAACTTCTGCAGCTCTTGGCCATGTTACTGACTGGGGCAATGATGTGACCATCACAGATCCAGTAGTAAGTACATTGGTCAGAACTGTGCTCCCATGTGTTCAGTAAGCACAGGAACACTCTTCCTCCAAGCAGTGGGATTTAACCATTACAAAGAGGCTTTATGCAGCATCTTAAAGGAAAGGATGCTTCCCCACCCCATGTCTTTCTCTTTCCCAGTTCACGGAAAAGTGCATTTCTCAGTGTCATGCCACCAAAGCCAGCATGTCTCTCCCACACGAGTTTTTGCTCCAAATTCCCACAGTAAGTCTCAATTCCCATGGAAAATTAGGAATGTAAACATTGACTTTCAGGCAGTTGCACTGGCTACACCAGCCAGATACTAGAAATAACTTAAAAGAAGCTGCTTGTCTAGAGAGAAAAAAACCAAAATCATCACCAGCATTTCCCTTCCAGTTCCTTGGTTTAAAAAACAGCAAATACACTGGGAAATTTCCCAATAAATTTCTCGGGCTAAGCGCCCCTAAAAGTAGTGGAGCTGCAGCCCCTGCAGGGGAAGGTGAGTCCAAAAGGTGGAAGTAGAAGTGGTTTGTGAACTGCTGAGGCTGCGCTCCCGAGCATTAGCTAGGGAGGTGGATGCACATACGGAACCCCTCCTGCCTGTCTGCATGCCTGCTCCCTTGAACGATGCCCGGAGCGACTGCTGGCTCCGACAGCACCGCAAGCCATATTTCCCCACGCATGAAAGGCTCCCGGGCTGTTTTCTCAGACTTGTTAGGCACAAATGGGCTTTTCACTGACACCAGTCATGCGTGCCTGCTCCCTCCACCTCATTTATCTTCTCCTGCCAAGGCACTGCACCCGCTGCCAGCACCACGCTGTGCCCCACTCCTCTGCGTAAAGGGGCACACGCAATGGGCCACAGCACCAGCTGCTCTGCACTAGTCCCTGCCCTACCCACAGAAGGGCAGGAGAAAGGCAGAGGAAGGTACATTGCCAGAAGCCTCTGGGCTACACTAATCTGTTGGCAGTGGGACGTTTCCTGCAGAACTCCTTTGAAAAGCAGAGTTGAGGTTGCAATTTGGGTATGGTTAGTGGCTGGGAGCAGGGTGGAGAAGCACATTGGCCTGACTGGCAGAATAGGTTTGTTCAGGGTGGGGAATAAGGAAGGATACATTAAGACAGGATTTGGGAAACCCAGGAGCTTGAAGGAGTGGCTCAGAGAGCTGGGGGAGAGTATAAAACTGGTGATAGGCAGGTTGTAGAGACAGAGTAGACAATGGCAGGGTTGGGCAGTGTCCTGTGAAAGCAAGCAGGTGTAGAAGAGTTGGGGACTGGGGACAGGGCAAGGCAGCAGGTTGTAGGAGGCTCAGGGTGACAGGTGGAGGACAAGAAAGTGCTGGGATAATAGTGGCTCTCCAAGGATGTACACACTGGTGTGCCGGAGGAGGCTGGTGCTCCCACCAAGCCGCTGGCAGCCCTCCTCGCTGTGGCCACATGTCCCAGCTGCTTACACTGAAACCTGACTGGTGCCAATGAATATCCTGCTTAGGTCCAGGATCCATCTGATGGATCCACTGCCTGGCCAGGGCCTTGTAGCTGAGCCACTACTGGGGCTATAACAGCTTTGCTGCTGCTTCCCTTCCGCTGTGACCCAAAAGCAGGACCCTTTCCTGCCTCTCTCCTCCCTGGAGGTGAGCTGGAAAGATGGTGGTGGTCAGTGTCCAGGGCCTTTTGGGAGTGGGAATGGCTGAACTAGCTGGAACTAACTGAAAACACACAAAGAACAGTAGGATTTACTGCCTGGTCATCTAAGCCCACCACTTAGGACTGACCCACTTGAAGTCACCACATATGACAGAATCACCAAGTGATGAGGACAGGATTAGAGGCCCAAATGAGATTATGCTCCTTGGTGGGGATGTGAGCTGCTGGGGGCAGGGAAAAGATCTGTGTTGAGCACCTAGTAGAGGTAATAAGACCAGATATCCAGTGCTCTGTCTGCTCAGTGAGCATCAAAAATAGACTCTCTGGAGAGAGAGAAAAGCCCTGGAGAGAGCCAGCTGGGCAGACTTGGGGTGCTTGGGACACTGACAGCTCCTCAGCCTGTAAAATGAACTGGCACAGGTTTGTGCCAGCATTAGCACAACTGTGGCTTCAAAACAAAACAGAGCTGGGGAAGGGAGAGGGAGGAGGGGGAAGGACAAGCCTGCAGTTGGCTAACTAAAACCATAGGCTATTTAAGATAGAGAAGGGAAAGGGCCAGGGGATCAGAGATAAAGAAGGTGTGGCTGTGCACAGCTTTCAGCATCTTAGCCTGCAGTAAGTATCTAAGTAGCAGCCTGCCACACACAAATTGTAATCAGAGAGCCAGACACATTGTGCTGCATGAATAAAAATGATAGATAAACAGAATGGATAAAAAAATATTTTGGATAAAAAGAATGAAGAGATGGGCCTTGTCCAAAGATCTTATCATGAGAGACAAAAGATCGTGATGGGTCCTGTGGGAGCACAAGAAGATCAGTTACCACAGCTCAGACAGAAAGGACAGGGCAGGGCTGTGCACAGTGGGAGACACATCTCCAGGTACAGGAGCCTTTAGATTTAAGCTGATTTACTGAGAACAGGTCTGTACAGAGTATCCCTTCGGCCCAGCAGCTCACTGTGCACTGGCAGTAGAAGATGTTGATTTGCAAAGCCTGAGGGTTCATTTCTGAATATAAGAGCATCTATTCCTCACCCATTAATCCAAGTGAAGCAGGAAATAATCCTCACATTCACTTGTTGGTAAAAACCACGTTTTCCATGGAAGCTGCAGGAGCTCAGTGCTCCTGAATAGATGGTCATCTCTAGAGGTTCCAGCTTTAACATGATCCTTTAGAGGCTGAAACCAAATGAAGGACTCACTTTCCCATCTACACGCAACACTTACCACAGACTAGCTGAATACCCTTAAACCTTGGCACTAGGGAAGCCAAGATAAGCCTTAGAAATAGTATTCTATTTCCTCCCTCCCTGGAAACTTCCCCCTAAGGACAGCACTGCAGTCTGGTCTGGCATCTGTCTGCTCAAAGTGTTTTCCAGATAACCAGTCACTTAAACTTCTCTCACGCAGGACAATCTGGCTCTGTTACATCTCCTCAAGTGAGCAAGTAAGGGCGTTGACAAATATTTGACAGCAGCCGAAACCAGGGCAACAGAAACTGTTCCCACCCATGCCTCTTGTATCACTCCTCTCTAAGGCACAGCTCCCTCCACAGCAGCAGGGACAGCAACACGGAGACACCCGCCCAATCACATCCTGAATACCTGAGGAACCCCAGCTCAGCACTTCTGTACTGCAACACACCAGGCTGTAACTCACACCAGCCAGTTCTCCCTGCCAGGGCCACAGCACATTCCGTCTGAGAAGGGCAAGGGACAGAAGCTGCTTTAACCATTCCTGATCATTACACTGTGAAGAGGGTAAATGTATCGAGGGTGTCGTTCCACGAGCAGTACAGTTAATCTGTTTGCTTCCCATGACCATGAAGGGATGATTTTGCTTTCCCTTCCTCTGGCCATACTCCTAACAGTGCAGCTCCGTTCCTTCCCTTATGCTGGCTCAGGCTCTCAAGACACATTTGTGAGCTCAAGAAATCGTATTGCCTTTCTTTTTCTTTCTGAATTTGCTTTCTGATAGATTAGATATAATCTGAGGAGGTTCAGAGTGCTGGTGCATACTGGGAGCAGGAGCATTACCCCATTTTGGAGGAGGAGAGATGTCAGATCAGTTCACCTTCTGTTGGATCTGCACCCTGAGGCACACAGAAACAAGCAACTTTGTTGGATGCCACAAGCTGAAGCAGTGAAGGAAGACAGGAGTCCTATTTTGCCTCAGACACTCAGAGTAATTTAAATGTCAAGGCTGAAGGAAATACATGAACAGTTCTTGCTTTGTTGTAAAAATCAATCTATTTAATAGCAACCTCGCAATCTTATTAAAAAATAATTTTCCCCTCCTCAGAACAGTGTGCAGGAAAGACTCTTCTGGTCTATTTACAGGTTGCAGTGTCTTAACAGTTTTCTCTCAAGCTGGGCTGGCAGACGTGCAATACAACAATAGCACAAGAGCCACAGAGTTGCATTCTTCCACCACTGAATGGGTGAATGAGCTTCATGAACTCATGCAAGACAACGGTTTCCTTGTACCATGGTGACTCTTTCCCCTTCTCCCTGTTGCCACTGGAGCCACTTTGCAAAGCAGGGAGATTCTTAAGAAAAACACCAGAAAAGCAGAACAGTGGGAAGAAAAACCGTGTTCATTCCAGACAAACAGCTGATGAAGACACTGTTGCAATCCTGATGGAGGAACAGGTTGGTGCTGTGGGTTTGGGTTACTGTTGAGCTTCTCATATTCAGGAGTTACCCAAACAGGAGCCAGAACTCCTTTGGGATTCGCATATAGTTTCTCACTGTGTCCTAAAAACAGCTCCAGCACAGAGAGTCTGCAGCACCTCGTACAAAGGAGCTCAGAGCAAAGGCAGTGCTGCAAAACAGGCATTCCCAGAGCCTATCTATGTCCATGGTGTGACTTCTTCAGGCTTGCAGTGCAGCAGAAAAAGTGTTCAGTGCCATGGAGGCATCACACAAATGTGGTTTTATTGGGCATGTGATACACAGCTCTGCCTTATTCCAGGTTTCAGTCCCAGTTTGGGTTATCTAGGAGCCCCTGGGGCAGCAGAGTCTCCTCACTGAAGAACGACAGCTCAGGAGAAGAACTGTCCCAAGCCTGATAACCACAGTCTGCATAATGCCTGGCATGAAAAAGGGAGGTAATTTTTGGTTTTGGCATATCCTTGCGATCCCACATGAATATGGCACACTCCTTGGCCTCCCCCATTCTGTAACACCTTGCATTCAACAGGCTTTATAGACTTTATGGTATTTGGCCTCATAAGGATGTATTATGCATTTTTGCAGTAGGAAAGGCCAAGACATACTAAAAAGATGTGCCTGAGGTGATATGAAAAGCATTTGGCAGAGGAAAATAATTTCCTTCTCACATTTTTCCTGATACCAGTACCCACCTTGCCCATATGTTCGACTATCCTTTTGCAACACCCATTGTAGCCATATCTTCTGTGCAAGTCTCGACCCCAAAACACAAGGGTACAGTCACTATGCACACTGACCCTAAGATATGACAGCCCATGGGCAGAGGGGAGGGCCAATGCAGTTATCAAGTCCTTACAGCTTTTATGCAAGCAAAGAAACAAGAGATAGCAGCTATTTTCTGGGTTTGGCTCTGAGCCAGGAACAGAGTACAAGATACACCTCTTCAGATGAGACCACTCATACAGTATCTACTCATTCTCCAAAAGCAACTAATGCCGTTTTCCATTCACTCTTACATAAACGTGTCTGCAGAGGCTTATACACCATGTATGTTATATGTAAGCCTTGCAGATGAACTTTTAGCCTTCACAAACCTCAGATCACACGGGCGTTCCATCAGTGCACAAACTACAGGTCGTTACACAAAACCAGTGAGAGAATCCCCACACTCCCCATCTCTCCCGCTCCACACTGTGGCTGCTGTTGGCAATGGATGCAGATGAGATGTTAATGAGTCACCACCCCGACCCGCACCTTTACCTTGGAAGCTGCCATGACGGCTGCCGTGGCCGCGACGTTCAGCCCCCGCTTCCCAAAGTGCACAAGGGCATCGTAGCTCCGGTCTTTTGCTTGGATGAGGCAGTCATCGATCTCCTATCACACCAGACCACAAAACAAAAAAATAAGCACAAGAAGGACAAGTCGAGACTACGCTCCCAGCTTCTAACTCTTGGTAGGGCCAGGTCATCTTTTATGGAGGTGTAAATGTCCTCAATTTCCTCCACCATGGCTGGACAGAAGTTCACAGACAATGTTTGCAAAGAGAAGGGTTTACAGGGGAACAGTAACTCCTACTGTAGGCTTTGGGAACTCTTTATTCTGTGAATGGAAATTTGGGACCCAGTTGCAATAAACTCACACAGTGCAACCACCACCTAGTACTGAAAGCAAGAGATCCATGTGGGCAGCATGGACCAGCAGCCACTTGCAAACTATGGTCTCCAAAGACAAATTGGATTGCCCTATAGTGAAAAATAATCATGTGATGACTCTGGGCAGCTGAAGCTGTATTGCCCTGTGTCCAGGACTGGTGGAGTCAGAAGCATCCAAGACATTTCTGCACATCACTGCAGTGCCAACCTTCAGATGCCCAGAGAATTGCTAAGTCCAGAGCGTCTGGACTTTGACACTGCTCAATATACAATGTTAATAAAAGTTCCTTCCCTCGCCCTCCCTCCCTCAAGACACAGGGCTCCAGATGGTAACAATGACAATTCCTTCAGTACCCAGCTGCTGGATTGCTGGGTTAGAGGGGAATGGAAGCTGTGAGGAGTTGCTGACTGCTCAGTGATTCTCTTCCTGTTTCCAGTAGGAGGAGGTGGGAACCCAAAATGCATGAGCACCACTTGTGAGAAGTGCAAGCAGAAGTTTCCAGGAAGCAGAGAGACAGGGGATTGACCCCCACTGTCCTTAGACAGAACTGAGATACAATTGGTCATGCATTGGATATGGCTAAACAGGGACTGTTCATTTCCAAAGCTGCCCATGGAGGAAACTCAGTAATTTGCACTGTTGATATGTGACCAACAGCTATACATGACCCATGTATTCACAAGAGCCAGATGGATCTGCCTGACAATGTCCCATTCACAGCCACAGGAATCTCCTAGGCAGGCAAATGATCCAAGCTTTAACATCCCCCTCCCATCTGAGCAACACATTTTTTAATCCAGGATCTCAACATACTACATGCCTTACTTCACCATACTCTATGTCTCCCAGTCAGGCAAGTGCTTGCTAAGCCCATTTTAGGCTGCCTGAGCTGTTTGTCTCATTGCTGCACAGTGTTTTAGGCAGAGCTGGGAAGAAAGCTGAGGAGTCCTGGTTGCCAGACCCTGTTTCTCTATTTGTTATATCCAGCCACAACATGGTTCTCCAGCTATATTCACCCAGTACATGCAAAGCAGCTCAGGAGGTATTTTTATCACCTCCCTTCCAACTTCAAGTGCACAAAGATGAGTTAATACATGTGAGTGCACTGAACGGATGCCAGGGTTTAAAAATACAAGAACAAAAACACCAAGCAAAAGGAGGTGATCAAATGATAAAGGAAGAGAATCAGCAACTCCCAGTCTTCCATGAAAATGAGCGATACGGAGACTGCAGTAAATAGTTCTGCTCCACCCAGAGAGGACCAAGGCACCTGTGATTACCTTTTCTTTTGAAGAGAGCGTTGGATGGACAAATTTCCTGTAGAGGAGGCTGGAGCCTTTTGTGTATGGAGACAGCAGCCAAGCTACAAAAGCTATTTTGAGTTCATAGTAGAATGGAAACCTGTAAGAAAAAGAGCTGTTACTGTCCACTCCCAATTTAACCACTGCCCTTCATCAGAGATGCTCAGCGTAGGAAGGGACTGGCCAGTCTAGCCCAGGGCAGCTTTTGCTTACCAAAGAATCCAAAGACCAGAACACATTCACTCACCTTTGCACACATCTCAACTAGGCATGTGGGTGAATCCTTACTTGGGTATCAGGACCATTATTTAATGGTCTGGAAGAGACTCTAGGTGTGGTAAGAGAAGCTTTCTACATGCAAAGAGCACAGGTGCTGCCTTCATAGTATGCCCAGTCATTGTGAGGAAGCAAAGACCAAACCAGCAAATCAATATTTCCTTGATATATTTAGGCACATTTCACCTCTCTGCCTTTCTGCTTTTAAGGTAACTTATCTGACTGAAACTGAACTACGAGAACCTTTGTTGTGAAGATCTACACTCACTTTTAGGTAGCACTGTGATGCTCTACTGTAAACATGGATGTGCCAGGTTGGCCTTCCATCTCACTGAGGATCTCTTGATTTCAGAGGCTGGACAAGCCCTCTGTCATAACTCCAAAGAGACCCACAAAACACAACCTCAAAAACCAAAGCTCCAGATGAACACAAGGGAGGTAGATCTGCATGCAAATTAGATAGACAATAATGTCTTTTATCTCCTTTTCAACAGATGAGACAGGTTGCCAAGTACTCCTGACTCCCTCTGTCTGGAGGACTCACTGGAGGCATGCAGGGCTGTGCAGGAACAGGCTGTAAGTGAGGGCTGTGCACTGCAGTTAAATTTTCATCCTGAAGTCTAATTGATCTGACTGGTTTGTGCTAGAAAGGCCTTGCTAAAAAGAGCAAGCAAGCAACAAACACTTCCAAACTTGAGCATCCAAATTTAAGGAACTGAACCTGATAACTGGGCATGTATATGCTTTTGCCCTGACAGAGGTCACCCGGAATCCTTCCACTGGCACCAGACAGCCCAAATCAGTATGGGCTGTTAACTGTCCTCCATCAAACCAAAAACACAGTCTAACCAGGAACAGGCCTGACAAAACATCCCAGGAACAACCATCCACACAACAACCTACAAAACAAGTCCTGTGCTGCAGGGCTGCTTGTGCCTGACCCTCATAGTCTGTGTATTTACTGTAGGATACAGCCAGGCAAGTCCAGAACTATGGCTGTGGCTAAAGCAGCTGCTGCTTACGTGATGACCTCTGCAAGCATCCCACTGAGTAGTCAGCTGTGCCTCTCTCTGACAGGCAGGGACTGAGACTCCTGTAATGATTTCTCACTAATGAGATATCACTGAGCACTTCCACTTCTTTCTTATTTTTCCTAGGACAGCACTGGGAAAGGAAGCATGGCTCCTCCAGACAAAACATTTCTATGCACCTGAAGCTGCTAACCCTGTGTTCAGGAGTCATTGAACCTTTGTGACCTTTTTTCCCCCATGTAAACATTTCCATTTTCTTTCCAGCTCGTGTCAAAGATCCTCCCCCCTCTCTGGAGCTCACCAGCAAAGAAAGATATCCGTGAAGGTCTCTGCTGTCGTGAAGAGCGCAAATATGATCCAGTACATCATCCATTTGACCTGGAAAATAAAAACAGTAGCTGGCTCATTTTTTCCCAAAGGCCTCAAACTGTCTCTTCCAGTGCACAGAATAACTCCCACAGAAAGTCCTACCCACCCCCCTCCTCCTTGAGTTGTATTTAGCAATTACTGTGGACTTGAAGGTGCCAGTTTCCCTCACTGCAGCACACAACACATGTCAGATTTACACAGCCCTTGGGAAGGCGATGGTGGCCTTTAGGACTGGCCTGAGGAAAAGAAGAGCAACCTGACTTACAGAAACTCCACTGGCCAGTGGAGCACCACAGCCCTATCACAAGACATTAAGAGTCTCACTTGGCTCATCTCAATAGCAAATGTTAATATTAGGGTTGTTGGCGAAACTAGAATTAAGACAAAATGCAATTACTGACATAATATCTATCGCTTCAAAGAGGTAAAGGGGTGACTGCCCATCCCATGATCCAGGGCTCAGGAGAAAAATCAACTCACTACAATCACTAAACCAGTGTGTATCACTTGAGTGGCTGTGCCTGCTGCCATCCACACCCTGAGCACAGTGCAGGGGATAAGGGCAAGGGCATTAGCTTAAATCCCTTACCTGGGGCTTAGCTGGGAGTGTTTCATCTCACACTGCTAGTGAGTGCATGTGCTGTGCTATCTCTGTGTTCAGCTGGGGGAACTCCACCATGGGGATGATGGATGGGTGGCATCCTTTGGGGTGACAGCAACACAGAGAGTCTTTGGGGACTGTGACCTGGTCAGGTGAACTGTGCAATTCCTGTAATTCAAAAATCTGGGGACTTTTGTCTGTGAGCACTAAATGGCACTTAGAAGCACAGTTCAACTATTCTGATGTATGCAGCATTGCTTCTTCTTGGGATGGAAAAGAGACGGTAAGATAAAGGTTGTCAATTTAACAAAAAAAATTCTTGTTTAATTAGGTATATTTGAAAATGGAGTTCCCTAAGCAACTTTGCTGAAACGTTAGAAAGCTTAAGGAAGTAAAAACCATGAAAATCCATGAATTAGAGAACTGGACCATGTCAGCCAAGGCTGGGATAATTTCAATAGAGTAAGGGAAGGCTGAAAAGGCAGTACAAGAGGGATACCTACACCAGGTGTTGCTCTGGGGAAGGGAGGATGGAGACATCAATAGATCTGCATCTCACTAGCTCAGAAATGGCTTCTCCATCTTCTCCCCAGTACAGTGGGGACAGTACCTGTAGTCTCTCTCAATCTCCCTGTAGGTACTGGAGTTATTCCCTGGGTACGTGTCACTCAGCTACATAACTGCTCTCCTGAGATTTATATTTATATGCGTATTTATATTTAGTGTTACAGCAATGATGGCACTGCCAAATGCCTGAGAGCACTGTCTTCCCAGGGCAGCTTCTGCCAGACTTTTTACATAACTGTAACTCCTCAGAGCCTCAGTGCCAGCACGACTCTCTCAGTCAGACATTACTGCCAGCAAAACTTTAAAACACAAACCAAGATCTGGTCTGGATGGACTTGGATCAGCCTAAAACAACATTTATGAAAATGACTATTACCAAGCAGAAAATAAATATCCTAAAGCAATGTATGTTTTGATTAATAAATTTAAGTTTTTACTGTGTCAGTGCAAATTACTACTGTGTTTATTATTTTTTTAACAGAATCCTAATTGATGTATTGCCACAACCAGTGTGTTAAACTGAAATCAATTGCTAAGTGCAGACCAGGTCTTAGATCAGCTGTTCTCACAGTTGGGTCATGACCCCCTGTGTCTGACGAGAGTTCCTCTTTTGCAACTGAATTTCCAACAAGAATTGGGCCCTTCAACAAAATACTTTCTGTAAAGGGACAATGGAAACATTAAATATCAGTGGCAGACACTGCTTAGGGATGCTTGTGCATGTCTCCAGAATTTTCAATCAAAGACCAAAGAATGCACAGACCCTGAGAAGCACAGCTGTGCAAGGGCGGCAGGGATATTTTGCCTCAGGTATCCACTGTGTTCTGTAACACTTATGATTCTCAAAATATCCAAAATCATTTTTTTAAAGGCGGAGAATGATAAAAAAACCCAAAAAACTCTCAGCAGCCACAGTGAGTCCCAGTTTGAGCCTGCACTAAGGACTTAATGGGATAGCCGTCTATGCTGTTATCCAGAGGAGAAAATGGGCTCGTTATCCCTGGGATCATCAGAGGATTGAAGAATCAAGATCTGGAGGCTGAGCTGTGTTCAATGAAGTCAACAGAGTTCAGGTTGTGAAGGGCACTACAAATCCTACAGGACCCCAACAACATCCAAGTGCTTTTGATTCTCCCACATGTCATTTTCCCTGATAGCCCCAAAATGCCTTTAGAAACTGGGGCCCAGGGAAGGTTTTTCAGCAAAAGTACAAGAGAGCACACCCAGCTGCCAGACCTGCCTGTAAATAGGTCGCTTTGCAAGGCAGGAAGTTTCTGTCTGAGGATTCAGTCATATGTGCTTCAAGTTGCCTCCTCTGATCCTTGTTTTGAATGAGCAGTTAAAGCTTCAAGGCTTTTTGAAAAGGCTTTGATTTATGCTGCTCTTCAGAAACAAAGGAGAGCACACAAAGCTCTGGATGCCAAATGCCTTTTAAGTCGGCTGTATATAGCTCAGCTCACACCACCAGAGGAACAGAACACACTTGTCAGGGAGAACATCCACTCAGCTGAGGAGGCAGAAGCACAAACCCGAGCCTCCTTATTTGAGACCTGTGCCCAGCATCAGCCAGCCCTCTTTGCGGCCAGTCTGTCCCCTGCACTGGTTTATGTGCTTTCCCAGAACACAGGCAACACCTTCACAATGTGGTGAGGAGCACTCTTAGAAAACAAACCCACAGCACAGCCACAAACCTCATTACTCACATATTCTTTGATGTCCTTTGATTTCACAGCTTTGTAAGAATAATATGCTGGGTAAAGTGTGCCAAATATAAGCCTGGAAAAAAACAAATAAACAATAAATGGATTAAATTGATATCTTGTCATGAAGATTTTTTTTTCCCCCTGTGTTTTTTGCACTAGTAAAGTGTTAGGATTTGATTTAAGCTTGAGTGCACTAAGTACAGTACAGGAGCGATTTTGCATCACTGAATTCAGAGAAACTATTGCCAGTGACATGAATGAAGAGGAGGGATTCAGGCTGAATTTCCTTTTGCAATGGTCTCTGCAGCTTATACCTTATGACTTACTCACAAAACAAAACAAATAAGACACAGCCACCACACTTCTAAAAGGAAATTAAAACTCTGACATCAAAACAACCTACTGTGACATCAGGAATATACGAGTACGGCTTTGAGAGGCAGGGCAAAATGAGAATCATTTGTCTAAAATCCCTTCCACCTCTATTCAGCACTGAAAAGCTGGCAGACAATAAAGCAGTTCTACTGTCACAAGGGTTTGAATGTTGAGGCCTTATCCTACACTAAAACTGATAAAGGGAAGAACCCTGCACTGTTCAGTGAAGTCAATCTGGGCTCATCAAAGGAGGAAGAATCTGCCGACCAAGATATGTCAACAGGATCAGGCCTAAAAATCCCAGCTCTGCTGTTCTTTCAGTTTCCTTTCATTTTCAAGTCTGAAAGGGATGCTGTCATCTTCAAGATTTCGTGTAAGAAAGAAATTAGGATATTCATGTTAAAAATAGCACTAGTGAGAAAAAAACGTTGAGAATTTTTTATACTAAATCCTCTCTGCATCACTGCCTACAAGCTTATTCACTTGGATTATTCTGGAAATAAGCACAGGCTTGTCAAAACCACTTTGCCCTGCCCAGGTTTCAGTCAGTTTTATTCAATGCAGGAGGATGATGCTGCAAAGTCTAAATTTAATAGATTGCAGGGGGATGTTTATTGGCTTGCAGGTACCTGTCATTCCACTGAAGCTCTAGCTATAAATTCAGACAACTGTTTCCACTGCTCCTGGGAATGAAAATGATCAATGTTTCAAACCCTAATCGTGGAGCCACACGGACCTGCAGCCATCTTTTCCATCCTGCCAGCAGTGACTGTGTGCTGTGGGACTCATAATTACGGTCAAGTCCACTATGTGCATAAGACATTAAAAATTAACACTCTGGGATATGGTGTTCCACAGTACTTCCCGTAGCTCAAGAAGGTATATATGAAAGAATGGGGTGAGCCAACACACATCTTGATTTCCAAAGCAGTGACCAAAGGCAATTTGCAGGCTATTCACCATGCTCACTGTAGCATAGCTTAGCAGAACCTGGAGCACAATGCAGACTTCAGAGAAGCAGCTACTGAGCAAGAAGATTCAATATTTTACAGAGGCTTCACACTGGCTTCCAATAGTTTTGCTGGAAACAGTCAGCTCCGAACATATTCCACCCACAGGGGCTGTGCTGTCTCCAAGGATCAGATACAAATGCCCAGAAAGATTCTGGGAAACCAAAGGTGGTTTTGTTCCTCGCAGTATCTTACCAAGCAGCAACATAGGTTAAGGCAAGGACAGAGCACGCAGACAATGGCTTGATCCTGTTCTCACTGAGGCTATTAACAAATACTCCAAGTTCAATGGTAGCAGGACCTAACCCAAAGAAGGTAGACCTCACAAAAGGAAGAAAGCTCCACAATATTTAGCAAACAGCTGAGCACATGAATAATATTTTTGGCTCTTCTTATGAAAAGTACCGCAATGCTGTCCTTCCTTCTTGGCCCGGGCTGGCTGCTATCTCACGCTTTTATTTCCTGCAAATAATCACTGAATGATTGATATTCATTTCCTCAGTTTGTGCCAGTAACAGAAAGTCACTGGATCCTGAAGAAGAAAACAGTTTACAGGATCACTAGAAGAGAATTAGTTGCAGACAATAAAGAAAAAAATTTGAGAAAAAAAGTGCTGTGAGAGAAGGAAACTGTGCAATAATTTTGCATATGCAGAGCAAGGGACAGTTAATAAGGTAATGTGCTCCCCCTAAACTGGACACAGAGAGTTTCATTGATTTGCCTTGTAGTGTGTTCTGTGCATATATGGACATTTATTACTCCCATGGTTTACCAGACTGAGAACCATTTTAAAGAATGTTGGAAGCCAGTTTTGTCACTGCTGTGGCTTGGCACCACTTAACCTCTGGGCACACCCTACAAATGGAAGACAAAAGATACCTGGACATTTCTGTAAAGCGCACTTGGAGTTTTGAAGACAAATACTTGCACACAGGGATATTTCAAACGGTCTCTTGAAGTTACTGTCTTCACTTGGCTTTGGAACAGGGTTGAGTACAATTGATTTAATTCAAACACACATATCAATCCTCTGTCTCTTCTCTCAGTTCCTCTCCCTTGTTGAGGACAATGCTTCTCACTTCCCCCTCATCCAAGCTTCCTGTGTAATTAAAGTTATGTTTCATTCTTGCCTTCCTTCATCCCCATGCTCAGGCTGTTGCCAAATCACTCCTGCACACTATACACAACCCAGGTTGATCTTTTGTCACTCTGCCCATGCCACAAAATCACTCCTTGTCAAGTCTCTTTCACACCTCCTTTGTGTGGTCTCTACCCCACCTGGATGAACCAGTGCTTAAACTTCTCCTCCCTCCCCTCATCCCTTTGGCCTACCATACTGAAGTAGCTTATCTTTGCTTTCTGTGCCTGAATAACATCATTCCTAACTACTGTGGTTTGGTCTTTTATTACATCCCACCTCAGTCCCTTCTCTCCTTTAATGACTGCAGTGCCACCAGCTTCTTTCTCTGCTGTTCCTTGTATGTCTTCTCCCACACTCTGGAGCTCCTGTGCTCCTCTTCCCCCACTGCATATCAGTCCATCCCTCCAAAACAAGCTGTTGCCTGGCAGTTATCCTGACAGCCCACAGTTTGAGAGGTACCAGCCCAAGCCACACAAATTCCAATCATATCATTCCCCAGTTTCTCTTCATCTCTATAATCTTCTGCAACACTCCTGGTGTTCTCTGAACCACACCACAAGACCTTCAGCTTTCCTCACACAACCCCAGAACTGCAGCACAGGCCCTCAGTTCTCTCACAGCTGCCAGCTGTTCTGGGACCCACAGATGCTGTGATTCCTGTGTTGCATGCACTGACTACCTGGTGCCAGCCAGCCAAATTAATGACCTACCTATGGAGTCAACACTGCAGCTTTTACTTCGTGGCAGACACTGCTATGAAACAATCTCTTATCCAGCAGCTGATTCTCAGAAATAATGTAGAAACAATATTTGAGACCTTTCTGACCCATCTATTTTGGCCACAATCACTTTGCAGATCCAAAAACTAGCAGCAGTGGAAAAAGAGACTGCCTAAGTCTCATTTCCTTAGGAAACCAGAGTCAACCCACTCCCCCACCCACTTCCATCTTTCAAAGCTCCTCTGAATGAGCCATGTACCCGGGAAAGCCGTGGCCCCTTTACCCTCTGTGCAGAAGCAGATATCCTGATCATCAAGCCTCCCAGAGCCTGATGTACCAGTTGCTACATTTAAAGCTACTGAAGTGTTCTACAGCCTGGGCTAAAGCAAACACATGCCCTCAGGGTATAGGGAAAGGCAAGGAAATGGTGACATCCATCAGTGAGTTAGGAAAACCTCACTTACAGCACTAAACAAATAACCACAACAGCCTGACAGTCCTCACACTGCTCCATGCTGGAGGTCTACACCAATTACAATTGCCTTGAAAAAGGACAAAACAGCAGCTGTAAAGGAATCACTGAAGAGTCAAATAATTGTGCAACAGAAGGCAAAAATCTAAGTAAAAGGTTAGTCTGCCTAAAGAATGGGATAAGGATTAATGCTGAAAATCTTATAATCCTATTAGGCATCTCAGCAGCAGCAATCCCCAGTCTGGATCATTACATGCGCTTCCGGTCATTCTTTCTCAAAAGGGACACAGTGGAGACAGGAGGGGAAAGGAGAAGGGCAAGGAAAGTGTCTCCAAGTACACTGGGGAAGATCCCTAAAAGGGACTGTAAAGGCTGTAACTGTTTCTTTTGCAACACAAATAACTGAGTTTATTTTCTCCTGATGCACTGTAAGGGGATGCTCAACTCAGTCAAAAGAACAAAGTCAAAAGGAGGGGAGAAACCTTTTTTCTATCAGCAGGAGTTAGCCCGTAGTGGAACAGACTAACTGTATTTGTTTATATAATTACATTACATAGGATTTGTCGTTTGGTTTTGGTTTTCATTATTCAAGTTTACCACTAAATAAGACAGGAAAAGATGAAGCTTCCCATATTGTGGGGTTTCTTGATTATCAGGGGATTAGTAAAGCAATTGAACTGTTGGCTCCTCTTTAGCTAACCCTGTCATATTCCAAGCGAGCAGCTGCACCATCACCAAAGCTCCTTCTGTCTCCACTTACCAGTACAGCCACAGCCAGCCCTGGCTATCAGATCCTTCTATTCCTTCTCCAAATCTGCTGGCACAGTGATCTGACCAGCACAGAGCACAGGATAATCCCAGATGTGACAATATTCCTAAAAGCATCTAGGCTATAGTCTGGGGATCAGCCTCAGAGCTGCTACCACCACCTGGGAGGGCCCCCATGAGTTCTCATGATTTGGTCATGCTGCTTTCCCCATGGAAAAGTCATTTACCTGCAAAATTAACTCTCACAGCCTGTAAAGCAGCCACTGAAATAAACAGAAAGAATCAGTGATTTTTAAGAGTACTCGCCAGGACTCAGGTTACCTCCAGAAATGCCTGCACATCCACTCCCTTGAGCATTTTTAACCACAGGGGTACTTTCTGAGTGGTAACTTGCTGTTACAAATATACCAGCATGGCGCCGTTTACTTCCCAAGCCATCCAAGTTTTGCTCCTCTAGTTACCGTGCCACCAGCGGTGTTTGGGCTGCCCAAACACTTAGAACATCATACTACTACAACACAAATAGAACAGCCCTTATTTTGCCCATAAATAACTAATGTTTCCATTTCACCCGCACACAGCAGCCAAGATGGCAAACTTCTGCTCACAGGGATGGACACATTTAGGAATCACTGAGATATTTCCTATTTCCTCAACATGTTCACTGGCTAGCGCAAGCTTCTTATGCACAGAGCAGCAGCTGAGCTGTCACCATGCCAGCATTCCTCACTGAAACCACCAAGAAGGGTGCCAGTAGGTTTGTGTTCCTTATTATCAGTCCTAATTAATGTTCACACAGTGCCACAGACTAAAAATAAATATCACTGTCTTTGCACCAAAGGTTCCCAGTTTAAATCCAACAGCTGAGGACATGAAATAAGCAGTGCACAAGGTCAGGGAAAGGGTTAATGTGAGCCCCTGTAGAGGCCAAATGCCTGATATTCAAGAAGGGACTAGGGTGAAGGAAGCACCAGCTGCAGAGTAGGTTCTGGGCTGGTATTCCCAGGGAGGTGGCTCTTGCAATTTGTTTATGGTCATTTTGCAACAGAAGGGTGGCTCCAGGGAAGTCAAGAACTTGCCTGTTCTCCCTCAGGGTGACAGCTGACACCAGCCCCACCCTGGGCCCCAGGAGATGTGGATACCTGGCCATGCAAGACTGAAATCCTGATACACTCTGAAAATACCAGTGACAAAAATATCTCCCAAGGACAGTGCTGGGTCCTAATAGTGCTGAGACAGGTCAGGCTCACTTCAAACTCCATTTGCAAATTGAATCAAACATCCTTGTGGGGCTGGTTCAGTGTCCAAGGAGAATCATGCAGATGTGCCCATGTCACTCGGCCAGTCATGCCCTGCCCCCACAGGTACCAACAGAGCTCCGCTTGAACAGTCACTCAGCACATCCCTCTGCTTTAGGAAACATTCCTCTGCACCATCTTGGTGGGTGACCTGCTCAGTCCTTGTCCTCATCAGCACTTCCAAAGCCCCATGCACACCCACAGTGGCAAGGCAGGCCAAGAACTCAGTGTCTAACACAAAGACTCTCCGCTTTCCATTCAGATCCAACTCTGACTTCTCAGCCAGGCTACTAAGGAGCAAACAAATTTCACTGTGGTTATTGCAACCAAACAGCTGATGGAACCCAGCTGCTCCTCCGGGTGTAACTGTGGGGTACAGGGAACCCTGACTGTCCTTCCAGCAGAAACAGCAAGCCAAGGGCTGTCCCTGATGTTTCTAATTTAAGTGGTCTTGATCTTCCCAAAGCAGCACATACTCCTCTCCGGTAGACATGACCCTTTTTTCTTTTCCTCAGCCAGGCACTCCTCACATGGGAGCTGGAAGATGGCCAGGCACAAACAGGTGAAGAGATGTGGCAGCAGGCATGGGTGGAGGAAGTGTCCTTGGCCAGTCTGGACCTGCCACACAACTGCACTTGGGTTGCAACAACCCCACAGAGCACTCCAGGCTGGGGGCAGAGTGGCTTGAAAGCTGCTCGGCAGAAAGGGACCTGTGGGTATTGGTTGACAACCAGCTACATTCAGACTGGCCTAAAGAAGATAAACTCATCCCCACTTGCCCCTTTTCCCCCACTTCTTGTTACAGGAAGAAGATAGAAATGCTAAAATAACACTACTACTGAGGGAGAGACCTTGTAAAATACTGGGATTGTTAGGATAATGCACATGATGCCTATTAAAACTTGACATTCCTACTAAAACTACCAGCAGTGAAAGGTCTCACAGGGTTATGTTTACATGGACACCCTTAAGTAATTTAAAGCCCAATCAAGATTAGGCAGGTACTTAACCCTTCCCAGGGTTACTGTTCCAGGCTATCTTCAAACTCAGTCAGAACTGCACCAGTTTAACACAAGCTAACGCTTCAAAGTTCCTTTACAGTCCTTCAGGACAGAAAAGGCCTGTGTAGCCGCTATAAAAATACCCCACGGCTCTGCAGCTATTTTAGGAAGCAAATTCATTGCAGGTAGAGGCTTTTACTAAGCTGGTCTGTTCTACTTCACGATGTCTACAGCGGAGCACTTTATGAACGAGAAGAATTTGTCTGTCACCCAGGCAATGTTTTAAGGGGGGGTCTGCGTGGAGAGCGTGCAGGGCTGTTGTGGGACCCCGACCCATTGAGAGAAGCTGAGTTCGACAGGAACACCGTGCCCGGCACACGCCAGAGGCTCCGAGCAGCTGCCTGCAAGAGATAGTGTTTCGTGGGCCCCCCCGAAGGCATTTGCCCTGTCGCTGCTCCTCCTCTCTCCCTGCTCTAACTCCGCAGCATCGCAGGAGAAAGCAGCCCACGGCTCTGAGCTTACTCGCAGCGCTGGCACAGCCCACCGCTTCATCAGCCCCTTTTGGGGACGAAGATATAATTCATCAAAGTGTGCTACTGAGGGCAATAAAATCTGTGCCTTTTAGAGAACAAAACAGTCTCTGCTCTGTGACCGGGTCAGATCTTCACTGCTCCAAAACGGCAGGGCTCAGCACCTGTGTGCCCTGATGTTTTCCTTATCCAGTACTGGCCGTGTAATTCTTGCTTCGAGAGCTCTGTCTTTTTCCAAGTCAAATAAAAGGCGATTTGAAAATGAAATGGGATGTTTTAGATGGGAAGGGCCGCTTTTCCTGACTCTGGAGAGAGGGATGTTTATGTGGGGAAAAGCTTTTTTAGAAGCACTGACATTATATTTCAGAGATGACAGATGGTCTAAAATCTGCATTGTGAGTTAGCCTACAGATTCATGGTAGGCTCATGATATGAAAAGGAACAGAAAGAGACTTACAACCTAACCAAACTAATTTCTAGGCTAAAAAAGGTATAATGCAGATTGTATATCAACAAAGAAGCTCTGCATTATTTTCACAGAAAACCACATCATGCTGCAAGTATTATTTTGGAATTATTTTGACTGATCCTAAGTGAATCACCTTTTAGGAAGCGTAAGCACATACAGAAATCCTGATTTAGAGCATAATCCTACTACATTCTGTGTATCTGAAAACTCAGTTCAGGTTATGGAAGACTTCCACCATAAAACGGTAAGTGACTGTCTGAGAAAGTGGTGAGAAACACAAAAGCTCCTGTTTGTCTACCACTCACTGAAAGACAGCTTTAGACTTCTAGCAGTGTACTCATGGGACAGAAAACAGGAATAAAAAATTAAATGAAGCTATAACCCATCCAAATCAATTGCAGCATAATCTCCTTAGAGTATTGTTACTTCAGCTTCCCAGGGACAGAACATTACTAGAAGTGCCTAACTAAATGCAAGGAATATTTCAGCTCACCAAAGTAATTTGAAAATCAAACCAGAAGACCTCTTGGGCCCAAATATTCAGCTAAAGCCATGAAAAATGTTGACTTCTCATGGATTACCAACAATTCAATCCACAGAAACAAATAGAGTCCCAAGGCTGCTTTGAGTAGCACTAGGCTTTGGGAATCTCCACGAGCTCTTGGAGGAGGATGGAAACCCCAGGTAGACCCCTACACTAGCCAAGGAGAGCAGTTCAGTACAGAACAGGTATCAGGCACAGTCATGGCCAGTTTGGTGCAAAACAGCCTGAGGAGAAAATCCTACTGTCTTGGTATTTCCATAAATACCACAGAATCACAGAATGGAAGCAACCTTAAAAATTATTTTGTTCCAAACCCACTGCCCTGGGCAGGAACACCTTCCAGTAGTATGGTGGATACGGTGGATGCTGGTAAATCAATAATAAACAGCGTAACTCCTTCCATCAGGAACTGATTTGCTGATAACACATTTCAAAGAAGAATTACAAAGTATAAATATAATTGACTTCAGTATCAAAACTGATGGCAATACTACTGATTTCTGATTATTTCTTAGTGTTTTATATCTATTTTAAATTACAAGAAAGTGAGACATATTACAATCATACAGGAAGATCATGTCAGGGACATGAACAGTGCCCAGTTTTCAACTCCAGTTTTAAAGCAAGAGTGTAGAAAACCTAGGGCAAGATGATTCTACAGGTAATTTCAGAATATTCAGCCCATCTTCCTGCTGTGGTTAGCAGGGGTATCAGAATGCCACATGCTAAATATAACAGCTGCGACATTGCCGGGAGTTCATGGGCCATGCAAACCACATTTCTCTTTCTGGCCCACAGACAGAGACTGGTATTTCTTCTGGGTACTATAAACATTTCAGGGAGTGGCTGGGCATCTGCTTTCTTCCTAGGACCTCTGTAAGTATTTTTTAAAAGAAAGAAAAATGAGACACTGTCATACAGCTTGAAAAAGAGAGACTTCTAGTCTTTTCTCACATGACAAGGATTTCCAGTGTGAATTTAAGAGAGTTCTTTCCTCTAGGGTCTTTTCTCATTTCATTCATCCTTTTTAATCCCTCCATTTTATACAGCTAATAACAGCATTGTAATGAAATGCATGGTGCAACTGAGATAAACACGAAAGGAGGGATCTCCAGCTGGAGCCAAACTGATACAGACCAGCCTCCAGCCTAACCCAGACAAAAAGGAGAGGAAATCAGAGGGAAACAAGCCTCTGCACTGAAGCCATGGATCACTAATGAATAATCAATTGGAACTGCTGGATACACCTCTGAATACAGCTTGAACTACAGTAAAACTATTTGTCTCTAATTAAAATATATTAGAAGAAAAATGACCATTTAGTGATTAATCCTAAACCATGGTGTTAGGATAAGTGGTACAAAACAGCAGGTAGGGGAGCCTAAATAATATACTGATGAGGTACCTCTGAGGGCTGTGCCAGGACAGTCCTGTGGGGGTGACACCCATCAGGACAAGTTAATGGGAGAGACTTTCCAAAGCGCTTCACAGACTGGGGATGGTTAGTACAGGGCTATGAGACTCATTATGGGATGCATGGGCAGACAGTGGACTAGGGCTCACACACAAAATGAAAAGCACACCAAAATGACAGTATAGTGGCAACCTGCTTACTCTTGTTTCACATCTTGCTCCTTCACACGCTCACCCACAACGGTCACTGTGTAAAATACCTACTGACCCTCCTGAAGAGCAGAGGGGACAGCCAGCACTTTGCCTTTTGGGCTTCCAAGGAGCCTCATCAATAATGCTCACTGGAGAGTAAGCGCACGTCCTCTAGGGCTGACTCTGGAGGAACAGACTCACCCAGTAACTAAGGAGCAGCACCAATGGCCTGACAGAGGTAAATCATGAGCCCATTTTCTGCTGTATCAATGAACAGCAGCTGAGATTTTTTAAAAAGCCCATCAACACTAAACCAAACCACTGTAAACACTTTTTTTCCCCCACACTCATCTGAGAAGACAAAAAGCAAAACCCACATGACAGATATAATTTAGTGTGCTACTGGAAACTGTCAAGTGAAAGAATGGTGAATGTACTGTAAGAAATAGAAATGTGTCCTTAACACTAGAATCATGGTAATTTTGGTAGGAAGTGGTTTCTATGAGTCTTTAATCCAAAACATAACTAGCTATGATTTTCTATCAAGTTGGCCCAGGCCCTGTCTGGTCAAATTTTCTGTATATCCATCGCTGGGCTCCTGTTCCAGTGTTTGCTTACCCTCTCTGAAGAATTTTTTTCTTTATATTTAAACAGAATTTCCTTTGCTGCAGCTTGTTTCCCTTGCCTCTCACTTTTTTGCTGTGTGCCTCCACAAAAAGCCTGGTTCTGTCTTCTCTGTACCAACCCATCATGTTCTGGCAGACAGCAGTGACATCTCCCCTTCACCATCTCTTGTTCAGGCCAAACAAACATCCCACTCACCTCTCCTGGAGCACCCTGTGCTCCCATCCTCTTCCACTGCATTCACTGCACTTGACCCGTGCCTTCCTTATACTAGGGAAACCCAAATGGGACACACTACTCCAGCCAGACACTCCCTCACACTTCCCAAGCAGAGAGGGACAATCACTTTCCTCAAGCTACTGGATAACCCCCTTATTAAATCAACCCTGTGCTGAGATCTGGAGAAGAACACCACCGTATAGTTCACTCCTCAAATGATGAGAAGACTCTTCCTTGCTGCTTGGAGAACTTTCTTGCTCACTTACACCACACCCTTTTCTTTGCAAGTGGTGCTGTCCTCAAGGAGATAAACTGGGGAACACCCAACTTGGCTAAGGGAAGCATGTGAAGAACAGCACATTGTTTTAACTCTGTGACTTAACATAGACTGGGTTGCAGTTAGCAAAGAGCTTCAAAATAAGGGTTAAGGAGATGCAATGAATATTTACAAACACTGCTTTGAGTCTCTTGCTCAGCCATTGTCGGTGAGCTTGAGGAACAGCTGGATTTCCCTTATCTCTACAGCCACATACCCACAGTGTAAGGCTTTGTGTCATTAACTGTGCAGTTTAATATAATGGTTTTATGGTAATGCTGTTGCATGATCTTTTCTTACATAAAACCACTAGTAGGGAGGTCATTATCAGCTTATTTACTTCTATGCCTAACACCATAACCCACGGTACATATCTGGAGACAAAATGACACATCCTTTCTTCTGCTGGAGCTAGGAACCTCACAGGCAAAGTAAATTACCCATACATGGCTAATAGTCATGCTATAATCATTTTTAAAAGGATCAGAGGCTACCACATCCATCAAAGCCTTGATCGAGCTAAAATTGACTTAAAAGGCTTTCTTAAATGACAGTCTCCATCAGAGCCCCTAAATTCATCCTTCAGAAGTTGGTGAATTCTATTTTCAGGTTAAATGAAGAAAGATTAAATGAAACTGATCCTGAGTTATGTTATATTCAGCACTTTCAAAGGGTTGATCTATGTTAGTAACAGGACAAATACACACTCCGAGGTTCAGAAAGCTTTAATTTCTCTGACCTACTAATTCAAAGAGGCGTTTCAGGACTATAACTGAGTGCATAGCAGGACCCTAGGCACAGAAACACCAGCACCACTGTATGTCACATCATGCTCAATTAGTTCTCCCCAAGCCTTTGGGAAATAGTTGAATTCTCAGATCCCTGGTGTACATTTTGGTTCCTCATGGGCCCAGCTGAGCATTCCCCTGGTTGGACATCCATCAGGCAGTGCTGACACACAAAAGCTGCATGTATTGTGCCTTTAACTTGCTGGGGTTGGGAGGGTATCGTTGCTGTTTCTGGCTCAGACAGTACCAGCACGCAGTGTGGGTGGACTCATGTACTCCCAGGAGGAGATGCAGTTGCACAGCTTCCAAAATTCATGCCATTCCCTCAGTAACACTTGCATATTGCCCAGAACCACAGCCCAAGTTAAGCATTTCTGACTTGCAATTCACTTTGTAGGTGCATGTGACAGATATAACTTGTGCAATCTGTATAGAGCATTCTCAAATATCTTTCGTTTTGCTCAACGAAGAGTATATATGTACAAGTATATATACATCAAGACAGAAATATTGGAATTTAGACGTATTTCCTTAACCACTCTGCTTTGTTTCTTAAAATGCAAGGCTTCTGTTCTGAATTTTGGAATCTCTGTACATCTATTTAATTTGCCTACATCATGATTCACCCACAACTGAATATATTTCTGCTACAAAAAGGCAAATCCTTCCCTGCTGCTCCCAAATAATTTTATCTCATTATCTCCAAGTTTCGCGTATCTTGACCAACTTTTAATGTCTGGTGTTTACCAATCTTACGAAAGCTTTTCTCTGAAGCTTAACAGGTTAAACACCTTCCTGTTACACCCAAGCCTCTAGATTTCAGCCCCTATACTGTTCTAGTAAGTGAAGTTAGAGTCTTTAACTAAAGAGAAAGGGGTTTTCTTTTCACTTCCACCAATTGTCATAGCACAACTACTATTCACCTGCATTATGGTTTGTAACAACCAGATATTACCTAAAGTGCAGGAGAGACTGAAGAGTGAGGAGTGAGGACAGGTATCCACTGAAGCGTCTCACAGCGCTTCATACTGAGACCTTCACAATGACATCTGGAAATTATAGATTTGAGACAGATAGATTCCTAGGGTAAAAACCTCTAGAAAAAAAACTGAAATGACAAATACCTACAGGTTCCATTGACCATGCTGGCTGTTAAATGGTTTTCACCAGTGCAAATCAGCAGGTTGGTCAGAGCCCAGGCAGAGCCAGGGCGAGAGCTGGAAGGCAAAGTTGTAGTTTCCAGGCTCTGCCTCTGTGCCAGCCTTCACCACCTCCACCATTATACTGAGATGGTCTCACAGTGAGCACAGCTTCGCAAGCCAGTACTGCCAATTCCCACGTTTGTTCATTTAGCCTCATCAGGTGATTTCTTGGAAGCTATTAGAGGAACATCTCCGTTCAAAATAAATTATCAGACAATGGTTTCACAAAAAAGAGCACGCAAACAATCTTGCAGGTTTAGAGTACAAATCAAAGGATCTGATACCCACAGATACATGCAATATACTCACATATTATAAAAGTTGGGATTTAAAATCGAGCTTCACAATTTGGAGAAGAGATGAAGGGGTTTGACTCAAGTTATTTTAATGCCTCTAGACAGCAGTATTGCTATCCAGATACTCAATCCTCCTTCTGATAGAAGACGCTGTTTTCCCATTTGCATGCAATTTTGATCCCTCCCAGACTTCTCATATCTCTCTGAATTTCAGGCTTTGGTTGAGAACATTAGAGAGAAAAAGGGATAAGCCATAGCACTCTCTTCTATTCTGCATTTTCCCAGACACAAATGTGTTCAGATCAAAGCCTGTGACACAGGCACAGGTCCATTCCTACACCATGAGGAATATCACTTTGTTTCAGGCTTGGATAAAAAGCCAGTGCACTGCACAGTTCTGAACAGTAAAGGCTTTGCCTCTCCTGTTTCCTTTGGCTCAGTGACTTCACCTCTTTTCCATTCTCCCCTTCTCTCTCACACATATACTTCGCAGCTGGCAGCTACTCAAAATATCAAATAAAATATAACCTGAAGCTTAGGAGCCAGATGGAGACCTCACAGAAATAACTTGAGAGGAAAGCAAAGGAGAAGACAGCCAATGCTTCTAAGGACCTGTACAGAGATTTTTCAGTAAGCAGCTGCTTGAGAAGGCAGCTTGTACTTTTTGTGGGAATACCCACACTGCCTGCTATCTTATGTATGCTTTTCCATCATTTCTTATTCATTAATACTGCTGGTTTAAATGCCACAGTCCAGTGTTTGTTCTCCTGACCGGGCAAGAAGATTCACATGGAAGGATGGCAGTGTTGCAAGTGCCACTAACCAGAAACAAAGCATTGCTATTTTGAAATTCAATGGTTAAACTGTATCAAACACAACATGCAACTATATAAAATGTGTCTGAAGAATTGGATCTCCACAGACTTCACTTATTTATGGAATGACTGCCCAGAATGAGGTTTCTTGGTTACAAGAATATACATAAATTACAATAGTGTTTGAATAGGGACCTGATTTGTTACAGCCAAGTATCTGCAAACCTCAGCAGAATAATAATTGAAAAAGAATGCTGAGCTGTTCTAGTGGCTGTATTGCACATCTGAGGGCAAGAACCTCAGGACACACTATATCAAAGAGAAAAAAAATATCTAATTTATAAGTAAATCCTTAGGGGTGGGGGGTGGGAGAGTGGTTTTACAGAATGGGTTTACATGAGATTAACTATGAATTACCACAAACTACCCAGAAAGCAGAATCATTCACTTTCAAGTACCATGGAAAATCTGGCATAGTATTTCTATACTTAATATGCATGTCTTACATCATGGACAGCAGGCAAGACCTTTCGCTGGCTGTTTGGTCTCATTCTGCAATGATCTAGGAATAATCTGTAGAAACATGCATAGGGTCTGTATCATCAATCACACATGTCACATCCCCTCAGGCCCTGGAAATGGCTGTCAGTGAGCCTTGGGATTCCCAGGTCTGGAAAGGCTGCAAAGCAAGACTGATTTAAGATAGACAGGATCAGGGATGAGAGCTAAGAGCAGGCCATGGTTACCCAGCACCTCCTGTAACAGAGCTTCACATAAGGGCACAGGCATGAAGCATAAGAGATTACAGTTTCATTCTGTCACATATGATTAAAGCAGGTTTAAAAATATATGTGCTAGGGAGCAATAAGGCATTAGGATTCTTTAGGTTGAATCTAAAGAGGAGATGGTCGTGCTCTTCATCCTCAGTTTTCAGTGGGTATTAACACTTGCTAGAGAAAGCTCGAGAGTGAAGCTCAGCAGAGCCCCAGAGCTGAGGTCAGAGGTGTCTTGATTATGGGTTTTAGGACAGACCACTCGAATGGCTTTGGATGCTGAGTGCACGTAAAGCCATGTTCCTATCTAGTGATGACATTCCAATACTAACATGAAAGGATTAAACAACTGTACTGACAGAATCACACTTTTAGGAGCCCTCTACCCTCCATCAGTCACCACTCAAAAGGCAGTTTAACTTCAAGCTCATAAAGGACAGAAGTCCTCTATTGAACAAGCCAACTTCTGTCCTGTAACATTCAATTTTCTAGGATCCAGCTGTCACCCTCTGCAAGGCTGTCACCATTCCAAGCTACAGGCACAACCTTGGAATTCTGACCTGGATGGATTTACATCACTCACTGACCTCAGCAGAGCTGCACCAGTTGACACAACCTGGAGCCCTAGTATTGCCTTAGGGATGAGAAAATGATTGATATTTGCATTGAACCAGCATTTTTCAGCTGTTTACTCAGTCTGTCTGCAAAATATCCAGCCTTGATTCTTCAGGTTTACCACAAGTCAGGACTGGGAATTTTTGTGGTAGTTCTCATTAAAATTTTGCAATGCACCACTTGACTACTTCTATGGGCAAAACAGAGAAGCTGATTATTCAGGACATGAACTTATTTTTCCCCCTCATATACTGTGGGGTTTTTGTTAGAAGGTTACATCAAGAAGTTTTCTATTGAATTCCATCTTTTCTGTTTGGATAATCATGCCTCATTTCACATGGATTCTCTAACTCTGATCATGTGCCTGTAAGGCTTTTTGAGCACATAAAATGATACACTTAAATTTGATTGCTAGACTAAAGAAAAAGAGTTGTTGCAATTCCTGATGGATCAAAGCATCTCCAAATCTTCTAAGTGAATGTGTGTTGCTCAATTATCTGCAAGCGTTCAGGTGACCACAGCAGTCTCTGTTACAGACTCATGACAGTTATAGCTATATATATCCCTAGATATGGATATATCTATGAGACAGATGATATTCTGAGAAAGCATCATTAGATCCCAGTTTCTCCCTAAATCATTAGAGTCAGCAGGGGATTGGTTTGACTGATTGCACTCTGACAGCTATGAAAAGAGGTGAGAACAGCGTAACAAGCATGAGGAAATTCCTACAACATTTATGCAAGAAACCATTTATTCTTTCTTCAGTGTCTGTGTTTTTAAGGTATGTTTTAAATAACAGCTTCCTCTCTGCATCTGATCCTATGAGAAAGACCCTTTCTGTATATAGGACAGCAGAGCATGTTGCCATGGAAATTACTATGATCTACTTAAATTCAACAAATCCAGTCTTGTGGGGTATATTCCCTGGACTATCTCAATTTAATTATTAATGTTCTTTCTAAACAGCAACATCTTTCTGCTTTGATGGAAATTCTTATGGGCAGAATGAAAATAAACCTGGAAAGCAGAGTCCTTTGTTCAGCTGCAAAACAGGTACAATTAAGCCAGGGAAAATGCAAACAGCCTCCAAGCTACCCTGCCAATGTGCTTCATCTCAGACCCAGATGGATCATCTGGAAGGGGGGAAGTCTCATTCAGTGCCTCTGACCATCATGCCCCTGTGTTGCGATTGCCAGCAAAAATACCAGCTAGGATAGTGGGCTTTTTTTGCAGAGGGACATGTTCATGGAATCTAAACACTGACCGTCAACTTATTTTCATATAAGCACCTGTCTTATGCTTATTTTCCAGTCAAACCACTCAATTTTTTCCCATGAAATATGTGATTAAACCCAAAGCCTTTTTAGCCTCAGGGCAGCTCCAGCATTCGTCTCTCTCTTTCACATGTCACCATGAGTTCTGTAGGTAGATTTTAGGAGCCAGATGGTGTTATTCAGGCTGGGGATGGTTTCTTGTGGGTCACATAATACGGGTGGCTTATAGGCCTAAGTTTAGATATGCACAGAACATGTTCTCCCAAGTCCCCACCAGAAGAGGCAGAAGGATGAGCAGAACCCTTCCATGAGCAAGATGAGGCTCAAGAACCTCAAACTGCTCATCCACAAAAGGGCCTAAGGCAGAGCACGGCCCAGAGCAATCCTGTGGGACCTGTCTGAGACAGAACAGCAACCTCATCACTAGGGCTGTTTGATGTGACCTGCAGCCTGGGTGAGCTGCTCTGCCCAATGCTCACAGCAAGTGTCAGAGCATTTGTGCTGAAGACATCAAGACAAAGGCGACTATAAAATATTGCGATGGCCAGAGAAGGTCATCTTCCTGTAAACGCTCTGCTCTTTACCTTTACCAGGTGCTTCCCATCTATTCTCTCTGGAAGAGTGTTCTTCTTGAAATGGCATCCAAGGTTTCTGCTTTCACTCCTCCATGACTGCTCCTCGGGGACTGACAGTCAGGAGAGCTCTGCCACAAAAGGGGCTCATCTATGTAAAACATCCCAGAGCACCCTTGGACTTCTGATCATTGGCTTGGAAATTTCAGCTCAAAATCCATGTTTTACCTTGTCCCTTCAATTCTGCTTCAAAGAGTGTGCCTCGTGCCTACGTAAGGGTCTATCACATGTAAAGTAGAATTAGTAGCTTAAATGGACAGAGGTTACCACTAAGACTACTTCACAGGTACCAAATTAAGAAAGCAAAAATAACTTGCCCTCTTCCCACAGGGGAATTAACAGCACTGCTGAATCCAGGCTCTTGGTATTCTCATGCAAAATCTGCAGCACAAGCCCTTTTCTCATATGAGGTTGGTTATTGGTCATAAGCCTCTCTCCAAAACATGAGGAAAGAAATGAATGTCAGTTTTTGGCTTTCCTCTACAAACACTTAGAGCCTGGAAGCAAGAAACAGAATAAATGAGCTCAACTGAGCTGAATGAAAAAGGAGGCAGCAGTATGAAGTCAACAGACGTGTTTCCTGTGTAGGAGCTGCAACTGTTGGTTGATGCTGATAGCATTGAATTGCCTGACAGACTCACAGGCAGGCTACACACATTGCCCTGACACCCCTGGGCAATCCAAAAAGGCACAAAATTCCAGACATGAGGGGCATTCTTTGTAGCTCCTCACAAAAAGGTTCTTCAATACTGGTTTTGTCATCCTGTAAAATTTGCCATTTTGGAAAGCAAAATATTACCATGGGCTCCATGAGAGAAAAAGGGGAAAGAGAGACTGCAGCTTTATTGACCCAGTGATTGATTCCTTCTTTGAAACTGGATTTTTATTTATTAGCAATTAGTGCATTAGCAGTAAGGGACACAGCAAGTAGCATTTGAAGAAACAAGCCTTTCCTAAGCATGACACCAGCTGTCCCCCCATCACTGCCAAGAGTAAATCTGCAACTTGACACCTAATCCTCTGCCTCCATATAAATGTGCATCCCTTCTGAAATATAATCCTTGTTCTTCATTTCTACCTACTGTACAACCAGCTTCTCTCCTACTTCGGTGCCATCCTTGCCCTTCTTCTGGCTCTGTGACTGCTTTTACCAGCCTGCAGGTTGCTGCTTTACCACCCAGAGCAAATTAAAAATCCCTTGTCCTTCCCTTCTCTTGCAAAGTGTGTCTAGAGAAAACAAAAAGCAGGGTACTCTGCTGAGGAGCTATGCCTGTTCTGAGGCTCAAATCAAAAGATGGAGTTCTGTGTACAAAGCTTGGAAAAGTACCACCCATGTTTCTAGCTCTGGAATGGAATTTCAGGTCTGGAGTGTCTTCCCAAGTCCTGCCTGTGGAATGAGCAGGCGTGTCCTGTTGTCTCAGTCCTTCTCTTCAGAAGCACACGAATCATGGCAAGATAAAACACAGTTTTCATTTTGTCACTTCTTCTAGCTTCTACTTCTCACCACTCTGCTCACCATCTGTTTTGCCTGTATTTCATCCGTTTAAATTAGGAGCTCCTCAGAGCATGAATCTTGTCTTACTACACACATGTGAAATGCCAAAACAGAGCATGAACACTGTACCAGTCACAGAGGCATTACCAAGGAGCACAGGATCATAAACTATTCACCTAGAAGGCAGAGTTGCATGTATTCGTACCTTATTTATTTTTCTATTACTACAGAACTAAGGAGAACCAACCAGAGACTAACTCTCGCTGAATAGGTGCTGTAAAATAAAAAATACTGAGACTTGCTGCCCAAGAGTTTGCAATCTAAGTAGCATACCAGTGATAGCAAAAGTATGTGGCACCTTGCCTTGCAAAAAAAGCAGCACGTGGTTAACTTCAACAACATGGGTGACTTAAGTGAGATTTTGCCATGTGAGTATTTTGCTTACGAAGAGCCCTATTACATGGGTGCACACCCCACTACACCACATGGCAAACCACTCACAATTCGGTTTTCAAGATGCCTCATCTCCAATCATAGAAGAACTGGTAGAATTCCATGACTATGCACTAATAGTTGCCCTCGCCGTCTGTAGCTTAGTCCTCTACCTATTAGCCCTTATAGAAAAGCTATCATCGAACACCGCAGACACCAAAGAAGCAGAACTTGTATGAACAATCCTGCCCGCTATTGTGTTAATCATGCTTGCCCTACCATCCCTACAAATCTTATATATAATAGATGAAATTGACCCTCCATCAGCCATTTCACTTCACAAGACCTACCTGAAATCTGAGTGGCCCTGATCAAGTCAAGTGGACAAGTCAACAGAAGGAAATCTAGACTGAGATCCTTGCTGCCTAAATGAGGACATAGAAGGAATTTTGACATGGAATCCAACCTGGCCAGTACTTCTCAGCACTCAGGTCTTCATCCACCTTTATGATTAGCCTCCAAGGTCCCAAGATACCAGCCCTGTCTGTTGAGAGCATGGAAGCATAAAGGCAAATGCAGTGCTCAGTACTCAGAAGGAACTACTCAAGCACAAACCATGATTGGATGCCCTCCTTTGTCTAATTCATACCAGGCATTTCCTCCTGACCCAACAGCTCCCTATGCAACACACTGCCTTCTCTAATGGAAGCTCCTTGGAGATATCAGTTTCCCTCTTAACTGCAGGAACAGCATGGAAGAATGTTTCTCAACCTTTCCTAACAACTAGACCACCCCAACCTTTAAAAGAAACACACAGCTCATTTTATATCCCACTGTTGTTTAAGGAGTGATGATAAATAGTAAGTTACACAGAACTGGTAAAATGGTGAATTGTTAGTATTTTATAAAACTTTAACTCAGTAGATACAATTACAAAACTTCTAACAAAAAAAATAAAGCAAAGAATGGTATTTTCTGTTTAAATCAGTTAGTACATAATTGCCTATATGAGGATTTCTGTTTCAGACATGAAACGTTTCCATGGACTGTGATGTTTTGTGGACTGCCAGTCATCTGTGGACCACAGGTTGAGTACCTTGAATATAAATCTTCCTGCTGGGACTAGGAAACCACTTTTAGGCAGTGTAATGCCTGACTTAGTAGCTTTAATTAGGCAGTCTGGCTGTTGCATCCTACTGTCTGTGGCACTGAGGATCTGAAAGGGAATAGGTCATTATTCAAAATATTTCTGCATTTGGTTGTTTAACTGCTTCGGGTAGCATGTATTTAAGTTTGTAGTTTTGCTCTAACCCTCTCACACCCATCACAAATCCATAAAACAAACTACAAACACTTTTCCAAATTCCCCTCATCAGACTCCCTTTTATTAATTTATTGATCAAAGAGCCTGGAGGAAATACATTACGTGTTACCACAGGTTTGCTGTGGAATATTGAGCATGTCCCTTAATCTCCCTATGCCACAACACGCTTACCAGTACAATAGCAGTAAAAATCATTTTGATGACCCAGCACTAAATGAAGGCTTCTAAATGCCTTAATACAGTGAATGGAAAGGGTCCCACAAGGACAAAACACTGTACTGAGGCAGCTGCAAAGACCAAGCCCCCTGGCTATATTCCATGGCTTCTACTTTGGTAGAATGTCCTTCTTTAACACACCAGGACCAGTAAGACCTGTGATGAGCACACAAGAAAACCTTCCCCATTGGGGCCAGGAGCATTTCCAGCACATCTGTGCTTGGGCAAGGGAATCTGGGTCAGGGCTACCAGAGCAGGAGGCAGTGCTATCCCCCGCAGTGTGATCACACGGTCACATTTCACATCAAGGGCACAGCAAATGTCGCACCTGCGCTGGGCGCTCCTCTGTCACTTACTGTCACCAACAGGTTCTGCCCCCTCAGCAGAGCCAGGGGCTGCAGCAGAGATGCACGTGGGGGACGGCAGCCACAGAGACCACGTGCTTTTCACGTGAAGGACAAGAGCAGTGCAAGGCTGCAGCATCTGTTTTGGGGGCATTACGCCACCTTTTGTATAGGCAAAGTTTCTAAGCAAACTCTGCAGGTATGGCAGGTGGTCTGCCCTTCACACTTCCCAGCTCCAGAGCACCTGAATCTACTGCAAATTCATCCCACAGTCTTAGTCAAGAGCTCAAGCCGCACTTTGGGTCCTTTGCTGTCTCCTCAGGTAATTTTACGTTGCTGGTGTGAGGCCCTTACAGAGCAACCACTACCTGAATCCTTCCTATCACCGGCGAGCACCAAGGAAATCAAGCAGACTGTGAAGAAAAGACCTTCACATACATGATATATATCAACTGAAACACTAATGCTGCCATATCAATAACCATAGCTCGGGGCTGTACCACACTTTCATGAGAGCAACCCTCGTCTGCTTGAGTGGATCCTGACTCTGCCTCTTATAAAGAAGACACAAGTTATCATTTTCTACCATCAGATAATATCCATGATACAACTTTTCAGGTTTTGTTTCATTCATAAGTTTATTCAGGCTTCCCAAATACATGAAAAGCAGGAGGAGGAAGGATCTGCTAAGTTTCTCTAAAATGGAAATTCCTTACTGATATGAAGATTAAATCTATGCCTGACTCAGTAGCACCACGGATTGACACCAGCTGAGGATGGGGGTGGCCAATCTCACACACCCTTGCTAAAATGGCATCACAGTAACCAAGAAAGAGAAAGCTGACAAACTGTGACAGGGAAGGAAATTTCACTCATCGGTTTAAAGAATTCTTTGGTTCCTCTTTGATTTTGTTCAGACCTACCTACTTCCAGGGCAAGCCGGAAGAAAGGATGGGTCTGATAGATCCCCAAACCACTGTTACTTCCACACAGGACTGGGAATTCCCAGTGAATATATCTGAGGCTGCCATCCTCTTCCACATCAAACCATAAGAGATCAGACAGGCCATTACTGGTAATGTGATTTAAAAGGAAACAAATACAGGCAAAAAAAGCATAATTAAGGCTGTGGTTTTTCACCATGAAGAACATATTTAACCATTTTACAGTAACTTGCAATGCACTTCTAAGCTTCTCACAGCAGGAATTCAAAGGCTTTAGTGACACAGTGCCATCTCAGCTATTGATGATCTGTCTGATCCAGCCTCATTTCTACTGACATCTCCTTCCTCTGCCACATGTTCCAGAAGGCTTTCAACAGACAGTGTGATATGCCTGACTTTCAGAATCTGAGCCAGAACCTGTATTTCTCTTCTGCATGGTCCCAAGCACAAACACCAAGTTCCATGTTGCTGAGAAACGACAGGATTTCCGTGCCAGTACAACAGGCTACATTTATATATACCACTTGCAACTCCAAAATGCCTGTAGACAACAGCCAAAATGTAGAGCAGACCATTAAATACCCAGCATTGCCAGTGCTGTGCACTGTAGCTGAACTGGACAGCAATAACTAAGACAGATCCCAAGTCCTTCTCCTACAGAGGCCTCTACCACTTGAAGCTAATAGAATCTCCTTTGAAATGAATAACAATAAACTGTAGATGGTAGGACATGCCACTGGTTCCTTCTGGTTGGTCTCAGGGAAGATAAATTCAGCACAGTTCATTACACTCCACAGATGAGGAAACTTGAGATTACAGGTGCTCCAGGATGTCCTTTGAGATGTACTCAGAGATGATGGATAAAAAAAGGGGCTGTAATTAACACACGAATAATAATGTTATCCCATTCCAGTTATTGTGAGACATAGAAAAAAGTAACTCCAAGATGCAACAATTGTAATTACAGTGATCCTTGGTGAAAAAGTCACCTGTAATCCTACCACCATGAGGGGAAAAAAAAAAATCCTGATTTTGTTTTCCTTATGGTGAGTGGAAAAAAAACTACCTGGGACCATAAGAGAATGAGAATTGAGCTCTTAAAGGAAAAAGATATCCAGGGACAGGATTATCTTTTTGTTTTGCATTTGTACAGTACCTAGTTCAGATCCTGAGCAGTAAAGTCTTCAACTTTAACACACGGCTATGACAATACAAGATGCTGCTCTGAACTTATCATTTCTCTTCTGGGGCTTCCCAGCACACAGCTCTGCAGGCAGAACAAAACCAGCCAGCACTCTGGATACCAAGTCCAAACACTAAAGGTGAAATGAGGTTTGCAGTAAACTGCCTGACTTCCCACTGGAACAGGTGAGAAGTGCTCACAGGCTCTTCTCCTTCAGCAATATTTTAGAAACAGAAATTGCTGCCATGGAGCCAGTAACAAAAAAATCAGAGACAGTGGAAGCAGCAAAGCACCCAAGAGCCAAAGCAAAGGTTTGCTTTTTGTTTTAAAGTCCTTTCTGTTAGCTGAGTCATATCAGACATAACCCCCGTGGAGATCAGCAGAAGTCATAAGAGCACAAAGCAATATTCATGGTGAGACTAACCCACACCACAGCACTTTCCTCATAATCCTTACCAGCTAACAAGATCCAATGAAAAAAAACCAACTAACTAGACAAAAGCAGGGGGAAAAAACCACAAGCAGGTGGCCATTCTACTTAGAGCACAGCTAGCTGTACTGACGGATCAACTAGCGATTCATAACGAGATGGGGAAACCAGATTAGATAGATTAAATCATTGTCATGATCCCAATCTGAAGACCACTGTACACCAGGGAGCCAGTGGTCCACCTAAATTAACCTGAATGAGTGAAGGTCTGTGTTGTGCAGCAGCTGTATCCTGGCTGTCTGGCCAGTGTTGGGATGTACATACCCCTCGGATGCAGGATCAACTTGCTCATCACCTGAAATTAAACCACCCGCCTGGCCTTGTTTGTCCTCATCTAAAAGTGTAGGAAAAAGCTCTAACACCCTCTTCATTTGGCAGTAGAAGGGATGAATAGAAACGCCTTTAGAAATAAAAAGAAAATGCTCTGAGCGCTGAAAAGATGAAAATGTAAGGTAACCTTTCCACATACAGATCTGCATGATGTGCTGCATCAGACTGAAGGGCTCTTCCACATCAGGCAGCTCGGGGTTTCCAGCATCTGATGGGAATGTAAGATTATTTATACTTTCCTCTTTTTCTTTGCAATGTTAGCTCTAGCAAATGGTGTTTTAAGAAATACTCTATAGAGTCCAAGTTCCTTGCTGTGATCGTAACAAATCAGCACTTCCTGGGGCAAAATACTCTTACAACATGGATGTATAGTAAGCAGTGCAATGGAAGCAGTGGCCAAGCTTGGCTTGCCCTAGGTTTCCATGCAAAATTCTTTTTTAACTATTACTGTGATTACTAAATCGTTAGTATTTACACTGCATATTCAAACTGTTATTTGTTATTGGAATTGTAGCATAACAAATAACTGGTACTGTCCTCTACACAGCTGATTCCATGATGTGACATGTTATTTATGAATAGAACGGGCAGGTCTGTGTGCTCAGCTAATTACCTGACTGGTCAACTGCTCCCTGTCCTACCCCTATCAGACTTTTACCCAGTCCATGTGTCTTAGATGAAATCACCCGTGTATATGTGCATGTACTGAGACAAGTTAAACTACCAACTCTGTGTAGACATCCTTTGTTCTTGAGCATTAGCTGGGTTACACGATGACAGGGTATTTTCAAAGTGAAAATTAGTCTAGTAGAGAAGAAAGAAAAGCAGCCTTGCACAATACATGCTATATCTCACGCTGCTGGCAGAGATATCTGCACAAGTTATACTGTCCAAATTAAACCTTTTAAATATTTAACACACTTTCCCAGAAGGGAGTGCAAGCCCAGTAATGGCTAGCAACAGCTGCAGCTGAATCCAGATGACAGACCTCCAGCAGCTAAATTCAACTCTAGAGCCCCCAAAAATCTTCATATCTGACAGCCACTCAATGTCTTAATGATACAAAGAGCTAGCTAAGATCAAGGTGAGTTTTCCTTTTGATATTTCACCTCATACGGCAGAGGAGACCTTGAAAATGCTTTTTCAATGCTGAAACTATGCTGATGGTGCAACATCATGGCACGTTTCTTTCAGACAAAGAAAGTGACAGGCCCTCCCAGACCCTCTACAATAACTTAAGAGCACAACAGATGTTCTCCTCAGTCTGCAGATATAGGTGCGAGACACAGAAAACTGGCAAATGTTTTATCTGATTCAGCATACTAACCTTGCCCTGCTATGTTTTCAGAAGGGAGATCAGCCATTCTGCTGCCCCACCTTAAGCCTGTACTCCGTCTCCCCCATGAATTTTTCTAGTGGCATTAAAAATGCCCTTTTCTCATTAAACCTCTTCTCAGGTGAGGGATGAACATATACCTCGAGGTTCCTCCGTTTCCTCCTGTTGCCTGGGAAGAATTTTCAGAGAATTTCTACACATATTCCCACCTAACGCACTTCCATCCTTGGAAAAGCTGTAGGACAAGTGCAAAGAGCCACACGCTTCTCCCTCCCGGGCTGACAGGTTAAAGGGAAATCGGCACCGTCTTTTGAGAGGGTGGGCGGCAGGTTTCAAGCAGGAAAGGAATATTTGGTATCTCTTTTGCAAAGCAGAGAGAAGAAAGCGGAGGCGGCCGGGAGACCCTGCGGCCGCCTCTCCCACGCCCCCTCGCGAGCCCCCAGCCGCGCCGAGCCCGGTAACAAAGCGCCGCTACCCAAATCCGTGTCCATTCTCCCACCCGCGGATGCTCCATTCCCCTCCTGACCCCGGGCCCGTGCGCTGCCGAGCGCGGGGCGATGCCCCCCGCTCTCCTTCTCCCCTGTCACCTTGCACTGTGCACCTTGCGCGGCCGCGCTTTGCCCTCCACCTCCGCTCGGTGGTTTTCCCACGCTGGAAAACCCCGCCTGACCCACCTGCCTCCCCCGCCGGGCAGCCGAGCGCCCCGGGCCCGCCAGCGACCTGCTAAATTAACCCCAGTATGCCCAGCAGGGGCGGGTGGGACCGGCGGCGCGGACACCGCGCACACACACACTCACACAGACACACGCGCGGGCACGGACACGCGGGCGACACGCCGCAGGTGCCGGCCGGCGGCTACTCACACCACGAGCCTGGAGATGATCCACGAGACCATGGCGCTGCCGTGTGCCGCTGGGCTGGCTCTCCCGGCCGGGAGGGCTGGCCCGCTGTGCTCGCCCGCCGCCGGCCGCCGCCCGAGTGCGCGGGGCGGGCGGCTCGGCCATCCGGCCCCGCAGCCGCAGCGCAGTCTCACTGGCGGCGCCGCCCGCAGCCAACGCGCAGCCGGGCCCGGCCGCCCACGCTGGGCAGGGCCGCGGCCGCCCCCGCGGGAGGGGGAGGAGGAGCCCCCCGACCCCGCCGGAGTCCCCAGCGGGAGACCCCCGGGTGCGGAGGCGGTCCCTGCCCCCCACCCGTGGCACCGGGCAGGTATGCGGGAGCTTCAGGACCACCGTAGCCGAGCAGGACACGAGGGAAATCCTATGGGCTGTTGACATCAAAGTAAGGGCAAAGCGAAGGCACGGGGGCTCGATGGGCATCTTCCATGTATAGAAAGAGAGGGGTTTCCCCACTTCCCCACACCCACCCAAAGTTTCCAGGCACAACCGACGAGGAATTAGCCACATGATCCAGGTGAATTCCCATCCCAGTTAGGGATGACAGGCAGCAATTTCTCCTTTACATCAGTTTTCATTAGACGGTCTCACGGCTATCAAGACCAATTTCCATGAGGAACTTCTGCCCACATGCAAAACAACAGATGTTGGCTTGACCTGCAGGTTGTTCTTCCTTACGTTTCCTTTGGGTTCTTCATCTTTTCCTTCACTACACTAGCACATGCCAAATGTGGTTTGACTGCTAGGAATCAATCACCTTTCTCTGCTTTGGTTCTTCCATTCTATTGGAAGCACACATGCCCATGGCAATTCATGATGTGGTTTAGTCTTGCAGCAATCCGAAGATCTCAAGCTTGCCACCAGTCCACCTCCAAGCTTCACCTGGAGGCTGGTCCATGGAGCAGTTGGCTTGGTTTTTGGCATTAGGACCAAGGCTCCAGCCACCCTGTCTGCACTGCAGTATCCCTGCCTTCATGCCCCATACATTGTTCTTTTTGAAGACTGGCTATCTGCAGCAAATTTTCCCTGTTATTCTAAGACAATGTAGTTGAAAGAGGCTGAAAATTCCTAATGTATCTTGAGTAATCTGTGAGGAACTCTTGTAGGGAGAGAATGAACATTTCAAATAGAGGTAGCAGAACTAGGAGCTGATCATAGACCTTTCTGGCCCCAAGTGGCCACAGACATCCTCACAGTCCTGTTTCCACACAATATCCAGTCCGTATCATAGAATCACAGAACGGCTTGGGTTGGAAGGGACCATAAAAATCATCTAGTTCCAACCCCCTGCCACGGGCAGGGACACCTTCCGTTAGACCAGATTGCTCAGACCCCCATCCAGCCTGACCTTATCTAACACCTTTCTTTCTGTTCAGCTCAAAGTCCACTCTCTGGATCTGGTCCCCAGAAAAGCAGCACAGTCTGGGGACAGACAGAACTAACAACCCGCAGTCTTCAGCTACCGCTGCAGGCATGCACATACACGCAGTTAAAGTTCAGCACCCCTAAAAATTAATTTCTCGGGCAACACACACACCAGCAGCATTGCTCCCCTCGCGGTAGTGGGTCTGTTATTCCACCAGGGGGAACTTCCACCCCGCGCTGTGACCCGTAACTAGCCGTCACCGCCGCACCCGCACCCCGGGTACAGCTGTGCTTCTGCTCCGAAACACCGGGATTTTGGGATACAGACGGCCTGGAAAGCACAACTGCAGGTTTGGGGGCCAGCACCGAACACTTCTGCCTCGCGGACTGTAAGGGCCGGCAGCGGCAGCACCCCTCCAGGCAGCAGTTTGACTGCTGTGCAGGCACCACACAGGCAGGGCTGGGTGGTCTGCGGCAGTACGAAAGTGTAAATTAGCTGTCTTTCTCTGTGCGGGATCTGCCTTCTCTCTAAAAGAAGCCATTAGGTCATCCAGCCCAAACTCTAAGGCAGTGAATCATCCTGTGGCTGTCCTGCTTTGTGTATCATAGCCAAATAAGTACTTGGAAATCTGTTGGATATCCAAGACTTTTCTTCTATCAGGACTATTTAGTGTGAGCTTTTAGACTGCATGTTGGCAGACACTCCACAGCATTAGTACAGTTAATGACGAGATATTATCAAGTACAAGGCACGGATCTCTCTGCACAAATATTTGTGTAATCACCACAGTACACAGCACTTGCCACTTAGTACTTGCTGCGTATTTCAAGCATAGAAAAACGGACCAACAGGAGAAGACACTGAATCATAAAGAGAGAGATAATAACAGGAGACAACACCGAAAAAGCTGCAGCAAAAAGCTTTAGTGCCCAAAATGTAACAGCCTCATGTCTTCTTGGCTCCTTCCAGCTCACCATGTTCCCTGCAACTCTTGCCAGTCGCCATCATTGCTGACCCCACCTTTCTTTTTTGAGCAACAACTCTCAGAAAGGCTGGAAGATTATTTTTCTGTCTGGCAGCTCTCTATGACATGGGTAAGCAGGACATGAACCCCTCTTGTGCTGCTTCTTTTTACACAACAGACGCAATCATCATCACCTCATGATTGTTGACAGATCTTAAGCCTCAAATGCACACAGTTAACAAGGCAGTCTAGTGATGGAAAATCTAAAGAGCCTAACAATGTGACTGCAGGGAGCTTTGCTGAAACAGGTGTTTGGTAAACAGGGTGAAGGAGAGAAATTCAGTTCTACTGAGTCACCAGTGGAAGGGTGACAATGCCCCCTACCTACTCCTCACGGGCTGTGTCTTAGGACAATTCAAAGCTCTGTGCCTGTGAGCTCGGCATATGATGCCCCAAGCATCCTGGGAAAGAGGCTTTGCTTGAAAAGAGCAAAAGGAACTTTGCTGTTAAATCACCTTATCCAGTCTATAAGAAAAAACAGAGAAACACAAGAAGAGTTAAAGCTTTAGGAACAGCTATGAATTAATTTACACAGCCAGCTCAGCGGAGATACCACCCAATGTTAGTGGAACATTTTGAAACAGCTTTAGCAGTGGAAGAAGGTCTGGCAGTGAAAAATCCTACAGAGATTGCACCATTCGATAGTTTGATCTGTTCCCCAAATTAAAAAATAAATCAGCTTTGTTAATGAAGGCAGAGCCACCACCCGCATCCTAAATATTAGACACCTTTCTCCTAGCAACTACTTTCCCTGAGCAGTTCACAGCCATGGAGAAGTCAGACCCCCTAACAGCTTTCTTGCAATCAGACTCATTCCTCTCTGCCTCACAGCTGAACAACAACTGCCAAGCCAAGACTTCTGAGAACAAGAATCACTGACATACATGCACAGGGTACTCTGTCACCAAATGTAGAAAAGGCCAGAAAGTAGCAAGTGCAGACACATCTTTAGTCCTCCAATGGATTGAACCCACACTAGAGGCACTTCAGAACACCTAAAGAACAGATAACCTAGCCAGGAAACATCCTCAGGGATAGAGAAAAATATCAGACAGGAAACCTGTGATGATGTTCAGGTGCTGAAGTTCATGTGGCAAAACCAAAACAAGAAAATGAATATAAAAAAAAAATACACATGCAATAGCTATAGTGCACACAAATATTGTGTAGTATTGCTACAGCACCTAAAAAATATCAGAAGAAACATAGTTTGATTAGGAAGTAAATATTCCACATCCCATCAAGGAATACACACAAACATACGCACACACATATATATATATATATATATATATAAAAACATATATAGATACATATACTCAGCCTCTTGAAAAAGAAATATTTGGTGTTCCACCCACTGGAACAGAATGGGTGATCCCTTTCATTTATCACCTGACTTCTAATGGGGAAGCAAAACAAAAGAAACAAACAAATGAAAACCTAAAGAGGTAACATGGACATTTAGAGCAAAAATCCAAGAAGAATGCAGTTCCTGAACACAGTAATGAAAAACACTCATTTCTAAAACTACAGCTTTACTAACAAATAGAGAGCAGGTAGGAAAAGGTTAATCCCACTCTATGGACAGTATTATTGAAGCATGGGAGACAGTCAGCATTTCCTGGCTCCCATTTCCATCTTTATTATTGAATTACTTGCTTCAGAGCTACAGCCATTAGCAAAGAAAGATTAAGAAATGCCTATTTTGTCTCAAAAGTGGTGTGGTCTGGCATTTGGTCTGGAACTATGATTTCTGAGAAACACTCTTGATTATCAATGACTCACTACAAGAGCTTGGAGAAAACATGGAGACCAGTTTGAATGTGTCATTTGGCTTTAGGTAACCAAAATGGGACAGCTTAGCCCCAAATATTCTAATGCAAAACTCTGCACCACAGAGCTCAGCCACTACTACTCAATATCTCAAATAGGAAGCTCTGAATACCTCAAGTCATGCATCAAAAATGTCTTCTGAGTAGCCTGTTCTTCACTTCCCATATCCTCTTATGTAACTTACATGAGTCAAGATGCCTCTGCCTTGGAATAAATCCATGTGTCTTAGATTAATCCATTAGTGGCTCTGAGGTGTCTGCAGACCCTCCAGTTCCTTGGAAATCATCCCAGTTCAGCATGTTCTCCTTTCTATGATTTCAGAATCACAGAATTTTAGAATATCCTGAGGTAGAAGGGACCCACAAGGAATGAAGAAAATGCCTGGATTACAGCATTTTATAAATTGATGGAAAAAAGGACTGTACCTTAGACTGGGACTTTTTTTTTTTGAGCCTTAAATGTCAATAAAGACATTAATAAATTACCACTGTTACTACAGTACTTCTGACAGTCAGATTAGTTTCCTTGTTAGCTGCTACCACCTTTCCACTTCAAGTCTCCAAAAGCTCTGCCTGTCACTGCTTATATCCTAAACACCCTGCTATGGACAACATACAACTGAAATGTAAAAAGAAAAAGTTCAATGAAAAACCACTATATATAAGAAAAAACAAACCCAAAAACCAAAAGCAAACCCAAACAAACACACAAGCCACACACCTCCCACCCACCAAATAAAAAAAGAAAACAATAAAAGAAAAAGAACTGCAATAGTGACTTTGAATAGTAAGGCATACCATCAAAACTGGAAACCAGCAGAGAGACCAAGGCTATTTTAGCTTTAAAACAGGGCATTTAATGGCCATGGCAAACTTCTGTGGATGATGTACACTGAGTCAAGACCAGGGGAGGGCTGCTCTTTAAATTTGCTGGTATGTGTCCCTGTGGGCCTTAATTATCAGCTACCACCAGGGAGTAGATACTGAGATGCACAGAGTTTTGGTCTGATCCAGTGGGTCAGTTCTTATATTCCTGCATGGGAAGAATGGGCTGTTTTGAATTCTATTACTGTGTAATGTTTAATGATGACAACAATAGTAAATGTACAGAAGGATGACTTGACCATGTTCTTGCCCCTAAAGTAGACACAAAGAGAAAGGAGCAAGGCAATTAAGTGCCAGTGTGAATGTGACATTTGCTAAAGAGGCACTCTGAGATAAATATGGTCAGTGCATGGCCTTGAGGTTTCACTGAGGCGCCATGGAAATGGGAATGCTGACAATAACAAGAAGCTGTAAATAATGAAAGGGGCCCCTCTGATGAGCAGAAGGGAAGTTTCCTTTGAGGAAACAGAGAAGGAATGTGCAGGAAGCTATCGATAGCCCTAACTGTGTCAGGAGAAAGTCAGAGGATTGCTGCAGACCGGTCTTAGTTTCTAGAGACAGGCTGTCTTCATGGAGTGGTGTAATAAAAGAACCAAAGGCAGTAAGAGAGGAAAGCACAGTGGGCTTCTTTACCATCTCTTGCTGAATCACCTTTAACCAACTAATTCGGTATCAGAGGCACTGCTCTGTTTAGTAGTAGCCTGTACACAGGTGAAATCACTGAGCAACACCTAACATGGCTGAATAAAAAAATGTTTTAATAACTATAAATACTACTTCATGGCAAGTTTTAATAAAAAGCTGGTATTAACCTTCAGGATCAATTTGAATCCCAGAACAAACCAGGATGTGGTTTCAATTTTGCACAGAGCCCAGAGGGAGGAAGAAGGAAACGAGTTGCATTGGCACACCTGGCAAAGGTGACTTCCCATAGGAGCTGCTCAGAGGTACTTGCAGGTGAGCAGAACCTCGCTGTGACTGCACTCATTTCTCCAGGGGTTTTCCCATACCTCTACCAGGACTTTTCTCCTCCTCCCATACACCACAGTACACCTGTGTCTCCCCCGTGTGTCCTGTTCCTCTCAAGGTGTGTGAACCACCCACTAATTTACAACTGTTTTCTCCTCAATTACAAATGCAAAGTGAAATGCTGTGTCAAAGCACTGAGAATATTAAAGACACTGACTCTCATACTATGTATAGTCATGAACATGAAATTCCACCACACTAAGCTACTTCCAGTTCTATTTAATTCTGGAAAAAGTAAAAAGAATATCAGGCAAAAGATGCCTCTTTATATGGACAAGTTATATAACTAAATTTTTTCTCTGCAGTCAGGGTATATGAAAAACTTGCAGCATCATCCTGCTTGTCTCCCTCTCATTACAGTGCAGTAGAAACAGAAATCAATGGTCTTCCCAGGGAAAAAAAAGGCTACATTCCAAAACTGAAACAGAAAAAAAACCAAAGCAGGACCCAAACAAACAACTTAGGGGCTTCAGAAGAAAAAATTAAAAAAAGACAAAGGAAAAATACAACCACTGTGATAAGAGTTTTCAAGTTTCCTTCTACAGGCTATTTATAGAGGCCCTCATCCCTGTGTTACTCCTCTTTTGAAGCCTTACAATATCTCACTTTAGTGACACTATTAATGAGACCAGATAACAGTTTCTTGGCTGGTACCTGCTTACAGCTCACACAGAGTGAGTGGTGTGGGAATTGTATATAGAGCACTCCCAACAGCTAATGTGGGAAGTGAAAAGATTCTAACACGTGTCTGACCATGCATGTCCCCCACAAATAGTGATCCAGTCCATCCGCTTAGCATGGGATTTGAAAAGGTTACAGCTGAAAATGGAAATTTGGACTCCTAGCAGTACCTTCAATACCACAAGGTACTCTGAGGAAGAGAAAAACAGCCAATGGCTTAACAACAGCGTTTTTTTTCCCAATAGCCTTTGTGTTCAACCCCTATTTTCCATACCAGTCTCCAGCCAGAAAACTGCAAGTTCCAGCCTCTCGAGCTGCTACAAGAAGCATTTGCAAGTGCATGTTTTTCCTCCACAATCTGGTAAGACACCCTTAATCACACTGTAAGGTGATGGAGTGTCTTTTGTGCTCTCTTCTCCCTCAGACCCTAGGTCAGCCACCTTCCGTTGAAAATACTTCCTACATCTATTACAGCCCAGAGATTCTCCACGTTCCACTGAAATGATATGGACAAAGTACAGCCAATGAAAAGCACTGCCAACAGCAGGACTATGAAGGTGTATCTGTATCCCATGGGAAGTGTGCCAGCACATCGTATGGTCTTCCTGAACTACGCTGAAACCAGACAGGGCGCTGATAAAGGTGTTGCTGTAGCAACACAGAGCTTACTCTGAGCCAGCTACACAGGAATGTCCTCAGGAGCCAGGGGGTGATTTTCAAATCCTGCTGAGCTCCATGCTGCTGAGGCTACACCTGACTTTGTACAATAACTAATTTAGGTTGGAAGTAGCCCATGGAGGTCATTGGGTCCAATCTCCAGTACAAAGCACAGCCACCTTTGAGGCTGCATTACCTTGAAAGGACCTCATCTCCAGCTAGTATTTTATAAAGTAGTCTAGACATGCCTTTGTGGGCTGTGGCAGTTAAAAGTGCGGTGGAAAATGAGATAGTTTTAACCTGACAACAACTCTGCAGAACTGGTGTGGTGGGCAGAGACCTGAAGCTGTCTGAGCACTGAGGTTATCTTCCCTGGTGCCAGCAGCACAGCAATCAGAGCTTATGTCAAGGCATTGTTCTTTTGGATGGAAAATTGGTTCTGCAGAAATCAAGTGCTTTCCTTCTATTCACTGTAGGGAAGAGGATTTCAGACCCTGGTTTTGGGCTACAGTAAGCACACATGGTGGGCAGCTGCAGCCATTTACTTAAGAGTTAATCCCTGTTATAGCCTTTGTTAATCTATCTACAATGATCAAGTGGCATGGAACATATTCAACCTAAACACATGGTGCATGTTAGATTAACAGGATTACCTGCTGTTGAGGGTAATACTACTCTATATTTACTCAGCACTTCTCTGAAGAACAGAAGGTACTTTTTAAAGGTGGATAAATATTTGTTAATCCCAGAGGGGAAAATGTAAGTGCAAGGAGGTTAGGTCGTAACACCAGTTTCCCACAGTTAACCAGTAGCACTAGTCCCAGGCACATGCTTTAACACAGCATTTCTTAAGCCATCAGTTGGTATGACCTGCTCAAAAAGTCCTAACAATGACAACACATCCTGTACTCTCCTGCTTATAAAGCAACATTTCTATTGCCAGTTCAACCTCCATGTTCACTACTTGCTTTTTGCTAACTTTGAAAGAGTCTACACAAGTATATTCGAGGAGCAAGCACATAGTTTACAGTTTACATCCTTTGCACTGTAGGATGTCTAACACACTGCTTTGGAACTGTCAAATGTAAACATTCTGAACCATTTACATTTCTAGCCTGTGCTCCTTAAGTGATTATTTTGCATTTTTCGTGTACAAACAATAGATGTGTTTAAAGGAATCTGACAAAATAATGAACTTGAAGAATAAAGCTTTCATTTTCTTCCCTCTTTAAAAGATCCTTTACACCCACAACCAATTCCTGTGATTCCTGTCTACAGACATTATTCCTGTAATGATCATAAGGTCACTTGTACCACAGGAAACCTGTGAGCCCTGAGCGTACACTGTACTCCTTATTAGCTCATTAGTGCCCCATACCAGCACTCACTTGCAGTAGCTCTCAATAAAGAAAAAAATGCCAAAACTTCAATGCCTACCTAATTCGGGCAACAATGTGTAAACCAGAGTAGCACAGACACCATCCTGCTTTATGTTTGTATCTAGTTCAGCATTTACTCATACAGAAAGGGTGGAACATAGGGCAATAATCAAGGACCTCTACAGCAAGTGAGGAAGATCAGGCATCTTTGAGGGATAATTTGTCCCACTTATTCTAGACATCTATTTTAATATGAATCTCCTTCTGGAGATGCTTCTCTTCGCTCCCTGAAGAGTAGGCCTAGACAACGAGATGCCTGCTGGTGGATGAAGTTCATTAAATGCACATTTTCTGTATTGGCAGTTTGTGACCTACATGTTATACAAAGTGAGACACATCCTACCACTGCTGCAACCAGAGGCACAATGCTTATCATCTGATAGTGTGAGTCAGAGAACCAAACACCTGACATGTAACACATGCCTGCTAAAATTCAAAGCCCTCCAATGAGCTGCTGACTTTTTTTCCCAACACTGCGTTTACTAAATCCCTTTCAGCCTTGCCAATTATTTCAATTACCTAAAATATTTTCCTACTTGCTTTTGAAACAAATCCATCTCCAGCCTGCCCAAGGTAGACATACAGGTTTTAAGCTGCCCTTCATTGTTTGTAAGTCCAAGTTTGTCGGACAACAGAGACAGCCTGAAGTAACTTGGCTGTGTCTCTTATATTCGCCCTAGAAAACTGCAGCTGTACATTTCATTGTGTTATAATTTGGAAATAAGGGTAAGGAGCAGCACTAGAAATCTATGTTGCAGCAGCAGCTGCTCTGCAAAGGAAACTGAAAAATGCAATTTCCATTTTTTGGACAACTGCAGTTAGATAATTATGCTATTTAGGGTAGTAGATACTGGGAAGTAGAAAAAGTTCAAATTTGCCTTCTTATGCTTCTAAGAAGAGATAAGAGACAGGACAGATTGCAATCTTCCTTTTACAAGAAGACAAGGCTGACATATGATCTCTTAAAAAAAAATCAGTGGATGAAATTCCTAGTTTCACTGGAGTCAGGAATCAGATTCAGAATCACTGTTTTAATTTTAGGCAAACCTATAGTGGCAAAACCTGGGGTTTGGAGAGCAGCCATTAGTCTCTGACAGCTATGAAGAGAGATGGGTAGAAAAAAAGGCACTCCTAAGTTTCCCTGACATGTATTTGACTGGGGGAACTTTACAGAGAGGAGTAGAAAAATACTACGTGGTTTACAATGACAAATACAGTAAGTTATATAATTACCAGTACAGCTGTACTGCAGGCTTCAACTTGGGAGTCCAGCTGCCATCCCAGTAGCCTCACAACGGCCCAGTTCTAAAGCAATACTGTTACATTTCTCTAAGCTGAAGAGAAATTACACTGCCCATTCCCAATTCCTGGACTGAGAGTATGTGAAAGGTGGGAGCCAGTTTGACAGCACAGGTGTGTCAGCTGCTCTGATTCTGCTTTGAATATATTTTACTCAAAATCTCAACTCTCACATATTATTTCTTGCATTGCCCCTTTATCTGAAACAGATGACTCAATCCCAATTTAATATTAAATGTCTTCTGGGAAAAATCCTTAGCAGCTGCTTCACAATCATGTTTTTTTCCTCTCTGGCATTAAGGGAGCATAAACACTTATTAAAGTTTAAAAGGGAAAGGAAATTTGAAGATTAAAATAATGTTTAATTAGTAGCTATAATGCTTATCATCTTTCAGGTGCACAACACAAAGCAATTCATAAGAATGATTATTGTTATCCCGATCTTACACAGAAATGAGGTGAATTAAATTATCTGCCTAATGACACACTTAGTCTTAGATTCCAGATCTGGCTCCCAGTTCTGTGCTATACCAACTAGGTCACATTTAGCAATGCACAATTTTTAAATATTCCTGGTTCTATATTCACCAATATCTGGGATCTTAATACTTCCCTTTTTAATTTATTTTTTTTTAGCGTCAGTGATACATTACTTCAGCTCTATTAACATTTTATCAGCAAAATATACAGAATTAAAAAAAAAAAGAAAGAAGTATTTCTCAGTTGACCTTTGACATGAAAAGATACTGCATTTTCCTACTGGAATCAGTGTTACTAAAACAGTATGTAAAACTCTGCTAAATATTCATTGCTCTAGTTCAAGGGAGGATTGTTAAGTGGCAGGACAGAACCAGAGTCAAGAGAGACAGTGTTGTTCTCTGTTGGGAGTGGAAGGATATTTGCAGTGCACGGGTAAGTCTCAAGTACATGAACCACCCACCAAGATCACTCTCGTGTGCAGTTTTCCTCCAATCAAAAGGCTGAACCTCTTTTTAAGTGAATACACACTCAAGAACAGTTCTTGTCTAAATTGCACTCATAACTCACAACAACCACTACTTCTCTCCTTGTACAGTCAAAACCTACATTAAATTACCGAAGCTGAGAGAACTTTCAAGAGAAAACACATGTGGTTTTGAATAATCCAAAGCAGGACTGTGAATTTCATCCAAATGATCTTAGAAAAGTACATAGCAGGCCAGTTCAATATTAGAATAGTTTTGATAACCTAGTCTAGGACTCACTGACCTGACACCTACACATGCCCAGGAGCCTGAGCTGCTGAAATCTCCCGTCAGATCCACCAGAGAAAGGTGTGAGATTGCTTCAAAAGCAAGACACTCAATCAAAAAACAGATTTGTCTGAAAGAGCAGGATGCACTTGTAATAAGCTTTAAGATCCCCTCTGGCAGTGGCAGGGAATGGTGTAATGACTAATTGGTCTTTGCCTAAACCAGGTTATGTTATTTCAATGATGAAAGAGTCTGGACACTATTAAGCAGCAAAATAGGACTATCATGTTGTGCTTTCAGTTTTGTTGTGAGACTTTTGGAGGTAAAGCTAATTAACAAAGTACAATTTTCCACAGTTCATTAAACAATGTTGCTTAAAGTTCACTGTATCACTTTGCCTAACTTTCAGTGTCTCCTTTTCCGTATCACCAAGACATTCCTTCTGTGGTGGTGATTTCTAGGACTTGGTTTGACTGTATCCATCAAGATAATATTGATTTGATTTCTTTCATTGAAGAATGATACTCCCAACCCTTTGAATTATTAACTGGACAGTGTATTAACACCTGAGGGGAAAGGGCTGTTTTCTTCCAAAACAGACCTTCTTCCTCTGGAGCAGCCAAGGAAAAACAAAATCAGCATGGAATTACTCACCACACCTTTTGTCTAATGTTTGTTGGTGATTATTCTGTAAAGGTTATTGCATCACTCTGTCTATAAATACCTGTTTGACTTTAGAATTAACCTGCAAAATTTAATATCCAATCCCCATCCCCAGACAATACTTAACATCCAATTAAATAATTAAATCATTACATGTTAAATTATTAGTCAATTAAAATTTAGTAATTGATCCTGATTTATCATCCTAAGAGTCCTCTCATGATTTCCTGTTTCTACAGTTGGGATAGCAAATCTATGTCCTACTAACTCATCACTAGCAACAGAAAGTTATTCCCCGTTGGAGAATATGTATGGGAGTGGAAAAGAGTAAGTTCAGCATTCCTGGTGGAGTTTTTCCTTCAGGAAGTAAACCTAATTGCATAAAAATATAATGTATTTTGTGTAAAAATACCTGCTTCCCTCAGCTCCAGACAGGGAGACAATATTGACGAATGTAAGACATAAACTATTCCGTTTTAACTATGGTAAAGAGATAATCATGGGGAAAAAAAGACCTGGAACTAGTCCTGCCAGTCTTGCAAAGCTGATCCAGGTGAGATGTGCTGAGGTAACATGGCTAGACCTGAGGAAAGAGCTCATACAGGCTTTTGGCTTTTCATTCTAAAACTAGAGTCGGTTGGGTATGAGTAGTAACTGATCCACTTTAGCTCCTTAAGGAGTATTTTACCTACACCAGTTTGGTGTTAGTGAATAGGAAAGTTCCTGGGGCCTGTTTTCACTGATTCTTTAGCATCACATCTCAAGACATACTGGAGAAATGAATGTTAGATATCTCCAGAGCCCTGTTTCTAGTTAGCACAGCTGGTATTTTTGAAGCCTGACCATAAGCACTTCCAACTGCAATTACATGTCCTTACACCTTCATCATTAATCACTAGAAGATAAAGGGCTTCATATTCTCCTTCTGTGCTTGTACAGCATCCTGTCCACAGGGCCTTTGATTGAGGATGGAGACCTTTAAATGTTGGTATAGTAGAGATTTTAAAAGCCAGTGCCCTGATCATTGTTTGCTGTAGCTGCCACAAACTTAGAGGTCTATCCTGGAAATGCAGGAGAGCCCTGAAAAACAATCTGCTCTCTCCTATCATGGAAAACATCTTCTGAGGACATAATGCCATGACAATTAATGTTACCTGTGAGCCCTGCTCTGACTGAAACATCTCTTTCTTGCAAAGTGCCTGTGATTGGTGATAATCAAATACTTTTGGATAGTGGGAGGCCAATTTTCAAGCACAAATATTTGAATAGCACATTCAGATTTTATATGCAGAGAGGTAGGCGTAAATGCCTGAATGTGCAATTGTTTAGGCATAAAATTGGCTATTGAGTTTTATTGCTAAATTCAAATTTAAATTGAATTGTTAAATTCAAATAATTAAATTCAAAACTCAAAGCCTGCACAAGAGAAATTTTCTGTTACTTAATGGTGGCTGAAAGGAAGAATTTATTCAATTGTGTTACTGTTTAAAGAGCACATGTTTGCAGAGATTACTCCTTCCCCACATAGGAGCTAAAGGCTTACCTATTACCAGTTCAACCCAGCAGGCAGAGCCAGCTGGAAAAATATGCTCAAGACTTCTTGCAGGCAGAAGAACAGGATGAAATCTGCTGTTTTGAGGTTTAATCAGTCCTGCATATTTACAGCACTGCTTTGTTTTGCTGCTTCAACAGACATTGTGTTCTGCAAAGGTAACAAATGCAGAGTGAGACAGTTGCACCCGTGCCATTACCACAGTGTGGGTTTGAAAGTAATTCCTGAACATTTTGATGTTTCTGTTGACACTGTGAGAGTGGACATATACACACAAAATATTTCCAGTAGACATTAGTTTTTGTGGAGACTCTTGCCAAGTCGTGATAAAATAACCAGGTAAGAAAAGCAACAGCACTTATTTTTCTGTGTTGTGTAGTTGTAATCCTGGGAAACGCGTTCCTAAACTATGCAACAAATTCTGAGACGTTTAAAGTAATAATTTTAAATTTTATATATTTTGCTTTTTGACCCAGGATTTTACTGGTTACCCCACATTTATAACTTTTAAAGACATCAGATAATTAAAAAAAGATATTTGGCCCTGGTCTAACTTCAAGGAATGACATATCCTAGGGAACTGAAGCGATTAGCTTATTATCTTCCCTGCTTCAGAAGTAAAAAATATTACATTATGTGGTTTCTACTTAGCCCTTGGGTTTTGAATACCTCCACTTTTTCAGGACTGAAAGCTTTTTTGTACCACAGCTGCTTGAGTTTTGCCCAGGCTTCTGCCACCTTGTGCTCTGCCTGCTTTGCCATCTTCTCTTCTGGTCTCTGCCAATTTATTTTACTTTATGTACACTTGGAATGTTGCATTTTGATCACATGATCCTCTTTTAGCATCATTTCCTATATAAGTGTAAGTTCAAGGGCATTCATGGGCTATGTCACCCTGTGCTTGCTTGGCCCTCTAGGCCAGCACCTACCCAAAACATTAAATTTTAAAACAACTTTGGCCAACCTTCATGCTACTCTTTGCACATGGGAGCTGCTCATTCACAAAACTCATGCTGTTGTTGCTCAGCTCTCTCCTTACAGCTTTTATTTATTCTGGTGCTAATGGGGAAAAAATTCCATTAGGCAACTGGAGTGCTACCAACAGCTTGATTTACTGGGTTGACTAATATTCCTTCCTTACTGCCTGAAATCTCTCTCCCTGTATGTATTAATCAGCTCCTTTTTGAGGCAAAGAGTTCTGTATGCATAAAAACTAAGTGTTTTAAATAAGGAGGTTATGCAACACCTATACTGTGTGATGTTTACATTGCATAGCTGCAGAAGAGTCTTACTGCCTACATTGGAACAAGTAATTTGGTGGTTTCAAATCTAGCTTGATTTATGTAATACCTTATCACAAATTCCACTGGTCTATATAGTAAATATTTAAATCTGAGAAGCAAACATACCTGTTTTTTTCAGTGTCTGCTAACATGTAGTTCTTCACGCTACAAGCAGTTGCTCGTATATTGATTTTCTATTATTTACTTTTGTTTCCCTGTTTTTCCCCTGCAGAAACCCCTGCAAATTATTAGGTTCATTGACAGAAATCACTGAAGATTCCCTATAGTTATCATGGAAATTGGGCTGCCGGATTTCCATGGTGTGAAGAACAGCAACTCTCTTACCATGGCACATTGCGGAAGTTTTTATGCCTTTTGATTTCATACGTAAATGTGTTTGTTTGAATGCAGTGGACAAGAAGTCTGTGGAAAGTCTTGATAAAATTGGTGGGAAAAGGCTTTAAAAATTAATTTAACACAAGTGCAGGGCTGGATTCTTGGAGAAAATGGAGGATGAGCCCAGAACGTGGCAGGAATATCTTGCTGATGGGGATTTTTGGAGCTCAGGTGTCTCTGATAATGGGTGGAAGCACGAAGAAAGCACAAGCTGAGCACCAAGGGTTTCCAGTGAACTGGATGAGTCAAGAGCTTCCTGGCCTTGGGCACTTTCTTAATTTTTGGTCTTCTTCCTCCCACATGCTCTGCTGGGAAAGTCTCGTGGTGAAGAGGCTAGGAGTGTTTCAAATCAGGTTGGACGGGGCTTGGAGCAACCTGGGATAGTGGAATGTATCACTGCCCATGACAAAGGGTTGGAACTCAATGGTGTTTAAAGTCCCTTCAATCACAAACCATTCAGTGATTCCGTGATCTTGGCTTGTCTTCTTTTAAGACCACACAGGTCTAGTGTTACAGGCACGAGCTGGCAGAAGCCATTTCCTTGGAGATACAACCACACAACCCGCATCAGCCCCAACTGGAGCGCCTCCACAACCCGCCATCCTCCCCAGGAACCTCGGGCATGCCTTACTTTTGCCTTATTTCGCCCCTGCGCCCTCCCCGAGCCCCGCAGGGCCCGGCTGGCCCCATTTTCCCTCAGCCCGACAAGATGGCGGCGGGCGCGGCGCTCCCGCAGGTGCCGGGCCCCGCCCCTCGCGCATGCGCAGCCGCGCCCCGCGGTGCCGCCGCCCCCCGTGCTATATCCGAGTACGCCGCGAGCCGCACGTATAACCGGCCGCCTCACACCCCGCCCCGCGCTCCCCCGCGGATTCCTCCGCCGCCCCCAAAGCCGGCTCTTGCGCTTGAAGGCTCGGCGCGCCCGCGGCGGGAACGCGCACCCGCAGGTGTGCCCCGGCCCGCAGCGCGTTCGCGCCGGGGCCGGGCTGCGGGCGCCCCGCGGGCTGCTCGCCCCCGCGCCCCCCCCCCACCCGGGACTCCTTCCCTCGCAGCTCCAGCGGAAGGATATGCCATTTTTTTTAATTCGCCATCTGCTGAGCAACGCCTGAGAAGGCGTGGCCTGGCGCGCGGGCCCCGCCCCGCCCGGCCAATCGCGGCGGGCACTCCCCGCGGGCCCCGCCCCCCCGGCGCGGCGCGGCCAATGGGGGCGCGGCACGGGGGCGCGCGCCGGGGTGAGGGGGCGTGCGCGCGGCTCCGCGCCGGCAGTGTCGCTCGGCCGCGGCGGCGTTCGTGGGGCGTGGGGGGGGCGTGGAGGTGTAGGGGCAGCGGGACTCGCGC
>JAWWEU010000125.1:69616535-69662042 GCA_035583155.1 Acropternis orthonyx
GGGGCGTGGAGGTGGAGGGGCAGCGGGACTCGCGCCCGGAGGGACCGCGGGGTGCGCCGGCAGCGCGGCCGGGGGGGAGCAGGTGAGGGCAGCGGCAGGGCTGGAGGGCTGCCCGGGCAGGCGGGACGGGGTGTTGGTCAGGCGGAAGGAGCTTGGCCCGGCCGCCTCCCTCCCTCCCTCGGGCTGCCGCCCGGCGCTCCGGCTGCTCGGAGGAGGGAACAAAGAGGCGGCGGGGGTGGGAATGGCCGGGAGCTGCGCTGTAGCCGTTCTGGCAACACCTTCTGGTGTTCGCTTCCCCCCACCCCCGGCCGAGCAGTGATTAGCGGGGCCGTGGGCAGGGGGCTGTCCGGGGAGAGCCGCGAGGGGAAGGAGGAAGCGCTCACCGCCCTGCTGTGTGTTTCTCTCCTCCTCCCCTCGCTTCCCTCCCCCGAAGGCCTCCCGATGAGTTAAAATGGTGCTGAGGCTCGAGGGGAGCTGGTCGCTGCTCGTGGGGAAGAGGTTCCTGTGCCTGTCGGAGGAGGAGGACAGGTCGTGGGACGCCACCCGCATCTCGGAATGGCCGTGGAAGTCGGGCAGGATCCGGGCAGTGTCACACACCGACATATCCAAGCCAGACCTGAAGGTAACCGGGAACTTTCCGCTTTTTCGCGTGTCTCGGGAGCCCGGTGTGGGTGTGTACACACGTGTGTGCCCACGCTGCTCCCGGGAGGGGGACACGGTCTGCTTGGGAAACGTGGGCCCCTCTGCCCGGGGAGCCCCGGGCGTGCTTGTGCTAATGCCGGACATAACATCGAAGTAAATTATAAATGTGCCTGCTTCCACCTGCGTTTTGAAAACCAGGTAGTTTGTGTTGTTATTTTCGTCGCACCCGCCGTGCCTAGGTTTTGTTTCTCTGTATTTCCTGGATGTAATTTGAGGTGTTGCCAGTTGGGGACGGTTTTTCTTCCCCCCGCGAGAGGTGAAAGCGAAACTCTCCAGTGTTGTTGGGATTGGTGGCTTTTCTTTCCTGCTCTTGGGGAGTAGCTGGTCACGAACAAGTACTTAAAGTCTTGAAAGATGTACCGAGTTCATGTTCGATCTTGGAGGTTTCTCTTGACTCTTCTTGCATGGTGGCCACCTCTTGCTAATGATTTCCAGCCAGTTGTTTGCGAGCGTGGTGTAATTTGTTAGCTGTGTGTTTTGCGTGGAAGTCAAGGGACGTTTATGGTTTGACTGTGAAGTTCTTAAGGGGCTTTAATTTGGCAGCTGTAGTCGGTAAAAGTATCCAGCCATGCCTGGGCACTTCCTGGAGTATTCAGGGAGTACTTTTTCCCCAAAGACAAAACTCCATCGTAACAGTGGCCTCGTCCTTCCTTCTACGAGGAACTTTGGTGTCTTGTCCTGTGACAGCAAGAACAGCACCATTTTCCTTCCCCCCCCCACCCCTTGCTTGTTTTTGATGGCAAGAACCGCACCATTTGCGTGCCCCCCCCCCACCGCTTGCTTGTTTTTGAGGGGAAGAACTTGGTGACCGCTGATTAGTTGAAGAAGCAGGTGTCCCTCGTCAAACGAAAGCTGTCGGTGTTTACAACTCTTTCTCCAAAGTGTGAACTTTGTTACGAGGTTCTTGCTGCGGATCCGCGGCAGGGGTGGGGCTCTGCCCATCTGTGGGCGCGGGGCTGTGCTCGTAGTGAGGAGGAGATTGGTGCAGAAAGCTCTTCGGAAGGACTGTTTCTGCAAAAAGGAGAAGGAGCAGGTGCTGTTGGGGGCTCTATTGTGAGCTTTGTGACTGGCTACGGTTCTGCCAGAAGCGATTGAGTTGAGGAGTTCTCCAGTTCAAGTGTTAAAGAAGTTGCGAAGCGCACAATGGAGGCGTGGAGAGCTTTGTACCAAAACACATCCCATCTCCTTTCCTCTCGAAGCTCTGTGAAAGCGTGATTGATAGTGAGACCCAAAATAGTGATGGATTGAGAGGGGGAATTAAGTATTTCTGCTGTAAAAGAGTAGCAGTACTTATCTTTAAGATTTTACCTTTTGTATAGAAGGATTGTCAGCTGCTGTTGAAATCATTGTCTCAACTGCATTTTCCTGTTTGTGCAGTGTTGATGGTGTAGACAAAACAAGCCGTTCTGGTTCTGGTACTTGTTGTTTGCTTATCTCCTTCATTGTTTCTGTGCACCTCAAAATGACTAAGTTCATTTCTGCACCCATTGGTTCGATGATTCCTGGCTGTGGTCATGCTCCTTAGTGTGCATGTTTTCACTTGCCTTTCCCTTGAGAGGGAGGGCGAACACCAGGAAATGTTTCTAAGATTCACTCAATTGAGATTACTCTGCTGTTTAGTTAAATGTACCTGGACTGGATTGTTACGTTTTGTGGGAAGAGGGAATTATTTTTCTGAGAGTAGAACCCTCTCCCAAGACGTTCTAATCTCTGTATTCAGGCAAAGTTCTGTTTGTCTTTCCCAGTCATTTGCTGATCTCCCCATGTTGCCTGTGACAGAAGGGTAATGCCATCCCAAAGAAGTTGGTCAAGCCCACTGTATTTGTGCCATGAAGTGACAGTTGCTTTCCCTTTGGAAAGTTTGTGTAGTTGCTTCTGAGGTTCGTGAGGATAAATAGCAATTAAAAGCAATCAAGGAAAAAACCTTCACATTACATAATTTGTTCACCTTTACTGGCTCACTGTCATTTGTGCTTTCAATAAATTGGCTGAAGTTATTATTTGAAGCTGTTATTCTTAAAATATTTCTGGAAGAAGCAGCTTGATTATTCAAGTACTCTAGAGTTTGTGGAAGATTCATGTGCCACTGTTGTAGGCAGTCCTTTAGTTTTCGTTTTTGTGTGTGTGCTTTTTGCTGCTTGTGAACAGTGGTGACAGTATTAACACACTTAACTGTCCTTGAGCAGCACAGGACTTTCTGAGATGGGAAGTTGTAAAGTTAAGTGGGAATATTAATGTTTTATGTGACAGTAATGATGATAAACTAGTTAACATTGATTATTATAAAATACTGTGTCAGCCTGGGATGCATTACTGATTGCTTGATTGCGTGACAGAAAGGCAGTGAACATGCTAGTATTATAGTACTTTCAGTGATTTTATTTTTTTATTTTTGGGTGAATTGGTGCTTGTTTGTCCTCTTCCATGTTGAATGTGTCTGAATTTTATGGTTAGTCACTCCTTCACTTTGCTTCCTTTCTGTAGATTTGTGTAGAATTTGATGATGAGCCATGGGAAAAACGAAGATGGATGGAAGTCTACAGCCATACAGTGATAGCATTCCTGGTGGAGCAAAAGCTGGTGCTGGCTGAAAGGAAATCCCAATCCATGCCTGCTGTCCAGTGGCCTGCAATGGCAAGTACATGTTTGGCTTGACTCACTTTGGTTCTGCAGTTCCATCTTCTGGGGACTGTGCTGTCACATGTGTGGATTTCTCCAGCACGGCCTCACTTTAGGGTGTCATGTGAAGGGAGACTTAAATATCTGTACAGCTGGAGCTGGGCAGAGCTTGTCAGCATTTGAAGTTGGTGGCTGTGGACACAAGAATGTATTTTTATAACTTCTCTCCCAAACCACTGTTCTGTACAATGTTAATTCCTTCTCCCTCCAGTCTCAAGGTTTCTTCCTTCATTCATGAAATTGCAGTTAAGAATAGAGAGAAAAAGGGTAAATAATAGGTTTCTAAGGATAAGCCTGTATTCTTACTTGAAATTCTTGTCTGACTGTGCCTCAGGTACTGTTAATTCTACAGTGTTTCTTGATCCTGAGACAAAAATAATTCAAGTGTTTCTTATATGATGTCTGTCTGGCACAGATGACTTGTGAGATTTGGATTTTCTACACTGTACAAGGCAGAGAACTGAGCTTGCTGTAACTGCCATGCATGGCTGGATAGGCAAATTAGCCAGGAGAGGTGAGCAGGGGAAGTTTCTTCATGTACTCAGCCAGTATAGTTGTGCTTGACTACTTTGTATATCGCTACTCAAGAAAGTATTTGTTAGATAAATGAAGATGCAAACACGTAAACTTGCTGAACATGAATTATGCTGAAGATGTAGTTAATGTTTTAATCCTCTTAAGTTTGCTAAGTCTAAAGTGTGGAGTAGAATTCATATTGCTGTGTTTTAGCTGGTCTTTTCCTTAAACAAAGCTATTCTAAGCAGATATTTATTGGAAGTAGGGCCAAATGAGATGGGAGAGGAAGTGGAAATATGGATCCTTAATTTTATTTCCTGAGCTTTGCATTAATAGCAGCAGTTTTACTAGTAGATTTTCCTGATAGGATGTTCTGAAAACCTGCTTATTTAAACTTAGCTGTTGTCCATTTCCAAGTATCTGAACAGTTCTTGAATTTGTACATAAGGTTTTCCTCTTGATGTGTTGGATGTGTCAGTTCATGCAGGGTTACACATTCCAAAGCTCATTTAGCAGAGGAACTCTTAGGATTAAGGGGAGGCCCAATTCTGGAGCTTACCTTGCCAAAAAAGACTTTTTCTTCCTTTACTATGACACAGGGCAGAAAAGAAGAGGTCACAGAAGATGTATGTAGATTAACTTATTTCAAACTTGATCACAAGTTCTTGATTCAAGTGTATGGGAGAGGGTGTTTCTGATCAGTGGAGTAGCTCTGTAGAACTCTTGTAGCACCCAGTTACTCCTGGAGAGACTGCTGCCCCTCCTGTGGTGATCCTGCCCCTCTGCCAATGCTGTCCTAGCTGAGGTGAAGATAAAAAAGGAGCAGAAAGTCTTTCTTTGGCCAGTCATTTGAAAACCCAAGTATATACTCTACCAGAATGATTCTCTTTTTTTCTTTTAAATGGAGCACAAATGTATCTTATTCTTGGCACTTCTGTTGTTCCAGGCTCCTGATGCCTTCCCACTCAGAGCTGTTATTGCAGGGCTAGGCAAAATTTAACTCTGAACATTTTAAGAAGTGTTCAGAAGCTTTTAAAGGAAATTTTTTTCTTGTCTGTTCTTAAAGCCTTTGCTGTACCTGAACACAACTTCCTCATTGCACTGCACCTGTGAGGCCATCCAAGTCATCACACATGCCTGAATTAAGGCTTCAATATATTATCAATGCTGCACAAGCAATGAGAACTTTAATGTAAACCATGCCACAGGTCTTCATTGATCTGCTAGTTATTCCCCTAATCTACCATAAGGAGGGTTTTTGGTAACGTATCCACAATTAGAATTACTATGTTAGTAAACTCTTCATGGTGAGATGAATGAATAATTAATGATTGTTAATGACAACCACCTGCACTGAATTCCAAGCTCATGGTAATGAATGAAATTAATTTCAAGTGTAGTCCAGTAACTCCTTCATTAGGCATGTATTAGAAGTTTTATTAGGAACTTGCTTTGTTTTCAAGAGTTGCATGTATATATAGTAGCTTTATAGAGAAATAGATGTAAAACTAAACCAATTTTTTAAATGTAAATGATGAGCGATGAGATCTCCTTAACTCTGTTTCTAAACAAATGTTTATGACTTTTCTAGACTTACAAATCCTTAGTGGACAAAGCTGGTATGGGATCACTGGTTTCAGTGCGCTACCTGGGTGAAGAGAGATGTGTTTTTCTTTCTAAAGACCTTTTGACACCCATCCAGGTAACCTTGTGTGGCATTGCGGAGATGAAAGCTGAATCTCTTATCTTGGTATTTAAGATATGTCAAGTTAATGTAATCTAAATGCAACCTTCAGATAGGTAAAAACTTGGAGGAGTTGTTTATTGCCATAACTCACAAATATCAGTTCTGAATGTAATTTATCTGTTGATTAAAAGCCTTCTGAAGCTGGTCTAGGACATGGTCGCTTAGAAAAGGTGGATGAGGGAGTGTGCTGGGACAGTTACTCAGCTCAGGTGACAGCAGTTGCGTCATGTTGATCTTGGGGTTAACCTGGAATACTTTCCCTTTGTTCTTGTGACTGTCATTACTGTGAAAGGAGTTGCAGGGATGCTAGGGATTAATCTTGCTATTTAAGAGAAGCACATCACTGCTAATCCTAAACAAATGAGGAATGGGGCAGAATGTAAATGAGATGGTTGAATTGCAGTCCTTTTACTGAGCACCAGGTGGAAAGTTTATTAGTGAAAATGAGCTACAGAGGGGTTGAAAAATTGCACCTTGTGACTGACTGGTCAGGTGTTTACAAGAGTAGTATCTGCTAAGGATGAAGGATTTAACCTTTTCAGGAAACTACTCTCAAGATGTATAAACAGGCTGAAATAAAATTAGTAATAATAAAATAGTAGTAATATATGTCTCAGGTTGAGATTGCCAGTAGTGCCGTCATTAGTGTGCTACTTTGACAGGTTAACAGTCAGCAAATACACAAGTTTTTAGGGATTCTTGGTTAGTTTTTCTATAAAGCTAAGTTTGAGTGGTGTATGGTTGTCTTGCCTGTGTTGTCTCAACAGCAGGGTGGAGATCTCTTCACGTAGAGGCTTTATCTCAACACTGCAGAGGCAAAGGTTGACTTCTAGCTCTTTAGTCTTCTGCCTCTTAAAATACCAGAGCAGTGCTTGGGACAAAAAAGACCGAAAAACCCCCCCCAAAACTCTTCTTATTATGACTCTCTGAGCTTTGGGTGGAAACTTTTTATGACCTTTCCATTTCAGAATCAGTTCTAATTCAGGAATTCAACAAGCAGCTTGTTTTAAATACCAAAAAAGGGGGAAGAAACTCCAACTGTCATATAAATACATGATGCTGAATAATTATGAATTATTTAGGTGTAGCTGTTTTCTCTCATATAAACATTTTATAATGGTATCTTGAGATGGATTGGATCTTGGCATTAATGTCATAAATAGAAACATAAAATATTTGCATCTGCTCAGGACAAATAAGTTGCTGCTTCTGGGAACTTAGGATTTTAAGTTAAGAAATGGATGGTTCAATGCTACTTAGCAATGCAGTAAAACAAAGCTGGGCTTTTTTCAGGACAGTACGAAAGTGAACCTGGAGAGCTCAGTTCAGTCTGCCTTGCAGATGGTCAGTGCAAATTAGTGGTGAGAGAGGTGTCTGTTTCAAATCCAACATCTTGGAGCTGAAATTAACACAGAGTAATGAGAAACTTGTTGGAGTTGTATCAGTTGCTTCCACCTTGTTTCTGCATTTTACAGGGGTGTATTAGTCAAAAGCATTATCCTTAATGCAAACTTACATTCTTTTTTTGGTGGTTTTTTTTTTTTTTGTAAATAGGATGTGGACAGTTCCAGGCTTTCTCTTAAGGATGATCAAAATGTAAATGAAGAAATTCAGGCTTTAGTGAAGAAACACCTGGACGAAACACGCTTGGTCCAAGGTACAAGCAGACTCTGGAGCAGAAAACTGACAATAAATATACAAGTCCAAAGGAAAATCTTTGCAGTGATGATTTAATTCATAAGTAACCTGTTCTAGGGGATAAAAGCTTTTTACAAACACTGATTCTGCTTTTACAGCAGTGAATGCAAAAAGTGAAAGATTGTAGAGATTTAAGTTTCAAGTACTTCCTTTGTGAGTATGTAATTTAGGCACAAGCAGATGGTCTGGTACTTGTGAAAGAGATACCAGGCTTGTAGAAATTGTCACTGAAATTAGTTGGAGTAGTTTATTGTTTCAAGTAACTTGATTATTTTGGGTTTGTTTTTCATTTGCTGTTTGTTTGTAGAAGTTTCCAAAACTTTGTGTAGAGACTTCCTTTTTAGTCAAATTAAAATTGTCAGTTTTAGGTTTGCCAGCTTCAAATTCTTAATTATTGGATTCATACAAGCATGTTTGTAGTCATGTGCTTGTATGTACAAGGCATGTCTTACTTTTATGAAAAGGTAAATATTGCAACTTAGAGTTGGCATTTCCAGTAGTGGAAAGAGAGGAAAAGTTTACATCTGGCCACTGAATCTTCATTCCTTTGTTTGTTGATCTGTGTCACGTTCTGAAATCTGGAGGTTAGTCTGGCCTCTGCTTTTAAGACTTCATTGAACTATTCCAGGAAGGAAGTAGCTGGAACAGTTGTATCATTTTTTTTCCAGCTTGTATGGAAGTTGTCTAATGGTTCTCAGTTAGTTTTGTTTACTTGCATCTTGCGTGCAATACTGTTGGCAAATTCATCTTGAGAGCTATGGTGATCTTCATGCCTCATTTGTCTTAAGCTCTTTTTTTTTTTTTTTTTTTTATTCTCTGTTTTTAAGGTGGAAAAAATATCATTGGTTCAAAAATTAGAATTTATAGCCTGGACCCATCTACTCAGTGGTTCACAGCAGTTGTTGTCAATGGTAATCCAGCTACCAGGACTCTGGAAGTCAACTGTCAGGAGGTAGGAACCAAATGCTGTGAGTTTACAGACAGATATGGGGAAAGGGTAAGAAATTGTATTTATATGCCCACGGACACTGTTTTTTATTCCTGTTTTTACTGTCATCTTAAAACATGGGGATCATGTAGTGCAGAATGACCCCAAGGTTTTTGTGTGCTGCTGGTAGATTATTAAATAAAAATTGCCTTTCTATGCAAAATGAGGTAGACTTGGAATTTTTATTTGAAGAGTGAAGCAAATGTGACTCTGGTTTTTTTTGTTGTTTATGCTGTGCAGACAGTGCCCTGAAACACTAGTTTATTGTGTGTGTTTTCATGCAGAGACACGGGTACATGGTATATTGCTAAATTCAGCTTGGTGTTCAAAGATCCTACAAGTGTCATACCACAACATTTAAGATAAATATATTCAAATGTAACTTTTACCTGTCTAAATGTCTGCTTCTGTGTTTCTTGTTCCAAGATTCCAGCTTTAAAAACTCTAGATCCGGAGCTAATTCATGTTGAAATCATATATGACAACAATGGAAAGTGTGGTAAGACCTATTATTGTTTGTCCTTCAAACACCAAGTAGTGTGTTTGCAATAAGACTAATCTTGATCACCTTCTCTTCCAGATAAAACAAAAAGAATTGGGGGTGTGAAAAGGAAGTCATCTGAGAACAGTGGAAGTGGTGATGCTAAACACACAAAATCTTCTCCTGAGGTAATGTCTTGCTCTGTTATGTATGGCTGTTATGTAATTGTTATGTCACTTCTCAAACATCTTAAATAAGGATTAGATGGGAAAGTAGAATAATAAATACTATCCCTTGGAGGGTGTGTTGAGTTCTTTCAGACTTGTCTGGGCATGAGTAGAACATCCTGCCTTATGATAATTGAAGCAAAAGTTACTAAGCCTTGAAGATTGGTTGGTTTGTTGGGTTTTTTGTTTGGTTGGTTTGGGGTTTTTTTTTTTCCCCTGTGGTTTTTGCCCCCTCCTGCTTCGGTGTTGACCTGCCTGGTCATGTATTCTGTAGTGGGAGAAACCACAAACCAGTTCTCAAGCTTATAACCTTTGTTTTTCGTGTTCCTCCTTTAACTATTTTGTAGTTGAACTCAAAACCTTCAGCTGCACTTGCATGCTTTGGGGATTCAAGCAGCAGTGTGGAAGAAGGTTTTTTCAGTATAAGAAGGGAGTGTGACTACTTTTCTAGCACTTTCATGTCTACTTTCATTTCTTCTGTGAGAGACCTGACCTGCCAGTATCACTGAGATAATTAAACTCTCAAGGGTCAAAAGACAACCTGGGGAACTTAAGTATAGAAATGCAAATGAAAAATAATGGCTTGGCTGAAGAACAGTGCTTCAAACTTACCCTCTTATTTTGGCTCAGAGCTTAAAACCAAAAATTGCACATTAGGTGGGAGTAACCAGACTTCTGGAAGGTCTGGAATGGTGGAAAGCATGGAAGGGTTGCATTTCTTTGCTTCTCTGCAGTCAACTGTGTATATCTCAGTAATGACTGGATGTCATTATTAGCAATCTTTAATGACTTCACAAAGGTACAGCATGAGGCAGCAAGTACGGGCTAAGATTGCTCAATGAAGAGTGTCCTATCCTGTATTTACCACTGAGGAAGAGCCAGCAGCAAGTCAGAATGGAGGAGCAGTGCACTGCTGGCATGCCCTGCTTGTGTTGTTTCTGTAGCTCATGCTTGGGTACCCTTAGCAGCTTTTGGGTGCTCAGTTTGCCTTCTGCAGCTTTCTGCATATCCAGCCTTTGAGGAGCCTGCTTGATAGACTCAAAGCTGGTCTTTATATTACATTCCAAATGCCCTGCAGAAGAGTTACCATGGTCTGAATTTCAAGCTTGTTTCAGCATAATTTTTCCTTAAAGTAGTGAAGTCAGTTGCTTCTAATTTTCCTGTCTGCATTCCTTCGAAGGACTGGATCCTTTATCACTTTTGTACTCTTTGAGAAATGTTTTGCAACTGTTTTCTCAAAAGGGTCACAAGTGAGTGTGTGTTCTAATAAGGAAAGCAGAAGCTATGTTGGTTTCTCTGATTTTGATGGGTGTGAATATATGGGAGTGATAAGCTGAAGTCATATTTTTGGTTTTACTTAGTATGTGGTAGTACTCAGATTTCTAATGTGGAGTTAATTATCTCCAGCATTTTTTTTGAGAGCTTGACTTGATCCCTGACAGCTGTGTAATACCAAAGCAGAAAGGAAATATTTTGGAGTTGATGCCAACAAGCCTGCAGTGTAACTTCCAGCAGTAAGTTGAGCATGTGGGAGTAAGATATGGATGTTGGAGCTGAGGAAGGACCCCCACAGAAAGCTGCTGTTTTTAAGACACTTATTAAGTTGGTAGGTTTATTGTATTCCTAAATGAATTGCAGATTTGTGAGACTGGTGATTTAATCAAGCTAGGATTTCTTTGCTTAATGCTTTCTAGAATCCTTGTATAAGGTGTTTTTTTTTTTTTCTTTTTGCTACAAGAAAGTTCACATCTAGATTTTTGGTGATGCTGTCAGTCTAACTTCAGTTTCAATTTTCTCTGGGATTTTCAATGAGCTCAGAAATCTATTTCTGAATTCCAGTTACTGCAGTTACTTTAGAAACATCATTACACTGACAGTTATGACGAGCAGAGCTTCCTGTCTTCCTTTCCACTTGCTTAATACACCTCCCTTCCCCAAAAACATTTGTTTGTTGGGGGAAAATGAATTGACACAAACAGTCTTTTGTGGAAGCTGTAGGGTTTAAAAGGACACTCTAAAGTCTTTGTCTTACGAACTGAGTCTTTATTGGCTTTATTAAATATGGTAGGAAGAACATTAATATGTTTTTCTTTTTAAGCTGAACCCTGCAAAGCAGTACTTCTGTTGTCTTGAATTTTCCTAATTGTTGAAGTCTCCCTTGCAGGTTTCTCCCAGCCAGGGACATGTGCAGTCAGTACCAACCGTGCTGGGTGAAGCCTTGCTGGGATGTACTCCTGCAAATAAAGACCAAAGGCACCAAGGCCTGCCCCTGCCAGCAAACTCGCCACCCAATCTTGGTGCAGAAACTCCTCAGGGGTAAGGAATCACTTCATGCTTTTGTAGACTTTCTTCCCTCCAAAAATAGCTCCAATTCTTAGAACAACAAACTCGGAGGACATTTTAAATAGCTGTAGTAACTACTCTTCTGTAATATTGGCATGGAAAAGTGTTAGGCTTAGTTGCCCTGGATAAATCATTTACTTGCTATTGCCATGTTCATCTTCTTTATCTTCGAGGTGGTGGCCTGCAATGTCCCAGGCCAGTCACTGCCTCGTTGTACTCATCTGTAAATGGTTACACAGGGGTGGTGCCTTCTTGACAGATGCATTCCTCCCCTGCCCCCAGGAAAACCAGGACAATTCAGGCAGGTGTCTGCCTTCTTGCAGATCAAGTACTGGTCCTCAGTGTCATTTCTGTTGAACACCAGTGGCTTTGAACTTTTGTTACCCCAGTTTTGTCACAAAATGGACATAATGGTAAAAATAGTGTGACACAACTCGAATTTGAAGTGCTTTCCTAGTTTTGTTTCTCTCTCTTGCTAAATGTGGAAAATACAATTTTTCTTCTCCTTAGCTTTTTGTCGAGGTTTTACTGTCTCCAGTAGAGACTTGTGGTGCCAGGCAGAAGTTCCTTGAGAATCTTTTCACACAGACATGCAAATGAAATGTATTTGGTTATTCAGCAGTTGCATGGGGAAAATGAGAAAGCAACTACTTAATTGTGAGAAAAGGTAGTGGAGTAGCTGCAGCACCCAAATTTGTGTGTGCCTGCATAGGTGTAGAGATTTATATTTCTAACTCTTAAAAAAAGTCAAAATCGAAAAACCCACCTCAAAAACATGGACCTGTTTAGCTTCACAAAAAAATTTAAAGTCTGGGAACATCAGAATTCAAAGCACATAATTAAATAACTAAATTTCCTCTTTCAAGCTTTGTGTGATTAGATTGAGCAGTTGATGCCCTGATTGATTTGACACCTCTTTCTTTGCTTAATTATTGCACATCATGTGTTTCAGCACATGCAGACGGAGCTTACCGGAAACTCACCCATCCTGTCTTAATACTGGAATTAAACCATTGAAGGAAGATCCGACAGCCTTTCCTAAAGTGGGATTTATGTCTAAAGAACAAACACAGAATCCTAATGATCAAAATGGTAAATACACCTCTTTGACAACCTTGAGATCTTCGCCTTTGGCTGATCCAGCTAATGAAAAAGGAAGCAACCTGAAAAACGCAAATGAACCTCTCCTGAAGCCCACAACAAACTTTCCCAAGGAATGCGTTTCTGTGAAACAGTTGCAGCACCCCAACTGTTCCATAGCAATACCCAGGGGCGGTGGCACTGGTGAGCTGCAGCGGACTTTGGACTGCAGACCCTCAACCTCAGATGCTCATCTTCTCTCCTTTCACGAGTCTGGGGCTAAATCACAAAGCAGCTGCAGTGGCCAGAACAGCCACAAAGGGAACAAGATCGATGAACTTGCAGACATGGAGTTTTTTATTAGAAGAAATTCAAATGAGATTCTTTATGACAGAAATGAAAGTGAAAGCTTTTGGACTGGAAGTGCCAAGGTCCAGGATAATAGTAAGTGTTCTTAAAGCTTCCTGCCACTTGAAAGTCCTTGTATTTTCTGTCTAACTACGTGCAAGTACGTCCTTTGTTACATATGCAAAATTAGTAATACAAATTTTTTTAGTGAATCTGGAATGTCTGTAATTTTGTGCATTCTTTTGCAAGGGCAGTGCAATAGACGAGAAACATGTCCTTTCCTGATAAAAGAAAAGGACTGATCATTAATTTTTAGAAATAAGTTGTTACTAAATATATGCAAGAACAGAATGGCAAAAACGGGTTACAAAACTCAGTTTGTATTTGGAATACAAATGCTGATGGCATAATGAGACTTGTCTTTTCTTAGCAATGGTCCTAAATTTTACCAGCATGGTGAGAGATGGAAGTTTTTCTCAAAAAAGCTCTGTTCAAGAGGGGCTTTTGCTTAAAAAAGCTGTCCTGAAAGCGACACAAAAAACCCAGTCGCCACCCTCAAAAATGAACCCCTACCCAACCCTAAACCAACCCACCTTGTTTCTCTTTTGTACTTGATGAACTCTTCGGGTTTTCCCATGGGACAGAATGGGAAAGGCTGTGGTTGTTTAAGGAGCTAGACTCCTGCTGTTGTGTGTCCTGCTGTGTATCAGATGGTAGCTGATGGTTCAGGATTCTGGGACTCTCCCTACATGCCCACCTCTCTTTTCTTTCCAGTCTCAGTTGCTTGGTCTTGGATTACCATGTGCTATTCCATAATTAGTACAGGCACATAACCAGTCAGGCTTGTGCCCTGTGAGGCCTCTCTGGAGTGTAAGAGGAAGGGAGATGTTTGGCAGCTGTTACAGGAAGATGCTGAAAGCTGTTGCATCATGAAGGGTGAAAACAGAGCTGAGAAATGGCCAGGTTGTACTTCTGTCCTTGTTTCTTATGAAATGTGGTTGCAGCATGCCCTAGTTTGCTCAGAGCTCCAGCTCTAATGGCTGAAGAACTTCCTTTAAAAGCAGATGCTCTTTCAAAACACTCCCTTGTGGAAGGGTAAAAGGAGCTGTTAAACTTGGGTCCACAGACTGTGTGACTCCAGTGGAACTATGGCTTGAGACAGTTTCTGCTGACTGGAAAAAGAAGTTTCTGCCAACTGCAAATATTTTTAGCATAACTTTGTTTCAATGTAATGTGAAACTTAAGGGAAAACCTTACGTGGATCTTTAACTAAAATACATTTGCTGGCACCTCTGTGTGAGAAGCTGGAGCTTTTCTAATCTCGCCTGCTCTTCCCCACAGTAATTGTGCGTAAGTCCATCTTATCCGATGCTGCCAAAGTGAAGAAGCTGCAGCAGAGTGGAGAGGCTTTTGTGCAGGATGGTTCCTGCAATAACATCGCACCTCACCTTCACAAGTGCAGGGAATGCCGTCTGGACAGCTACAGGAAGAACAAGGAGCAGAGAGACTCCACTGTCTTCTGCAGATTCTTTCACTTCAGAAGGTAAGAACAATTTGAATACTCCTTAAACGTGAAAAACGTGCCTGTGTCTGAGCTGGACATCTGACCTTTTTTCCTCTTCTGAAAGGGGGGCTGTTGAGTGCTCACGGTTAGTGATGACATGGATTTAATCTTCCAGGACAGACTAAAACACCAGTTATTTGGTCAGAATGTCTCATGAAGGTCTCTGGTTCAAAGCTGCCCGATGGTGGTGCTCTGAGGCCAGCGTACCCAACTAATGAGCTGTTGCCTGTGTGGGTTTTTTTAGCCCTTAGAAACGTTACAACTGCTTAATTCGAGTAGAAAGTGTTTTGGCAGGACTTTGAGCTCTTTATTTTGCTGTTCTGGGCTGAGTGCCAATGGGATAACATGAGTTTAGTTTGAGTGGAGATAGATACTAGTGAGAATGTAGATTCTGTGCATGTCTCCCAAGATTTAGTGGTTGGACATGTGAAATGCTAGCCAGTATCCACATTTTGGAAGAGTTGCGGTAAGTGGCTGGGGCTTTTCAGCTGGAGTCATTTAAGCTTGCCACAGGATGTTTAATCAGTGCACTCGCTAGATTTCAGAGGGCAGAAGGGGAAGGGTCAGCAAGGCAACTTCAAGGAAGACAGTGAGTGATGAATGGTGGTTGCTTTTCCAAACTAATCTGTAGCTTCATTCCTTTACTCCCCACCTACTTCCTTACACCCTCCCCCGGGCCTGATTCTTGAGTTTGAACAGTCCACCTTTTGGTGTTTTGTCTGTTTAGTTCTTAAGACACCCTGAGGAGCCCTTTCAGAGAGGTGTGAAACTGTTACTTGAAGCCCACCTGTAAGCCCAGGGTGGTGTTGTAAAAACCAGTCAGGCACTGCAGCTTGTCTTGTTCTTCCCTTTGTTTTCAAATTGTATAAACATTTTCCATGCACTCTTTGATCTCATGTTCAGAGTTGCTTGATGCTTTTCATGGTCCCCACGCACACCCCTTTAAGCTCTGAGGCATAGACTGGGAAGAAGTTAATTCTGACATTAGAGAGGAAAACCCAAAAGTACTAGTGACCTCAGGGGAGGTGGGATGCTTACTTCCTCTCAGTTTTCCTTTTGACTTTCAGAGGAGTGACTTTCTTTTGGGTCTCTGGGTAGAATAAAACACTAGGCCTGAAGACCTTTAGAAGAGAAAAAACTGAAAGCAGAAAAATTACCGAGATCATGAGAAAAACCTCTTCCACTCTTTGTGTCTTGAGGTTTATTTTTTCACTGCAGCACTTTCCCCTTGCATGTCTTGTTGCTAAAGGTTTGAAAGAAACGAAGATGTGTTATTACTCCATTTTTTAACCTCAGATGAGAGATTTTACTGTAGTAAATCTTGGGATAATCTGATGTGTGAGACCAGAGTAACAACAGTCTTTTAATTCATCTTCTTGGGGTAACCATCCAGATTTGCAGTGCGGCTCAAAGCAATTGAATCCTTCAGTTTAGACCTTGGTCTGGTGCAACTACCCCTTTTTACTGAATGTGAAATCTGTCGAGTCTGGGTATGGCATTTGTCTGATGATAGCAGTTGCCAGCACATGTTCTCATGCCCCACTTAACACTGTAGGTGAGCACACATTGTCATCAGAAGTCAGGTCTCCTCTGCAGCATTTAGTAAAAAAAAGGTTCCTGGTGTCCTGAGCAGAACTCTTCATGTTTTTAAGACACTACTAATAGTACAGATCTCATTCTTTACACCTACTCAGAATCACTCAAGAATCTCTTACTCAAATTTTGCTCGATGCATTTTGACAGCTACTTCCAAGTGAATTGTTACTGAAATATATTCTATATTTAAGGTGTTCTGACTTCTCTTGTGTGTTGTGTATAGTTTTAGATTAAATTCTTGCTGTTAGCTCCTCCAGATGTGATCCTTACTGCCAGTGCATTTTTAAAAATTAACCTGATGTGGTTTACGTGAATAAAAATAAACCAAAACATTTTAGTTTGGCAATCTCTTGATAAGACTGAAAGCATCAAATTTCTTTTATTTTTCTTTAAAACAAGCAGTACATTAAACGTGCTTAATGCTAGTGACCAGTGTGTTTACCCATGTCTGTTGTAACCATTGAGTAGACTCACTGGCATACAGTACACAGGTTTGCAGTTCAGGCATAGACTCACTGGAATTAATTTAAACCAATAAAACATGAGATGACGAGTTTTTCTCCTTTCCTCCCCCTTTTCCTCAGGTTGCAGTTTAATAAGCACGGAATTCTGCGTGAGGAAGGTTTCTTAACTCCCAATAAGTATGACCCTGAGGCTATTAGCTTGTGGCTACCTTTGTCCAAAAATGTTGTGGGTTTGGATCTTGACACAGCCAAGTACATCCTCGCCAACATTGGAGACCACTTCTGTCAGCTGGTGATATCTGAAAAGGAAGTTATGTCAACAATTGAACCACACAGTAAGATCAGTTTGTATTGAAATACTCTTTATGTTCATAGCTTTATGGGAAGCTTTAAGCTTCTGACCTGTGTGAAAATACATTGCATGTGTTTGGAAATGTCATATAAGACTTGAGTGTTTCCCTTTCTTCTCAGAGAGAGGGAGTGGTTAAGAGCCACTGTGAACTAGTGTCAACAGGTCTTTGCTCAACAGAGGGAAAGGTAATTCTACCCTTCTTTGTCAAAAGACATTTCTCAATTTATCAAATTGCTTTTCCTGTTACAGAGAGTGTAATTCTGTTATGAAACCAAGTGTAAAAAAAAAAAAAAAAAATTGAGGAAGATTTAAGCAAATCAGCAGGTACCTGACAACAAAATCTGTTCTTAGCATGCAAATGAGATACAGCTTTTGCTTTGCACAGGTTTTGTTAAATTGCTTTGGTCCTATTTGGTTATTGAATCATGGACCTAATGCTGCATATCAAGACAATAAAAAGATATTTTTCCTCCAGCTGGAAGTTTCCAGTGGCACTGTTAGAAGTGATTGTGTACAGCCCTACTGGGCATAGAGCAGAGAGGGGCTGGTGATGGGGTAAGTGACTGGGCAGCTTTATTAGTGCAGGCAGGGCAAACCTGGCATCCCCAAACACAGGGGTTTGGCCACATCGAATTGTTTCTGTAGCAAACATGACCAGACAAATGGGGAAGTCTTGGATCTTGCACAATCACTTCTCAAAGCAGAATGACTCTTAAAATGATACTTGTTTTTTGGATTGTAAGTGCACAACTGAGGTGCAGCACAGTTTAGGAGACTGACTGCTGTGTTTGGGTGGTGTGGACATTGGATAAAGACTGTATCAGTTTGACAGTCACTCCTTGGCTCTGAATAGAAGGGAAAAGCTGAACAGGCTTGAATGTCCTTCAGAAGGGGAGGACTTGCTTCATTTCAGAAATGCTTGCTGTGGGGTCTGACCCTGGGCTGCTTGGAATCTGCAAGCTCTGCTCTTCCCTTGAAATGGAAGATATTCAGGCCTGTGGAGCCAAAGTATCAACAAGCCAGAGTGAGAGCTGCAGGCTGGAATATTGAAGGGTGAAGTTTTGGGTGGAATTTATGAAACAAAGGGGAGGGGTGGTGTTTCTTAATAGCAGAGGATGCATTTGTTAGCACAGTTACCAGAAACATCCTCTGCTAAAAAAAAATCGGTCACATGTGAGTGCTGGTGTTGGTTTGAAAGCAGCAAAGTCTCATTAATTCCTTTTTGTTTATTGCACTGGCTGATGAGAGTAAGGAAACTCAGTTTCATTAAAATGGAGGTTATTTTTGCTGCCCTGGGTAGGAAAAAAGTAATTTACAGTGTAGATGTGTGTTGTTCTTTGAACAGTTCAGTGAAAGAACACTCAGCACAGGAAAAAGGGAGATTTGTCTGCTGCTGTGATTTGAAGTTATGGTAAATTTTTCTTTGCAGAGTTCACTTAAAATAGTACTTTTTCATAAAAATTCTGTCTCTGAAAAACTGACCTCAGAATTCAAAAATGTGAATATTTTATTCAGCTACTTTTAGGGTATCGTTTTTTTCAATATTTTTGCATTCCACAATGTGTCTCAAGTTCAGTCCTTCTCTCTTTTACTAGTCCATTACCAGACTGGTAGGTAGAGCCACAAGCCAAACAAGTATCTGGGAGAAAGTGATTTGGAAGAGCTTCCTTAAAGAGAGTTCCTTAAAGGATTGGTAGTAAAGCAGGAGTGAAGTAAAAACATTGACCCGTGTAGAAGGAACAGCTTGTTAGGTCACATTGCTGCTTGGCCACCAAGTGCCAAAAGGAGGGACAGGATCAAACTACAGAGAGGAACAAAAGAACAGGAGGAGTAGGAAGGGACATGGTTCTGAAAGCTGGAATGTGAAATGACATCCAAAAGATAGCAAGAGCCTTCATCCTGCCTTGGGGAAATGGGAGAATTGACCTGTGAAATGGTAAATATCCTGTATGTTTTCCGAAGGCAGAAAAGAATGGAGATGGTGATATTTAGACCTGTGTCTCCTGAAAGAATTTTGAAGCAAGTAGTCAAACAAATTTTACCTCCTACTTAAGAACAAATTGTGCTAAGCTATTCCAGTGTTGTTCCATACATAGTTAATAAGCATTATTCAGAAGAAAAGCAACAGATGTCTTGGATCCTGGTGTGGGGTTTTTTTTTTAGCTTACATTAGGACACGGTCTCTCTTAACATTTCTTTTAAAATTAAGAAATGTTGTGGCAGGAATGTTTCAGAGAAATTACAAGTGTGGAAGGTGGTAGGAGGAGGCAGGTGTGTGCTTTTTATCTCGTCTAGTTTTCTACCTGGCAACATAATGAAGTAGAGATCAGGCTAAAATCTGTATATAATCATGGAAAAATATTACAGCCCTGGATGGGCTTGTAGTTTTTTTGGAAGATACACTATCCATGTTTGGGATGTTTTGAGTGAACTGAAGAAGTGACTTGGAGTGAGCAAATGGGTACATAGGAAACCTGAACAGCAGTGATCAGTGCTTCAGGAAAGAAAATTCACTATTCAGAAACAGTCAGATACACACCTATAAACACAGAAAACCTCCCAGAAGGAAGAGAAATACTTGCCCCACCATGCTGCTGAACAAAGAACAAGGACAAGCAGGTTGTGGCAAGGTAGGACTCTTAAGCTTAGCTAGCTAGAAGTACCTTAATTTATTTCCTAGAGTAGCTGTGGAATTTGCACTTAGGAGAATGGTAGCAGTTGACATGTTAACTTGGGCAGATACATGTCAGGAGTAAGAGATGTGGTTGATGCTGCACAGGAGAAGGCAAAGTGGTTTTGGTTATTTAAACTGCTCTGGACTTGCTTTTATGGATCTGTAACAGCAGAGGCTCTGGTTTGGAGTTCCAGCACAAAAAAAATAGGCGGAGTCATATCACTGTAGTTTTTAAGTGACTGTGTTTAAGATGCAAATGCTGAGTGCTGTTTGAGCTGACGCTGACGGAGCTGTCGCTACCCACAGGACAGGTGGCCTGGAAGCGCGCGGTGCGCGGCGTCCGAGAGATGTGCGATGTCTGCGACACCACCATCTTCAACCTGCACTGGGTCTGCTCCAAGTGCGGCTTCGGGGTCTGTGTGGATTGCTACAGGATGAGGAAAAAAAGTTCACGTGAAGGTGGGAGTGCTTATTGCTGCTGTAAACAAAAGGGCAAGGGGGGAAGGAAGATCTGTGTTCTGAACTTGGAAGTCAGTAACAATTTTAAAAAAGAGACAGTGAGTCTTGCCAACAAAGAGAACGTGTTGCAGACCTGTATCAATAATAGTAAATATGTGGCTTTCCCAGAGCAGGATGCACTAAGAAAACAGTGGAATGGTTTGTTTTGCAGATGATGACTCGGATACTTTCTCCTGGTTTAAATGTGTGAAGGGGCAGGCACATGAACCAGAGAATCTGATGCCTACACAAATAATTCCCGGAAAAGGTATTGGAAATAATTGATGGGGATAAAAACGTGCTGTAGGTTTTTCTGTCTTACGTATGTTGTTGATACTGTACTGAGTGAGGTTTTTATTTCAGTAATAAAGTTAGTAAAAGCTTAGTATTTATTATCTGAAGACTGGAACAGCCTGTGTGTTCAGTACTATTTTGTTATCTTTGACCTTTATCAGGAGGTAGCAGATGAATGATAATGGTGAACTGTATGCACATACTATTGTTTACCTGCACAGCATACACAGTTTTTAAAAAGTCAGTGAATGCTGGATGTTCTGGTCACATGTGAGCTCACTACTGGCTCTCTTCCTTCGACTCTATTCCTTTAGCTCTCTACGATGTTGGTGATATTGTTCACTCCGTGAGAACAAAATGGGGAATAAAAGCAAATTGTCCCTGTGCAAATAAGCAGTTCAAAGCACTATCAAAGCCAACTCTAAAGGAGGATTCAAAACAGGTATTGTTACTGCCTCTTGCTATGTCTCTGCAGTCTGTGTCAGTCTACTGCATATGCTTGAAGCCACTGTTAATTTATCTTTGTAGTGTGCCAGCCGTGACCTCTGTGATAACCTGACCACACAGGGACAGTTTGTGTTCACTGTTCATCTTTCTGGCTCAGTTTTTCTTTAAGTTTTGGGGAAGATCTCATTGTGTCCCTTTAACACACTGATGGCTCACTGGTGATCTCAGTGAGGATTTTTAGAGCAAAAATAGGAGTAGATGGAGAGAACCCGTAAGAGTCTGAAGAATAGACCAGTGGGAGTGATTGTGAAGTGTAAACTGTTCCTTGGGTCCAGGAGATAAAATACATGCAGCATCTAAAAGAATAGGTAAGGTGGAAGAGCACTGGAATTCATAAGAGAGCTAAACATGAGTAGAACTGTGAGGGTTAGAGCAGTGTGGAGAAGCACTGATTTCTCTGGCAATCCTGGTGGAAAGTGTGCTGCTTCTTACATCAAAAGAAACCCCAAACAACAAAACCCTACCATATGTTTATTTGTAAATTGATGTAGTGTTCTTTGGTTTTGAAAATGGAACACCAATTAATGGCTTCTGTTTTTTGCAGAATGTTGCAAGAAATCAGCTGAATTAAGTAATTTTAATAATTATGTCCTTATTTATAAGCTTATTTTGAAAAGGAGTGTTGTCTTAAGTCTAAGAAGCAGCCGAGCTTGGTTTTGGTGTTGGTAGTGAACTGAAGAGATGAAAAATATTGTGAAATGTTAAAAGTGAGGAAGATGGCTAAACAATTCAGAAGTTAAGCTTTTGAATTAAAAAGCTGACCTGGGTCCAGTCTTCTAAACTGAGATTTCCTCTGACCCTGGGCAAACAGCTGCATTGAAACTTACCTGTATCTCTCTGTGGAATTAGCTACTGCACTGGTTGTGTGAGGATAAGCTCGTTAAAGTTTGAAGAATTTCCAATTATGTCATGCTTGGAATTCTTACCAAACATCAATAGTCAATAGGAGATGAAATAAAGAACGTAGCAATAAGCAGAGAAAGGAGCAGAATAATTTCTTGACTAGAAAGTGTTTGAGCAGAGAGAAGAAATGTCCCCAGTCCCACAGGAACCCCCGGGGCGAAGCAGTAGTTCTGGTTAGTCTGTTACCCAGAATCTCCAAACAAGCACATAAAGGAGGTGTACAATGCTGTGCTTGCAGTTTGCTGGCCAGGCTGGTGCTGCACTCATGCAGGTGGAGTTCAGACCTGGCAGGTGTGTGGGCATCTGCTGCCGCCTTAAAGTGAAAGTTTAGGAGCACTGTGTATCTGTTTTAGTTCACTAAAGTAGAGTTCTGGCCTGGCCTGAGCATCAGATAGCCCTGGAACTGTGAGAGTGCTGCTATTAAAACTGTGTTTGGTTCCCGAGGCAGTCCCAGAAAATGCACCTGGGAAACTCTGCATTCTGTGCTTGTCTTGGCTGCTCCTAAAATCAGGAGATCCTGAATCCTGCTGAACTGTCATCCCTGGCTGACACTGAACTGCAGTGCTGACCCCTTGTGGAGATGAGATTTTTCTGAAGGGCCAAAATATTTTACTTTTTTTTTTTTTTTTTTTTTTAAAAAGAATGAACTTGGACATGTTATTTCCTTTCTGAATAGAGTGTGTTTGTGTCTGATCAAGTTCTTGCTTTGTTTTTTTTTTTTTCAGCACTTGGCATCAGGAGAGAGGCCCAGCCTTCAACATAGCAGTTTTGTCCTGAGCCCACAAGTCACTACACATGATCCCCCTCTAAAGTCAGCACTTGGAAGCAAACAAACTGCTTCCGTAAATTCTTCACCTTCATTAAATTGGTTTTCAAATCTAACAAGTGGAAATGTGAATAAAGAAAACAAAGGTATGTGCATAACCAGTGGAGAGTGGCTGTTTGTCAGGAGAGTGGAGGTCAGACCCAGCAGCATCTTGTGCTGAGAATGATGCCATCTGCCTGCTGGGGTGGGTGTTCAGTGCCTGTGCTGCAGAACTGCCCATGGCAGTGGCTGGGAGTAAAGCCTGCCAGGGTTAGCATATGCTGAAAACTGGATTTAGCATCCCATTGATGCAGGTGTTCTTGGAAGTTCAGGTTGAAAATGTATTCATTTTAAATGTGTGTTTTAAAAAACTTTGGAGTATTGAAGAAAGTTATGCGAAAGGAGTATTTCATCTGCATGTAATGAGGAGATTTACATATATACATACATATGTGCATGTATGCATATTAATAGTATCTTGGGGAAAAAATTGTAAAAATCTAAAGTATGTAATTCTCCTGGTTAAGAGGATTAATCCTTTCTTCATTGTCAGTTGTGTTCATTCCTTCATTTCAGAGAAACTCCTCACACCAATTTCAAAGAATGAAAATAAACCTCTGCAGACACTCCCTAGCCTAGCCAAGCCAACTGCAGCCCTGCAGACATTCAACAGTGCAATATTAACCCCTGTGAGCAACAACAACACGGGCTTCTTGCGGAATCTGTTGAACTCTTCTGGAGGAAAGGTACAGGAAAAATTTTGTTTCACAGGCTTGAGTTGATTCCAGGCTTAGACAACTGTTCTAAACCTGTGTTTATTTGGAAAAAAAGACTAATTCAGTTTCTGTCTCAGTGCTCCAGTTAGTGCTTTCCAGAGCAGTAGCTTTGGTGGTACTACTGGCAGGTCTGGCTTGATGAGGGATTGGGAACCAAGTGATGAAGTAGATTAATTTCCTTAGGCTAGAGTCTGGCAGGTGCATTGATTGGGATGTCCATTAGACTCAAAAAAAAGAAGCATCAAGGAATTTAGAGATGGAGGGAAGAACATTCTGTGGTGGGTGACTCTTTCCCATACCTCGTTTGCAGACAAGTTCACTTCAGGTGTTCCTGGGCTTTGTCTGCTCTTATGTGCGACTTCAAAATGGTTTGGTAAAATACTGGCCTTGAGAATTCCTTGCTAGAACTGCATTTCTGCTCTCTGGTGTCAAGCAAGTCCTGTTCTGTGCTGCATCTCCTGGGTTTCTGCAGAGTTGCTGAAATGTAAATCAGAGCAGAACTTGTAATGCCCAGAATTCTGTAGACAAAGTGTCAAAAATGGCGCTGGCATTTAATGATGGTGCTTTTCTAGACAGCAAAGTTCTGCAATTTTTGCTTCTCTGCATGATTGTGAGCTCCAGTGAAAAATTTTGGAAGTGGCAAGTACCTTCTTTAAAGCCTGCAGGACAAGGCAAAGGAAAAGTGCACCAACTTTTTTTTTGTTGTTCTTTCTCTTTTCATTTTTTCTTATCAGACAGACAATGGACTCAAGAGTACACCCAAAATCCTTGATGACATTTTTGCTTCCCTGGTGCAAAATAGAGCCATTACAGACTTGCCTAAGAAACCTCAAGGACTCACTATAAAGCCCACAATAATGGGCTTTGACACACCTCACTACTGGTTATGTGATAACCGTTTGCTGTGTCTTCAAGATCCCAACAATGAAAGCAATTGGAATGTCTTCAGGGAGTGCTGGAAGCAGGGACAGGTATTTGAAGCTTTGGTATTTGCACTTAAAATTAGTGTGCTTTGCTCTGTAATTGAAGAACAGGTACAAACTGACTGCAGTGCTAAGCAACACTAAGCCTTCATCAAATGTTCAACATGAGCACTGTTAGATCCTTGGGTAAAAGGATGTGTATTTTACTATTTAAATCAGTTTCTCTAAGCACACTGCTGAAATTATGACTCTATATAAAAAGCTGCTTCATTGTTTGAAATAAAGAATGGCAGAGTTCTGGTAAGGCAGTTTGGGAAATATGTTTGCCAAGTGCCAGCATTCAAATGTTTAGTGTATTTTGTGCTTTACCCTGTTCTAGTTAGAATTTTGGGTATTCAGTAATTCTTCAGAATATATTTTTGTTTCTCTTAGCCTGTAATGGTGTCAGGAGTACACCACAAATTAAATGCAGACCTCTGGAGACCAGAGTCCTTTAGGAAGGAATTTGGCCAACAGGAAGTGGATCTGGTTAACTGCAGGACCAATGAAATCATCACTGGAGCTACTGTGGGGGACTTCTGGGATGGATTTGAAGATATTTCGAGTAAGTACCATGAATCTTTGTTCCAATAGGTAAAACATTCAGCAGCAGTAATCTTGCCCTAGCACATTTTTATGATTCTTAAGCAGCATAAAAAATGTTTCAGGCTTTTCTTCACCTTGGACAGTGTCTGCAATGCATTCTTCTGTTCCCACCTGTCATTCCTGTGGAGGGCTCTCCTTCAGGAGTATGTTTGGCTGCCTTTAGCCGTTTGGGGAAACAATCTGAGAAGGTGTCGGATCTTCCTAGCAAGTAGGTTCACCTGTCAGCTTTTTTGGTAGTTGAGTGAAACAGAAGCCTGTAGGTTTGGTGCTCACAGGGTCGCACTGGGTTCTGCTGGTTTAACTTGCAGAGGTGTGCCTCTTGTTCATGAGGAGATGAAGTTATTTTGTATAAAAATAGGTTTAGAGTAGGTGAGCATGAGGTTTTCCAGGAGAGTTGATACTTGCCATGACAACTGAAGTTCTGCTTCATCTGTTTGTGCGATGTAGACTGAGGGAATTTGGTACTTGGGGTAAGAAGAGTGGAAGCGGGACGGTTCGCATCCACCTTTTTTTTCCTATTGCTTGATCTTTGAAGAGATTTGGCTTCGTCAGCTACTCTGGCCTCAAACAAAGCAGTGTCTGAGCTAAATTGTAGAAAGTGCTCTGAGGGTGCTCAAAGGCTGCTTGTCTGGTCTGACATCTGTTGTAACGCGGTTGTCACCACAGTGACACCCAGCTCTGGAGTCACATGAACTTGTATGTCTTTGGTTCTACATGAGTGATGGTGGAAAGAACATGATTTTAAACTGAGATAAGGATTTCTTTGTCTTGATTCTTGGGATTTTGAGTTGCACAACTATTAAAATATTCTAATATTTCAAATTAGGTCGCCTGAGAACAGAAGAGGGAGAGCCAATGGTGTTGAAGCTCAAAGACTGGCCTCCAGGAGAAGACTTCAGGGATATGATGCCTTCTCGGTATGAATTTCCAAAGGAACTGTTCATTGTGTGGCACAGCCCCGAAATAACAGGGTGCAGGAATACTGGACACCTGCTTCAGCTTTGAGCAGCAGTTGGTCACATGTGAACCATTTTGTTTCTCAGAGATGGAAATCCTAAACGAGTTTCATGATAAAAATTTATGTAGCTTGTTGTATTTATTGCCAAGTAAAGCGAGCACCTAAAATTGCTAAAGGAGAGGTTAAGTTTTGGAAGCTTCCTAAAAGCCTGGATAATTTTGAAGTCCAGAGTTCAGCTGAGTCTTATTTTTCTGCTAGACATGTTAAAGTATTCTGATTTAGGCTGTTTGATATTAGTTGAGATGATTACATAAGGAAATGGCATTATTCCAGAGAAGTTACATTTTTTTATCTACTATATTCCTGTGCCTTGCTTGTTTTGTTCCTTTTCATGGTGTCCAGTAAACCCCCTGGGGAAAGGAGTATGTTTTGTTGGCTGGATGAAGCTTTTGTTGCAGTCTTATTTTAGTCTGCTTTTTTTTATCAGTTCCTAATTTTAAATTTTGCTGTATTACTTTAGGTTTGATGATTTGATGAAAAATATTCCATTGCCAGAATACACTAGGAGAGGTGGCAAGCTCAACCTCGCCTCTCGACTTCCCAACTACTTTGTGCGACCGGATTTGGGCCCCAAGATGTACAATGCTTATGGTAAGGACTCTCTCACTCTAAAGGTTGTGTTGACCACACATTCAAATTGAAATTTACTGTGTATTTATTGAAATTCACTGTAAAATGCTTCTTGCTATTGTAGACAAGTGGATTAATCCCATGGATCTGAAAGCCTAACTTCAGCTCACTTACAGCTGTTAGTGATGTCCAGAGCTCGATATGATTTATTTTATTAGAAGTCTTTTTGTCCAGGTGGTTTCAAGCCAACAGCAGTCATTCTCAGTCTTCCCATGAACTTGCTCCACAGCCTCTTTGCTGTAGCTGGCCACATGTATCTGTTGTTTTGCTATATCACTTCTGTTACTCTCCTTTTTGGACTGTATCGTTTACTTTTTAATCTTCTTGGGCAATTCTTTCCATGGCTGGTTCATCAGCTGTCACTCTAAAGACATTTAAAACTAATCCTCATGGCCAGTAAAGATTGTGGCTGGTAAATACTGTAGCAGCTGCCTTTTAGAGTGAAAAAGAGGCTGTTTTTGAGAATGCTGTATTCCAAACTGCTCTAGAAACCCTTTTCTAGCAGGACATGACTTTTATATATCATAAATGGGGCCAGATATAGATATAGATCAGTGGTGTCAGCCTGTCAGCAGATCACTTGGGAAGACACAAGATGGGGCAAGGTCCTGCACAGAAAGCATTTTGCTGTTCTGGAACCATTAGAAGTAAAAGCTCTGTGGTGTTTCCAGAGAGTTCTGCTGAGAGTGGTGTAATGTTTCTCTTTGTCTTACTAATGGATCTGCTTCTCTTTCTTTGGTTTTTTGTTTTTTTGTTTTTTTTTTTTTCTTTTTTTGTTGGTGTTTTTTTTCCTCCCAGGCCTAATAACACCAGAGGACCGAAAATACGGCACGACAAACCTCCATTTGGATGTGTCTGATGCCGCCAATGTCATGGTTTACGTGGGGATCCCCAAAGGCCAGGCTGATCAAGAAGAAGGTAAAGTCTTTGCTGTGTTTGGGGGGGGATGTTTCTGTGGTTGGAGGGATGGTGCTTTAGTGTAACTGCTCATGTTGACTCTCAACAGAAGTGCTTAAAACCATTCAGGATGGTGACTCTGATGAACTGACGATCAAGCGTTTCACGGAAAGCCGAGAGAAGCCTGGGGCTCTGTGGCACATTTACGCTGCTAAAGATACTGAGAAGATCCGGGAATTCCTTAAAAAGGTAAGCTTGGGCTTTTCTCCTCCTTCCTATCCCAGCAGTTCTGGAAGCAAATTATGCTTGAGTTGTATCCAAGACAAAACTTCTTGTGTGCCATGAGTCTCGTAGGATTTGAGGAGTTGAGCTTAAGGTTACCTTGTATGTAGATATACTCCTTTTACTCACACTTCTTATATCATGGTTAATGACATTCTATAATGATAAAAAATAACTGTTGTCTTTAAAACAAAACCACAGTAGATCCTCCTTAACAGTCTGCAGGATTTTCTTGCGAAATGTCAGAGGAAAATACGGTGCATAAAGTTCTTCCTTGTTCTATCCCTCTACTGACCTTTTTTTTTTTTATACCTTTATGAGGTTTGGATTGAGGAAAAAATGGGGTGATGTTTTCATGGGAGTTAAGGGTTTAGTAGAGATGTGCTACTACATCCAGAAGGGCTTGTTTGTGTTTAAATTCACCATAAATGGTCCAGAGTTCTTTGTGGTCTTAATTTTGAAACTTCTTCGGTGCTCTAAAAGTGGAAGGGGACAATATGTTGATGTTTAAAAGGATAAATAGGATGATCTGCGTAACTGTTGGCCTGGTCAGCCTGACTGCTGTCTTGGTGGAGGCTTGGAGAGGCTGCAGCAGATTTGTTTAGTATTAGCCAGGAACAAATCTTTGATAAAACAGGACAGTCAATTTGGTAAGTGTTATTAGCACTCGGAGTTTTGACATCTGTCTCACCTCAGTCCCTTGTAGCTCACTTGCTGGCAGCTGTGGGGCTCTCAGCAGCTTGTCCTGGAGTTGAACCAAGCTGTTCGTTTCCTCCCAAATGAGTTTTTAGGCTACAGTCCTGGGTGTGAATGACTGCTCAGCAATTTGGATTTATATAGGAACTTTGTGTCCAAATTCTCTCCCCAAAGCCTTTGAATTTCTATCCTCAAGTGCTCCTTGTGCCTTCCCAGCCTTTTATCTCCTGAAAATCTGTTTTGTATCCTCTGGGTCAGTGAGCACAATGACTGATTGTGGCCTCAGGGCAGACACCTGCTGAACTCCACAGCTGGGAGTTGCTTCTAGTTATAGGCTATAGAGTCATAGAATAGTTTGGATTGGAAGGGAACTTTAATTTTGTCCAGTTCCAACCACCTGCCATGGGCAGGGGCACCTTCCACTACACCACGTTGCTCCAAGCCCCGTCCAACCTGGCTTTGAACGCTTCCAGGGATGGGGCAGCCAAAGCTCTGGGCAGCCTGTGCCAGGGCCTCACCACTGTCACAGTGAAGAATTTTTTTCTAATACCTAATCCAAACCTGCATTCCTTCGGTTTTAAAGCCATTCCCCCTTGTCCTGTCATTCTGTGCCTTTCAAAACAGTCCCTCTCAAGCTTTAGTAGTGTCAGAGCATTGGTCCCGTGTGTGACAGTGGTTCCCACTATGAACAATGCATCAGTTGCTTTAACCCTTCTGTTTCAATGCCCATTTGAATTACTTGTATTTCCTGTATCCACATTTGCAGTGTGTCTGTGAAGCCAGGGGGACCTCAGAAGTGTAGAAACACTGACAAAGGAAGGACTGAGTGAGAATCCAAACTTTGATGATGTAACTCTCCTACCTGCACACACAGTGAAGTCCCTCTGGCCTGTGTGTGTGTGTGTGGAATACCACAGATACAACTGGACTGTCCAGTCAGACCGGTGGGGTAAAATGCCTGTTGTCTTGTGACTCTCCAGGTTGCAGAAGAACAAGGTCAAGAAAACCCCGTAGATCACGATCCCATTCATGACCAGAGCTGGTACCTGGACCGACCGCTGAGGAAACGCCTTCACCAGGAGTACGGAGTTCAAGGCTGGGCTATTGTACAGTTTCTAGGAGATGTAGTTTTCATCCCAGCAGGAGCTCCACACCAGGCAAGGACCCAGGGGTGTGTTACAGCCTGTTTGGGCAGCCCTTTGAGCATGTGGCTAATGCTTGTTTCTTCTCTTCAGGTTCATAATTTGTACAGTTGTATTAAAGTTGCAGAAGACTTTGTATCCCCAGAGCATGTCAAACACTGCTTCTGGCTCACTCAGGAATTTAGGTATCTGTCACATACGCATACGAACCATGAAGATAAACTGCAGGTAACTTCCCAGTGCTCAGCCGAGCCCTGTTCCTCTTGACCCTTTCAAAACAACTCCACCAAACCCAGAAGGGCTGTGGCCATGAAACCCAAGTTGCTATTGTGTCCAGATCACCTTTAACCCATTGGATCTTGGAGAGGAATTCCAATAGTTTTTGAACTGTTGTTTTGGTAGTCTTGAGGAAGCCCTCCAGAGCTTCTCTTGAGCTGCTTTTGAAATGTTTCCTTCTGCCATGTCTTGTTTTCCCCCCAGCTGAGCTTGCAGTGCTCTCCTCAGGCCCCTGGGCTCACTTTATGTCCTGCTAGAATTTCGACCTTGTTTCACCAGCTGGTGATCTGCATGAAGGCTGTGTCTGAACTGAGCTGCACAGAGGGCGTGGTGGGGTGGGGAGGGAAGTGGCAAAGCTGAGAAGCGACCTGTGCTGTTTGCTTGTAAAACCCAACCCCTTTTCCTTTGCTCCCAGGTGAAGAATGTCATATACCATGCTGTTAAAGATGCAGTTGGGATACTGAGAGCTAACGAATCCAGCCTTAGCAGACCGTGACGTAGAGCGCCTTAACCACACACACTATGAAACAGAAGCGTTGGCAGCTGTTTTACCTACTCAGTCAGGACCTCTGTGGACTTTGAGATTATATGAATGTTACCTCATCTTCCTTTCAGCAGTACCAGAGGATCGTGGTACTATGTTCTGTGTATTCTTCCAATGTTTACAAACCTAATATGTATATGTAGTAATATGTATGGACTGTGGCATACTGTGAATGCTCAGTTGCAATAGAACTTTATACGGAGTTGCTCTCCAAACTGTACAAAATACCTCCTATAGAACTGTCAGAAACTATTCCAAATTACTCGTTTGAAAAGTATTACTCAAGGCATTGTAAAGCTTCGATTTTTAAAATTTATTTTGGGGTGGGAGGAAGTATGGAATCACAGAATTCAATAACCAATTTACATAAAAAGTAAGAATGCAGTTCTGGAATTTCACATTAACATAGAACTAGCATTTAAAGGTAGCTTTAAGCTATTGTATAGTAACATAGAGATGGGGGTTAACCATCTTTAGGTAAATGTATTTAAATTTCTAAATGTTAAAAGAAACTTTTAATCAAATGTCTTCTGTTCGAAACTGCTCTTTAATTTGAACTGATGTTTGATTCTCTGGTTTTTAACACTGAATGGTCTACATAAAAATTCTTCTATTTCAGATATTGTTCCTTGCCTGCCTTTTTCTGTTGACTCTTTCAAATGTAATTCATTTGATGCAGTGCTTTGAAATGCAAAAGAAAATTGTGTATCATAAACTGTTCACACTGTGTTTAAAGGGTATTGCATTTAGTGACAGATGGGTTCATAGGCTATTTTTGGTTAACCCAGGCATGACTTAGCTGACTGACTGACTGCTGCTCCTCAGCTGCTGCCAGTGCTGTGGTCTGTGTCAGATGAATTTTGCAGCTTCAGTCTGAAGTGATAAACACAGAACTCCAGAATTACTTGGAGAAAGACTGAAAACATCACAAAACTTAAAACAGGCACATGGGTCAAGAGTGGAAAAGTGCATCTTTCTGAGATATCTACCCTGAGATAAAACAAACCTTTCTGTTCTTCATTTCCTTCCTGGCAGTGAAATGTGCAGGATGGCTGGTGGGAAGAGCCAGGAATGACAGGGAATCTCCTAGGTAGCCAAAAGTTGAACTCTGTAGTGCTTCATCTGATGATTAACTGATTAATTAAGCATTAACTGAGCTGAATCTGTCTCAGGTGACAGGATTCTTCTTCAGGGAACCTTCCTCTGCTCTCTCCCTCTGAAATGGGGACAGGCTCCAGTGCCAGGCAGGGAGTAGGAATCTCTTTAAAGGAGTTAACTGAAGTGGACTTGAAGGAGGTTTGTCCACAGCAACACCTCTTCACTGTGCTCACTGAGAGCTTCCCTCCACATCCACTTGCCAAGGCCTCTGATAGTAAATAACTTGTTCTAGTCCCTTCAGCTGGCTTGATTTGGCATTTCATGCTTGAACTAGTTGAGTATCCTTAAAGGCAACACTTCAGCTGAACCTTCTTGCAGTATCAAGTTGAAGTAAATGAATTAAAGCAGGCTAATTGCTTTGCTTGGAGCCAGCTGGAGTTTTGGGGGCAGCTGCAGTACAGGTACCTCCCAGTGAGTGGGATGAGTCACATCAGCAAGGGTACATCACAGCCTGTGTGTGCACAGACCTGTGAAAAGACTCATTGTTGAAGCTGGCTTTTGAGCTGTTGTTCAGTCTGGTTTTATTGCACCTGTTACCCACCCCACTCTTCAACTGCTTTAGTTTCTGATCTGTCCTTTCTGGGTTTTTCAGACCACAGGAAGCAAACTGTCTCATTTGCCTGTTCTTGTGTTTGGGGTGGAGATGGAACACTTGAACTGCACAGCCCTGAAGCATCCAGGATCTTTTGCCACCTCCTGGTACAAAAGCGCTTTTTATGGCTGAAAGGGGGAACAGTTGGACACCATGTGGGAGTCTGTGTTCCTTGTACCCTTGCTGCTGGGATACAATTATTTACAGACTTAGTTTTCTTTTGGCAAGTCTTCCTTAAACTTAGGAACTCTGTCCTTTGCCTGCAAGGTGCCTGTGGCAATCAGATGAGAGGCACAGTCGCTTTGCAAACTGCCTTTTGTGAGCCACAAGGTCCATTTTGCCTGAAGCTTTCCCTTGGGAAGACACACCTCTGACTCCAAAATGTGTCACATAAGCAGCAGTGAGGACTAGCCATGGCCACAGGGTCTGAGGCAACTTTCCCACCACTGCCACCTGCCCTGCCCCTCCCTGGACAGGCTCCCCTCTGATCATACAGAGCTGGAATGGAACAGCTCTGTAACAGCTCTCTTTTACCTTTACTATGCATTGAAGGCCCTAAATGTCTTAAAGAAATAAAAAAGAGGCATTATAAAACCAAAGGGGAGGTGTTAGAAGTGGGTATTGTTTGTTAAAAGAGTCTGAAGTGAGTGATGCAAACTAAACTGCTGCATGGCAGTGACTGTTAAAAGCAGCTTTAATAAAACTTGTAGTGATCCAGGAGAACAAAGATCTTACACCAGTGGAGGTTTTTGGTAGCAGGTTAAGCCAAAGTGCCTTTTAGGAAGAGATGCTGCTTCAAGCTGAGACTGTATTTCAGGACTTTATATCTAAAAATACATAACATTACACCACCAGTGCCATGTCACCAGAGCCTCTCCTGGGACCATGGGCCGAACAGAAAATGGGAAGCAAATCTCAACATACTGCACTCCCCAAGAAGTATATTACAGTAGTTTCTTGGAGAATACAATCCCCAGAATGAAAAAAAAAATAAAATATATATTACATAAAGTATTCTCACATAAGCTTTGCATTTTGAAGGTAGGACAGAGTCAGACAAAGCCAACTGTACACATCCATCCTGTCCCTAACTCCGGAGGGTGGCCAGCCGTGACTGCATCGCTTCGATGTCCTCCTCCTCATCCACAGCAGCAGCTGCTCCCATGGGCTCAGGCTCTGGAAGGGCATCTGTGACTTTACTGGGTGCTTTACCCAAGGCCCCTGCAACAACAAACAGGCTGGTTTACATCTTCATTTGGTAACTGGGGTTTTCAGGGGCCAGCAGCAGCACTGACAGGCCGTGCCCTCAGAGCCTCTGCGCTCCCTCTGCTGGGAGGAGGCTCCCGGCTGCCCCCACAGCCCTCCTGCCTGCCTGGCAGCTCCCACTGCCTGCCCGGCGGGAGGGGAGCTGCTCCAGCCAGGAAACAGGGTGGAAACACCAAAGCAGGATGTGAGAAATAAGCGAGGACAGCACACCAGGCACAGGGCACAAGGTGTCAACAGGGCCGGAGCTGAACACGGCCCTGGCACTTGCGTCTGTCACAGGAAATTTGGGTTAACAGCATTCTAAACATTCTCTAAGTCAAGTAACCAGTCGATCATTACTTCATGAGCTGCAAGGCAGAAGGTGTGGGTTTTGGTTTTGGGAGGGTTTTTTTGTTTTATTTTTGGCTTTTTCCTCAAACAACTCAAGACACAGGGTTTTACAGCAAGGACTCACCCCACACCCCACCCCCCTCTAGGCAGTGCATCTGAGTTTATTCCCTGGCTTCATTAGTAACAGTATCTAGCCAATCATACAAGTTTCACCTTGTTAAGAAGATTCACTGCACAGACCAACACAGATCTGTTAGAGCCTCAATTACAGAACAGCACAGACAACAGCTGATGGATATTAGTTCTGCCTTACTGAGCCACCTCAGCCAGCATTCCCCGAGAAACCAGTTTGTCAGAGCTCCCAGCCCATGACCAAAGGCAGAGACTCCACTGAGAGAGCAGAGTTCAGTCAGAACAGATGAAGATTTAAATTGCTGTGTCTTACTGAACAGAGTGGAGGCTCTGCTCTCAGCAACACCCACAGACTCACCGGCTGTAATTTCAAAAAGGATTTTGTCAATTTCCATCTCGGCTTCCTCTTCCATCTCCTCCTGATCCTCCAGGCCTTCAAAGGTGTCCTCCAGCATTTCCTCTATAATTCCAGCCTAGCAGAAAACAACAAGGCAGTGTGTGATGCCCTTGGAAACAGCAGAGTAAGAGGACACACTTCCTACTTTGGAGATCTGGTTACACCTATCCAGGCTTTCGGGATCAAGGCCGTGCTGTTGCAGGAGGGTGGCCAACACACCTGCCCTCGGTGTAAGCACGTATCTCTACAGCTGGTGCACAAGAAAAGCAGGAAGATAACTGAGGATTAAACAGATGTGTTCTCACTCTGAAACCTTCAAGCTATTCAAAGTTATTCATTGTTGTTGCACATCTAAACAACCACCAGCTTGCTCCAATCATGTGAAATACAAACCTCAGTCATGCAGCATGAACTGTGTAACACTGTCAAAGTGCTGTTTTACAAACCTTGCCCTGTTTCTACCTGAATTTGAAAACATTCCTTTGCAGGGCCTGCAACCTAGATATAGCCAAACCATGCTGGTGCACATTGGTAAAACTGTTTAGAAATAAACTGATTTGAACTAAAGAGTCTCAAGTGGTAATAGGGGGAGAAAAAGCAAACAAATTTTGGTAGTTGAAAATGTCATAATTGTGTCAAAGACTTGGTATACTTCCAAATGAGGGCACTTTCATCACATGGAGACACCAAGGGAGATGTTTTAGACTCAGTATCAGACTGGCCATAGAATCACAGAGTGTCCTGAGCTCTCTCTCCCCTTTGTCAAAGGTGCCACTCAAAAGGAACCACCTCTTATTCAGCCAAGTCTGATTTATGTGCTAGATCTTACCTTCATCATCTCTTTGGACAACTCCCTCATCGTTGCTTGGATTTCAGGGATTTTCACTAGATTTTGCATAGCTTTCATGACTTCTGTGCTCTTCTGCAATGAACCTGCTACTCTGAGGACAGCTGTGAAGGAGAAACATTGAAAAAAAGCTTGAACGATCCATGTACTGCCAAAAAGCAGAAAAATTATATCCTCTCTACATGGAAATTTGTTTATATTCAGGCAATTTAATCAAAAAAAGAAACAGACATCCCACTTCATTTTTCACTATCTTCCTGGAAAAGTCATGTTTACAGCAAAGTTACCGATCCTGTACAATTATCTGGAGCAACCCAGATTGCCTGCAGAGAGATTTCAACCCACCAGTTTATCAAATAGAGAACCCCAAGGTGCTCCTGCCCAAGCCCCCCAGCAACCCGAGGGTTTCACCAGTGGAGTTGCAGTCCAGCCCCCCCATTTGACTGCTGGAACCAGGGGCCTCCTGCCCAGCACTGGACACTGGAAACTAACTCTAGCAGAAATTCTGCTGCAGTAGTTTCACAGCAAAGAGTAAGCCTGAAAATACTGAAGCAGTTTAAACTGAATTCCAGAGTATTTTCATAGTTCAGATTATAAGATCTCCTCATGTATGCCGATACAACAAGGTAAAAAATAAATAATGAAGCAAACTTTGAGGTTTTTGAATTCTGCCATCTAACTTCACAGCTTCCTAGACACAGAGAACTTACCTGTTTGTATATAAAATGGTCACTCCTTAACGAAGCAAAATGAAGGTACAGCATATATTATTTTTCATTTTAGTAACTTCTTAAGAGCCTTACACTTGTAATGTTAACAAACTAACAGAAACCTTGCCTTGAGTGGTCATTTCCCAAGTTAATACCAACCCCAGACTGAGCTCAAGATTCCCTCCTATTTCCTCTCTAGGTGTATCAGAACAGTCTCAGGAAGATGAAGATGCTGGCAGTGGTAATAAGGAGGAGGCTGCATTGAGTTCTTCCTCTTAAGGGACACCTCTAAGCTGCAAGGATGGTCCTACTTCCCTTTCCCGAGTGAAATACATGGGGAGCCACATCTGAAGTATTGTAAGATTACACTGAAGGTTCATACCCCAACTCCTGATTTATCACCCATCCAGTGTTGAAATATATTTGGATAATCCTGGGATGGGGGAAATACTCAGACATTTCAGTTGTCTGTTATCCTCCACCAAGTCTTTTCCTCTCTTTAAAGCTTTCTGCTCTGCCAGTTACAGGCTGGAATGTTTTCAGCTATGGAAAACACTGCAGGAAGTCTATTACAATATGGGACTCAATATGGGATGCGAGGAAAAAGAGCATGTTTGGACTCAGGAAAAACTTACTGTGAATATTTTAAGGGGATTGCAGGAATGTGATTGAACTTTGGGGAACAACCAAATGTGGAGAACAGGAGGGACTGTGATGGACCAGGGAACACACAAACCTCAGGGGCCTGCAGGACCAGGTACCAGCAGCTCAGGCAAGGCAGGAGATCTGGGGCCAAGTATTGGATAAATGGCCAGGTTAGATGGAGCATCTGAGAGCAGCTCCTGGAACAACCCATCTATTGTGTACATGTACGTATGTGTATTCTACTAGTGGATCTTAGTCCTCATCAGCTGAAGAGGAAGAGCAGGATGGAGCTGTTCACATCTGTGTGAAGGCTGTGTGTGTTTACAGGGTGCCAGGAAAACCTCTGCTCTGAGTGTGTGGATGTGTGCCTGCTGGGGCTCAGCCTGGCTGGATGTGGGGATGTGGAACTGCAGCAGCCTCACAGCTCTGGGCCTGCTACAGGAGCAACTTCCCTGGATCCTGAAGCCCACTGGAATCAGCTGCCTTTCCCAGGAGCACAGCTGCTTTCACATTCAAGCTCTGCCTGCATCTGACCTCAGTTCTGACCAAGGAAACCTCAGACCTCCCCTGTAACAGTCATTGTGCTTGGGCTGAGAATTTGTTCTTACCGAGCTGGTTCTTCATCCCCATGAGAACAGAGTTCATGTGGGCTTTGGATGCATAGAGTTTGCTTACGGCCTTCCGAGAGCGGATCAGCTCCTTCGCCAGGATCACACACACATCCTTCTGACCCTTCTTGGCAGCATCCTTTACAGACCTCTTCACCTTCTCCTCTTCCCTCTGGATATCTGGAGTACACAAAAACACAGCAAGTAGTGACAAACTGCTAAGGATTTGGATGAGAAATCAGTCATTTGTTAGGGTGTGTTTTCAGTGCAAAGAATTGTTTCTGCTTGCTTTCAGATTCCCTCTGTTACTCAAAAGACCTTGTTCTAGGCTGATTTGCATGTTAGCTGATTAATTCAAGTAATATATTAATAGGAAAATTCTCATTACTGAACATCCAGCTCTGTAATTTCCCTTGCAGTTAAGAGTACTCTAAAGGACTCTCTGGGAATACTACTGCATGACGCTGAGCTGACTAAGAGGAATTCTTAAGAAGCAGAAAAAATCCAGTAAGAACAAAGTACTCTGAGATGACTGCTTGACTTACAACTTTAAAATAACTTCCTGCTGGCGATTAAACTGGCCTGATATAGATAAATAAATACACACATATGTAATATATACACACACAATTTAAGACTACTGCACTGATTTGCTGCTTACAAGATTTCCTCTTCCTTGTCCTTCACCAGATAAACCCACGTCACCAGGAAGGAACAAAGATGTCACAAGGAATTTAAACTATCAGTGTCAGACAGACAGGCATTTTACTAACAAAAATACTTACTTGTCAGACCGCATTCAAAGCTTACACCCACATGCCCACCTTTGACTGAATTTGAGGGCTGTTGTAGGCAAAACTGGTGACACTTCTAAATCCCTGAATTGCATTTTTCTGAAAAAAAACCCACTTTCAGAAGGATTGTAGGAGGCTGATCTCTAGAAAGTTTTACATACATACTCCCTTTAAAAAAAACAAGGTATAATCATCCACAAATCTAAAGAGTTTCTCAGAGCCACAGATTCGCTACTTACTGCCAAAAAAAGCCTTAAACCTTGCAGGTATACTTAATTATTCCTCTGTCAGGCATGACTCATTGAGCCTCAACTGGACACTCAGGCAGTACACCTGTACTTAAGGAGTCAAGGTCCTGAGTTTCTGCTGGTTATACTTTGAGCACACCTGCATTAGGTATTCCTACAAACCAGCACACTCACATCACAAGCTGGCTGGGGCTGAAGCTATGGATGATAATCTATCAGGAAAAACTAGTATGGCTGGGGAATCATTAGATTTAACTTAAAACAGCCTGTTCAAACTCTCCTGGCATCCAGCTTCATTCAACAGCTTTTTTTAAGAGCGTGCTGGAGTGGGAATACTGAGCTAAGCAGGAGCACCAAGTTGGATTTGAACTATTAAACACTAAATAGGCTTCCTTAAATACCATCAGTTTCTCTAGCACATCTGCGGTGACTGTTCATAACTCTGCCCTGTCAGGTAACACTGGCTGTGGACAGCAGGAGCCAGGTACCCCAACAAGCCCAGAGTAAATAAAGAGATAGTAAGGGTTAGGCTCATCTTCCTGCAAAGAGTTGATGGAAAGGACCACAAGAACAGTTATTTCTAGAATAGGCTCTGCTCAAATTTAGTTTTGAGTCTTCTGGATTTATGCCAGACAAGTTACACGTCAGCAAGAATCAGAAGTTGCCCTTTTATAAAAGCAAAGACATCAACACACACTTTTTGGCACAGGCCAACCTGGAGACTTTGATGCAGCTTTTCACATTGGAATTAATGAACCCTGTACTCGAGACCAGCCATTTTCTCAGTATCAATGGGGCCTTTATCCTAAAGGACTGGCAGAAAGCTGCAGGATCATAATTAGAAAAACATACCCTTGCTGCTTCCCCACAGTTATTTGCAGAAATGTCACAAGCTTGATGACATTTGTATGTCAGACACGGGACTGAACCGAGTCCCAGCATTTCAGAGCAGGTAAGAAAGAGCTGAAGTGGCCCAGCAGAAAACAGCACCAGAAGAACTCCAGCAGTACTGAGGAATTACAGCACTCACTCTGTCAGGCTGAAAACAACCACAAGTACTGTGTTACTACATCCAGACTCGAGTGCTCTCACTGGCATGACCAACAGCTGAATATGAGATTAGTGGCACAAGCAGGCAAGAACAATCAGCTCCATCTTTGAAGGTCAAAGATGTCAAAAGAGGACACCCTCGAGTGAGCCAAAGTCACTGCCCCAGTCTCTCTACAGCACAGAGGGACAAGGCAGCCCAAAGCACCTGCATGAGGGACTTGCAAGCTTAGCAAAGCACAGGCTTACTCTATTAGTCCAATTATATCAACCAAAAAATTCAGTTCCAAACTAACAAGGACACCTTTCATTTCTCCAAACCTTCTAAGCCTTCCAAGGCAGCCTACACACAGGAATCCAACAACAGACGGTTCCAAACAGCATGTTGCTATATTAGTAACTGCGCTGACTGGGCGAGCCAAGTGTTCCAGTGATCCAAACCCACTCAGTTCAGCCCAGGTGGATCTAGATTTGCCATATCCAAACACATCTTGCACAGCCTTTCCCAGGGAAACTAAGACAGGTCTCTGCTGAGCATCCCTAGTCAAAGACTGCAGGGATTTCCTGTGTAAGGCTCAACTGACATGGCAAAGCACAGCAGAATCCAACTATAGTGGGTATTTTTTGAGAAAACATCCAGTGGCATGTGGCTGTCATCCTTTAGCAGCAGCCTGGTGGCTTGGGAAGTGCCCAACAGAACCACGTCCAGAGCTGACACTTCCTAAGATGTGAAAGCCTGGCACAGCGATGTTCTGTACTTTAATGGGAATTATCAGAATAGCAAGTGGTTGGTGATCAGTGCTGAACTGTATTTCTTTGAATGTAAGGCTCTGAAATACAGACATGTTTGAAGCTATTACAATATTCAGATTTACATCCACACAAAAATGTAAGATTACCACATAACCCAATACCTATATGGGCCATTGAAAGTATTATGGCATGTATACAGTTAAGAGAAAACCCAAATTTCAGGAAACATCAATAGTGAACACATGGGTGGTTTGTTCCCATGAATGATGTGACCTCTAAAACATAAGATCAATAAGATCAGCCATACTGCAGTTCCTCTATACCTGATACAGCCACACAAAGTGCTGTGGAGAATGCAAAACAACTCACAAGCATAATGAACATCCCTACACATCAGTCTTCCTGGAAAAGGCATAAACTCTGGTCCTCATTTCACAGATGAGGGCAGACTTTGTACTGCATGAGCAGCTCTCTCCAACCAACTCATATAAATCTACAAGTAGGGGAAGACACCAACCCTGCCAGGTTACTCCAGAGCTGTGTGGTTGGGGATGAACTGAGAAGGAAAAACGTACTTCTTGAGGAGTCACTCAAAGCAGGCACGTGCTTGGAAACCAGGCGCTGACACAAAATATCCTTTACCAGCACATCCCATGGACAAAGCCCTAGGGCAGGGTGGAAAACAAAAACTGGAAAGCAAAACCTAGCCCCAAACTATTGTCAGGTTCAGGGAAGGCAGAAAGAAGAGATAGCAAATTTTAAACTAACAGCAGTGTAATAATAATAGACTCCTCTGCTTTTCAGCACACCTTCAGCAGTGTAATGTTCATCATTTAATAGCAAAACACCCACCCACTGAGAAAATGCTTTTTTTTTATTCCTCACTTCTGTTTGTAATTTTTTTCCAAGCAAGCTACTTTTGTTTGGCATGTGCACTTCACACCAGTATGTACCAGTGGAACTTTCTGCACTGGAATTATATACCACACTGATACTACTCATTAAATCAATGTGGGTAAAAGTCTGGATAATAAGTCTGGTTCACGTTATGTCTTACTGGGAGCATACAATTTCAGGTTCTTTTTTGAAAATTTTACTTTGAGAACTTCAGAGCATCACCATTTTGTAACACAGACTAAGTCTGGTCCCAGGATCACATTCATCTTTATTCCAGACGTGACAGAGTACCCCAGGTTATTAAATTTCACAGTCTGCCCCAATTAAAGCAAAAAAAAAACCTTGAAGGGAGACAAGGAGAGGAAAACCAGAAAAATGAGACACAAGTACAAACCTCTGATCTGTCTATCAATCACTCTCATTTCTTTCCTTATCTTCAGGGACCATTCATTGACCTTAAAAAGAGAAAGTGAGAGTTACTTGAAATTCCGATTTTAAAACTATGCTTTTATACTTTCATGTAATGTAAACACTCAGTATCAAAAGCAGCACTTCAAAATGCACAAGCTTTAAGTGAGGAGTGATGTTAAAATATTTCATTATCCAAACACAAAACCCCAAAACATTGCAGAGATACCACCAGTTCCTGCACTGCTCTGAATGTTCAGACAAGTGGTTAAGGAGGCCCTTTATAGGCACCTTCCAAACGAAACTCTTCTATGGTATGATTTGTGAATCAGACACTCCCTGCCTGGCTGGCTTCCCACATCACAGCCAGGTTGCTGTGCAGAGGAAACTTGCCACAGGGGATTTCAGCATAAGAAAGAGACTTTGGCACAGGATGACAGCACCAAGAGTGCTAGCACCCATTTCAGTCAGAGCATCATCCACAGGAGGTCTCCAAGTCAGCCCCATACTCAAAGCAGGATCAAGCTCAGAGTTCAGATAGGTCATCTGGGGTCTCATCCACTGAATTTTGGTACTGTTTGAGAGCAGAGATTTCACAGCCACTCTGGGCATCTGTTCCAGCACTGAATCTCACCTGTGGTAAAGACCTTTCCTCATGTCTGATTCAAATTTCTCTAGTCACAGCCACTCTCCTGTCACTGGACACACCTCAGAAGTACCTGTCTCTGTCTTGACTACAACCCCCTTGGAGGCACTGAGAGGCTTTAGACCTTTAGCGTAGCAACTCTGGTGCTACTCTTATTCTCAGCAGCACAGATATTACTTGTTATCTAAAAAAAACCCCTAAGTATTAAATGATTTCTAGTTGATGGACCTAGTGGCACACTGTACCTGCCAGTGCCCAGCCCACTCAATGAGTCTAACTGGCTGCATGAAATTTCTTATGAAAATCACCCCAATGTTTATGTGATTCTTGTTTTAAATGCAAATAAAAAGCTTTGTCTACCTGAATAAGCTGTGTAACAGAACTGTGAAAAAAACCAGATCAACAGATTTAGACTTTTACCAGTCTCAGAAATACTCTTAGTCACAATGAACAAGACCATGTTTTGACTGCAGACAACAGCCACCATGTGAAGTGCCCAAGCACAAAATCTGCTGAAAAAAATCCAACAAGCCCAAAGCCCTGCAGAGCTCTGCATGTATACAAAGGTGCAGAAGTTTCAAAAGGGCTTCAGAAAGCTCCTGTACCTCTAGTTTTTACAGGGAGAAAAAAACCTCAACCCTTGCACAACCGACTGCAGCTTCCCTTCTTGTTCTTCAGAACAGAGCAGAAAATGTCATGTAGAGCCATTCCTCACCCTGACAGGAAGCTAAGAAGGTCCTTCTTTTGAGTATGGGCTACAGGAGAGGGGAAAAAGGCCGGGGGAAGAGACTGAGGTAAAACAGAGGTTTGCTCTCTTTTATTCCAGAACAAACCAACACATCTTACGCTTTCCCGTACAAGCAAAATCAGCAACTGTCACATGAGCCACAGCAGGACTCGCAGCTTCTGTCCCTGGGATGCACAACCCAGCACAAAGACACCATTAAAGCACAGCTGGGTGTGTGTTGTCAGCAATCCCTGCTAACTCTGACAGCAGAAACCTCCTTGACAGCTCATTCTTAGCACTCAGGCAGGAATCGGCTGCTTGACATGATTATCACCCTAAAGCTAGAGCTGGGAACTTCTGCCTTACCTGGTGTTCCCAACACTCATCTCCTGTTTTGTGTGCAAGAGGAGGAAGAAATCCCATTGTCCCTCATCCAGGTTTCCAGTTACATCAGACAGCAATTTGCTGGGCTGTGAAGAAGCCACTAGTGCCCATCTCACACAGGATACGGATACAGACCAGGGCACAAGGCAGCACAGAGGTGGCAAAGCTGGGAACAGAGGTACCTCATCCAAGGGAGCAAGGATAAATACCCCGAGCACAACTCCACAATGATGCTACTCTGTTTCCACTCCTGATTGAAACAAAACCATCATTCTCACAGCACTGCACCACACGCGAGTGAGCCAACAGAACACCCAGATGGAGAGCCAACTCTGACAACACTGGAGGAAAAAACCCTTTTTATACTCAAACAATCCCAACATAGCATTAAATGTAAAGTAGATCCCCAGCTTTGGACAGGCAGAAATGCAACACCAGCTCCTCACAAAGGTTGAAGATGTTTGCCCTGTACTGTTCATAAATAAATTACCTCTCATCAACAGAGTGGGCATACAAGTAAATCCAGGGCAAATCAGTGCCATCACAAAAATCTCAGCCTCTCCCCATGATCACCCACCTCCTGCAGTGCTCAGATCACTCCCTCCAGCCCCACTCAGTCACTGTATCCTCTGCACAGCTGCTGTCAGACCCCGGGTAAGTGGTGCTGTTTCCCCACTAGCTAGGGAACAGAAACAATTACTCCCTCCTTCTAAACCTGCAGTTAGATACAGGGGGAAAGGAATTTTTTACTACTAATGGGTTTCCCAATGTCCTTGTGACGGCCTGTGAAGTCATCACATCCTGCACCCCGAGGGAGTGCTCAGCACAGTAAGAGGAGCTGTGTCACCGTTCCCTAGCCCTGTCCCACAGCGCCTTTGCAGGGTTTTCTGCAAAGAATCCCAGAATTGTTAGGTCTGGAAGGGACCTCTGGAGATCATCCAGTCCAAACCCCTTGCCAAGGCAGTGTCACAGGAGTGCATGTGGGTTTGGGATGTCTTCAGAAAGGGAGACTCCACGACCTCCCTGGGCAGCCTGTTTCAGTGCTCTGCCACCCTCAATGTACAGAAGTTCTTCCTCACACTGAGGTGAAACCTCTTGTGTTTTAGTTTATAGCCACTGTTCCTTGTCCTGTTGCTGGGTACCACCAAAACCAGGCCGGCACCATCCTCCAAGAGCTCCGAGATGACCCACAGACACACTGTGCTGCTGGGAAACACCACAAGCTCCTCAGTCAGGGAAGGCAAAGGAGAAGCCATCAGCCACGAGCCAACAACTCGTCAGTGCAGCATGACCACGCTGTGTGGGCTACACAGTTGTCTGATGTGTTTCCTCACCCCTGGGAGCAGGAGCCTCCCACCCCAGCTCCCTCTGCGGGATCTTGTACCACCACTCAGGAACGGAGGCTATGACCCCGCCCATAGGGTGCTCCAACACAGGAGAGAAGGGAAAGGACACTCCCAAAGGAACATTTCTCATCTAATTCTGTCACCCAACAGGCAATGACCACAACCTGCTCTCCTGGGACTCCAAGCACCAGGGAACACCTGTGACTCTGCAGCTCTTCTAAGCCCTCAACTTGTGTGCCTGTCATCCTTGTCCCTGCTGCTTTTCCAGCACATCTAAGGTATTGGATCTTCCCCTAGCCATACAGCAGATTTTATTATTAGCACGTTATTATTATGTTTTATTAACACATTAGTAGCGATCTATGAAAGGCTGCAGGGAAATCCACCAGTGTCTCGATTATTTCATTTCACTGTGACATTGAAAAGCTGTTGGTAGAAACAAGGCTCACAGAGTCTGCCTGCAGACTCACCTTCCTGCTCCAAGTCCCAGCATTTCAGCTGTTCCTAATTGTAATTCTGTGTCTGCAAGAGGAGTTAGAATTACAGAATCACGGAATGATAAGGGGTTGGAAGGCACCTTAAAGACCACTCAGTTCCAACCCCCTGCCACGGGCAGGGACACCTTCCATTAGCCCAGGTTGATCAAGGCCTTTCCAACCTGGCGCTGGACACTCCCAGGCATGGGGCAGCCACAGCTTCCCTGCACAAGCTGTTCCAGCGCCTCACCGCCCTCAGAGGGAAGCACTTCTTACTAATATCTAACCTAAATTCTCCCTCTATCAATTTGTCCCATTGCCCCTTGTCCTGTCACTAGTTCCCGATGACCAGCCCCTCTCCGGCCCCCCTGTAGCCCCCTCAGACACTGGACGGTGCTGTGAGGTCTCCCCCGGGTGTCGCCAGGCCCGGGCCGGCCCCGGCCCCTCCGCAGCCATGGCAACGCCACGCACCCCGGCCTCCGCACGGAGCGGCACCCCCCGCGCCCTTCCCCCCCAACTCCCGGCCTCCGGCGCGCCCCGGGGGGGGGGAGCGGCCCCTCACCAGCTCCTTGGGCGGCTTCTCGGGGGTCTTCCCGAACAGCCCCATGGCGGCCGCACCGCCCGGCACTTCCGGGTTCCCCCACACGGCCGGGCCCCCCTCACTGCGCCTGCGCGGCCCCGCCCCTCGCCCCGCCCGCTGGCGCGCGCCGCCCGTCACGTGGCAGTGCACACGGCCCCGCCCCCTCGCCCCGCCTGTCACGTGGCAGTGCACACGGCCCCGCCCCCTCGCCCCGCCCGTCA
>JAWWEU010000125.1:69662142-69706836 GCA_035583155.1 Acropternis orthonyx
GCAGTGCACACGGCCCCGCCCCCTCGCCCCGCCCGTCACGTGGCGGTGCACACGGCGCGGCCCCGCGCGCGGGGGGCGGGAAAGCGCTGAGGGGAGCGGGAGGAGCGGGCGGTGTTTGTAACTTAGTCGTAGAACCGGTTTGGGTCGGAAGGTCGCTCTGAGGCCATCGAGTCCGGCCTGTATCCCAACGCCACCACGGCAACATCCAAGTCTTTCCTGAAACACCTCCGAGGGACGGTGACTCCCACCACCTGCCCCCTGGGCAGCCCAAGGCCTAATAACCCTTCCTGAGAAGGAATTCCTCCTGAAGTACAACCTGAGCCTCCTGCGGCGCAGCTTTGAGGCTGTGGCCACAGTTTGCCTGGAGTAAAAGCCTTTCCCCGGCCCGACTCCCCCCCTCCTGTCAGGGAGCTGTAGAGAGCGGTAAGGTCTCCCCTGAGCCACTTTTACTCCAGCCTGAACTCCCTCAGCCGCTCCCTACAGGACACGCACTCCAGAGCCCTCCCCTCTCTCGACCCGCTGCGGCACCTCAGGGACCTGTTGGTGCGAAGGTTCCCTCACACCGCGCCCCAGCCCTTCCCATCCTTGTGGATGCCCCACAGCAGATCCGGAGGGAGAGGTCACAGGGGTCAGTGCCCACCTCGCCCCCGCCTTTGCTCCTTGGGAGATACCCCACGAGCCAGGCCTGGCTCGTGTCCGCCCTCCGCCCCCGCCGGGCCCAAACGAAGGCACAGCGTGGAGCTCCGGCGAGTCATTGCATTTCCGCACGCCCCGGTGCACAGGCTGAGACACGCAGGACTGGAAAGAAATAACTGATGCACAGAAGGAGTGCTAAAGCTTAGGAAGAAAAAAGTGCCATTGAGTTAATCTAATACCTTACAATTATACTTACCCTCATTATTTAATTACCAGAGAAAGACATTTTAATACAGTTATAAAAATGTAGAGTTTCATCTTTGTCTTTTTTCCTTCCAAAATCTAATGCAGAACGACGGTCTAAACAAGGTTTGTAAAGGGGAACTCTCGTTCTGGACTGGACACCGTCCGTGGGAATTGCTGAAATTGAGACTGGCAAAGACCTTCAGAGATGATTTAAACGCACCCTCTGTCACAGCAGCACAAAGCGGCCGGTCACCCTCATTAAACCCTCTGAAATCAGTAACCTCATCTCAGCCATTTGCCATTTTCTCGTTGCAGTTCGTCTCCAGCTTCCAGGCACGAGATGTCAGAGAACAAAACACCACTTTCGGGAATGTTTAGCGTCTCAGTTAAGACACTTCGCAAGTACCAGCACAGCCCAGCCCTGCGAGGCAAAACACGAGACCAGGGAAACTGCTGACCTTGTTACAGGCACAGTCTTTGCTCCGTTCTCCGTATGTTAAAACTGTCAACACGTTGCGGAAGGGCTGTCTGAGATCCTGCACTCGGTAGAAAACAATGTTACTTGGATGCTTGTGCTGCTACTGACAGGAGCATTTCATAAAATAAACACATCCAACTGCTTTTTCTTTCCTGCTGGGAGTCCCAATACACTACACCAGCTGCTGTAGATTCTGAAACAGATGCATCACCAGGAACTGGATCACAACAGTTTATATAACCCAGACATGAGGGGACTGCAAAGCTACCTACTGGTCATAATTACCTGCTCTTATGGATGCGCTCTCAGTGGCTCTCCTGCTAATTAAACAGCAGTTTGGGGCATCCATCAAAAGAATTGCAGGAGCAGAGCAGCAGAGGTCATTAAAACAAGTTCTTCGGCTGAAACAGGTGCGCAGGAAGGTTTGCAAACAAGGCTGAGCCCGTTCACAGGAGCGGAGCTGCACCGTGTGCGAGGGTGAGGAGGAGAGCCTTCAGCAGCAGAGCCGCCCTCCACAAGCACCCAGTGCCCCGAGGACACAGCGCTGCTCCAGCTTTGCACTCACAGCGTTTGGCAAATTGCCGAGGTACCGGTAAAAAGGGCTACAGTGGGCTGTCATCCAGTGGCTCGCTTGTGTAGGGCAGCACCTCGGCTACAGCCTTATTTATACTCCCAGAAATTCTCTCCCCCTTTCCCCTGGCAAGGCCTCATTTCAGTGCAGGTTTCAAGACAGTCCTGAAACAAGGCGGATTTCAGCTACTCACGACAAGCACATACGCCACACTGCCGCACAGATTGGAAGCAGAAATGATCTTTGCCCTCATTATGCCTCTCCGCTGCTCTGCCGAGGCTGTAATGACAGACAGGACATGTACTGGCAGCCCTCAACTGGAATAAAAATGACTTTCTGGACCACGGGAGAGTTGCTGATACTATGCCCCTTCCACCTCCCTGCTTCAGTGCTGCCATGGGAAAAAGGAAATGAGAGAGGACTAAGACTCACAATTAAAAACAGTTCTTCTGATAATTACATAAATATCCTCTTGGGAGCACACCTGGTGACAGGATCCATGAAACATTTGTTAATAAAAACAACAAAGCCCAGGTACCCTAGACAGATAAAACAAGGCCAGCAGCATTATGAACACCAGCCTCCCAACAGCCATCCCAAGAGATGGATTGTAACTGCAAGAGTGATCTGTGCTTGTATTTCCTATTATCATTTTTATTTCATTATCCTCCTTTCACACCACATGGGCAAGAGCTAAGAAAAATAAAAGAATGAGACAACTGAAAACACCTTTCTAGTTTGGCCTTTTCTTCTGCTTGGATCATCATCTGCTCTTCCCCTCAACACCCTCAAACACCTTTTTCTTTTCAACCACCATTTCCTCTGTTCTTTTTAGCCAGATGACTTCTGAAAGGTACAACCAAACCCACAGTTTCACACTGGAATGTAAAGAAAACAACAGGCTCAATTTTTTTTTTATGGCATCGAAGAACTATCAAAGAAATCAGAAACAACTTCAAAATAGCAGCACAGTTGGAATCTCACAATTTTTACCTTTACAAGCCACTTTTGTCACTGCATGACAATATTCTGCTCCTGCATCACAGTTTGTTGCTTTGAGGCTGTAGAGGCAGTGCCCTAAAGGCTTCCTACAAATCTGCAAATGAGAGTGCTGGAGAGACAGCTGCTAGAAGAGGTCTCCATCTGGAAAAGCAGTTTGGAGTCAACTGAAAATCCACTGGTCAGAGAAACACCTCAACACAGCAGACTTATGAAGGAAGTATTTCCCAGTGGAACACCACTGCCTTCTGCATGGCCAGTGGCTAGCCATGGAGCAATGAATTCCTGCATCACTAGGAGATGATTTATTAGTCACAGAAGTTGTGTTATATTTTTATTGTCTTCACAGATAAATCAGGCCAGCAAGACATCCGTAACCATACACACAAAATATTTATCAAAACAATTAACATTACAAATCTCCTTTTAAAATAATTTATTTCACTGATTTCTTTTTAAATGGTAGTGTCTTACAACATACATTATTCAACAAAGATGTGCTGAACAGACTCTAAAATAAGAAACACTTAAATTAAGCAATTGTCTCTGATTAGAATTTTGATTTCACCCACATCCTAACCTGTAAACGTTTGCTGGAATACACTTCTGTTGTAGGCTTGATTTTTGTGCTTACAAAAACAGCATCAAGTTTCCAGATGTTGAAAAGAACAAGTTATTGTACGGTAAGTTTGCATTCAGTTCAACATACAAGGCAACCAAACAATTCTGTCGTTAACGTTAGCATCATGTATATTTTAATTCACTGCACTAACATTTAAACTAAAACTTCAAAACCACATAATCTCTTAAGTGACTAACATTTAAAAGGCAAGCAGTAATATCTCGAAAGCTTACGAAGGACATGGGCACACAGCTAAGATGGGGGGTCACTTGACAAAGGCTGCGGGTGTGTGTATGGCTGCTTTTTTTTGTAGGAAGCCCACCTGCAGACGGGGCAGCAGTGCCGCCCCCCGGCCAGCCACATCACGATGCAATTCTGGTGGAACACGTGGCCGCACGGCAGGCCCATGAGCAGGCAGCCGCTCTTGAAATTCTCTAGACACACCACACATTCCGTACAGTGCAACATCCCGGCAGGCCAGGCTGACCAGTCTGGCTCCATGTCACCCGCGGAGCTGTACGAGCTGTAGGACCTTGCTTTCCGCCCGCACGGCTCACGATGACAATATCTGTTGGCACAGGGACAGGGCTCAGCGCTGCACCGACGCTCTCCTTCACTGCACCTGTGAAACGTGCTCAGCTCATCGTCCTCCGAGGCTTCTCTGTCGCTGCTGAACACCTCTTTATTTTCACTGTCAGAGTCACTCTCGCTGTCTGGAAAGGTTTCCAGCATCTCCTCATCAGAATGGGTGCCAAGGCATTTAAACCTCCACATTGGTAAGTTTTTTATATAATCGGTTGGTATCAGAGGGTGAAGCCAGAGATCGGGGAAGGCCAACCGCTCCAAGAACAAATCCGGGTCTTCATCCCAATCCGAGTCAAAAGGAAAGTGTTGAAAAGAAGCAATAGGATGAAACAAGTAGCTGGTGTACCAGTCCCACAGGCTCGACAGCCACTCCAGATTATTAGCGTTTACTTCATCCGTGTTGTTATTGCGTCTTCGCTTCTTCTCAAAGTAATCAATTAGTAAACCATGACCAAGGTACGTGCTGAGGAAGAGGGCTGGATGTGAAGAGTAGAACATCCAATCGGCTCTCACCCAAGAAGCCAAAGTAGTGGTGTTGGAGTACCTGAAGAGTTTTAAGCTGTACTCATAAAAGCTGTCTAGGTAGGGTAGTTGCAAAAAACCTAACACTGGTAGCCAGGAAATAATTAATAGTGAATTATACGTTCCTAAAGTGCTTATAAGAACCACAAAACGCTTTATAGTGGCGCCTTGTGTAATAAACAGGTCCATCCAAGCCATCAGATTAACCAAAACTAAGCTTAAAACAAATAAATCGTTAACTTCTGGTTGTAATGAGCGCAAAAAGGAATCCATGGCACGCAGTGATATAAATTCACCAGTGTTATTTCCATACCTGTAAATCCCCTCAGGAGTCCTAAGTATGTACGATGGGGTCTTGTAGATACCAATTTCTGCCATGTAGCTTTTATTGTCCCAGTTTTCCACGTTCACAAAAATAAACTCTACTCTTCCAGTAAACTTTACACTGAGCGCAGAGAAGAACGCCGGGGGCTGGTCGAGGTTGGCAAACAGGTATATTTTCACCCGGTACTGGTCACTTTTGTTCCATTCTTCTTTTAAGTGCTCAGAGTTGTAGATGGTTTTGATCCGAGAAGCAGCGTGGGCTGTGATCCATTTGAAAATGTGCTCCACTTCGATCCTGCGCCCGCTGTATTCCTTAAGCATGACCTTTCCCTTGGAGGTACTGGTTTGAGGAACTGACATGATGAGCGTGGATTTCAGCCAACCCCTCCTCTTGCAGTATCTACAAAGAAAACAGCAGGTTAGATCACAGAGTTTCACAAGCCTGCAGCCGAGTCTCTAAATCTCTGTTCTGAGCCCAAAAACGAGATATGCTGAGCATCTGGTCTGTTCTGACACTCACACATGTCCAATTCCTACTAGGGCCATTTTGATAGGGTGCAGACAGGCCCAGGGGTGAGGTGAGAGAGCTCGCCACAAACCAGTGCAGCAGGAAGCAGACACATTCCACTGGGTTATCTGGGCTGAAACACTATCCACACTATCCGGAATGCAGATGGGATGAACCCCAAATCCACAGCTAAAAGAGGTTCTTCATGGCTGAACCCCGTAACTATGAGATGAATCTGATGACTCAGAAGATCCCTTCTCTCGTGCATCTTTCCTACCAGTATCACTACATCCACTTTATCTAGTCCTCCTTTTAGGAAATGCCTGACAAGTTTCAACAATCAAAGCCTGACAGCCAAAAGGCACACAAACTGTCTCTGAGAACCCTGCATGTGGAAATTGGGACCACCAGCCTCACTCACCACCCATGTTACCCCACACCCTCTCTGGTTTTGGTCTGTCAACACATGTTTGGACAATTACAAATCCCCACTTAAAGAATCTGAACGTGACATTTTCAGAAGCTGTAAGATATTACCCTGCTGATAAACGTACCCTGACTACTGCAGCGTGTAGTGTTCTTCTGAATTTCAGCTCCAACCTGATGAAAACTATTCATGAGGGTTTACTCAACATTTCTTGCATTAAAAAAAAATGAATTAATTTAAAACATAGTATTTGATCAGAACATTACAACTACTTAGGAGCTGTGCAAAGAGAAACACTGCCAAATTTTTAAGATGTTCAAATACCAGCATTTTGATTATACAAGATTATTTTGCATAAGCACTACAAAGCCTAAGAATTTCCTCTCATGATTAACGCTGAGATTTCTGTAAACATTTAGGACTTAAACTGTGTAAGACGTGCGTATCCATACATGCCACTGGAATCTTCAACAAAGTCTCCTGTCATGTAAAGCAAATGCTTCCAACAAAATGTTGAAAAAAACCCTCTTTTTACAGCAGCAGAGAATTATTAATAGCTCCTTTGGCTCTGCTCTTCTTCCTTGTTTGAAATCACATGCAAACACAGTGACTCCTGCACTGCACACTGTATGTTGTCCAAGGGTGTGCACCAGTTTATATATAAACACACATTTATCAGGAACAGGATTTGTCAGTAATTCTGGGAAGCAGGCACTGTTTGCAAGGTTCATGCTAACCTGTGTTTCCCCTTTCCAGATGGTGACACAACAACTCTACAACTGATATATTTGGCTTTGTCCTAAGCAAGCACAGTTCCCTGTCCCTGAATGCCTGGACTGTAAGGCCAAACTCTCCAGTTCATTCCTTTCCATTGCTGTGTTACACTCTCCATAGTCTGATCGTGCATTTCCCACATGATGCTTTAGGAAGCTGCAGAGCTGTGTTTATGAGGCTGATAAATAATGTAATGGAGGAATCTGAGTGGACTTTAGTAGAGATAAAAACATGAATAAAGCCACCTTCTGTCACAGCTCCTTTTACAACACAGCAAGCCCTGCTGCCAGAACACAACTGAGCCTTAAGATATTCTTGGGATTCAGATAATCCTCTGAGGATATACCTGGGGTCACTGGAACAGTTAAAAGTGCCGGTACGTATGCCGAATCTCGATACTTTCTTCACCATTTTCTCCCAGTGGACTTTACCCACCAGTGGGCTTCTGTCATTTGCTACGACCTGTTGCCAAAAGGAAATATTAGTTTAGTACCACAGTCAGTTTGCTTCCTGAAATAAAGAGCAAGTTCCATGAAAACAGAGAAGCTAGTCACGCTGGATGCTGCTTCCCCTTCTCTTAGGACAAAGAGTAGGTGTGTACAGCTGGAAATCACCCTAAATGTCTTTGGAGGGTGAAGCTCTAAGAGAGAAATGCAGTTTCTGCAGAAAGACAGAAGTGCATCATCATGTTACGTACCTGTTAAGATACTAAAATGGGTGGTAGTTAACAAAAACCTTGGGAAAATAACAAAACTATTATTAACCAGTTCATACTAGGGGAGAAAGGAAGAGGGTGCAGCAGGTTCCTCTTCACTGCAACAAAAAAAGACTATTATTTTATTACAATTCTCCATCAAAAGTTACAGCACACCAAAGAAATGTTGTCTCAAAGCAAGTAAAATGAGTCAGGACACATGTACCTGGTACCAGATTAAACTGCCACCAGCCATTCCTGAGCACTGGAAACTAGTGATTACACTCCCAGATAATGCCTAAAAACCCTGACTCCTTCCAGCTTTGCCAGTGACTCACTCTGTAACTTTATGTGACTGTTCCACCAACTCCAATGTCCCATCTGCCATTTCCCGATGATAATTCACTGTGACATATCCCAAGGTTTAATTTGTTCTAACCCAGTGTATTAAAGTCGTACTTCAGGTTACCTCGCCGTAAGCTTCTGCTGACACAGATGACACAGAAGCAGCACTCATCCCCCGACTTATAACTGTACAGGGGAGGGGAAAAAAATCCCACAAGAAAAGAAAACCCTGCCTGTGCCTGCAGTTGGCAGGTAATTTTGAATGACATGACTGATCATGCACTATTCCATGAGCCGTGACTTGATCTATTTTAGAAATGCCTCACATGCCTCTGCAGGCTTAATGGCAACCACTTTAAAAATACATTTTTAAATTAAATTTTGAAACTTCCATTTGTTAGATATTTGTTTAGCCACCATTAAACTTATCCCAACCGTCTCCTGATTTAATAACCTCAAATGTCAGCTTGCCCCTGGAAGTTTGTCTGTCACCATGATTAACAGTTCTTTGTGTACAGACCTGAGAAGTGCGTCTGGCCTTTGAGACTCAAAAATATTATCTGCTTTGTGGTAAGGAACATCCCTCTCAGAGACTTAAAATAAGGTAATTCACCAAGCAGCAGAACGTTCTAAGTAGGGAAACAAACTGAAGTCACAGATTACGCTCCCATTCCACTGGGCCCAAAATGTTTAAATAAAACCGGACGTGAACATCTAGGTAAGAACCTTTCAAGTTATTCTCAAAACACACGCATCACATAGAAAAGCCTTTTTGATTAGCTAAATGTAAACTTCAAGCACCAAGAGAACCAGCTGGGAAAACTGTTGTATTGCTGAGGCCTCTTTACATCACCCAATGTACAGAAGCAATTACTTTAGGTATTTCAAACATCTTCCTTTCATACACTTCAATTAAAAGAGACCAAATTCCTAAAGACACCTAAAAGCCAGAATATCCTCAGTGCTGCTACTGAGAGCATTGTTAATGTTATGTGCAGGAAGACAGATCCTGCTCACTGTTCCTTCTGTCTTGACAGTAAAATATTCACTTAGAGTGTCAAGAGAAGGAAATTTGTTGCAAATACGGTCGCCACTATGTTTTACTGTCATCTGGCTGTTTGTGCTGGGGGATTTTTTAATGCCAGTTTAATTCCTTTCCTATGAAAATGTTTCCTTTTGGCAGAAGTTATTTATGCTGAAGGACAATGACAGAGCTAGCAGCCTGTATTTTATAACTACATAGAGGAAGCCTACTGTGGTTCTGCACACTGAAGCCTTGTAAAATTTCTTGGGCTTGTGCTTTTTTATATCATTATGGAAAAAAAACCCAAGTAAACATGTCCATTGCAGCTGCTGCTTGCAGGCAACACCCACTTGCAGCACTGGGAGTTCACCACATGGAGGCAAGGACTTGTATTTTGGAAAGTAGTCATCACCTCTGCGGATGAGGGAGCCCAAGAAAACACTGCAGGCTAAGCAATCACAATGTAATTCAGTTTAAATTAAAAATAACCTGCAAACAAACACTTGCAACAGATTTTATTTAAGTGTGAATTTTGGTAAGTTAAGAAATGCAGCTTAAAAACCTGTGACTGAGGAGTCCAAGAATTTCAATGTGCAAGGGGCCTAGAAGTTCTTCAAGCCCATGGTGTTAAAGCTATCAGGATTTTACACTTCAAGGATGAAAAAAAAAGGTTGTCAAGTCCTGCACTTCTTCCAAGCAATCACTTCCAAAGAGATGTTAGAAATAGTTTGACAGTCTACAAGGATTTTAAAAAAAGGTCAAGAAGAAGAGTTATCAAAGAAAGATATGCAAGAAAAAAAAAGTAAGGAGAAATGAGCAATTCAACTTAGACTGTACAAAGACTATTACAAGCTGGACCTAAAGGTTCTTCAGTCATATGAATAGGAACAGAACTGGGGTAAAAGCAGCAGGATCACCATACAATGAAGAGAGGATAGAAATGTAAGATAATTTTCTTTTTGAAGTTAAATTAATGCTGTGACTCAGCTTTCAATGAAGAGGATATGGCTGGCCATGACCAGTTAGCAAATTCATGAGAAGAGACTGTGTCACCTGAAAGTGGAAACAAAATTCAAATAACTTAACACACTTAGACCAGAGTAAGCAGGAAACCTCCATCCCAGAACTGTAACACAAGCACACAGAATCACAGGAGAACCTGTGAAGATTTCTTATAACCCCCTGTCAGACTAATTCACATTTTGACAGGAGAACAACAAGTTAGTAGCTATATTTAAAAGCAAATGAAAAAAAAAAAAAATTCCCACCAGTTTGCTCTCAGTAGGATGCAAAACTACAGAACAAATTTTAAAGTTGCAGAAACAGTTGCATTTTCCACCCCATTCCAGCATGCAATTACTGAAGATGTGTCATTCCCGAGTGACAGCTAAACATCCATCTTTTCCTGGCGAAAAAGAACTGAGTTTCAAGAGAAAGGGAATGTAGTACCCTGTTTGTAGTTTGGTAGAGTATCATGAATTATACCACATGGAAAATCTGCATGAGAGCTAGAGATAAGCTTTCATAGTGAGTAAAAAAAAAAATAAGGTTTTAAAGTGAGCAAGAAATTGACCACAGTAAGAAGACATCAAAATGCCAGCAAGGTGCTAACAGACTTAATAGATTTACCTTAGAGCTCAGTTCAGCGGATATTCCTACTAATGCCCTTCCTGTGAGAACTTGAAGTCTCCCAAAGCCATTTGTAGATGACATAAAACTGGGAAGCACATCTATGTAGGAAAGAGGATTATAACGCCATGTGGGAAGAGCTGCACAAATCTTGTAATGCAGAGTGTCACACATGAAATTGAGTTCAATAATGAAGAGGACACTCGGGGAGTTCATCAGTCAGGAACAGCGATGGGAGGAAAAAGCTTGGGGCTATTAGTTGCTCCACAAGAAAACATGAGCCATCAATATTCACTGGCTGCAAAATAAGCAAAGCCCAGGGTATTTTATACCCAACAAACCAGACTGGTTGACTGACCCCACATGCTGGGAGGAGTGGGGCTGACATCAGGAGTCAGGGAAACTGAAGGACAATGTCAATTTATGCCCAATAGGAACCAATCAGCCATGAATACACCCAAGCCACAAGTCAGACACACACTCCAAGAAGAGAACAGTCAACAGGAATATTCAGACAACTTACAACATATGAGAGACAGTAGATGTTCCACAGTCTAGCAGAGACTAGCTCATCAAGAAGGTCCCTTTCAATCATACACTATTTAATGTTATAGAAATAAAGCCCAAGCTCATAGGAGAAGGTGTCTTTTAGGAGATCAGCCAGCACAGCTGAGGTACAAATCCTGTACATTTGGAGGAATACAAATCCTTCCAGTTTTTCTTATCATTAGCTATGTTCACAATCTGTAATGTATCACATGTCAGAGAGTGACAGGTAAGACAACGAGGGTAACTCAATTAATCCATTCATCATCTTAATGGGCTAAGAGAATCCAACAGGATCACAGTAAGTCTGTCATTTAACAACTTCACATCATGGAATAGATCTGCTCCCTAAACTACACCTAAAACAGGCCAGAGGACTGGCTCTGACTGCAGGGTCTGAATTACCATCTGTTATTTGAAATACTAAACTTCTTTAGTAGAAGAAGATGCTGGAGAGAGGGACAGGCCCTCACTGAGCCTCCACCCACAAACTTCCTCTGAAGTCTCAAACAGAAGTTTCTTCATACCCCATCTGTGAATCTGGGAGGACCACACCAGATCCCAAGAAGCCAGGAGATTCTCAGCCAATGACTGTGAAACACTGCAGGTTAAGTTATGCCACTGAGATGTGCAAAGTAAAACTGGAAAGATGGGGGTTTGGAAATCTGCTTTATTTCTACATGTTCTGATTGGGTTTTCTTGTTTAGTTTCCACAAATCCCAAAGAAGGTGGCTTCCAGGTGCCGCAGAAAACAAAATGCAAATAGAATTTGGCTAGGGACACACAATACTGAAATTGCTGAAATCCTGATGATTTCAACAGACATTTGAATAGGGAGCTTTTGCACTGAAAGAGTTCTCCTGACATTGAATTATACAGAATTATCCCAGAAGAGGTTAATCAAGAAAGTAATTAATAGAATAATTTTGATCTGTGTGTTAAAGCACTCATAGTTACGACATTAAAGAAGCAAACAGACTCGAGGAGCAAATACCCCAGGGACAGAAGGATACAAACACTTGGAAAAATAGGACAAAGTCAGCAAGGCACTTTGCCTCTTTTGCCTAACCTAAAACCAAAGTATATTGAGTAGGTGTGCCAATATTACAGCAGCTACTTCAGAACCATAATCAATCCAGCTGCACCTTAATTTCCAGTTATCATTAAGCATTTTCAAAGAAACAGACATTGTTAAAACACAAGTAAAAATATGACTGAAATTGAAGAGGGTCAAAGGAAACACAGCTGCTGTTGCCTTAGCTGTAACTGTAATATGCAGACTCCTCTTCAGGTACCCCTAAAGTACTTGAGCATGACATGATAGTGACCTCATTCAAGCATTCTCCTGCTTTCCATGCATTTAAATCAGGTCTTGTTCAATCTCTTTCACGCAGGTAGGTAGAGATCTCAAAACAGGCCACAGTAACAAATTTGGTCTCACTAAGTTCTGAAGCTCACTCCCAACTAAAAATGTTAAAATATCACAAAGCGTGAGAATGAGTCAGAGATGGGCAAATGTAGAACAAGCACTTCATGGTATTCCAGCTCTCATTATTTTAACCAATTCTAGCTGGGACACCAGGTGTCAGGAACACCTGCTCACACCAAGAGCACACAATTTTGAAAATTTGGTCTTACAGCTTAGCCACAAAGACGACGACTCCAAGTGCTCCTCACCTCTGGGCACTAGGGCACTGTGACAGGCTTTGAGCCCTCAGGAAGAGCAAAACCTATGAAGGAAGAGACACCATTCCCTGCTGCACACACACACACAGGGAGTTCTCTCAGGAGCAGTCAGTCCTCACCTGGCCTCAGCAAGTCACTCTCTGCATGAAGGGAATTGGGAAAAACTATGGTTTTGCCAAAGGCAAAACAGATTTCTAACTGATTTAATGAACTTGTAAGGTTGTATGTACATGAGACCTGTCAGTCTGGTTCAGCAGTTGCTAGTTTGAGACAGCCACAAACTCCTCGTGCCCGCGGAGGGTAAAGAAGCAGAGAAAGCCCAATACTGCTGTAAAGAGTTCATGCACGCTGGAGGATTTTCAGGGCTCCACAAAGATTCAAAGGTTTAAAAACTCTGGTCTACTAATTAACTAATTAATTCTTATGTGCTTCTCATAGAACCCTTTCTAATCAACTGCTATGTTGCAAACTGCACTCCCATAGATAAAAGAGAAGTAAAAATACTTGGACAATTCTCATTCGGAATACAATTAATTATAAATGGGCTGGTGAGTTATTTATTAAAAGCTTGGAAAAAAGCTCACTTATTCCAGAGAATGTCAATAAGTTTCTACATGACTGTCTGCACTTTTATTAACTCTGAGACATCTCACTCTGTTTATTATTTGTCACTGTGCTGATGGAAGTGATTTTCTGCATAATCGCTGTTTCCTAAGAACTCACAACTGGATCAGAATCAGTCCCTGTGGACTGAAGATATCTGAGGATCTTTTGCTTTTCTGAGAAAGAGATTTTGAGAAATCAGGTCAAAATAGGCAAAGACAAAGGACTACATCCATCATAGCACACAAAAATTAACCACCTCAAAATTACATATGGTTTCTCAAGGGAGGTGGGGTGATCTGTGCACTGATCTGAACAGCTCAGTTAAGCTGTCAGTTAAGTCAGAGTTTGCGAATAAATGAGCTTCTGTAATGAATTAACACCGGTACGCAGGCAACATGAGAACTATTATGTTCCAGCTGATGGGGTATTCTGCACCCTTGGCAGGATATGAAGCCTCTCAAGAAGGAAACTGAAAGTTAAAATCAGGTGTCCTGTGGTAAATGATCCTGAAGGGCTATTGGAAAAGACACAAATACTGAATGATGTATTTTAAACGAATGCAGTGTTTCTACTTCACTTCGTTTCAGTGAGAACAGCTGATCACTTGGCAAAACCCAAAAGGCAAATATGAAAATTACTCATCCTACATGCAAGCAAAAGAAAGAGGGAACAAACCACCACCACCAAAATGCTGTAGGCACATCCCCTGCTCTGTGACTACACTGCTTGAGCTAGAAGCTGAGATGCAGAGTAAGACTGCAGCATTTTATATCCATAATAATGGTCTTTGCACTTCAACCAGACATGATCAAAGTGTTTGTCCCCATAATTCAATGCCAGGAAGAAAGTTCCCTTTACTTCTCGCTACCACTATGCTACAGTAGAGACTTTAAAAATAAAAATATACATTAACTTAGATTGTAACTTCATTCAGAGAGGGTTTTTGTTTGTGAATCTTTTACTGTACGTTTTTAAAAAGTCTCAATGACTACGATATTGTTGGATCCTTTCTAGAAACTAACAAGAGAGCACAAGCCATGCCACAGTCTAGAGTAGTAAGAACATTCCATGTTCCTCCTCTACCAACAGAACCAGCTCCAGAAGCTACCACTCACCCTGCTTGCCAGCCAGAGCAGTGCACAGCAGCAGCTGGCAAGCGGGGAAAACAGCATAAAAGGAAAGGTGATGAGATCATGAGCTAATAGGAGAAAGAACATGCTGCTGTCTGTGGCTCTAGAGAGCTGCCACACAGGAGCTGTGAACAGCTACACTGGTAAACAAATTACCACTGACCAGGGATGCTTTGCATGTGGATTTCCAGAAAATAAGGAAACAAAGCCACAAACACTGATTCTTTGTGTATTGACTTCGACTGTCTTCAAGGAATTCATCTTGCTGACTGTAAATAATAAATTCACGTCTCAATTTGTGTCAAACACATCAAGAAGTAGTAATTGTTTCCTCTTTATCCTATGATTCTCTGCAGACAATGATGGCTATCATATTCCCAGCCTGTGCCACACCAGAAATTTCACGTACATGCACTGGAAAACAAAACTCATCTTCAGAGTCCCAGTGCTCCCATACAGCGTCATAAAGTGTTCAAAACCAACTCAACCGACAGCCACTGTGCCAGCTGAGCCAGAACTGCTCCTCTCCCTCTGCTCCTTCCCAGCAGCCCCCAGGAGACATCGATTCAGAATCAGGATCCTGAAAAGCATCTGGAGATCCTTCCTGCTTCCCAGCCAGCAGCAACAAACCAGGGCAATCCCTGACCTTGCCTGTGGTCACCAAACCCATCCTCACTCTCCACTGTCCCCTGCCTAAATCATCGAGCTGATTAATTAGCTGTAAAGTTTCCACAGGATGCCTAAGGGTGAAGGAGGATGGGCAAGGGTGGGAATCAAGAGTTAGAATAGGGAAGTGATGGTAAAAAACAGCTCTGCAGGGATAAGGCCTAAGAAAAGAGCATGGGAAAACTGTGAAAGGACATGAAGAATCCAGCACAGGACTTAACCAGGCAGAGTTATGGTGGGGAACGGAGGAAATGAAAACTCAAAAGTGATGAAAACTCAAGAAGCAAAAATGAAAAATAGCAATTTGACATGTCTTGTGGTTTTTACTGTAGAGAAACAGACAAATAGTGTTCAGCAAGTAAATTTTTCAGTAAATTCCACTAATTCTTTTTTCCACAGCTATTGTGACCAACTGAATAGCTGTGCAAATATTCCCAGAATGATGACAACATTCATCACATTAGAAATATCAAAGCACAGCCTATCTGATCTGCTATTAGTATGCTAGTGGAAAATGTATTACAAGTAAAATTCTGCAAGCAACAGAGAACTACCATATTTTACCCTTTTGAGCTGTATGGGGAGGAGAGAGGGTTTTTCACAGCATATTCATGCTTGTATTTGTCAACTAGGTTGGAGACATGTAAACTTCCTTTCAATGCCCTCCCTCTGCCTGAAGAATGCCCTCTTGCACGATTTAAACCTCAAACTTGAATTCAATAAACTGTAAATACATCCTTTCCAAAACACAACTGCCATTTCTCGTCTGAAGGTAATCTGTCCTCTCACTGTCTATTCTGGGGTGAAGTCTGATGTGGTGACAGTGCAGGTTTAATAAAGAGATTTTCAAGATTTGATGACTTCCTATTAAATAGAAAACATGAAGTGAGACCAGACAAACCAGGTGGGAGCTGTCAACTGAACAATTCATTGCCTGGTGTGGCTGTTAGCAGGGAACTTATGCCTTTAATAAAAAAACCCTCTTATCAACAGAGAAGCTGATGCAGAAAATAATTTCTACATTTTGGTCTAGTTTACTTACGTTTTCAGGATTGATGATGAATTGTTTCAGAATCCTACTTGCAAAGGTCTTTCTTTGCCTAAGTAGTCTCTTATTTTCATGCCCTTCTCTTTTCCTGGAGGAGCACGCTCCAAAACTGGCGGACCCACCACATCTGGGAGAAGGTTACTTTAAGCCCCTGGAGTGTGTTTTAAAAGCCTGGGAAGCTAAGCCTGGGAAGGAGCACACTGAGATCGTGCCTTTGTGAAAAGCCAACAGAGATTTTACAAGGGCTCTAAGCCCCTTAGGTAAACAGAAACTGGTTGGGTGTGAGCAGCGCAATTCAGCCAGAAGGAAGAGCAGCACCAGAAGCACCTCTCCTGTGTCAGCTGGGAGCATCCGTGCTAATGCACCTACTTCACACATTACACAGACTCTCACAATACCAGGGCCAAGGACTTGCACAGTCTGTGTACTCAAGTGTGTTCTGCTTTGCTTGTTTTCTGGTTCTAAAGTGCCTGCTTTTTAAAAAACAATCCACAGAATAACAGAGGTTTTTTTCTTCCTCTCTGGATAGGAACTCTGGCAGTTCCAACCTTTCTTCTTTTTTTTTTTTTTTAACAGATTTATTCCTCTATTCCTTATCTCCTGGATGTAGTTTATCACCATCTCTCTGTTACACATTTTTACAACTAGTTAACTACCCTCATAAACTCCTCCTTTGAAACATACTTTGGGTGTGATAAATATATAAAAATAAACGATTAAAGTTCTATACCTGTACCAGCCAGATCCCATCTTTTGTGTCTTCTACAAGCTCATAGAAGTGCATTTCACCACTAAAGTTTGTACTGGAAACCGATTCAGAGGCCTCTTCCTCCTTGAGAGCTGAATAAAGCTCTCCTTCCATGAGGTCTCCTGAAAAAGAGACAATTGGAGAAACTCAATTAAAAATGCACTCCAGAAAGATCACAAATTCTAGTAACAGTTTAACTTTGCATGGTTGCTCAGAGAGCCTTTTCAGTACAAAGGTAGCTAAACTTTAAAGTTATTATAATTCCATCTCCAGTGACATGACTACGAACAGTATGATTTCATCTGTCAGACCACAAAAGACATGAATGCTCCTGCTTCTCATTACACAGAGGTACCACACAGGCAACCAAGCACACAAAGGAATAAAAGAACACCTTCTAAGCCTCATTCTCTGCAAATAACAACGTTCAGTGGCTGAGAGCAATTTTAGTTGATGCACCTTTGCTTTCATTTCATGGGATAGCAGTTTCGCAGCAAGCAACACTGATAATTCAAACAGACTCACAGAATTTTAATCAATAATTTTGTACCAAAACTCATTGTTGATTGTCTCACTGCGAGTAAGAATCTCAGGCAGAATAATTTAGCTGTTGGCTTCTGTTTGCACAGTTGGGAAAAGTTCCCATGAACTCAAATAGCAGTGATGTAAAGAGCTCACGGTAAAATCATCTGATAATGTTTCCTTCATAATCTCATTTCCTTCTCATGTTTTGTTTCACAATCATTACTAACACTATTAATGACAACTAGCATTCTAGTAACTAATCTATTAAGCTTTAAGAAATGAAGTCTTGTCCAAAAGCACTGTTTCTTTCAAAATATAAAAATAAGCATAACAGCTGAAACCCTTGAGGGGCTTCCAAAAGTATTCATAAAATGTAGAGGAAAGGAAAAGGAAAAAAAAAAAGAAGAAAAACCAAACCAACAAACCACAACCAATCACGGAAAAATGCTGCAAAGCCTGTTGGTATGAGAAGTGTTTCCAATGACATTTGAAGAAGTTGGTTAATACAGTTTGTTTGGAGTTAAACACTTCCCAGCAGCGTATGCAACCCAAACATCGTGACATCATAAAAGTACCTGACAGCCAAGGAGTGAAAGTGATTGGAAACAAAAGTGAAAGCACCTACTGCTTTTTTTTTTTATTTTTGCTTTTTACTGTTGCAGAAGCAAAGCCCAAAAAAAAACCCATAAAAACATAAATAAACAATGAACAATAACAGCAAATTAGACTTAAACACCCAGAATTAATATCAATTATTTAAACCAGCATTTTTAAAGTTATTTTAACGTACTCACTGCATCCATCCAAATCCTTCTCCCTTTCTGTCCAGACACTAGAGACCCTCACTGCCTATCCTGACTGCTGGGATTTCTCTCCCTCCTGGATCAGCAGCCCTTCGATTATCGATTTAAAAAAGCAGCTACCCACATTCTCCTGCTTGGCTGGCACTACAGCTCTCACATCAGCCCCCTCTCCCGGCCCCCGGGGCCAGCTCCCCCCGGCTCCGGGCAGCATCCTTACTTTCAGCACACTTATGCCACTCCTCGCATCTCTTCACCCCCCCAGGAAGTCCACCTCCTTCACCTGGCTTTCCCTACTTTCCCAAACGCCTCCCTGCTTCTTGGTTTGGTTTTTATTTTTTTTCCCCAGGCTATTTTTTGACGCATGTAGGATCTAGTTCTGCTCCCCTCCTATAAAACCACCCCGCCCCTGGGTACCCATCGCTTGGCCGCGACACGACCGCGTTCCCCGGGCCCATCCTGGCGGCCGTTCCTGCAGCAATCCCGGCCATGGGGCCGGGAATACCGGGAGCGGCGCCGGCCCCGGTCACAGTGCAGCGGGCAGTGCCCTGCTGCAGCTATCGGAGCTCTCCCCTCCTCGCCTGTCGCGGCGGGCGACACTCGCTCCCGCCTGTGCCGCCCTCGGAGCCCAGGGGGAAAGGAAGGAAGGGGAGGGAGGGGGAAGGTTCCCTGCTGTGCCCCATCCAGCGCAGGCCTCTCCCCCCTCGCTGCCCGGCCTCCCCCCGCCCGATCCCCCCCGGCCGCAGGGTCCGGCTCGCTGCCATCCCAAGGGCGCCCCGAGCCCCGCCGGGGTGGCCGGGCACACACACACGCACACACCCACCCACACACACCTCCGTGTGTCCCTCCGTCCCCTACCCGGGGTCACGGCGTACCTGACTTCTGCACCAGCTCCCGCACATCCTTCTTCTCGGGCAGCCCCGAGTGCCCCAGCCCGCGGCACTCCAGGATAGTCCGCAGCTTCCTGAAGCTCAGCGCCACCGGGTCCACCAGCTGCGTGGCGAGGAAGCCGCTCTCGTACCACGCCACGGCCTCGAACACCCGGGCCAGCACGAACAGCGCCAGGAAGTAGAGCAGCAGGCAGCACAGCTTCACCCACATCTTCCCAGGCGCGCCGAGCCGAGGCCGGGCTGGGCTGGGCTGGGCTGGGCAAGGCTGGGAGGGAGCGGGGGCTGTCAAGGGAGCGGGGCCGCGGCCCCCCCGCCGCCCGCCCGCCGCTATCCCCGCCCCGGCGGAGCCGCGGAGACATAACAATGACGTGCGCGCCCGCACCGCCCCCTTACCCGCCTGACCCGGCCCCTTTTACCCCTTCTCCTTCCCCGCTACCCCGCCGTGATTCAGCACAGTGGCCCGACCCCGGCCTCGAAGAAAACAACGCAGAAATACCTCGGAGATCGGGGAGGGAAAGGGGGCAGGGCCCGACCCCGACGCACGCGGCTCCCGAGGAGAAAAATATTTACAAAGCCAGAACTGGGCCGGTCTGTTCTGACAGCTTAGTGGACAGAGGCAATTTGGGTTCGGGCTGCTTGGTGCAGGGATGATCCCTCTGCTCCTCATTCCCGCAGGCTAGCCCTGCTCCCGGCCCTGATTCCAGCCTTGATCCCAGCCCTGCTCCCAGCCCTGCTCCCGGCCCTCGGCTGGCTCCAAGCCGGATTCCACAGTGAGCTCCATCTGCACAGGTCGGGAGTCGGACCCTGCAGCTCTGCCTTGGCACTCGGGCGCCGGGAGCCTGTGCCAAAGCCGAGTGCAACCTGTGAGCACCACCCGACTCCTGACACGGGTTTAAGCCGGGTTTGTGCCCGCACTGGAAGCGTTTGGAGCACAGAGTGGATCCTCCTTCAAGGGGATCCCCAAAGAACCAGCCCAGGCTGCACAAGGACCCTAGGGCTGCAAAGATACGATTTAGCCTGCTACAAAAAGCATGCTAAAATCGAGCTGCTGCGCTGACATGAAGGCTCTCCTCTGAAGGAAACTCAACATTGCTTTTGTGTGTTTAGTTATTTTAGGAATCCATAATTTGCATGAAAATTGGCAGCTCATAGAGATGAGCACAAAAATAGCACAGCTTAATTTTAAAAATACTGACAACCCCCCCAGAGTGTACACGTGGTAATTCTGTACTATCAATTTTCAAAAGGCACACTAATATTGATCTGGAAAAGGCATTTGAATTGCTGTGCCACTCAGAGCCTTTAAAACACATTTAGAGGGTTCTCAGCATGCTGACATGATTTAAAAAAAACCCCACCCAACGCAGGTTCAGCCTGTTTTGTCACAGAGCCACCACAGCCTCGTCAAGAAGAAAAATCATGACGTTGTGTTCTTAAGGAATGGGCTCGTTTTGGTTCCTGAAAGGGGACGAGCAAAGGGATTGCAGACCTTATGGGTTGGTAAATACTGTGCCTTGCACTGAACGTTGTGTACGACTTTATTCTTATGCATTTTTATGTGGAAAATATGAGTGGACTGCAAATCTGTCCCTGCTGATGCTGGTCAAGGAAATACAAAGGGATTTCTGCAGCTCCACTGGGTCTGCAGTGAGCTTCTGGTGGCAGGTCCAGCTGGGACAGAAGGTACTAAATGCACACCCGGGTGAGGTGCTGCTCTCCTTCTCAGCCACTGCAGCTCGGGAAGCTCCTGCAGCAAAATCCAGGGCCCATTCCCTGATGAGCAGGCGGCAAAGCATCAATAAGATGAATCCTTCCCCCCTGGCAAAATACAAGGGAGTGGCTTTGTCCTGCAGCTGGTGGAACCAGGGGACACTCAACAAAACACACACTCCCATCACCTGTCAGAGGGCCCCAGGCAGGCTCTGAGCTCTGCACTGCTCCAGGAACAAGGTTCTTCAAAAGTTTTGTGAAGGCCCATTGCTTTGGTCACACATGCAAGAAGTTGCCTGATTTCTCTACCTTTTGTTTCAAGGGAGTGTGAAGTGACTCCCACCCGTGTGAAGGGATGGGTGGGAGTTACATTGTTTGAAAAGGAACTTTGTATATTTAACTTTAGTTAGAAAACATTGCTGGGGTTTTTGTTTTGTTGGTTTGTTTTTCAAGAGCCCCACGGACCTCTCTCCACCCGATCCTTGTGTTTCTCCCCCGAAAGTCCTTGGGGGATGCCCTCGCTTCCCCCGGCAGGAAAGCACCTCCCAATTACAGGTCTCCGCTCACAGCTGAGCTATTTGCAACCCCGCCTGCTTGGGGAGCTGTCACCGGTGTGTCACTTCCCAACGCTCACGGGCTGAGCTAAATCCGTCCCTAACGTTCCCCAGTGGTAACTGCTGACAAGGCCCCTGCAGAGACAAAGCCAATCATCTGCCAGAACTCAAAACCCTGGAGTCGTGTCAGGAAACTACAAACGATGTTTCGAGCCACTACTCGAAACTCCCCCCAGAACAACCCAAAACAAAGCAGCTGCCAGCACAGAAACACCGGGGTGACAGGATGGGCCGGGGCAGAGCTGCAAATGAGGAACAAGAACTGCAGGTGATGAGTTCACCAAAGGCCTGGCAGAGCAAAGCCAAACGGATCCGGTGTCTCTTCCACACTCTCTGGTTCTCTTTTCCCTCCCCCCCTTTCCATCCCTGGTGCACTAAGCTGATCCTATGAGAAAACGTTCTGTTTTCTAGATGCACCTGTCATTTGGTTTCTGTGCAGACATGTCACCTGCAAACAATCTTTCAGGGAGTTTTAATTATCTGGAAAAATCTAAATATCCTAACAGTGAATTAAAATGCATTTGGGCTGAACACAAAAATGACACATGCTGACATTTTTAAAGACCCCAGGGTTAACACTACTAATTAACAGCATTCAACAGCCATCAGTCAGCCAGTTTTATGCTCACAGAGCAAATATTACAGATGTGAAGATAATGGGGAACATAAATTCCACCTTTAAACAAAACCCCAAAACACAGATCTGCTTTTAAATAATTCTGGCAGCAGAAGTATTTTTACTATGATTTACAAGCAAATTAGTCCACATCCTGAGAACTGGGACAGCCACCTTCCCTTGTCAGGCAGCCAAACCTGCAGTCTTTTTATCTGCTGCCCCTTGATAAATGGCAAGGATTCCCTCTCCTCCCCCATCCTCTTCCAAGAGCAGTTGCTGACTACACAGCCTGGGAATACAGACAATAATCTACTTTTCAGATTCTATGGGGAATATTTAGAAGTCAGTAAAACCAAGGATTTAAAAATTTTAATTCAAACCTTTATCACCTTAAAATACTTTTTTTTTTAAAATCAAGATACAGTTCAGCAAACTGACTTGGAATGACCCAAAACGCATTTTTCCTAAGAGCCAACTCTGTAAATTCAGTTTACTTCAATGACAGGAGCTGGACCTCAATGATCCTAGTGTGTCCCTTCCAACTCAGGATATTCTGTGACTCTATGAATTGTTAAGGTACATCTTAATATGTTTTTATGTGTGATATGAAACTGTGACTCCTTGTCATTCTGTGAATATTAAATAAACCAATAACCCTGCATAAGAGTCTCCAAGCAAGACAGCAGCAGCCCAGGCACTGTTGTGGTGTGAGTGAACATCACGTTTCCTGCTATGTACGAGTGGCCAAAGGGAAGTAGACTTAGAGGTGTGATCCTGTAACCAGCACTTGACACCTCAGCCAAAGCCGGGGCTGCTTAATCATGGAACAGTTTGGGTTGGGAGGGGCCTTAGCGACAATCCAGTTCCACCCCCCGCCTTTTGGGTGAGGCAATCCCGGTGACCTGGTGGTGATTCACGCAGGAATTCGGGGAGGTTCTGAAGCCCAACCCCCCTGCTCAGGGTCAGGTGAGACACTCGAGCAGGTGCTCAGGGCTTTTTAGAGCCGCAGCTGCGTCTCATCATCACCCCTTGTGGCAACTTGATTTGCCTAAACACGGAGTGATTAACAGCACAGAAATGGACACCAATCAAGGACAAACCAATTTACAGGAACAGAACAGATTAATTAAAGCTTCCAATACAAGACACTTCCCCTACACCCCCAGGTAGTTCGTATTTTATATTTATGTAACAGGGAAAAAACTATTTGTTGCCCCCTGGAGAAGGTAAGGTCTATTTAATGTCCTAAATAAATAAATAAATGAGACCTTACTTGAGTATGCTGAGATGAGCAAGGAGCCCACAGCAGCAGAAAACTTCACTAATTAAACCACTGTGCTGATGACCAATGAAACCAGAAGACTCGTGCATGTGTTTAAACATGATTTGTCATTAAAACCCATCCAGTTCTATTCCCCTGCCACGGGCAGGGACACCTTCTACCAGCCCAGGTTGCTCCAAGCCCCATCCAACCTGGCCTTGGACACTTCCAGGGATGGGGCAGCCACAGCTTCCCTGGGCAACCTGTGCCAGGGCCTCACCATCCTCACAGGGAAGAATTTTTTCCTAATAGCTAATCTAACCCTACTCAATTTGAAACCATTCCCCCTTGTCCTGTCACTATATGCCCTTGTAAACAGCCTTGCCCCATCTTTGCTGTAAATTCCCTTCAGGTACTGGAAGGCTCAAATTTTTCCCCGGAGCCTTCCCTTTTCCAGGGTGGGCAACCCCAATTCTCTCAGCCTTTCCTCACAGGACAAGTGCTCCCTCTGATCTGCCCGGCGGCCTCCTCTGAAGTTGGTGTTCACCAGGTGGAATCCGAGCCGCGACATTTCCTTGAGCACATTTTTACCGGACGCCGCCAGGCCAGCCTTTGAGTGAACACCAAACCTTTACCGACCAATTAACAACCCCAATGACGGGCCAAACGCTCCGCTCCCGGCACTCCGGGCTCCCGGAGTTGTTTCAGAGCCGCTGCTCGGTGTCACTTGTGCCATGTCTACGGCGGCTTCCAGACGTGCTCCCGGGTGGGAAGGAACCCCCTGTCCCCTGAGTGCCACCCCAGCACTGACACCACTCCCACCGCCCCGTCCTGAGCCGCTCCCCGACCCCGGGGGTGGCACAGCCGGACCCCCAGAGCCGCAGTAGCCGCTCCCCGACCCCGGGGGTCACAAAGCGGACCCCGAGGGTGCCACAGCCCGGCCCCGACACCCACAGAAACCACCCGAACCCACCGAGGCCTCCCCGGGCCCGGCGAGCCCCCTCAGGCCTGGCCGTCGCCATGGCAACGCCGCCAGCGAGGTCCCCGCACCGGGCTGCCCGCACCGCTGCCTGACCCGCCACACGCCCTCGGGCTGGCTCCGCGCGGCGCCGCCCAGACCGGGCAGGCCTTCCCGAAGGCACCGGGAGCACCGGGAGGAGCGGCGGGCGCGGAGCGGGGGCTGGCTGAGTGGGGAGGGAAAAAAAAAAACGGGGGAAAACCCACAACAAACCGCACCCCCTGCGGGGGGCGGGGCTGTGCGCGGCGCTGCCTGCGCGGAGCGGCGCGAGGTCCCCGCGTGCCCGCGGCGGTGCCTGCGCGGAAGTGCGGCGGGAGCGGGGCCGGGTCCGGCCGGGGCCGGGGGTGGCGGCGGGGCCCGGCCGGGGGGCACGGACAGCACCGGCACCGGCAGCAGGAGCGGCAGGAGGAACAGCAAGGGCAGGAGAGCGGCCCGGGCGCTGCGATGGACCAGTGCGTGACGGTGGAGCGGGAGCTGGAGAAGGTGCTGCAGAAGTTCTCGGGGTACGGGCAGCTCTGCGAGCGCAGCCTGGAGGAGCTGATCCAGTACGCGGGAGGGCTGCGCAGGGAGATCCTGCAGACAGAGAGTACGTGGAGAACCCCCTCCTCGCACCCCCCATCCCACCCTGTGCTGAAGGGACGCGGCCTCCCCTTCCCCTCCCCCTCCCATCCTTCTCCCTCAGCGGGGAAACCCCAAAATCTGGCCCCAAAACTTCGGGCTTTGTGGGGTGAGGACTCTTCCAGGGAGAGCCCCTGCCCTGGGGTTTCTGAGCCTGGACACTCCCCCGAGCTTTGGGGACGTCGCTGACATGGAAAAGTTAAAAGGTGGGAGCAGTGCAGGGTTAGGTGGGGTATTAGGGGAAGGTTCTACCCCCCGAGGGTGGTTGGGTGCTGGAACAGCCTCCCCAGGGCAGTGGTCACAGCATCCAGCCTGGCAGAGCTCAGGAAGCTTTTGGATGATACTCTCAGGCACATGGTGTGACTCTTGGGGAGGGTCCTGTGCAGGGCCAGGAGCTGGACTGGATTATCCTTGTGGGTCCCTTCCAACTCAGCATGTTCTGTGATTCCCTGATAGGTCCCGGCCCTCCCGGGCCTCTCCTGCCTTGGCCGTGCTGCTCAAGAGGTTTGTTTGTTCCTGATCAGCAGGTCTGGCCTGACCCCGGTCAGGGTGTTCATAACCCTTTATGTTGGGTTACAAAGGGGTTGGTCACCCCAGGGGAAGCACAGGGCTGGCCTGACCTGTTTGTTTTCTTCCCCCTCTTTTCTTTTTTTTCCCCTCTCCCTCTTTTCCCGTGTCCCTGAATTGTGTTCCTTTGCTGGGGCTGGATTTGGCGCTGTTAAGGGTAAAACCACTTTCAGCAGAGAGTAAACACGGGCTCCCGAGCCCTGTCCGTGTGTCACAGCTGGTGTTGGGCGCTTGTGAGGGCTGTAAACAGGGGACACTTAAATGTTGTGAAATCCCAGAGGTGGAGGCAGTGCCGTGTTTGTTGGTGGAGTGGGAGGGAGCAGAGAGGCAGCTGAAGTGATTTACCCAAGGCCATGCAGGAAGCCAGGGATTAAAAATAGGAACTCGCAGGCTCCTGAGCCCAAACTTGAGAGCAACTGTGCTACTGCTCTGCTTTTGCTTTTTTTTTTTTTTTTTTGTTCAGAGGAACCGTGTTTGCTGTGGTCTTGTGCAAATAGAGGTGCAAAGCTCAGTCAGGAGCCTGGATAATTCCAGGAACACAAGCCTGAGTGTGCTGGAGCTGCTCTGTGTGTACACAGCAGTTTCCACAGACAGCCAACACAGAGTTCTGATTCCAAGGCATTTATTTGGGATAAAAAACCACTTGGTCCTTTTGAACTATGTTTCAGTAGGTGTTCCTTGTGCTGTTTGAAGCAGTCTGGGCTTGGGCATTGAGGAGAGTCAATAAAATATGTGTCTTCACAGACTGAGGGGCTGACCTGGCCTGGAGAGCTCTTGGTGTGATCCTCAGATTCATGTTGGTCTTTGTTGGGCTCTAAAGGTCTGTCTGGGAGAATTCCATTGCAGGTCCAGAGCTTTTACTCACTTTGTGATAAAATTAAAAGGTTCCAGTGTGTGATTCCTTCAGGATTCTCATTGGGTTTTCCATCCAGGCTTGGATTAGCAGTTTTTGGCACTGTCCCTGGTCATACTTTCAACACCTGCCAAGTAAGTGGTGATGCTGTCCCAGAGAGCACATCCCAGATTTAGCTTTCTTTTAGTAGGATGAAAGTCAGGAGGTTGTTAGTGCACCCTCAAACATCCTGGAACTCCTCAGTTTTGGCATCTGAGGGTGAGCTGGCTTTGTAGGTAGCAAAAGTCTTCTTACTGTTTTTTTTTCTTTAACACGTTGTTTATAACTTTCTAACAAGATCCAGTAATAGCAGCTTTTATGTGCTGCATCCGGAGGATTTTTTGAAAATTGATAGTGTTGAAAACAGCGAGATATCTTAACATGGAGCTCTAATTCAGGGGTATGGACTGCAGAAATATGCTTATGTATGCAATTTTGAAGGAAAAGAGAAATTAAAACCCTCACTGCTGAAGAAGTAAATGCTGCAGGACAAGATCTGGGAGCAAAGATGCATGAAAAGGCCTTAAATAGGCAGTGGATATAAAAAGGAAGTGGGTGGAGAAAAAGAAATTATTAGAAGCTGCTTTAACCTCTGAACTGTTTTTTTCCCCACCCCCTACGCAGTCTCTTAAAATGTGTTTTATCATGTTAAAGCCTGAGGACAGCCCAGCCCTGTCTATCCTCAGGCCTGTGAGTGGGAAAGCAAAGTTTGTTTTTCTTCTCTATTCCCTTCATACACCTGTCTTTCTGAAGTAGCCAAGGCAGGACTACATATTCTTGGATGGTATAAATGTGTTTGGCTGAGAAAACTTGGCTTTGGACTCCGCTTTGTGCCCAGTGTCTGCTGGCCAATATATTTATTTATGTTTTTAATTGTGACTGTGTGCACGGCTGTGGTGTCCCGTGAACCCTGAATTACCAGGAGGGCTGGCTTCAGGCTTTCTCCTGCTGATTTATTACAAGTTTATTGCATAGTTTGATTGAAGCTGAAAGAGAAGGGTGCAGAGGGGAAAGCTTTTGCAGCTCTGATGGCTTTTCCTGTGTGGACATTTTCACTGAGTTGGTTTCTGCTGCATAAGTGTCAGAGGCTAGCAATTCACTTATCTGCTTGGGGTAAAAGCAGAGTTGTTTGGATTTTAGCTTAATGGCTCTTCTTGCAAAAACCCCAAAAGTGCGTTTTAGCCTCTCTGTTTATTGCAGAATGAGTATTTCCATTTTTGCACGTTGTGTCATCTCAGGCTGTTCATTTTGTTGTGGCAAAAGTCACGAGACGATTAAAGATCCTTCATGTGATTTTAAATGTCTGTCATAAAAATTAAACAGCAACTGAGAAATAATGATTATTCTTGAAGTAATTTTAGGAGGTGAACTTTATGTAATAGTTGAGTGAATTTTTCAGTTTTTAATTTGGGATGCAGAGAGTCACTGAAGTGAGTGTTTCAGTCCTATTACTCTTCACTCATCCACTAGAAAAAGAGAGCCCCATTAGCCATTTGCCTAGGGGATGATCGTTGCCTTCGTAGGACTGGAGGGAGTTAAAACTTTTTTCTTTCCTAAAAGCTTTGGCTGCTGCAAAAATGCTGTTGAAGCTTCCTCAGCTGGGGCTTGTAGGGCTGGACAGGAAGTGTTTGCTTGGTTAGAGGTGAGGTGAGATAGGTCAGTGTGTAACAACAGAGTGGGAGGCATCCAGAAAAAGTTGCTGTGAAATCATTATCCATCCCCTGTCATTACAGTTTTTTCTGAATTTCCTTTACTCTCTCCAGAAACTGAGCTCTTAACATGCTGCTGAAACCAAAGTTGTGTTAAAATATGAAATAGAAAAGGAACAAACTTAAAAAACGGACATGTTTTTCATAAAATCCCTCTTCTACAGAGATGCTCTGGTGGATTTGGTTTTTTTTCACATGAGGGCTTTGGGCCCAGAATATTAGGGAGATGTTTCTGGGCTGCTCTCCCACTTAAATTAGCTTTCCTGCGGCCGAAGGCTGCTAACCCTGTTTACCTAAAGAAAAAATTCTTCATGTAGAATGAACTTTGAGGAAGGAGGGACCTTCAGAGGTAAAACTGGAAAAGAGATTTTTAAATCAAAAGCAGGAAGAAAGGACTGGAGTAAAGCACCAAAAAATGTAATTTTTTTTCCCCTTACTGAAGCTCCTGAGTGATGTTTGAATCAAGTCGCAGAGGGTATAAACTGTGAAGTGCTGTGATGTGGCTTGTAAGCCTGTGCTGTTTATTATTTTCCCCACAAAATGGGTCACGGAGCACTGCACCTGCTGTTGGACATCAGCTAAAAAATGTCACAGTTTCTAGAGAATAAACCTCATAACAGGGAGGAAGTGTGGGTGTGATGCCAACGGGTCCTTCATGGGCTGCTTCTTGTCCATAGAAGGCAGTTGGAGTTGGGATGGCTGAACTTTCAGAGCTGTTCCCATGAGTCAGGAAGCGGGGGTTTCATACAGCTCAAACACAGAGTCCGATAGAAGTGGGTGGCTTGTGGGGCAGGAATTAATTGGGCCCTCATTAATCCACGTTTTGCTTGTACCTTGTTAAAGTTAAACGTGATGTTCTGATGTACCTTCAGGGTCTGTGGTAAAAGAGAACTTACCCTGTAGTAGCTTCAGTAGCTTTCTGCTGTGTCCTGAGACATTTGTGGATTGGGTGTTTCTTTGAAGATGTTTATTCATATGTGGTGACTGAGACACATGAGAACTTTACATTAATTTTTTAAAGTGTTCAATGTTATGGTGCACCCACTTGGATTCCTAATTCCACAGGTGAGTTTTCACACTGGTGAAATTCACACAGGTGAATTCCTGTCAATCTGCCTCTGTTTGCACTCATCTTGCTTTGCAAATGCTCCCTACATTGCATTTCTTTCTTCTAGTACCACTTTTTGACTTTCTATATTGCATGTTAAGAGATTTGATGGTACCATTTGTTTGTAACAAAGTTAGTAATTTTCCTCTCTTTTGTCTAGATCAAGATGGAGACTTGTCAGGGACGATTTCACTTGTTATGACACAGTGTTGTAAAAGAATAAAAGACACAGTCCAAAAACTGGCCTCCGATCATAAGGACATTCACAGCAGCGTATCCCGAGTCGGGAAAGCCATTGATAAGGTATTTCTTTTGTGGTTTGATTCTATTGTAGCATCAATTCTGTAGCGTGTGCTCTGCTTTACAAAATTTGGATTTATGTTACTGTCAACCTTAACTAAATCTTCCTGGCAGCTACAGAAGCAGAGGTGAGAGAGGGGGCTGTACGACACTTGCTCTCGGAACTCACTGCAGACAGGCTGTTCCTTCTGGGGCAGCTCAGATGTCCTGAGAGATTTCTGAGAGAACATAACCTATAGATATTACAAGGCTTAGTATGTTTTGTGTTTTATCAGTTTAGCAGGATGGTTGTTTCATTATCTGTCTCGATAAGAAATACTGTGGTTTATATACATATATAAAATCTAGTTAATTTTCAGTAGCAGGTAACTCCAAAGTGGCATATTGTTCTGGAAGGCAGGACAAGTGGCTGCTCCATCCCTGGAAGTGTTGAAGGCCAGGCTGGATGGGACTCTGAGCAACTTGGCAGGGGGTTAGAATTGGGTGATCTTTAATGGCCTTTCCAACCCAAACAATTCAATGATTCTGTAAAACCAGAGAATTTTCTAAGAAAGACATATTGTACATATTTCAAAAGTGTTGTTGCTTTTTGGGACTTGATTTTATAACACAATGTTCTTAATGTGAGTAGAGTAGATGCAGTATCTCGTAGTCGCTGTGTCTTTGCCATAAGAAATAGTAAGGGCAGCTGATCTTTGGAGCTTTGCATAGGAGATGTTCTGATATGAATTCCAGGTTCAAGAATAACTGGGATCTGAATATTTTTGTAGATAAATATTAACAATTCTTTGAAATTACACTAAAGTGGTGCCATATGTAAACTTTCAGGCCGTGCTTTTTTCCATCTGTGTTCTTTTGTATGAAGTAGTTCTGTATTGAGGGAGTCTTGTGCTTGGTTTTTTTGGACATTCTTGTCATAGTTTCACATCACAACATGCCTCTGTTGACAGGATCTAAACATTTGGTTTGAGGTGCACCTCATAATCTTATTAGGAAGATGCTTGTAAAAGAGTCTCTTCACCTGGACAAAGACATTTGCAGCATTACCCAATACTGATTTATCCTTTGGGAATCTCATTAAAGCTTTGTTAGTAATGGTAATCTCTTAAAGCATAATTTAACAATAGTGTGATGAAGAAACAAAGTACTTAATGCTGCATTATGGGGCAGACTGTCCATGAAACATATATTTTTTGCTTATATATATGACTGACCATCATGGACAGCTCAAACTTTGTAGTAATAGCTGTAATCCACACATCACTTATCCAAAGCTTAAGGATGCATCTGTCTCAAATCCTTGCTGCTGTATCTAAACCAATTAATTAGAGTAAAATTCCATCCTTATTACCAGCTTGAAGCCTGAAATAAATCTATGTAATCTTGTCCTAAGTTTTAAACTTTCCCATTCTGCTTTAGCAAGTGGACTTTTACACAAATACACTTTCAGGTTTGGCCAAACCTTCTTCATTTAAATCCTCTGAGGTAGAACAGCCCCAGGTCATATGTAGAGGCTGAGAATGTTAGTGGAAATTGCTGGTAGTATTTCTTAGGAGCCAAAGAAAACAACACTTCCAAGCTTAAAGAAGTTTAGGCTTGAGTCTAATCTCCAAATTGCTGTTTCGGTTGTCATGGTAATAGAGTTTTCCCAGTGTTTTCTTTCTGTCCTGCTGTTTTAAGTTTATCTACTCTTATTTGAAAAGGGATAGATGCAAATAAAAGCATTTTTAAAATTTCAGATGTGTGGTTTTGTAAAACAGTAAAAAAGATCTGAATAATCCTTTGCTGTGTGCCTGTTGAGTGTCAGAAGGCCTGTTCCAGTGAGGTCTTAAAAAATGAGTTCAACCTGCAGTATTCCTTCCTCTCTGGAGTTTCAATCTCAGGGTCTGTGGTCTTTGCTCGTAAGAGTGAAAGCAGTGGGAACTTCACAAGTCCCCAGTTCTGCCTGTAATGAAGGATGTAGTTCTGTGAAGTTCACAGCACAAGTTAGGATTGTCTCCTTAAGCGTGAACTTGGTTGAATTTTTTTTTAAAGTGCAAGCAGTTTGAATTTTATTAGTTTTCCCTGACTGTAGTATCTTAATGGAACTACTTGAAAATGGTCTTGGCCTGTTTGTCAGATGAATAAGTGAAATGTTTAAATCCAGGTGGAATTCAGCGTTGCCTGGGCAGTGACATTGGAAGGAAATCTTCCATAGGTACTAAATGTGATTTCCCTGTGCTGCTGGAAAATATATTTGAAACCTGCCAGCAAAGTCTTTGCTGGTACCCTACTCCCATAACCTACTGGAATTGCCCTCCCCCATCCCTTCACCATAATACGCTTAAGCTTAAAACCAGTTCAAGTAATTAAGCGTAATTGATGTAGTGAATTGATTCTCAGCACATTTCTGGACAAAATACTGCTGCTTCCAAAATAAAACACTCATTAGAATAGCAAGAAGCACAGCTTTTGCCTTGATTCACGAGATTGGAGTCTGGTGTCTCACTTATTTTGTAGACAGATCAACATCTCCAGAATGCTACTTGTGGTGGTGTAGCTGTGCATGCTCAGGCACAGATAAATGTAACTCATTATTTTGTTGCCTGGTTTGAGATTGGGAAACATGCTAATACTGGTGCCAATTTTGTGTGACACAGCCCAATGACAGCTGTTCTTGTTGCATGTGGAATCCACAAACTTCCTCCTCAGCAAGCCTGGATTGTGAAAGAACTTGCCTTATTATCTGCTTGTGGTAACTTCAGATTCAATTTCTTTTCTTCTGTATTGAGGCAGGATTATACTCTCACATGGAAAGTTTAGTCTGGTCAGTTTTTGAGTTATTGCAATCATTGCTTGTGAGCTTGGTTGGGTTCTAGATTTCAAATTGGACATCAAATACATTAAAGTCTGAAATGCCAAAGCTTTGTGTGTTGCTTTTCAGTTAGTGGGTTCCTGGAAAGTTTATCTAGTAAGCTAAACCTTTTTTCATTGTAGTTCTACGTGGATCACATACTTCTGATCCATGATAGGTTGTCCTTTCTTCCGGAGAGCATTTTCTCCTTTGAAAGGGAATGTTTGCATCCAGTTTATTCTGTATTGTAGGAGCATTTGCTCTGCTTCCAGAACTCACAGTGTCACTGTTGTTCAGCAAGTTGTTACCAGGTACCTCACTCATCAGCGTCCCTGTAAATCCCTCACTCTGCTGGAATGATTTGAATTCATCTCAAAGCTCTTTGATGGGCTGGTAGATGTTTTCCCTCTTGCAGCAATCGTAACTCCTTTAATTTTTTTCCCCCAGAATTTTAAGCCTGTTAAAAGGCCAACATTTTCATTAATGTTTTGGGAAACCAAACTTTTACCTAAGTTAATGTTTATTTCACATAAAAACTTGTATGTGAATGAACCGAAAACCTTTACTGAACTTCATTTAACTGTGAAGAATGGGGCTAAATAAATACAGTCTTGGCAAGTTGAGCTTTATCTTATGGGCAAACAGATTGAACAAAGTTAAACACATACTGTATTTTGGGTCAGAATTCAGAAAGAAATCCGCGAAGTAGTCTCTGCTGAGAAACTGAAGAATAGAACTGTCCTTAATCATCATCCTTTTTCATATCATGTTGTTACAAATAACATGGAATGATGTACCTATGTTCAAATGGTTCCTATTGTGTTTGTGTGCATCTTGAAGTCCTCACATTCTAGCAGTTATTAGTAATGTGCTTTACATTGTATCATTGGTGTATTTAGCACATAATATTCTACATTTCAGTCCTAGGCTTACTAGTTAGGCTCTTAAAAAGGGTTTGTTTCTCAGCAATATTAACTGACGCAGGTTGTTTTGTGCTTTTCAGGTTTTCAGCTTTCTGGAGTTTCTAACTTACAGAATTTATTTTAACTTTTGAAATGTTATTAAACCCCACGTGCTGTCAGTTAGCATACTGTTAGCATTTAGAAAACAAAACTGAGGAGTGTGCAGTCACCAGTAGATCATCCATGCGTGGCAGTTATGAAATATATAAGCCAAAGGCAAGTGGTAATTTGTTCTGACATGTGACAGTCATTCATTGTAATACGTGCAGTCAGTTCCTGAAGCTCCTCAGGACCCAGAGGAGGCTGAGCTGTGGAATCCCACGTATAATACATGCCTCAGAAATTGTTTAAAACAAAACAGAAATTTTTGGAATGAGAATCTGGTAAAGACTGAGTTGATCAGAGAATGACCGAGGGAATTAAAAAATCTTGAGGTCCTCAGGTTGTATGATATGACTTGATTTGTTACCTTCTTTTAAGTGAATTAAAAGCCTGATTTATGATGGGGTTTTGAAAAGGTTCACAAGGCTTACAGATTTTTCGTTTCAGAAGAAAATGAGTATTTTGTGAGGGCACTGAGCTAATTAGCTCCACCACCTCTGCCCCCAAGCAGTGAGGAGGATGTGACAATGTTTTCATGCAATGTTTGAGGGTTCAGCTTTAAGGGTTGGTAACTGCCCAGAAGAATAAAGTTTCTGGTTGCAGGCTTATACAGCTTAAAGTTGATTACTTTTAGATTTCTGATGATCTCTACCCTGGAAACTAAGTACCAGAAGCAAGTTTATGTGTTCTAAATACTGTCTCTGATGTTCCTTTAGTGCATTGTTGACGTATTTGTGTTACTTGTTGGTGGTGTTTGGACACTGACACCAGATTCAGCAATGGTGGTGAGCTTTTAAGGGTTCAAATGGTTGGCACAAATAAGAACAGTTTTCTCAAGATACAGCTTAAAGATGAGCAGTGTGACAAGGAGCTTACAGGTTAAGACACCCAAGTGAAAGTGTTAAATGTGAGACTTGAATCAGTGGTAGTAGTTTAAATGCTCACTTTGCTCCACCATCTCAGAAGGGTGGAAGAGACAATTTGCCACACTAAGGTTAGTGTTATACTGAAAGTTTGCTGAAGGGCCTGAAGGGTGGCTTTGGAGCCCTGTGTGCAGGGATGAGAAGGCTGCCCCTTTCTCAGGATGGCACAGAGCAACGTCAGAGGAGATGGGAAGGTGCTGATGAAGGAAATGAGTAAGTGGGGAGTAAGAGGAAGGTGCAGTGAGAGGCTGAGCTGTGCTCAGGAAGGCAGCTGGTGCCAGCTGTGTGTTATCTGCTGGGACAGAACCCTGTGTTTGTGTGAGATCGCGTTCCCATGGTGGATCATCGCAGAGCCGCAGCTGAAGCCCTGCTGTTTGCACTGAACTTCTCATTTCTGAAGTTCCTTCGTGGGAGAGAGACCTTTGCGAGAGAAACATAATCATCACATCAGGTAGCAAGCAAGGCACTGGCTTCTAGACTCTTTTATTTTACAGTAGCCTTGTTTTAGGCAATGAGTGAGGATTTGTATTAAAGTAACCTGCCTGCCTTCGTCATAAAACATCCCAGTTTATATCTCGGATTGGAACAAGCGTTGCTCTCCTGCTGCCAAGAGGCGCATTGCCAAGCAGTGCCAAGTGTTACTAAAGAGTCACCGTGACAATATCTTTAGTTATTCCTGGAATATGTCCGTAGGCCACTGGCCTAAAAATACACAGCAGGAGGATCATCTGAGTTAGATCTGTAAAAGATCGCTTGGGCCTTCAAAGCTCATCCTGTTGCTGGGATGTTGAGGTCTTCACAGACTTGAATTTCATTGTTTGGGGGTGGGGAGAAGTGACTTTTTCCTCACTCAGCATTGTCTACTCCCCCAGCTATGCAAAAAAATCTTGAGTTAGAGCTTTTACTTTCAATTTGGCATGTTGTAGTGACAGTGGTGCATTGATAGCACTGTCTTGATTCTGCTGTACACAATTCCTTCTTCTGTTCTCCGTACATTTTCAGTTTTAACGGGACTGCTAACATTCTAGCTAGACTTGTAATTTGCCAGTGTAATTCCTTAGAGTGAATATTATTCAGACCTGAAAAGAGCAAGCCAAAGGATTTGTTCTTCCATACACAGGAGATAAGGAAGCGGCTGACAGATATATTTCACTTTGGAGGTAATTGAGGACCAACTGAGTAACAGGCAGAAGGCATCCGGATGGAGACACAGGTGTCCTGCATAATTAAAGAAAAATTATGTGGGGTGATTTGTTACAGCCCATTAACTGTTAATTTGTGTGTTTCAGAACTTTGACTCAGACATCAGCAGCGTGGGGATAGATGGATGCTGGCAGGCTGACAGCCAGAGGATCCTCAACGAGGTGATGGTGGAGCACTTCTTCAGGCAGGGAATGTTGGATGTAGCCGAGGAACTTTGTCAGGTAAGGATAAGTGTGGGTGTTGAAGGTTATCAGCCATGAAAAATGATGCTTTGTGTTAACTTCCTTGTTTGAATGTTCCAGGTCAATATTTAAACTCTCAGAAAACCAGCAGATTAATCCCATTGTTTTTCATGCTTTCACTAAAAAACTGCTGTGTTTGGGGTTTTTTTTGCAGGAATCTGGTCTATCAATAGATCAAAGTCAAAAAGAACCGTTCGTGGAGTTAAATCGAATATTGGAAGCATTAAAAGTTAGAGTTTTGAGACCGGCACTAGAGTAAGTCTACTAATTTTTTTCTTCTTTTTTTTTTTTTTTAATGCTTTTAAGAAAAGAGACACCTGTTAGTGAGATTTCTTCTGAACAAACCAATGCAGTTAATGCAAGTCAGTGGATAATGCTGATTGCGCAGACCAAAACCAAGTCTGGGAACTGGGAATATCTGAGATCTCCCTGTCAGCCTTAGACCAGGGTATTTGCTCAGCCTTAGTAGACTTTACAGCCATTAGACAGTAAGCTGGTGCTAAAAGCAACTGTGAGGAAGGACAGGTGATTACATGTCTCATGGGCTGCTGTTTTATGATGTGCAGTAGTGGATACATAACTGCACAGTGCCATTTCAGAATAGCTTTTAATTCAAAAACAAGAAAACCTAAGAAAAACCCCCTCAGCCTAATTTTTTTAAAGCTTTCATAAACCTCAGAAGTAAGGGGAAAAAAACCCAACCACAAAACACAAAAAGCAAAACCAACCAAACAAAACAACTCAACCAACTCTGAAGTGACCTTTTAAAAACAGAAACAATGAAACAAAAGCGGATTCAAGACTTCTGTTTCATTCCAGAGCGTAATTCATATACTTAAGGTATCTTTTTTTTATGTTATTCAGTTAAGTACATTTTCATATTAACAGGCATTTGCTTTTCTCTTTATCATGACCCAACAGAGGTGTGTCCATTCAGTACTTATTGGCATCTAAGTGCAGCTGATACTCAAAGCCTGGTGTTCATCAACTAAATCCTGGATTATGCCTCTGGGTCATGCAAAGTTTGACCTAAATAGTTGGCCTTTCAATGTACTTGCACAGGTGGAAAGGTGGGGTGGTTTATTGCTAAACTGAAGGGAAGCAATGCTGATGTCACAACTGAAACAGGATTTACTGTCAGCTGCACCACGTATTTCTTACAGTTCAAACAGAGCTGTTGTGAAGGATGATCCCTGAGAAACAGTAATTTGCTCTTATATCTGTTCAACTGAAGTCACTAAATTCATTTTAGCTCCAATTTGCAGTGCTTTATGCCTTACCCGTTGCTACTTAGTTGTATCTCGTGGTTTCTGCAATGTGTTAAATATTTTTCAAACAAAGGAAAAGGCATGGTTGTCCTTCAAAGGAATTCTTACTCCAGCTGAACGGGCAGACAATAGGGGGTACTGTCAGCACAGTTGGTGTGCTGGTCTCCCTCCCCCACCCTGTCTTTTTTCTGTGTATAATGTTTGTTTAAACTGGACAGTGCAAAAGCTGTCTGCTTCTCTTTGCTGCTGCTGGGCACAGAGGGGGCCTTATTTACAGTGATGCTTATGTAAAAACCACAGGGAGGATGATCAACATGTGACAAAACATCATGGTTTAAACATGGTTTTAACTCTCTGGTTTAGGAGGTAACCCATGTGTTAAATAGCTGGTTACTCCACAGAATTGCTGGTGCTAGTAAAGGGATTTCCCATTTTATTTCCTAGCAGACATGAGTGTTCAGGAAGAGGGATAGAAACCAATCCTGGATGGATGATCTCCATGTGATAGGAGCTTGGAGAGTGGCGTTGTGCTCTTTGGGGCTAAAACTGGCACCCGTAAATACAGCTCTGGGGTGCATGAAGCTGGTCCCAAACTGGCCCATGGCAGGGTCAGCCTGCTGACAGTGGTGATGAAACCAAAAGGTGTCACACAGGGATGATTACTTACAGTTCCATGAACCAGGAAGTGTAGGATAGCAGGGATTTATCCATGCACAATTGTTCAAGGTTGGGATTAAAACAACAACCAGTCTCTCTGGCTCTGCCAGTGCTCTGTGCTTGTGCTCGGTTTAACTCAGTGTTGGAAACAAAACAAACAAAGGTGGCTCCCGGTCACTGCCATGGGAAAGGAGCTGTCGGATTAATGACTTTTCCAATAGACTTTTAAATCCCTACTGAGGTGATAGAGAGAAATCAGTATTTGTGTCTCAGAAAAAAGTATACCCTAACTGTGTGGTTTTTTTCAGATTTTCTTCTAATACAAATTCCAGCACTTAAAAATACGACACTTCAGATTTAAATGGCCATAACTTTCTTGCTTTCCCTCATGGAGTGTGCTGCTTGACTTTTGTAGGTGTCCAGTCTGGCCCTGCACCATAAACTGTGTAATCTCTATACCTCTTCAGGATCCCATTTTTCCAGTGACTTTTCTCACTGTAATTTGGTGATGGGGAGGAGAAATACATGGGTTTTTCTACATGTTTTTTCCTAGTTGGATTATGGCCCTTTGGAACTCATGTTGGGTCTCCATGTGAAGGTCTGGTGGGAATGACTTGCATGTTGAAAGCTTTTGGCTGTAATTTGAGAAGAAATGCTGTCTTCTGTCTGTAAACAGCAAGGTGCACGGGTCCTGGTATTTGCTGGGGACCTTGTGGAATCCTGTAAACTTAATTCAAGAAAGCCTAGCAAAGTTTAAATTCAGTTTAATTAAACCCCATGGGGGAGCTGGAAGAGAACTCTGTTTACCTGTAGTTTGAATAGTGTACTGTAAACTTTACCAAAAATTCAGACGGATTTGAGTCTCAGAAGTGAAAACACTTAAGAGTATCATTTTGAGAGGAGGTAAGAAGACAAGTGATGTGATTACTAACAGTTTTGGACAGTGGCAGAATATATGAGTTGGATGTTTTAAACCTCCCTTGCTGGTTTTTTGTTTTTCCCTTGGAAGTGGGAACACCACGTCCCAGACCAAACACCTCAGGCCTTGCTTCTGTGGTTGCTTTCTTTTGATACAAATCTGTGCTGCCACTCAAAGAGCTAAAAATGGAAAGGCTGCCTAAAAACTAATTTGGAAAAATAGGCTCGACCTCAGCAAGATGAAGTACTCTGTCATGTGGGTGTGAATATTGGCAGGGAGAGGACGGAGGCTCTTTTGATGCAATACAGATTAATATCTCGTTGATGGGACTGTGGACCAGCCTTAGTGCTTATTTGTAATTTTTTTTGTCCTTCAGCTGCTTATTAGTGTGTGGTTGTTAACTTTTCAGGCTCTTGTTTTTGTAGCTGGGATTGAATTATGCCACTATACCTGGTTTAAACCATGCACACAGGGTGTAAAAATACAATTAAAAAAACCTCCAAAAACATAGAAAAACACGCCAAAATGCAACCACTGCCCATGTTTGGTGAGTGTGCTCTTCCCTCCTGGTGGAGATGGCAGAGCTGACAGTCTTCTGAGGCTGCTTATCTGAAGCTGCTTGAAATGAGGGACAGTAGGGCTTGTTCTCACTTCAAAGGCTCCATTTTTCACTGTTTCCTACTGAAAGGTCACTGTGTCTACAAAGCCTTGCTGGTGAAGTCAGAGCACTGACACTTCCACAACAGCAAATTGAAAGTGGATACTTGCTCATTAATGCTGTATCTTCTTACCAATACTCTCAGAATGCTTAATTTTCTTATTTTAGTATTGATTGCAAAGAACAGAAGCCTCCCCTACCCTGTTTTTGTGGGATTTTTTTTAAGGAACAGAAACTTCCTTGCTGAAAAGTGAAAAGCCTTTTGGTTAATGGGGCCCCCACAGTGAAAATAGCAGAACTAATTAACACTAATGAGAAACAGATGTACTGGAGAACATTGAAACTTGAGGTTCTTAAGAGAGAGATTAGATTGATTTAGGCCTGACCAAATTGAATTAGGGAAAAAAACCAAAAACAACACCCAAAGAACCTCAAAAAAACCCAAGAAAGGGATGGATGAATTCTAAATAATAAAAAAACCTTTTATGAAATGCTTTGAAAATTTCAGTTCATTTTACTTGATGTGTGTTTAAGAATTCTTTCATGTTATTTAGGAGCCAAACGTTAGTGTTGGCATGATGAACGAGACACAGCAAGTGAGAAATACTCTTACTGTCCAAGTTGAAAATAATACAGAAAGCAAAGTTTAACTAGGGGAAAGTATGATATTTAGGCTGATTTCCCTTCTGCCATTGTAAGATCTTGATAATGTCTGTCTTTGAGGTCCCATAGATGCAATTCCCCTCTCCAGGGCACACATATAAACATAGTGGCTTAGAGAACATATTTGGTGAATGAGGATATTGGAAAATATTCTTGAAAAGCTTGATCAAACTTCTTCAATATGCATCTGAAGAACTATCAGTAATTGTTGAAATTAAGATCAAGTGTTATTAATTTAAATACAATAGATTCTAGCTATTTCTGCTCTTTGTTGTGCCTAGTTTAGTCTTGCCTTCCAGCCAGCGAGCATTGAGTTTTGCAGAGTTTAACCTCTGCAGCAGCACCAGAAGTACCATCGTCCATGTGTTGTAAAAGGTCTCTGTAGAGACTCTAAGAAGTTCAAGAACAGTCATACTTTCCTTGAAATAGATGGTAGATAATTGTGATAATTTCATACGGTGTAGGCTGACACTTAATTACTCTTGTGTCACGTCCCATTGTGCCTCCTTCTTTCTTCCAGGTGGGCGGTATCCAACAGAGAAATGCTCATGGCACAGAATAGTTCCTTGGAATTTAAACTGCACAGATTATATTTCATTAGTTTATTGATGGGGGGAACAGCAAATCAAAGAGAAGCACTTCAGTACGCGAAAAACTTCCAGCCGTTCGCCCTAAATCATCAGAAAGGTAAATTTTGGGTCACATTAAGGGGATTTAAAGCACAAGGATATGGCACCTTGTAGTAAAATATAAATCATGTTCCAAATGTGTTTTACTCCATTATTATCAGTTTCTAAAGGCTTCCTGTTCTTGTATTTCATTCTTACAATTTGAATTATCTTTTTTTTCTTTATTTAAGAGGGCACAAATATATGTGAATGTTTGCACATTTGCTTAACAGTAAGGTTTTTGTCTCTTTAAATAAATATGAAGATTACCCTAGCACAAGCCTATTATAGATGTAAAGTGTTAAAAATGCATAGGAATGTTCTTGGAATAGTCATCTGCTATTTTCTGCTGCGTGGGGTAATACAAAGAGAAGCGAAACTTTTGAAAAATGGGGAACATGTGAGTTAAATGAACCATCTCAAACTGAATCCAGTAAAGCCTATTTTTTTTAGGGTAGTGTGTGTGTGTGTCAGAAAGCTTACAAAAAAGTAGAACTATGTGAAGCACATTCCCAGACAGCACATCCTGCCTGTGTTGAGGCAGAAAACTCCCCAGTCAATCCATAGTGGACTGGAGTGTTTTGTAGAGGTGAGGATGTGTTACTGATTCTGCCTGTTTCCCATGTGAGAGCTCGAACTGTAGACACAAACTTTTATTTGTTGTGTGAAATATGTGCCTGTTGCTGGTCCCTCCCAGATATTCAGGTGTTGATGGGCAGCCTGGTGTACCTGCGGCAAGGCATCGAGAACTCTCCGTACGTTCACCTCTTAGATGCAAACCAGTGGGCTGACATCTGTGACATCTTCACAAGAGATGCCTGTGCTCTCCTGGGCCTCTCAGTGGAATCACCTCTCAGTGTTAGGTGAGCTGCTTTTTGCTTGCTTTTGAGAGCAGGTACACCATGGATTGTTTCCTGTTGAGGACTGAAGGAATGGCTTTTGAGAAGCAGTCTCATCTAGCTTGCATTAAATAAATAGTTACATTTAGCTCTAACCAGATTTGCAAAGATTAGAAATCAGAGGTTCCTCTGTGTTGAGCTTTACCCTGCATCACTGCAGCTCAAGAGGAAGCATTCCTGGATGGAATTTGGCTTCTGAAGTTTGGACATAAATGTGAAAGATGAGGATGGCAGTCAGCCAGTTATTCTCACAGCAAATTTGTGACAGCTGTCCCTGCTGTTTAACTGGAAAAAAATCCTGAAACTGTGGCCATAATTCTGTCAGCATTTGATAATTTTGGTTTTTAATCCACACATTACAGGTCTTATTCTTAGAAGAATGCTTAAGAGTTAGGATGTGATTTCAGTTGCTAAAATTTCCAAATTGTTTGCTGGATCTCATTTGCAAAGAAGAAAGAGGCACTTTTAAGCTCAGTAACTAATCTAACAAAATGCAAATCTGTAGGAGGCAGTTGGAAATGTGAAGGAAGCCCAACTTAATCTCCTTCCAGCTTCTCCAAAGATAAAACAGATTAGCTGCTATTTAGCCTTTGGATGTCAATAACCCCTGATGGTTCTCATTTTCATTTCAGACATTAAACAGATAATAAATTATATCTATCTTTCTAGGCTAGATTTGGTGCTCAGCAGAAGCTTCCCTACCTCCTCTTTTTTGTTTGGGCTTTTTTTCCCTTGCTGTTTCTATTTACTATTGTTAGACTTCTGTGCTTGGTGTAGAGCTCATAAATTGTCAAGCCTTCTGTTTCTCCTGTTTGCACCTCAGTCACAAAATACAACAGAAACAACAAAGGCAGCACTTACAGGTTTCATTTTGAGGTTTTTATAGGTATCTAAAGCTCATACCTCTGTTTTTTGGCTTTCATCTTTCTCCTGTTTCATTGAAATTAAAAGCAATCCTTTTCATTTTCCTTGCTCTTGCACTGATGCCTCAATGCAGTTTTCAGCGCAAATGGCCAAGAGATTTTTGGTGAAGTGGAAAATTCCTGCTACTGATGTTTAGAGGGGTTGGATATTTGCTTTGCTCCTGGTATGGAATTGATTGCACTGAAATATATTTACTGTGTAGGTGGTATCGACAGTCTTGCCATAAACAAGACTATTCTAAACTGGTGTGACCTTTGAGTGCTGCAGATCCTTTAGGAATTAAACCAGTGTGAAGTGAAATCCCTGCTATAACATATATTCTTTCCAGAACATGAGTAGCAGGAACTTTTTTAAGGCTGATTGGTTTCTCCAATGTTTATCTAATCCTGGTACAGGCTCATGGTCTGAGTTCATGTGTGGACACAGTGGGATAACTCTTGTAGTTTGGAGGTTGGGGTTCAGGGTCTTGAAGGCCTACAGGACACCATTTAAATTTACTGTTTACTTGAATTGTTATACTTTTAAAGGGCTCTTCAGAGATGTTTTCATACAGAACCACCAGAGCAGTAATGCTTGTCTTTCTATAAATCCTATTTGTCTAAACTTTTTCACACGGTTAATACAAGTTACGCTCAGGGCTGAAATAACCAGAAAGCAAAGTGTAAGGATTGAAATGGCCAGTTGGTGAGGATCTGACTGTGGGGGGGTTTTTGTATTTTTTTGTAGCTTAGGCAAGAGATCCCTGGGTTTCAGGCATATCCCTCCCAAGCAAACCATCCAGAATGCTCCTGCAGAAACATAAAAACAGTTATCTGGAAAGGCAGAGTAGAGATGAAGGGCATGGCTTCTGCAGACAATAAAACTTGCACAAATCAGAAAATCATCTGCCAAACAAACATAGCAGGCTGACACCAAGGTCAAATCTGTTGCTAGTGATTTCCAGGCCTATAGTACTTAAATCTATCAAGTCACCTGTTAATTTGTGGAAACTCAGTGTCATATTTTCTTTTGTAACATGCTGAAATATTTCCACATTATGTGGGGTAGCAGGTGACTCCTAGGTAAGGCTGCACTGTTGGGACACAGATGTTGGGCAGGTTTTTACTGCTGTTCTTGTCACAGTCCATGACATTACTTACCTTCCTGTGCTTTTTCTACGTTCCTGTTCTTGCTTTAAGGTGAAGGTGTAAAGACATGTTTCTTGCCATGGCAGTTAGGTATAATTAAAGGATTATGGCTTGTGTGTATGTGTGGATTACGTGGAAACTCTTAGGCTGCATGTTGCTGAGAGCAACCACCTGTATAAGCTAATGCGGTGTCTTCCTCCCGACAGCTCAAATTCAAAGTAGGTGGTAGAGAAAATCTATTTGCTATAAGACTCAGAGGAGGGATTAACTGTTGTTTTGTGTCCAGAATGTAGTACCTGAGGGCCCCATCCTAAACTACAGCATAACTGGTAACCTGCCCCAGAGCTCTTGCTTGTCTGTACTTCTGAGCTCCCTCCAAGTATTACAAGATCTCAATGAAGCAGTACAAAACTCTTGTGTCCCAGTTAACCTTTAAAGTAGAAATGTGTGAAAAAATGTGAGTTTCCTAGCAGGCACCTTATGTTAACATTTCCTCTTTCTGCAGTTTTTCAGCAGGTTGTGTAGCATTACCAGCTCTAATTAATATCAAGGCAGTTATTGAACAACGGCAGTGCACAGGGGTTTGGAACCAGAAGGACGAACTCCCGGTGAGTTGATGCTGAGCAATGCCAGGACAGATTTCTAATGGCAAACGCTGTTTTCAGGTTTCTTTTGTGCTGAATGCTATAGGATGTTATATATGGCCTCCACCTCCAGCAGCTCTGGGACTTGGGGCTCACAGACACCCCCTCCCCGCCCCCACACACAAAGGACACTGACACAACTGGCCGTGCTGGCAGCCACAGACACAGCACTGCCTTCAGCAGCACCCACACACAGGACTTGCATAAAACATAAGTACAGACAGTCAAGATCCCCTTGTTCTCTTTGGCTGGTAAAGGTTGAAATTCACTAGTGAAAGCACAAACCCACCACGCCAGATTCACAAACAAACGGGTGTTCATGAGCACTCAAATACTGACATGCCCCTTCTGGCTTGTTTTACACCCCTTTCTGGTCATTCATCCCTAATCCTCTTACCCTGCACTTTCCTCCTGCAGTTTGAATAGTTCTGCTGACCCATTCTGCTCTGACACCCTCAGGTTTGCATTGATATCTCTTGTAAAGTCCAGGTTTGGTTGCAGTTTCTTCATAACCTATCAGTTAATGTGGCTGTCAAGGTTGTTGCTTGTTATTGTCTGTC
>JAWWEU010000125.1:69706936-69717102 GCA_035583155.1 Acropternis orthonyx
TGTCTGTCACGTTTGTACCTCTGGTTGTTGTTTGTTGCTCTCCCTTTGACTTGTTATCCCCTTTCACACTGAAAAGGTCTTTGATCAAATGACCTTAAAGAAACAGATGTGCTCTCCTTCCACTTAGCCTTGATGTTTCTGTGTAACTGGAAAGAAAATGGATCCCAAAGAGAAACATTAATTCCTCTGCCTAGGCTTGAGCTCAGTCCAGGGCTTGCTTTGCACTGGCTCTTTATCAGGCAGACAGGAGATGAAGGAATTAGTGCTGCATCTGGGGACACGGGAATTGGGATCCAGTGCATTATGCTTCCAGCACATCTCATTTATATCAGTTGAAATGAAGTTCAGTTGTTATGAAACCCCAGTTTCCCTTTATAGCTCTTACCAAGCGTGTGCAGCTCTCCAGTGACCTGCTCCTGATTTGGAAAGGAAACCAATTTAGTGCAAACTGGGCATGAACTGAGTTACCCTCTTTGACTGCAGCTGGAAGAGATTCACTTACAGTGTAAGGATGCATGTGGAGTTTCTCTCAGCTGTGTTTTCTGTAGTGCTGAGAGTGTAGCCTCCAAGTGTGACAGATTCCTGCCCTGCTGTTCAGACAGGAATGATTACCTAGGGAGAATTTGGGAAAAGATTGCTGTCTGAGGTAGAGCAGTTAACAATAGTTATGTGCCTCCTTGCATTTTCTCAACTGAAGGGTCTCTGGAGTGTTCTGCTAAGGCAAGTATGGGCATGGAAAGCCTTATTTTTATTGTGCAAAGACAGAGATTAAGTAGCATGAAAAGGTCACGTTGTCACGTTTGGTTAAAGGTTAAACCTGTTGGAACAGAGGACTGGTCAGAGCCAGGAGCTTTAGGTACACAAGCTGTGATTTTTGCAATTCTCAGGTAATTGCTGAGGCCACAGACCTGCTCTTCTCTGTTTCATGTCCCTTTCTGAAATCCTTGTGTCCTCGTGGCAAGAGTTGTGCTGTGCCAGTGTCTTCTGTTTTGGTACTGAAAATTGGTGATTCTGATACACTTCATTAGTCACAAGATATGAAGCTGTTGGGAGAGTCTTTGAAGAAGCTGCATAACATTAACACAGTCAACCCAAGGACTTCTCTCTTTTTTTCTTTCCCCCTTAAACAAAATCTATCATCTAATCCACTTTGTGTTTCCTAGCCAGTGATTTTTAGACAGTCTTGTTGGGTCACCAGCTCAGTTTTTCTGCCAGGGCATAGATTTGCACCAAAATATGCACTTGTCCCTTGGCAGAATACTCTGCTTTGTTGCTTCTCCCCATCTCCAACATAAATCACCATTTTAAGATCACAGTTAAGTATTTTGGGCTGGGAAGTTGTCAGGCATCCATACAATGGATTTTGCTGCCTTCACAGCTGAATTGAGAAATCTGTTAATTAAAAAGGGCCATGACCTAAAGGGATAATTATCTGGAAATGTAGTTTCCCAAGATAAATTTTTATGTTAATTTTTTTCACAGATTGAAGTGGACCTCGGTAAAAAGTGCTGGTATCATTCAATATTTGCCTGTCCCATCCTTCGTCAGCAAACAACAGATAATAATCCACCTATGAAATTAGTCTGTGGCCATATTATATCAAGAGATGCATTGAATAAGATGTTTAATGGCAGCAAGTAAGTACCATTCTTTTATTACAAGGTCAAATCTTAAGGCTGCAATATTGTGTTTTGGGAAAACTGAGTCCATAGTTAGGTGGTTTAAAAGCCAGATAAGCTGGGTTGATGCACTGGAGAAAAATGTAATAAACCCTCTGATGTTGTAGAAAGTGAGCTTATGTGAAGGAATGCAATGAGCAGAGTAATTTTTTCAAGTTGTAAGTACCATTGTGTTGTCTTAAATTCAATATGGAGGCCTTTAGACACCCACAGTTTTTCTTTGGGAGCAAGGTTAGTAATGCATGAAACATCCCCTAAAAACTAAAATCCCAACCTCTGGGGAAATACGGCTTAGTAATTGAGCAGGTAGGGGAATTATCCCTGTGAAAATGCTCCTCAGATATCCGTGGGGTGCCTGGAGGCTTTCGGGAAGCAGAAATTGGGAGAGGGAAAGCCGTACAGATTTTCTTGAGGAAGAACCAGTGGTTATTTGAATTGAATATATGCAGCTTCCATGGAGGCTGTCAGCTTAATTTAGAGCTGTAAGTTGTTTTGGGAAATCCAGCGTGAAAGTAAGTGAGGCTCTGAATGAAAATGTCGAGTGATGTTTGCATTCTGTGCCTAAAGGGATGCCTTTAGCGGGTGACTTTAGTCATTTTAAGCCAGTAATCTTGCTGCTGCATCATTCCTGTCCCCCATCACTCATTCCTGATGATTTCATTGATCAGCTTTAGTGACAGCACAACTCTGACAATATTGACTCAGGGGGTGGAGATGGAGGAGGTAAAAGGCCCAGACATGAGAGATGGGGAAAAATGGACAAATACTAGAAGAGATATTGTAAACAGATAGGATTTTGTCAGTGGAGACCTCAGCAGGGAGGCCAGACTGACCTCTTTAGTCATAATCTGCAGGAGCTGATCTAAATGGGTTGTAAAATCACAGCATTTTGAGAGCCAGACAGTAAGATGCACTGGATGCTGAGGGAAGCCACCAGCTGATTTAAAATTACTGCAAGGCCAAACTGTATGGGGCTCTGAGCAACCTGGTCTAGTGGAAGGTGTCCCTACCCGTGGCAGGCATTGGAACAAGATGGTCTTTAAGGTCCCCTTCCCACCCAAACCATTCTGTGATTCTAAAATACAACAAGTGAACCCAGAAGTAGAACTAATAGCTGCAAAGAAATTCCTCTTTGCGATTAATCTAATAATTCAGGAGGGTGTGGGTGAAAGGGAGAAAGACTAGCTAGAAGGAAAAGTGTGGTAAGTTCTCTGTCAGCTAAAGGTGACTTTTAATTGAGCCCAGTAAAATATTGTGGCTTAAGAGTGCAGTTGTTTCATGCTACTGGGGTAAAATTCAATGCCTTTAATGCTCAGTTGTTGCACATTGCCCCAGTTCTAACATGTTATTTTTGTCCCCAGATTAAAATGCCCCTATTGTCCAATGGAACAGAGCCCCGGAGATGCCAAACAGATATTTTTCTGAAGAAAAGTTTCATTATGCAGTTTGTAAGTGACACTCTGGATTTCAGGTGCATTTCAGGAGAATTAAAACACACTTGTTCCCTTTTATGCAGCAGACTGAGGACTCCTGTGTTTGTATAAGCTAATGCTACAGAAACTTTGCCAACATTTAGTATATACATACCAAGTGGAAATGCTACAGAAATAATATTACCATAGGGCTTTACTATACTCTTGGTCTCCATACCTGATCAAGTTACTACACCAGCAGCTGTCATTCAATGCAGGTTTTTGTACTTAATTATACGGTGACTTTTTACTTTTTAAAGGCAGAAACTGATCACCCCCATTTGTTTAATATTCTTCCTGCTATTATTCTATCATTTTACTGATAACTGTCATCTTAGAGAATGTTTGTGGACAAAGTTTTATTTCCTGTAATGTGTACATAATTAAAGGTAAATACTTCAGAAAAAAAAAGTTTGATAAATTGAATAGTCGTTATAAAACTAATTTGTATTTTTTTTGCTGAAAATGCTGTGATATATTCTGAGTTTTTCTTTCAAACATTTTTTCAACTTTTACATAGAATTCAAAGTAAATGTGCATATATATAAAGTATATAAAATATATAGCCCCAAGGGGCTACCTGTTAAAATCCATCACTAATTTATAAGGGTGATGTGTGGCTAAACTACTATTGGGGCAGAGAGGGAGTAGGAAATCCTGTTCCTTTGGTTTAACGATCAAGAAGTGTTTGTGTAAGAGAACATTCAATAAATTCTGAAGTGGAAATGCTTTTAGTCAATGACATTTGCTCTCTGGCCTATGTAGTCATGTTCTTTGAACTTTGTATTCAGAATTAGGCTATAAATGTCATGTTGCTGTATAGTTTAATAGTCATTTTAGTGTGCTATTTATAAACAGTTATCAAAACCAAATAAATTGTAGAAGTATTCATTGTTAAATGGGGGGAAAGCATGTTCTGATGCAGTCTACTGATCACAACTCTGCACCTGGCAGAACTGGGCCTGACATCATGTATTAGGAGGTAGCAGGTTTTCTGTAGCTTGAGAACACTTTGCTTCTAGCCTTGTTTTTGTAGTAGAATATTACTGCCATTGCCACTTTTTCTGCTAAAATTTGTCATATTGTTGACTAGGTAAATTTGTACTCATAAAGGAGACATAGATCATGGCAGTTAAATCTTTTTTAGTGTGCATATATTTGTATTTATTGCACTGTCCTATAGTAGGGCAAGCAGCCATAAGGCATGCAAAGCTACATGTAAAATTATATTTCTGTATTGTGTAGTTACAAAAAACCACCAACCCCAAGCTTCTGTGGTTGAACACTGACACACTGGTTGAATGCACTAGCACAATGCACTACAGAGAAGACCGTCTTTGGGAAATCTACAGCTTTTGAATTTGTCTGTCACCTGACTGGAGACGCTGAGTCGGACTCTTATCGGATCAGTGACAATGGACAAACCTACAGAGACATTAAAGAGAGGAGCGAGTCAAGGCACACAAATTTTAAATTTCAGATGTGTTTGATACATGTGAAAAAATACAGGTGTGTGATTTTTTTTTCCCTGCAAAACTTACGTTGTATTCACACTGAGTTCAAAACAGCCGCGTTACCAAGTGGTAAAATCAACAATAAATGGGTGAGGATATTATTTTCCATGTAGGTTTCCTAGTCTTCCTCAAGTTACTTTTAATCTTTTCTTTTGACTGAAACGGCTTACTGCTTTGGATTTGTAGAAATGGCATATGAAGTATTAAAAAAAGAAAAAAAACCAACCAAACAAAACCCAACCAGTAGTAACAAACCCCCTCAAAACCAGCCTGAAATATGAGTGCTGGATCTTCCTCTGCACTGCTGGTATGTTGGCATTGGTGTGAACACCAGTTAGTGTTGATAGCTTAGAGCCCCAAAGTGACTCAGTTATTAAATGCAAATAGGGTGAAAACTCACCGTGGGTATTAAATACCACCTGAACTAGTGCATGCTACAGATCCACAGCTAATTCAAAAGCTCAGCTGTTTTTAGCGCATAATTGCAATTCTTTTTCTATCTGCCCGTGTGTTACAAGACTTAAAAATGCTTGCCTGCAGTTGTGCAGCTGCACCAACAGATGACGCTCGCAGTTCAGTGTTGGGAGCCTGTGTGCTCAGCATAACGGGACGGTGTGCTGGGCATTTGGGAAACATCTGCAGTTTGGTTGGCTCAGGTACCAAATTTGCACTGTAGGGTGATGTGGGTTCTCTCCTTCTACAACCTGATAACAATTATGGTAACTGGAGAAAGTGCTCAAGAAAAGTGACTAAATACTCTGAGGCTTTAATTCTTTATAAAGTATGGTGGTATGTGTTTGTTGTCCCTAACAGGGTTTGGGAATATCCATAGTAAAAAAGTATTTGGTTTTAAAGCCAGAGTGGTACCTGAAGTCTGTCTTCATTGCACGTTTGGACCAGATTGTGAAGCGTTTAACTAGTCCCTGTGTGCAGCAAGTGCCTTTTAGTGAGACTGCTGTGGGATGGGAGGAAAGAGACCCAGCAGGTTTCTGTCTGTATCCAGATCACGGTGTCACTCCTTGGACGGTGCTGGGCTTGCAGCTGGTGCTTCCCCCCGCTCCTGCAAACTGTGCCAGAACTTCTCTGTGGCAGCAAGGACCCCAGTTAGTCATGCAGATGGGCTATGCTTTATATAAAGTTTAGTTTAGCTTATGGGCACTCTGAAAGTAATGGATAGTTAGAAATCTGATTTTTGTAGCAGCATCTTGTTAGTAGTGTTAGCTCTCTATGTCTATTAATAGCCTGAGTTTTAGTTTTTGGAAGTGCCTTGAAAGTCTATTGTAGTGTGCTCTTGTGGGGTTTGAAGTCTGACTTGTGTTATACAACATAATAAAACTTTGAAAATGGATAATAGAAAATGAAAATAGTACATGGCCCTTTTGATCTCGAAAGGTATTGTTCATTTTTGTAGTACTATGACTATCATTAACACAGATCTCATGTCCTCACCTCCTGTTAGTACTCTGCTCTGTGAAGTATTGTTTAATTAAGTCTTTTCCTGCAGTGACCTCAGCACTGCAGGTTGCAACTACACAAGGCTGAACAAACGAGCTTCCCTCCTAAAATCAGTACTCCTCTATGGAAACACTGTATTGATTTCAATCTCCTATTTGTAAGTCAGGTTAATTAACGTGTGGAGAAGCTGCAGTGAAAGCTGTGTGTTACCAGTAATGACTCAGAACGTTTGATCACTGTTCCTGTTGCTTTGATTATTTCTTCTTGACACTTTACAGAATGGTTGCTGCTAAAATTCAAGGTTGAAGTCAGTTATCACTGGGAGCCAACTTGCCAAGTTCATTGCAGTAAGTTTGGGTTAGATTTTCCTTGCAAGGTTTGTTTGCCCACTGCAAGATACAGTTTTTCTTTTCATGCTTATTGCTTCAGACGTTGATTTGTCTCGTGGGTGGGGAGAGATATATCGTGCTCCTTAATCCATCCTGGATCATGCTGTTTTCCTATTGTGAATAGGAGGCTGCAGTGTAGGGAAAGAAACTGAGAACAAGAGGAAAAAAAAGTTGGGCAGCAATGATTTGTAGTGAGTGAAGCTATAATGTGGTGTTACATTACTATTCTGAATTTAATTCAAGTCAGTATGTAAAAAGGAAGACTGGTTTACGAAAATGTATGTATGTCAGATAACAGTGACTTAATATTCCTTTATGACTTCAAGTTTGGATTAAATTAGGAGTCTTGCAGGGAAACATGGACACTGGAGTTGTTTACAGCCTCCTATAAGGTCTTAGTGAGTCCTGCTGGGCCTGTATGTAGCAACTGCTGTTTGGATCCCACTATCCTGTAGTAATTTTTACAAGACAGCTGTGCCTGTGGGTTCAAATGCAAAAACCCTGAAGTGTTGTCCAGTTCCTATTCCACTGTACAACTAAGAATTTTTCACGTTCTGGAGGATTATTTGGAAGCAGCACAGTCCCAGTGCAGAATGGAAGAAAGACTTGGTGCTGTGACCTGGACTGCAGTGACCAAACCTTACCTGAGTTCAGCCTTTGAAACGGAAATCTCCCTTTCTCCTGCATTTCCTCTCCCTTGTGATTATTTTCAGACTTACTGACACTGCTGTTGTTTTCTTTCTTCTCACTAATTGTCAAGTTATGGCTGTGACTTTACTTTGGCTAAAGAAACAAAAGGATGAAGAAGGTGCAAAGAGTGTCTCAGTTTGAGTCTTAAGCACCTTCCATGAGACATTTGTTTGTAGGGAGAGGAAATAAATACTCAAACGCTGCTATTTTGAATGACAATTCCCCCTCCTCCCTGCCTGAACTGAGAATAAATCCAGCATTTTCCAAGGTTCCTAAGTGACACAGGAGGTTTCCGGGAATGTGGAGCACAAAGAGAGATGATTGATCATCCATGACAAAAATTTACGTGTATTCAATTTATTCAGCACAGCTCAGAGTGGGAATGCAGTGATGGATAGGTCGTGCTGACCCTGCTTGTCAAACAGATTTGATGTCAGATGAATCAGAAGGAAAAAACTTGGTTACAGGAAGGTCATGTTTCATTGCCTATTTATTGTTCTTCCAGAGATTTCTGTGCTTCTTTTCCTTGCCTTTATTTGCTTTTCTGCAGAAACAGCAGCATGGGGGTGGTTTCTGCAGGTGGCTTCCACACCTTTGCACCACATGCACCACAGCCTTAGTCTGAGGAGTCTGAGTGGAGCTCAAGTGCCTTGCCTGTGACAGGTCATCTGTCAAATACAGACATGGACAGATGAAGTGACTTTATCTGGCCACTCCAGTTACTGGCTCTTCTGGGGTCATCCTGGCTGTATTATGTATCTGGAACTGACTTAACTCATCAAAATCCTGTATCACTCAGAAAATACTAATAAGTAAGTGAAGCACCGGAAGGGGTAGAAGCAGGAGTCTATAAACACATTCTGAATGCTCTGTGTTGTGGTATCTCTGTTGATGCCTCCCTCATCTTCTAAGCTTTCACCTGACTTTGGAGGCTGTGCTGCAGGAGGTGGAGAAGTTTAGGTTGGATATTAGAAAAAGATTCTTCACCCAGAGGGTGGTGGGATACTAGGACAGACTCCCCAGGGCAGTGGGCACAGCACCAAGCCTGACAGAGTTCAAGAAGCTTTTGGGTGGTCCTCCCAGGCACATGGTGTGACTCTTGGGGATGGTCCTGTGCAGGGCCAGGAGCTGGACTCGGTCATGCTTGTGGATCCCTTCCAACTCAGCATGTTGTGTGATCAGGACACTCTTGGGTAAAGAGCTAATGCTCAGCATCGGTGGCAAAATGCAGGGGAAAAGAAAATTCCTGAAGAAATTCAGTCCTGAATTGGGCTCATTTATCCTTGACAGCTCTTAACGATAACTCAAGGATTTTGCCTTGATGACTTCCCTAGAGATCCCAACTGATGCTGCTTATACCTGAGGTAGGATCAGCCCAGCCTGCTGTCCCCCAGCCCTTTGGGGGCCCACAGCAGCCCCAGCTCCACAGAAGTCACAGACAAACCCCATCGTTTGGCTGAAGACCGCAGTTTGCATTTCTTGTGAGGGATTCTGCATTTTTCTCTACAGCACACCCAAGGGATCTTGTGTGCAATGCAGATCCCAGAGTATTTTCTTACCCAGCAAGTGAGACCCAGATGTTTCATAGCATATCCATAGATACCATTTACCTCCAAGTGCACATCTTGCTGGCACACACCCCGGTTCTTTAGGTGCTTGATCGTTCTCTTTGCAGTTCTTCTTAGGTCAAGTCTTTGTAATAGCTGAGCAAAAGCCATTTGGTGCAAGAGAGGTAGTCTGTGAGATGAAACCCACCCAGGGGTATGATTTACTTTTTCTTTGTTTTAACAACTTGTGGTTCTCTTTTCTAACTACAGGAGCTTCTCCCCACCAAAAAACCAGTTCTATGTGTCACCGGAGAGAGCTCTTGCTGCTGCCTCTGAGTGACCATCAGCATATGGGGATGGGTGCTACTTCCTGGACCTTTGAACATACAGGCTGTTCTATCATTCTGAACTATAGGTCAAAAACTAGTAGATTCCACTGTGCAGCAGATTTTGAGCTGTGCTCAGGGGGTAATGACAACTGTCAGTGTTGTAACTCTTTTCCTAGATGTTTATTTCCTAGGCAGATGAAAGCTACTGAAATAACAAAAAACAAATCCCCCAAAACAAACACAAAAACCCAAAGGTATTTTGCTTCCAGTTCTCCCCTACATTCATCTTTGGTGTCAGGAGGGCTTTGGATCCATCGTTCTTGCTGCAGAACTGTGGTCTTAGTGCAGCACTGCACAGTGCAGCATCACTATTAGTAATGTCAGTTAACAGTGCCCAAATATATCTGTTTTACATTGCTTAGGGGTTTATTTTTCTCTGTTTATGGTACAATAGGAGTCCATGCAGAAGTGAAGACTTGTAAATGTGTTCATCTTACTGAAATATTTTTTGATTTTAAGTACCCATGTTCCGTTTTTCCCTACAGGGTTGATCTCTGTAGGCTCTCATAGCAGTAAGACTAGCAATAAATATTTAATATGTGGATCATGAAAGAATGATTTAATTTGAAATTATAACCTAGCTTACAGAAAAACGCTTATGCTGGATTTTCTCTTAAGTCTTTAATATGAGTCCTGTAATTTTGGTATGTGCCACAGGCCATAATAAACAGAGAAAACACATTTTCAAGGAAATGCTGCCCATGGATAACATGTGGCCTTTAGTAGGGAAACAAAGCCAGGTGGCTGCACTCCTTTTTTCTACATTGGAGATTTATTCTACAAAAGCATTTGAAAGAGCTGGAGTGCGAAGGGAAGGTCACTGTAGAACTGTGAGGAGGATCTGTTGGAAGATACACAGCCAGTGATTTTACCTGTGTTCCTTCTCTTGCCTTGGCTGTGTGCTGGCTGTGTGCTGCCTCCCAAAGCAGAGAGAACAGCCATAGCCCTGAGGGACTGGGCTGTGGTTTCAGGCGAGAGGTGGATCTAGAGGGGGTTGTGGTGAGTCTCACATTGACACAGCAGGATGGTGA
>JAWWEU010000125.1:69717202-69750449 GCA_035583155.1 Acropternis orthonyx
TGATGCTGTTGCGAAAGCTGACCTTGAGGTCATACTGCTGTCCATGGATGCCAGGGCAGCCTGCAGGAGAGAAATCCTTGTTGGAACTGATTGGGAATAGTCAGTTGTCCTCTGGACAAGCCTCCTTTCCTGACCATGGAGTGTGAGGTGAAATAGAAAGAGAGGACCAGACTGTTGGGATGACTGCAAGGTTTTGTTGGCGTCCTTGCTGGGATCGTGCATGGCTCAGCAATCAGCCAGGTGGGCTTTAAAGGTGGGTGCTGCCCTTCCAGCTGCCTTCTCAGGGATGTTATCCCTTCTCAGCTCATCTGAAGTGACTCCCTATAAGCACTGTCTGCTACACCTCCCATTTCTCCCCCTTCCCCTCCCCTCCAGTACCACTCATCAGACCAGGCTCCCTTCCCAGTGCTTGTGGTGCTGCAGTCACCCATCTGGCTTCTCTATGCCAGTTGAGGCGATGCCGCCTCTCCCTCCACAATTACTGAGGACAACTCAAAATCATCCTTTCTGCTTTGCCTTCCCCCCCCCCCCCACCTTTAATTATGTAGCCCAGTTTCTCAGATTTAGGTTTTTCCTTGTCCCTCACAATGAAGAGGCTGCACAACCCTGTGTTCATACTCACAGAATCCCAGAAAGAGCATGAGGAGCAGGGAAGGAGACTTGTCCATGTTCTCCTGGTGGTGTCTGTCCCTGGGGACGGTGCAGCGCAGCTGAGATGATCTTTGTCACTTGAACTGGGAGACTGCATTGCACTTTGAGGAGGATGTGATGTCATGAGGACCCTCTTGGGTAAGGAGGCGATTCTCAGCATCTGCGGCAAAATGCAGAGGGGAAAAAAGTTTTGTGAATAAATTCAATTCTAATTTTGAATGTGGGCTTTTTTATAGTTATCCATTCTTACTGAAGAATTTTCCCTCAATAACTTCTCCAGAGGTCTTGACTGATGCTGCTCATGGCTGAGGTTGGACCAGCCAGCCCAGCCTGCTGTCCCCCAGCCCTCTGGGGTTCCACAGCAGCTCAAGCTCTGCAAAAGTCACAACTAAACCCTGTCCTTTGGCTGCAGGCCCCAGGTTGTGTTTCTTGTGAAGGATTCTGCATCCTTCTTTTGAGCACACTCAAGGGGTCTCATGTGGAGAGCAGAGCCCAGAGTATTTTCATACCCAGCAAGTGAGACACAGGTGTTTCATGGCATCTACATATATATCATTTGTCTCCAAGCACATGTGTTGGTAGCACACAGATGGTTTCTTCAGGTGTTGAATTGTTCTCTGCAATTCTTTGCAATTGCTCAGCAAAAGCCACTTTGTGCAAGGCAGGTGGTCTGTCAGCTGAACATACCAAGAGTGCTTTGCTTTTTCTCTGTTTTAACAACTTGTGGTTCTCTTCTGTAACCACAGGGGCTTCCGGCCTGCCAAAATACCCCTTGTATGCTTCAACAGGGAGGGCTCTTGCTGCTGCCTCTGGGTGACCATTTGCACATGGCATGTGTGGTGCTTCCTGCAGCTCTGCACATACAGTAGCAACAGTTTCATCAGACTGCAAGGGACTGCATTGGTGGCTTATTTCTTTCTTCCAGGCTATCCTGTTGATTGTTTTCTTGTGCAAGTTTTTTTTTTTTTTTTTTTCCCCATTACTGCTTTGCAAAGAATGCCCTTTTAACCTGTGTGTGTCAGAAAGCAGGTGCTGCTGCCTTCAATGCCATTGCTGCTGGGGCTTCTGATCAGGGCTGGGTTATGGAAAATGGTTTAGGGACTGGGTTAATTTCACTGGGCTTCAAAGCATGTTGGTGACTGAAGAAAGTTGCTCTTAGGGTGCTGAGGTGTGTGAAATTCATACTTTCATGAAGTTGTGGTAGTTGTGATGTCTACCTGATTTTGGCAAAATAGAGTGAATGGCTTTCACCTGTTAAATAACATTACAAGGATCTGAACCTCAAAATCCTGTAAAGCAAGTGTGAACATCAGGCTTAAGTCAAATATCACCTTTTAGTGCTTCAGCCACCTCCAGATGAGACATCAAGGGATGCTACTTGCATTGGAATCTTCAGTTCAGTGGGCAGTTTATTCTCCTGATCCAAACTACAGCTCGTCCTCTCTTTATAAATAGGATAAACTGCTCTTGCAAAGTGCCCATCCTCACAGGCTGATGGGCGAATGTTGACAGGGAACTAGAGGTGGGTCTCATGTTTTCTGAGGTGCTGAAGTGAGCTGGTTCTTGCTATCCATTTGGATTGTTGTGTGGGTCCTACACTCTCCATCACTATTACAACTCAGTGACAGGAAATGATATTTCAGAAGCATTTTCGAAAGCACAACCTTATCGAGAGCAAAGTATTACAATTCCTGATTCCTGTTTTTCAGTATGATTCAAATGGAAGTGAATGTGATGGTAAATGAAAATGGGTTAAAAATTTGTCAAGACTAGGTTCTCACTCTGCATGGATTCTTCACTTAAACACATAGTGCTTGTCCTCAGAGATGTGGTGATGGATGTTCTGGGAGAACCTGTACAATTAAAGGATCATCCAGGGAGGGCTACTTCCTTTCTCAGTAGGGATATGTCACTTCTCTCTTGTCTCTGATAAATGACAAATTTTATTATGATTCAGTCCAGGGTACCGAACTGGCACACAGAGATTTCTCTCCTGTGTGTAGAGGAGATCATGGTCCTTGCTACTCACAGATGGAGCTGGTTTCCATGACAGGCCACCACTTGCTTCGTCACATTCAGACTCTGCATCACATTTCAGAGGTTTCCTTTTTCTCTTCATATGCTTATTAGCTGAAACACTTTGTGGCTCACCAGTACACAGAAGATATCACCAGTCCCTCCCTGGCTCTTCTGACGGTTTCCCATCATGCTGGGCAAGGGTGATGTTGGGAGTCACAGCAGACACCTTCAGGGGAAGCTGTTCCTTTCTGCCACCTGCAATACTCTGCTAATGAATATATCCTTTAAAGCTCACTCTCAACAGGGAGATACAGCTGCAAGAGGGCTGTCATACATCTACTTTTTCCTGATGCACAAAGCTGTTTCTATTTCTCACTGGAACAAATAAGAAAAGCTAAAGCAGTTGCAGTGGTAATTATTTGATTAGGAAAAGCTCCAGGACACAAGCAGGATCTCCAGGAAAAAGCTCTGATTTAAAATCAACAATTGTAGAAGTAATTTAGATCAGTTCATGTAAGCTCAGCACTGATGACAAATTCCAAAACTGGGAGGAGGAGGTGGTTAATCAAATTAACTAAGAAATCTCCTTGACTTTAGCATGTCCTGGCTTGGCTGTTTGGCCTCTAGACAGTCTTTTACTATAGACTGTCACTGTTTAACTGAGGACCTAAGTCAAATCAATGAACACTAGCATTAATAACGTGTTTTATTAGTAATTTCTGTTGTATTGCCACAGTTACAATATGACTAAGGAAGAAGAAAAAACACTCAGGAGTTACTTCTGCAGAACATCATATAAGAGAAGTCAGGAGAACAGACAGGTTGATCAGCCAGTAAAGGGTAATTTATTTTTTGTCCCAAACCTACCAATAGGTTTCATTTTTCTCATAGCTAAGGTTGCAAGGCTCTGATAACTCTAACCTAAGGTGCATGTGATGGAGATTTATCTTTATATGCAAAGGCCAGCCTCAGTCTATACTTAATTAATGTCAAATAATTAGCAGAAAAAGACAGGAGCAAGGAGATGAGAGAAAACCATGCAGGTACAAGGAGCAATAAGGATCCACCTGTTTTTTAATGGGTTTTGACAAGAGGTGAGTTTAGAATTCTTTCTCTGTGTTCTTGCTTAGATCCATTTGACAGAGAAGGCATGGGAAATGAGATGGAGTTGGGGCACCAGAGCTGGAGGAAATGCTGGATTTTGGATATATTTGATTTCTTAGTAATTTTTTGGAAAGGCCTCAGGGACTTTTTCGTGGGGTAAGAAACTCTTCATTTTCTTAGTGCCAGTAACACCAGACATCGCATGGTGTCTCTCACAACATAAGAATGATGCTCTGATGGCTGGTGAACACAAAAGGAGCACCAAAAACGACTGTGCTCTGTCAGGTCCATTGTTCTGTTGCCCATGGTGTGTGCTCACAGTGGTCCATAAGGATGTCCCATTGCCAAGCAGTGATGCTGCATTGCTGCTGATGAGCAGGTGCTGTTTGATCCCTGTGGGTGGTAACCCAGGGGGGGACACCAGACTATTTTTGCCACAGCACTGCTGGCTCTTCCTGCTGTTGACCTTTGAAGGAATGCATTAAAACTTTCCATTCCTCTTTCGTAAGGATGAATGGAAAGTTTTAATGAAGATTTCAAAATTTAGCTGCAAATCACAAGGTTGGTTTGGTTTGTTGTTTTTTTTTTTGTCAAACAGAGGAGAAAATAAAATGTTGAGACTCCAGCACGCTGCTCTTCCTGTGTGAAGTGAAGCTGTGGTTTATGAGCAACTTGCTGCCCCCCTTTTCTTTGCAAAGCTGCAGCACTGAAGGGGCTTGCAGAATGTCAAGTGAAACTGTCACACACCAGGTACTCACACTCTTTCTTTCCACTGTAGCCACGTGTTTCCAATTCAGTGGCCAATACTGCCCACTCTGCCGGGTACTCTCAGTGTACGTGTCACACACCTTAAAATCCAGAATGCAAACCACAAACACTTCTGTGCTCTAATCTCTCCATGGTGTGGCTCAAAGGGAGTGGAGAGGGACTGATTATTCCCTGCTTTTTCCCATACAGAAAGTAAGGGGCAGCAGATGAAGCTGATGTTGGTGAGGCTGGGAGCAAAAGAAGTCATCCTTCCCCCAGGGATGTCCCTGACAAAGGACACTGCGGAGGCAGAGCCTGGACAAATGCTAGGAAAAGGGGTTTATTATGGGTTAGCTGATAGACAGCAACAGGCTCAGGAAATCTAATTAGTTAAAAATAGCCTGAATATCAAGGGAGAGTGTCATATGTGGTTCTCCTCTCATTATTCCTTAGCCATTTGCTCACAGCTGGTGTTGGAGGCACAGTAGTGGTCTGGATGAACCTTTGCTCTGAACCAAACCAGTCATTTTTATATTCTCAACTGTGAGATCTCATTACAGTGTGTCATTTCAAGGAAGCCATTTGTTAAAATCTCCACATCCATTTCCTATAACGCACTGTTAATTTTCCAGTTATCTCATTCTTTAATGCAGAACACTTACATCTTCCTCAGCTGTTGGCCCTGCACAAGGACATTTATCCCGACAACGGATCCTGCAGTTCTCCACAGCTCTCCCAACATCCCTGTCCTCTGCACTGTGGGTAGTGAGAGACAAGGACAGGGTCCAACTCTGCCATGTGGTTACCACTGCATAGAGAAAGAAACTGTCTTCTGGGTGTGTTTACATTCAGGATACAGGAGATACACACACATGAGCTGCCCTGTCTTTCCAAACTGAGTCTCCAGTTTGTGTGAGCTGGAAGATGATGGATTGGAGGTGGTTTGAGCTTCCTGTGGTTCCAGCCTTTCAGCACCTGGCCCTGCAGGCTCTGTGTCCATGTCCCTCTGCACTTGTGGTGGGACAGGGCTCTTTCCACAAACCTTTGAGACTTTCCCTTGCTCACTTTGTAGCCAACAGGGGCACAGGAAGGGGAGAAGGGGCTGTACTACCTGCTCTCCATGACATGTCCACTCATTAATGGCACCACTGAGGATGCTTATGGCCATCTTTGTTGCATTGTGCCCTTCATCTCCCCACAGGGAGCATTGGAGCAATTCTGTGACTACCTGAGACCTCAAACAAGCCACCTTTGGTGTTGGGAGCGGACAGAGAAGGCAGGTGAGTTCCTTCTGTCTCAGTTTTACACTTCAGGGCACCCTGAATTTATCCCTCTTGGAAAAGCAGTAATGGCTAGGAAAGATGTTTGACACTGGGCAGCTACTTCAGTTTGTGTCCAAGCTTTGGGAAAGCAAGGAGAGACTCAGGTTTGGGCACAAGGGGAATTTGCATAGAGGCAGCTGCGTTCCCCCAGCATCTCCTTGGGGATGTCAGCTTGGGCTCTGCACGGTGGGATGGGGCCCATGTTTTTAATTATATCAAAATTATCCTGGCTATGATAATGATGAGTCAGCCAAATTAAAATAAAAGAACCTGAGGAAAGGCATATATTTTAGGAATGGCTGTTCCACCACTGTCCTTACTCATTTTCTCCTGCATCCAGATGACTTGAGACATGTATTTTAATAACAGCAGTGTCCTTTGCAGCTCTCTGCTCAGGGTAGGAATATACAATCCCAGCCCCCAGGAGTATTTTGTCTCGATTGTTTTGGAAGAGACTGATAGGAAATATCCCAGCATGAACTTTGCATGGTGTTGATTTTAAGGCATAATATTTTGAAGCCTCATAGCTCAGTGTCAGTGCAGGCCAGCATCTCTCCCTGAGACAGCAGCCAGCGAGTTTACCTCGTGCTTGTGCTGGACAACGATTGCACCTTGAGCTTTGCTGAGGAACAGCAGCAGGTCAGCCTGTGGCCCTGCCTGCAAGTTGACTGCAGGGCTCCCAGCAGCTCAGCATCTTCTCCTCCCTGGTGTACCTGAAGAGAGGTCAGACATTGAGAAGACGAGGGTAAATGGCCTCAAGTTGTGCCAAGGAAGGTTCAGGTCAGATATTAGGAAAAAATTCTTTACCGAAAGAGTGGTTAAGAACTGAAATAGGCTGCCCAGGGCAGTGGTGGAGTCACCATCACTGGTAGGGTTCAAAAAACAAGGAGTTGTGGAACTTTGTGCTGTGGCATTGACGTATTTGGTCAAAGGTTGGACTTGATTATCTTGGAGGTTTTTTTCCAACCTAAATGATTTCATGACTGTACCATAGCATGGTTCTCTGATTCTCTGGTATGGTGGGACTCAGCTGTGGTGTCTGCCGTGGGTTAATGCTGTCTCATGGCCGAGCAGCGTGCCACCCGCTGCCCTGAGGATGCTGTGCCTGTCCCTGGGGGCAGCTGCCCAACACCGGGGGTTTGTGCTGCATTTCACGCTGCCTGCACAGCCCCGGCTCCCTGCGCTGGGAGGGAGCAACAGGATATGTGGTGGGTGAGATCGCACGCACAGTTCTGCGGACAGAGACGTCTCTCAAGCCACAGCCCTGCCCCTGCTCAGCCCTGCGGGGAGGGAGGGTGGGTGCACACCATATTTTGGTGCCCGACCTCCTGGCTGGATGTTTTAACCACCAGCAGAGAAGAACAGCAGAAAAACCGATGTGGCTTGCACCGGGGGCAGGGTACGGCTCCCGCCACCGGGCGCCCAGCGGGGAGGATGGGGTGGGACGGGGCATGGGGCTGACTGCAGCAGGCAGGGTGCCCGTGGTTGGCACCAGTTTTTCAGCTCATCATAGAATCGCAGAATTGTTTAGGTTGGAAAGTACCTCTAAGATCATCGAGTCCAACCATCCACTGAGCACTGCCAAAGCCATCACTAAACCATGTCCCCAAGTGGCACTTTTGCACATCTTTTAAATCCCTCCAGGGATGGTGACTCCACCACCGCCCTGGGCAGCCTGTTCCAAGGCTTGACAACCCTTTTAATTAAGAAGTTTTTATTAATATCCAATCTAAACTTCCCCTGACACAACTTCAGGCTGCTTCCTCTCATCTTCCTTTCGCTTTGGAGGCGTCCTTTGCTCCCCATGCTCTACACAGGGAAATCCAGAATTTGTTTGTGTTTCCTGGCAAAGCTCAAGCCCTTGAAAAACTCAGTGCTGCAAAACTTCTCCTGCAGACACTCAGGATTTCTCTGCAGAATCATTTTTTTCTGTCTGATGCAGAGGTTCAGTCCAGGGCAAGACAAAATTTAGCCCCTACTCATTCCCTGAGCCAAAAAAAAGCCAAGGAGACAAACTCGTAAGTGCCTGTGTCAGTCTGGCTGCCTAAAGGCTCCCACCCCTCCAAGGAGCTTCTGGGAGAGGATGGAGAGGGGTTTGTCATCTGAGCAGGTTTGCTTTTCATACTGACTGCCAGCTGAGTGATTCATCTTAGGGATTTGGAGGTTTTATGCTAAATGAACTAAATAAGTTTGTTGTGTGAGATCCCTCTTGCAACAGCAAATAGATGCATTGTACCTGGCAAAGAAAAAGTTCTGAGTTGGTGTCATCACCAGGATTTTTTTTTTAGTGTTTCATATCTGGTTTTAATTTATCAACTAGCTCAGAACGTGCAAATAATAACAATATTCTCTCTCTTAAAAGTGTGATGCACATGTATATCTTACAGGCTAAATGAGAAGTCAAACTTTGACAGAAAAAATGAATGCCTAAGGGAGGAATATTAAGGCTCCTGTCATCTTGCAGACATTTAAAGCACAGGTAAGTTTTGTTTCTTGTGAAAGAACCACTGATGAATGAACGAAACCTTTCCCACAGCAAGGCAGTAGACAAGTAAAATACATACCTTATATTAATTTCTTTTTAACTTGGTCTGATATGTGTTCCAGTTAAACAAATGCTGAAATAACAAATATTTGTTTGTAATCCCACAGAAGCTGCAGATCTCACCCCGAGTGCACACACTATTAATGTACTGATATACACAAGTGTTTGTTATTGCAGCAAATAATACATAATATAAAAACCAGAAAAAATATTAAATACAAATTAGAATAATACTAAAGAAAACATTTCTGGTTTATATAAACCAGAAATGAAACACATTGCTATTTTTGGTTTACTGAATGAAAGGCAATTGCCATTTTTGGTTTACTGAATGAAATGCAATGAAGTCCAGAGAAATAGGGGCACAAAGTACTTACGCTGCCTGAATATAGTTTTTTTTTCCTGTAGTGTGTTTTTTGGGATTTCTTTGCAGCTTCTGGGAAATACATGATTTTATACAGTGACAGAAAAAGACATTTAGAAATTCCCATTTAACAGATCTGGATGTTTAGAAGTCCTGCTGAAAATCCATTTCTCCTGCCAGGAGTGCATATTAAATAAGCAGCTACTGTGCACGGAGCTGTTCTGGCCAAGGACAAATCTGAAGGAATTTAAACAACACCCATGGATAAGGCGTCTCCTTTCCTTTCACACGGATTTCAAGTTCAATAATTTAAGAGAGTTGTTGTTCACCCTCTCCATTAGTGTGCCTCACTCAGCTGTGTTTATGACTCTGCAAAATTATTTTTTTTCTTTATTTATTAGGAGCTTTAAAATCAGAGATAACTTTACTCTTGTATCACTAGCTTGTTTTCAATTCCACTGGATTTGATTTGCTTTTTTTTATTATCATAAAAACACAGAACATCCACATAGAAATGACTGGGCAGCTTAAAAGAATAAAGAAAAATTGACCATTTCCAATATTAGATCAACAATTGAGATATTCTATAAAGACTGACAATTTTTTAAAAATGCATTTACAGAAGTTTCACAAAATAACTCAATTTTTTTTTAAATAATATAGAATATATATTCTCTATATTGTCTATTTGTTATATATTCTATATGGAACATATTAGGATATGTTGTATACAAAATAGAGATTATATATATAGTACAAAATATAAAAGAAATAATAATATTAGTGACAACAACAACAGACTGTTGTAACATATAATTTTTGGTCTCTTTTACAACTCCTTGCCCAATAATTCACGAGGATGAGCACAACATAGGTAACATTTTGTACTTGAACACATAGATGTGCAAACCCCTTCTTGTCCTATGGAAAAGCCTTTTTTCTTTGTCCAAATTTTGTGGTGTCTTCTTTTGTCAGTTAAGATGGCATTGTGTATTTACTGCTGAAGGGAGGGTTTGGAGTTATATATAAAATCCCATAATTTTCCCTTCTAGGTATGGACATTCCCTGCTGCAGGAAGGAGGGTGAAAATGGGAGACAGAAGGCTGATCCATCTTTGGAATGAAATGAAGAACCAATTAGGGACCCTCATTTGCCGGGACATCGTGGCTAAAGCAGTGCTGTGACAGGCACTGCCATCACCTGGATCTCTCTTTCTGTGGATCCAGAGAAGCACAGAAATAGTTTCCCTTCAGTTTTCATGATGGAAGCATCCCTTTTTGCCCCACATCCCACAACATAACATGGTACCCCTGACCCTTGGCTGGAATCATCATTGTGCTCTCAGCATAGAAGTTGCAGATAACAGAGGGCTGGGCTAATTTTCTCAGACATAAAAGCATCTTTTCATTAGTGTTTCTGTTTCTTGCTTCTATATGCTCCAGGAAAAAGGCTGTGAAACGGGAGGTGTTTTTTTCCCATTGGTTCTCACAGTTGTGACAGCTGCAGCTAAAATCTCTCCCAGGTTTACGGACTGTTGATGATAATAGAAATTCATACCATTTTTTTCATCATTTCCATAGGTAAAGTGCCCAAGCCTGTGTTTCAGTAGGCAGTATCCCTGGCTGTTGCTCTTCTCTCTAGTTTTCAGTGCAAACACGTGATCTGGAGTTTGGGTAGTTGTTTGCCTTTTTTTTCAAATTACAAAGGAATAACAAAGCCTAATTGGGGAATTCAGACATTGAACAAATTCTTTGCTTCGGGTGGGCAGAGAGCTGAGGGGTAAATCCCTACTCTTTGAGCAGGTGTTGTTGAAGTTGGGATAAGTGGCTGAAGTCTGTCAAGACAAGATGGTGCTGCCTTGGGGGTCAGACGCTGTGGGGATGTCCTGAGAGTGGGGATGTCGGAAGGAGGAGTGGACTGGACAGGGTTATCCCCGAGAGTGCTCACCTTCCTGTGGGAGAGGAGGATTGTGATGTGCAGCCTGTCTTTTGTTGCCCAGACCCAGCCCTGGCTGCTTGGCCATGGGAGGCCACCTCCTGTGCTGGCTGAGAGGTGGCAGAGCTGAAGAAGGTATAGACATTAGGGTCAGGACACCTTGAGTGTGGGAAACAGCTGGGATTTCAAAAGCAGCTGCAGGCAGAGGGAAAAACCCTGTTTTTGAAAGAAATAAACCTTTGCCCTTGTTTCAAAGGGCTTTTCTTAACAGCTGTCTTGTAAAAAATACATATCAGAAAAACCGTCTGCTGCTGGGGCGAAGCTCTGTGCACTACTTACAGGGCAGGAAATGATGGATTTAGTTCATTTGAGCTCTCTTAGAGGATAAACTGTGATGTTCTGGAATCAGAGATGCTCAGAGGCCCCTCCCTGCAGCATCTGTGGTGGGATTGGGTCTGGAGCCTGTGTCCCCTGCACCCATCAGCTGGGTGTCCTGACAGCTTGGTTGAGTGTCACAGCCTGGGAAAGCTGGCTCTGCATGATCCACTGCTGGCTTTATTACTGCATTATTTAGGGCAAGCATACACAGCTGGGCTTGAGATCAAGATCTCCAGAAAAATCATTATCAAAGTGGAAAGTGGCAGCTCCCTGTGGCTGGGAGGGGAGGGAGAGGAAGGTCATAGGGATGCTGCTCTGCTGCTGTGATGCTTTAAACCCACAAATTTGTCTCAAGCTCTGGGGACTCCAGAATCACACCAGCCCTTGGCTTGTGCGCAGCTGTAAGGGCACATACAGTGTGCAGGGCAGGAGATTCCTGCTGCTTCCTCAGCCCCTCTGGGGACAGGAGGTACCTGGACCACCTTCCCCTTGCCCTCACTGTATCTAACACACCAGCCTTGTGCTGGTGCCTGTGTTTGTGCACATGTGGTGCTGGGGATGCATCTCAGAGGAAGAGCCTGCTGCCTGTGCTCCGAAAGGTGCCAGATTTCCAGCCCCACATCTGCCTTGGAGCCCTGGGCAGCAGCTGAGCTCCTGTTAACATCCCTGGGGAGACCTCCCCTGCTTCTGCCATCACTCGGGGCTCAGCACATGTGCGTATTGCTTGGGGCTCAGCACCCACAGGCATCACTCAGGGCTCAGCACACACAGGCATCACTCAGGGCTCAGCACACAGGGGTGTCACTCAGGGCTCAGCAGGACTGGGGCTCAGCAGGTCTGGGGCTCAGCACACACAGATATTGCTTGGGGTTCAGCACACACAGACATCACTCGGGGCTCAGCACACATGGATATCAGTCAGAGTTCAGCAGGACAGGGGCTCAGCACACACAGACATTACTCAGGACAGTTCCTCATGGCTGCTGGGCTCAAGGCCAGCCCCTGGCTGCCTCTGTTTGCTCTCAGAGGTGGTGTTGACCTTCAGGCTGCGCCAGGTGTTCGGCCTTGTGGACATTGCTTTGTCTGGTTTCCCCCTCCCACTCTTGGCTGTTTGCAGTCTCCCAGGGGAGAAAACACCCTCCCAGATCTGCTGGCCCCTGGAACTGCTTTAACTCTTTCTCAGGCGGAGGCCATGGTTCCTTGCTCACCATACAGCCGTGTCCCTCATTGAGCAGGGCCACAAGACACCAGTCTGCAGAGCTAAATGACCAAGTGATATATCAATTTTTGCTATCAAATGTGCCTGCACAGGGTCTTTACAAGCTGCACAGGGACCTGCCCCTGCCCCATCCCTGCTGGTTGCTCTCCAAGTATTCATTACCAAAATCTTATCAATCAGCATTAGCAAGAGCAAAACAAAAGCTCACAGCACCTTCCCAGCCTATCTGAATCCCTTTGGTACCCCAGCCCCTTTTCCCCTGTGCAGAACCAGTCGTGGCATTTGCCCTGCTCAGTCCCCTTTGAGAAGTGCTCAGGATGCTGCAGAATCCAGCCTGGTCCTTTCACCTTTCAGGAAAATCTTGAAGTCATGGTCTGTGGTAGGAAACAAATGTCTGTTCTGTGGCACAAGCCCATGTCTGTGCCCTGTAATGTCCTTTCTAGTCATGTCCAGGCAGTGCTCAGCATTGTGCAGAGGAGGGTCTGTATCTTCTCCCTGCCTGTCTGAGGCAGGGGGAGCGGGGTGGGATTTACTGCCTGTGGATGCGAAGCCACAGCCTCCGCCTCAGACCTGGGGAGAGACAGTGTCCATCAGTCCCAGCACCCCTCCCAGTTCCCCATCCCATTCCTGGGCTGTCCCAGGGCCCGACACCCCTCATTGTCCCCCAGGACTGGCAGGATGCTTACGGTGCAGGCGGTGGGCAATGTGGACCAGCATCAGCAGGAGGAGCAGGACACCAGCTGCCAGCGGGATCCAGATCAGGGCACTGCAGGGACCTGGAGGGCAGGAGAGAACACAGCACCTGGTACCAACCTGCCCTGGCAGCTTTGGAGGATGGAGTGTAGAGTGGGAAAGGGAGAAAAGCAAGGCAGGTCCTCAGAGGAGAGGTGGAGGATGTGACCATATGAGATATCTTTTGAGGGGTGCATCACAGGATCACAGGATGGCTAAGGTTGGAAGAGACCACTGGAAGTCATTTGGTCCAACTTCCATGCTTAAGCAGGGTCATCCTAAAGCACATGGCCCAGGATTGTCTCCAGATGGCTTTCGAATATGTCCAGTGAGGGAGACCCCACAAGCTCTCTGGGCAATCTGTTCCAGTGCTCGGTCACCCTCCCATAAAGAAGGCATTGCAGGGAACGAAGCTCTGAGGTCACGACAACCTAAACTGAAATACATCCTGGCCCCTAAACTTGTGTATATCCCAGAGAATCCCACCTAAAGGTAGAGGTCAGCACCATCCAGAGCAGTGGATCCAGTGCACCCTGCTACCCACACTCTGCAAGATGACACTGTGGTTTACCTCAGCCCAGAACAAACTCCAGCTGAACCCTGGGGACCCCCAGGAGCTCAGCAAACCCCCTTTGCAAAGCAGCCTGAGCCGAGACCGTGCCATACCTTTCTTGCTGGCAGCTTTTCTTTTGGTTATGTACCACACGGGCTTTTTGGAGACTGGTGCCTGAGTGGTCTTCAAAGGCAGAGGCAAAACATCAACTAGGGGATAAGGACGAGAAGAGGATGGTCAGTGTGGCACGGAGTGCAGCAGAGATCCCAAAGAGCAGGCAAGAAGGGCTGGAAATCCTGGCCCTTAAAACCTGTCTGATCCAGTGACCCCCACAAAGGGCCCTGTCACCCAGAGGGGAAGGGAGCTTGACCTGAGCCTCTTGGTGGCCACAGAAGTTACCAAGACCTTGTAAAAGTGTTAATAAAACAACAAACCAGGAAAGGAAGGTCAGAAGGCTAAGGCAGAGAAAACCCCCAAACTTCTTTGAGCTACATTTACTGCCACACACCATCTCGTCAACATTGCACAAAATTGTGGGTAGCAGGAGATTTCAGTAGCACTGGGAGGTTTTAAGGGATCCCTGGATCTTTTCCTTGTTCAAATTGCTCTAGTCTTTGCTTGAAATGGGATTTTTTTTTTCCTGATAAAATGAGGGCAGGATTTATTATGGTGTATCTGACTTACAATGGAGCACATTCATCTCTCAGTAAAGCTGGTCAGAAAAACATCCCAGTAACGTCAGTAAATAGCTGTATGTCTGACTGCTCAAACCACACTTACTCAACATTTTAGGTGATTCAAAACTACTTTTTTCTGCTCCTATCCAGGTTGGCAGTTCCTACTGAAACTACTGTTCTTTTTCATGAAAAAATGAGACATCAGGCGCCTGGGATTTATCTGCACAGCTTCTCCCTTACATTATAACAGACATAGAGAAAAGAAACTCAAAGATAAATTGTTTTATCATGAGTACTAAAAGGAAAAAAAAAGAAAACATTCAGCAAAGCTTGAGTCCTCCCAGAACACCTGCTGTTTTTCAGTTTTTAATTGGAATGTCCTTGATCAAACTGAGTTTCAAGCCTGTTTTTCATGCTTTGCACAGAGATATGTGCCCAGTTGATAAAAAACAGTTCTCCTTTATCTTAAACCAGCTTTTCTCTAAGCCGGCAAGAATCCAAAGGGGTTTTCTCAGGCAGTTCAAGGTGCAGGGTAGATTTGCTAAAAAAACAGAAAAATGGGGACACTGGGGCTTCTTTGGAGGCAGAAGTGTCGCTGTATTTTGGTTAAATAAGTTATTTGTCTCCCTAAAACTCTGCAAAAAAGGGGTTGAATCCTACCTCAAATATATTAGTTTTCCTACATCAACTCCTGCTCTGTGGTCAAGGGAAAAACAGGCTGAAAAGAGCTTCTGTATGACCCAGATGTCTGTAAAGCATCTCTCCCCCAGTGCCACCTGCAGACAGCTCTGATTTCTGTTTGGAGCTCACCGGGCATAGCAGTTTGGGAGCTTTGAGGAATAAATCCCATTCCAGTCCTTTATGTGAAGGATGGACTTGAAAGCTGCTGTCAGACCCACCCCAGAGATGTGAGGGGTGATGTCCTCTGGCCTTGATGCTGCTCTTGGCACTGGGAGGGAGGGTAAGGAAGAACTGTGGCATGGAAGCACCTGGAAGCACGTCCAGCCTCTCATCCGAAATACAGCAGAGGGTGAGGAATACACAAGACATGGCAATATCTCGGGCTGAGGGTCTTCCCATGGAAATCCTAAACCACTAGGACCAACGTGGTGCTCAAGGCATGTCCGCAGCAGAGCTACTGCTGATGGCAAAAGGACTATTACATGCAGCTGACCTAAAATGTAGCTCTTTTCTCTATGTTCTGTTTATCCAGTCTCACAGATCTCTTCAGAAAACCCCCAGAGCCCCAGCCTTGCACCTCAAACTCGGGAAGAGACTACAAACACACATCGCCCCTCACCCAGGGGACCTCATCACAGGCTGCTGGTGGCACAGTTTGGAACCCTGGAGGGGAATACTTACCCACACTGAGCCGTGTCCCACTGCCCAGGAAGAGCTGGAGGGACTGGGAGACGGAGCAGTAATAGGTGCCGTTGTCCGAGGCGTGGAGGTGGCTGATGTGCAGGCTGTAGGAGGTCTGAGGTCCCGCCCCATGGACACTAAACTTGTCCTGGCTGATGTTGGCACCATACACGGCTTTGCCCAGTGTGTTGGAAAATACCAGGAACTCGAAAATTTGCCTCTCCTGGCTCCAGCGGTACCAGTACACCCCGGTGTGCTCCTTCTTCAGCTCACAGAAGATTTCTGTTTTGTTGTTAGTTTGGGCTAAAATATGTTCTGGACTTTGGGACAAGAGTAGATTTGTACAGAGACCTAAGAAAAAAGAGGCAGGAATACAGAATTATTATTTTCTTTTCACAGAATCACACAATATTCTGAGTTAGAAGGGAGTCCAACTCTTAAGTGAATAGCCCATATAGGGATCAAATCCACACCCCAGTGTTATTAGCACTGTGCTCTGACCAACTGAGCTAATCTCAGTATTTCATTATTTTTCTGCCATGTTAAGTACAGATTTTCTTTATGGGCTTAGTAAAATCAAGTAGTCACAGACCAGGAGAACACATGAGAAAGAAACAGGAGCAGCTTTATCAGGATGCTCCCGTATTCCCTCAGAGGCCTTTTGGGCTTCCCCAGCTGCTTTTTGGTCAAGCCTAGTTGTACAGGTAGAGTTTGCCCTGTAAACAATCCTCTAGGGAGGAGACTCAGTGGCAGAGAGAAGGATGGAGGGATGGTTTTGAGGGTGTCCTCGGGCCTGTATGTGCAGGGAAGTGCAACCCCACCTGCTCCTGTGGATACCCCTCTCCTGTCCTCCTGTTCTCTCTGCCTTTTCAGAGAAGCTTCATTCAAAATTTAGGGGTTTTTTTCTGAGCCTCTTAATTTGTTCTCCAGTTGTTTCTTCTACCAGATGCAACACCGGTAAATATCTCAGGTACAGAAAAAAGACCAAAAATGTGCAAAACATCTCAAAAAAGAGCCAATTTCATATTAGTCTTCACACAATATTATTTTTCATAGGAATTTTGAGACGTTGGATAAGAAGAGGGAGTGAGGGGTGGCGGTGGGGTTCAAAGCTTTGGTTTAGCATCACATTGCCCTGTTTGGGCTTTGCAGCTTCTGTGGAAATTATCTAAGCCCTGAGATGTGAGCGGTGTCTGCGTGTGAGCGAGGATGTGTCCTTGTGAAACGGATAACAGGTTACGTGTGATCCTTTCTGTTCAGCAAACAGTCCTGGCAAAGCTGCAGATACTCTGAGACAGAGTGAAAAACAGCCCTTGGAAGATAAGGATGGTCTTGCTTCCCCCGTCTCTTTCCCAGGCGTGTTTCAAAGCTGTGCAAAAAGCTCCACAATACATGGGTTTTGTCTTTTTTTTTCTTACCCTAAAATGTCCCTTTTCCTTCAAAATCCTGAAGCTGCTTACAGTAGCTGTTGTAGCCTTCTGCAGCCCTGCAAACCCACTGGGGTGGGCATGGGTTGGCATGGCCCGAGAACACCTGAAGCCATCAATGTGGCACAAGGCCCTGTGTCCCCCCTGTTCCCAATGGGACAGGCACAGGAAAGGGCTCCGGTGACTGACACAGGTCTGGAACCTTCCTCTGTCCCTGGCACTGATGATCCCATCGCTGCAGAGCCCTGATATTGCAATGCCAAAATTCAGGTGTTGCACAGCAGCTGCAGCCTTTCACCACATCCTCTGGCTCTGTGACAATATCAATGTCTTCTTACTATCAAAATACATAATTTTCAGCTTTTAGAGAGCAAGTCTCCCTGACCTTGTTCTGGCAAACACCTGTGTGGTTTCTTAGGGGGTGAAATGTGTGTGGTCATGGGGGCTTCAGAATCTCTTTGGCTGCCCTGAGATCTGGCTAACACAGGAAACTTAACTCTCCATGAAAAACCTTTCTGTGAGCTGTTGGAGAGATTATTAGATGAGTCAGAAAGGATGAGAAGGGATCCTGGAAAATCCCAGCTCAGTGCCAGTGCTCAGGCTCCAGTGAGGTGAGCTGGGATGGAGCCAGAGCAGAAAATCTCATCCTCACTAATACCTTCACCCCCAAAAATCTCCCTGTTCCCTTTCCTGGTATATATTCAGGAGGACCACAGGGAATCACCTTGATTGGACGTGGTTGGTCAGACCAACCTGCAGCACCTTAAAAATGGTCTCTTCTCCCTTTACAAGTGCAAGCAAGCTCTCATTTTCTCAGCAGGCTCCCCACCGTACAGATCTATAGGATATTAATGCCTGTAAGGCAGCATGGGTTTATAACACACCAATTCCAGCTGAGGCCCTTGGGAAATACTCAGGCTTTGTATGATTTAGAAGAAAATTTGATGTGATGTTTATTGTCTTCGTGTTACACAGGCAGCATAGACAGGTTCTGCTTTAACCTCTCCATCAGCAGCTGCTTATAGTCCATCTGCACTGAGGGTGCTGTGAAAACTAACTCTGTGGTGTCTATACCATTATGTATTGAGCACTGAATAGAATACAGAATAGAATAGAACAGACTCTTTCAGCTGGAAGGGACCTACAGCCGCCATCTCATCCCACTGCCTGACGAATTCAGGGCTGACCGAAAGCTAAAAGGTGTTATTAATGGCATGATCCCAAATTATGCAGCAATAGGTAATAATGTCCTGTAGATCTATCTATACTGTGTCTGTATATTTAGACTTCCATGATCCAGATGGTGTGCAATGCATTCCACGTGCTGGAGCGGGGTAGAGGAGAGGCTCTAGCATGATTTTAGGTGCCCTCAACCCTTAAGAGACGTATCCTCTTACCTGGGATTTGGAGGCAGATGCAGAGATGGAGCCATGGCCGGGCCATGGTGGTGGAGTCTGTGATGGAGGGGTTTGTGCCAGTAATCACCTCCTGATGGAAGGGCTGGGGCTTCACCTCAGGATGTTCTTCCCCGTCTCAGCGCAGACGTGTCACCAACAGCTGCCAAAGAGCATCTGCCACGGCAGCACCTGGAGCCTCAGCACGGCGGCTTCTTCAACGCTGAGCCCCAAATCCAGCAGTGCCCAGGGTACCCGTAACTCCCCTTTAGGAATATTTTAAAAAAATATAATTGATTTTTAATTATGGTCTCTCAGTATTTCACCACGTAGTTATTCTTCCTACTTTTAATCTACTTCTATGCAATTAAAAAATGACTGAGGGAGGAGCTCGGCATTAAAGATAAAAGCAGGGAAGGAAAAATTTTGGCCAGTTTCTTCTCTGCTGAAATCAAAAAGTGTTCAAAATAAGGGAAAAAAGCAGTTTGATCCGTGGAGTTGTTTTCTTCAGCAGAATTTTTAGCAGGAGGTGTTTTTCTCTGGAAAATGGTGAACACTAGATCGACCCACCATAAAGTAGAGACGTGAGGCATCGCAGAAAACCTTGAAGTCAAGAGCAAGAAACCTCAAACAAATTTGTGGCTGGAAAACCACAAAAATAAGGAAATTCTGCTGGGGCTCCCCACCTCACAGTGTGTGCTGCTTTGGTAGCTGTGACAACGCTCTGAAATATGCAGAGATATTTAAATGATAAAATATCAGAGTAGCTTTGAAATGTCTTTGTGAGGGAGAGGTTTGAAGCACTTGGGGTTTAGGATTTAAAGAGGGAAGCACATGATGTGAAATTACAGGGGTGAACTGGTGTCAGCAGCCTTCAGTATTTCCATGTTGGGGAAAAAAATGTAAATGATTTATTATTTTTATTTATTTACAGCCCTCTCGGCTGCCAAGTGAGGTTCAGTTTTCTTTTATGTCCCCCTTGTGTGGATACTTGTGGTCCTTACAGCACCACAGCATCTCCTCAGCAAAGGGATTCTCACATGGGGGCACTGAGAAACTTCCCCCTGGGTTGAGTTGGTAGATGAGTAGGAAAAATGATATTGCATCTTGCACACTTTTTGGCCCATTTTGTACCAGATTTTTCCATGCTAATGTAACACATCCTCTTCTCTTTTCTTCTGAAATTAATTTCCTGCTCGAAGCCGGTTGCTAACTGAGAAAGCCTTGCCACAAAGCGCTCAGCTGCTAAAATTTCGGGTGGGCTGAATCGCTCCTTAACTCCTTTTTGGCAGGAGAAAGTAGTTTTGGTGTTTTCAAAGCCATTTCAGTGCTTTTAAGATCTTGTTTTTGGAGCGGAGCCCCCGACATGGGGTGCACCAATGCTTGCCTCTCCCCTCCTCACCTCCTGCTCATCTGTCCCCTTTTGTTTCACATCACTCCCCGATTGGGGCCTCTCTAGAATGGGGTGAAACACCTCTTCATTGCGGGGGAGGGAGGGCAGGGAGTGCTTAATATGAGAAATACCACTGCAAGTGAATTTTCCCTTTATCCCTGTGGTGAAGTCAGTAGGCTGAGCCCAGCATCCTTGGCTGTTGCAGTGGCTGTGTCCCTCTTTTCTCACTGCTGCTGTCACCTGGAGCATCTTCTGGCTTCCTGGCCAGGACAGAAGTTTTCCAAGAGGTGGCTTTTGTCACCATTACAACCTTGGACATGGGCATGTTACACTGGGATGATTCCCCAGGACATTACAGAGCTGTTTCCCTGCATCATTTTTACCTATGGAAAGAAAAAGGAATACGTGCAATGTAAAAGCATAGCGTGTGTGCTGGAACAGGGATTAAATTAAATTTCTTTTCGAAAATGTTGTTTATACTCAGTAGAGCTGTTTACCAGTACCCAAGCTGTTCTCAGAACTGGCTGTTGCTCCTACAAGAAAACATGTTGGAGGAGGGATGCTTCTGTCTGGCAGCCCATCGCCAACAAAAATCAAAGTGTTGTGGGAACGTGCAGGAGACAGGTGGTGTTTATAACATCCCCACATTGTTTGGGGCTGCTGTCCTGGGAAGAAAGTAGGGGAGGAAAGAAGGGTGCAAGTTGATCTGATCTGTTCACATAAGCAAGACTTGTTTGTGACCTTGCTGGGGCACAGCGGCTCCTAATCACGAGTGTTTGGTGCATGGCTGGGCCAAGATGGGGGGGGGAATCGCTGAATTTTGGTGCATTTTTACAATTTCTGGGGGAATTTTATCCTTTTTTCTGAAATTAAAGATGATCATCCGTGTTCCCAGCCCAGCCAACTCCTTGTGGACCCATCCCAGTGGCAAACAGCCCCTCTTCTTTTCCCCAGCCTGCATCCTGCACTCCTCACCACACTGGCACTCGTTCCTGGTGCTTTCACCAGCTTTGTTACACTTCTTACTCTTTCTTTTCCCCCTGTGATGGGTTTCCCACAGCAAAGTGTTTGCTTTGGGTATCTGGAGCAAAGCACTGGGGTAGAAGAACAGGGTTTATAGCCAAGAAGTGGGACCTGGCTGGGGTTTCACCTCTGTCAGAGGCAACTACAGCTGGGCTGTAAATTCCAGGCTACAGAAAACAGCTGGGAGAAAAATAGAGGGGAATTGCATCCTCTCTGGGGCTGCAAGGGCTGACTTTTGGGGTTGGGGACAGTTCCTCAGCCTCAAGTCTGGTCCAACACAGTCCAACTCAGCAGTACCTGGAAATAAGGGCCTGGTAGGGATAATGGGGTGCATGACGGAAACTCCCTGGGACTCAAGCAGCTACATGTGAACATTTTCCCCTCCTTTTTAATTTTTTAAAATCGTCTTATTCCAGGGAAGGGTGTAGCTTCTGGAGTATTACATTAGGGGTAAAAGCAGTGATGAAAATGATAGCATTTTCCCTGAGTAAGATCAGGGAATCACAGAATATGCCAAGCTGGAGGGGACACACAAGGATTGAGTCCAACTCCTGGCCCTGTACAGGATCCTCCCCAAACTTTCTGTGAGAGTAATAGCAGAAAAAAGCCCTAAAACAAAACAAGTGAGTCAAGTTTTCTAAAATGCACCACACTAAGATGTGGTTTGTAGGATGAGGTTGAGGGGTCCATCTGCCTTTGCAGGTGCAGATTTACAGCTGTAATTCAACTGATGCAATATCACAGTTGAGGGTCCTGACATGTCTTGGAGTTACCCCCAAGGTACATGTCAGTGTATGATGAGCTGGGTTGTGGCATGGAAAAATGCTGATTTTAAAGACCGGATGCCGAAATGGATCTAAACAATGAACTGTGTAAATTTTCCTGCCGTTTCACTGTCCCGCCCCCACCTCCCTGCCCCTTGCAAACAGATCTGTGCTTGGGGGGTATTTTGGGGGGACTCTGTGTGTTACAGGTGTCAGGTGTGAGCCCCACGTGTGATCTCCCCCCAGAACCCAGGTACTAATGGAGTGTGCAGCAAATGAGGGGGCCATGGGGGTATTTGGAAGGATGGACAGTGAGAGGACAGGCTCCAGCTCTCCCTCTTCAGGACACTTGGTGCAAGCATGAGTGAGCGATGACTAAGCCTGGACCCCCCCAAATAGATAAGGGGCAGAGCAGGTGCTGCTGTTTGATTTCAGCTTCCCTAATCAGTGTTGAAGAGGATAAGGAAAGACAAGCGAAGTGTCCTTGGGAAGGCAGCACATGGAGGAGGAAAAGCCACCAGGGAACTAAACACAGGTGTTATCAACCCAAAACAACGACCTGCCATGGCTATAAAAATCACCAGGCCGAGACCTCGGGACCACCTTTACCTTAAAGGTGCCAAACCTGCTGGAGCTCTGCAGCAGCTGTCTTCAGCTTCCCGGGACTGCCAGGACATTCAGCCAAGGATTGGTGAGATCTTATTGTTGGGGTCCTACTCCGTCCCTGCTTTGCTTTACCTGCTCCCACATCCCTTCCCTGTCCTGCTTCTGTATCCCTTCCCCATCCCACTCCTGCATCCCTTCCCTGTCCTGCTCCTGCATCCCTTCCCTGTCCTGCTCCTGCATCCCTTCCCTGTCCTGCTCCTCCATCCCTTCCCTGTCCTGCTCCTTCATCCCTTCTCCGTCCCGCTCCTTCATCCCTTCTCCGTCCCGCTCCTTCATCCCTTCTCCGTCCCGCTCCTTCATCCCTTCTCTGTCCCGCTCCTTCATCCCTTCTCCGTCCCGCTCCTTCATCCCTTCTCCGTCCCGCTCCTTCATCCCTTCTCCGGCCCGCTCCTGCATCCCTTCTCCGTCCCGCTCCTGCATCCCTTCTCAGTCCCGCTCCTGCATCCCTTCTCCGTCCTGCTCCTGCATCCCTTCTCAGTCCCGCTCCTGCATCCCTTCTCCATCCCGCTCCTGCATCCCTTCTCCGTCCCGCTCCTGCATCCCTTCTCTGTCCCGCTCTTACATCCCTTCCCCATCCCACTCCTGGGAGCTGGTGGGTTGTGGCAGCTGCTGGCCCGGCTGTGGCCACCCTTTCACACGTTCCCTTTCCCTTGCGCCTGGGTTCGGTATCCCTACGGGGGGCTTTTCAGAGGGGCAGGTCGCGGGGTCGCAGCCTTGCTCCGTGGTTGGGTCGGTGGTGCTGGTGTTATGGTAGCTTTGCCCTGAGACTGAGCAGCCTCAGATCTCGTCCCTGTCACTATGATGACCGACATTGTTAGCAGCTGGAAGCTGGAGCAGTTTGTGCTCCAGAAGTGTCTCCCCGCAATTTGGTCCCCGGGGTCTTTCCAGGGCCCCGAGGCGTACCAGCAGCTCTGCCAGCAGTGGGAGAGCTGGTCGGAGGAGAACAAAAAGCCCAAACCCACAAACAAGTGCAAGAAGCGAGCGGCTTTGCAGGGTTTGTTGATGGTGGGCAGGGAGTTGTCCAGGTTGTTGAAGGAGGCTCTTGAGAATGTGCAGACCTTGGAGCAGGAGAAGGCTGAGCTAAAAATGCAGGTGGACAACCTGCGGGCGGAGGTGCAGGGTTTGTGTGGGGACTCTCTGCGTAGCGCAGTGGAGATCACCCGGCTGGAAAGCAAGCTGGGGTATGAGAAGCTGAAAACAGAGGAGCTGAAGAAGGAGGTTGGCAGGTGGATTGGGGAGACCCACGATGCGCAGAGCGCGGTGCGGGCCGTCCTGCAGGACGTCCAGCGGGACCGGGGAACTGGCCCAGATCACAAGGTGTGCCATGCTAAGATCCAGGAGCTGGAAGCAGAGCTGGGGGTGTCGAGGGGCATTGTGGCTGCCATCAAAGGCAAGAGGAGCCAGATTGGGAGTGGCGAGGGGGAAGACTCCTTGGACGCGCACCCGCCCCACTATGATTATGAGGATGACGTGTGGGGTGCCAACAGCCCCACCAGGCCATCCCCTTATGCTCCTCTGAGGGAGGAGGTGTGCCAGCTGCAAGCAGGGGAGACAGAGGCTTCCAAAGATAAAAAGGCCCCCCACGATGAGCCAGTCAGCCACGCCCCACTCCAGCCCATAGACACCAATAGGGCTGTGTTCTGGTTTACCCCTGAGCAGCTCAAGACAGTGGGGAAGATGCTGGGGCCACTGTCAAAGGAGACAGCGATCAACTGGCTGTCCAGGGCTCAGCGTCTGCCCAAGTGCCAGAGCGGCAGCTTCGTGAGTGACCTGATAGACATCGTGAGAAAGTGCATGAAATCAGATGATTTCGCGGCGCTGCCGGGGGATGTGCAGATGGGCAATGTACAGGATATCAGGGACGTCCAGCTGGCTGTGCTGAAGGTGTTCTTTCCAGAGGTCAACCCCTTAGTGCTCTTCCACCAGGAGAAGCAAAACTCCGAGGAGCGGCCGGATTCCTACATTAACCGCAAGAAGATGCTCTACCAGATGGCTGGGCTGCCCGGCTCAAAGGACTCCCCCCTTGACTTTGACAGGCCTGAATTCAAGGAGCCGCTGGTGGTGGGGCTGACACCCCCACTGAGGGTGATTGCTGGTGGGGATGCGGCCAAAAAGCCTCTTTCAGAGCTGGAGCAGATCCTGACCCAGAATTTTGAGCTGCAAAAGCAGGCATTCCCGGGGTACATGCTGGGGGGGAAGAAAGGGAAAACCTCGGCCATGCCTTTCCAAAATGCAGGGATGAGAAAAATGCAAGGGGACAACCGAAAAGATCTTGATAGCAAAGGGGGCTTGGGGAAGGAGAACCAGCAAGGGATGAGGTTTCAGAAGGCCAACCCTTGGAGGGCTGAGCTGAGGAAGCGCTTGATAAAATACGAGAAACAGGAGGATATTGATGGGTTGCCGGATGCGGAGCTCTTCCAAAAACTGGCCCTGCACGAGGCCAAAAAGCACAACAGCTCCCACCCGATTGACCCGGGGTCTAAGGTTCAGCAATAGGGCTGCCAGGCACCTGCATCGCCCCTTTTTGTGGCACCGATTAAGACCGATTCGTGGGGGCGTCTGATAGTTGATACAACTATTGGAGGAGGGGTGCTTGGACAAGTGATGTTAATTGATACTGGTGCCGCTTTTTCAATTCTGAATATGACCCCCGGCAGAGCCGGGATCTTTCAAACCTCTGAAATTATTGAACTGACAGAGTCGAATGGCCAAAAATCCCTAGTACCATTCACAGGGCCCATACCCTTTGAAATTGGGGCTGCCAAAGGGTCTGAAAAATTTGGGAAAATGGAAATGAAGGGAAAGCTGGGAATTTTAGCCATCTCTGCACTGACAAAGATGGGGGTGGTGGTGGACCTGGCAAACCAAGCCCTGTTACACTGCCCACAGATTGATATGCCTGTCATCCCGGCAAGCCACAGGGTGATGTCAGTGAAAGCCCCTGAGCTCCTGGTCCACCCTGAGTGGGAACCCCGAGTGAAACGGGTCACAGAGCAGTTCCCCCTGGTCTGGGCCAGGAGCAAGCTGGACTGCGGGCAGATTGATGCTGCTGTGGCAGTCAAAGGGCCGGATCCCCCTCCTCAGCTGCAGCCCTGGTACCCAGCTGAGGCTGAGGACAGCCTATGGGACACAGTCAAAACCTTGCTGGCCCAGGGCGTGCTGGTGGAGCAACAGAGCAACAGCAATGCCGTGGTGTGGCCCCTGCGGAAGGCGGACGGGAAAACGTGGAAGCTGACAGTGGACTTTAGCACCCTGACCCATGTCACCCCACTGCAGACCTCCACAGTGGTCAGGTACCCTGACATCATGGCAGCCATCTCCCGGGGATCTGAGTGGTTCTCGGTGCTCAGCCTGACCAGCCCGTCGTTTGCCATCCCCCTGCACCCCGAGTCTTGGCACAAGTTTGCCTTCACCTTTCGAGAACGGCAATTTACTTTCACCAGAGTCCCTCCAGGTTTCCACACCGCCCCTGCCATCTGCCATGCACATGTGATGAAGATGTGGGAGCGGCTCAGCCATCGGAAGAGCGTGCTGTCCTGTGTTGGTGATGTCCTCATCCACACCCGGACAAAGGAGAAGAACCTGGAGGTGCTGGCAGAGGTGCTGGAGGCTGTCCAGAAGACAGGCTTCAGGATCAACCCCACCAAGGCCCAGCTGTGCTGGAAGGAGGTCTCCTTCATGGGGGTGACCCTAGGAGAGGAAGGACGGTCGCTGGAAAAGCAGAGGGTTGAGCTAATACAGAAGATGCCAGCACCATCTGATGCCACCACTCTGAGGTCCTTCCTGGCTCTCCTGAAGTTATGCCGTGAGTTCATCAAGGGCTATGCAGAGAAAGCAGCCCCTCTCTGCCACCTCCTGAAAAAGAACACGCCCTGGGAATGGGGGCCAGAGCAGGACGAGGCAGTGAAAACCTTAAAGGAGAGTGTGGCACAGGCCCCCATTCTGGCACATCCCCGAGGGGACAGCCCCTATATTCTGCAGCTGGTCTGCACGGGGAGGGGGCTTCAGGCCTCCCTGAGCCAGAACCGCAATGCCAATGTGCTCCCTGTTGCTCACGCCTCACGCCTCCTGACCCCAGCAGAGCAAGGTTTCACTGACTATGAGAGGGAGGTTTTAGCCTTGACCTGGGCCCTGCAGCACTGGGAGTACCTGGTGGGGTCAGCCCCGGTGCTGCTGAGGACCTCCCACGCCCCGGTGAGGTACCTCTTATTGGGGAAGGGGGATGAGGGTCCCCTGCGCTACCCCAGGATGGCCACGGCCAACTGGGTGTTGTCACTGACCAACAAGGAGATCCTTGGGGACCCCTCCCCTGGTGCCTACAGGGTGGTAATCAGTGGAGAGAGGAATGGGCAGGAGGCGGCGGGCCCCCTTCCTGAGCCCAAGCCACGGCGGGCACCCCTGTTTGAGAGCAGCCTCAGCCTGGAGGAGGCCAAGGAGAGAGGCTACACTGTGTGGTTCGTAGATGGGTCCAACTACCACGAGGGAGGGGTGCCCTACACGGGCTACGCTGCTGTGAACTGGCGCACGGGGGAGGTGGTGAAGGGGAAGTGCCTGCCCCACTCCATCCAGGCTGCCGAGCTGGTGGCCGTGATGGCCGCGCTGGAAAACACGCCGGCAGACCAGCCCCTGGCCATCTTCTCGGACTCGGGCTGGGTGGTGCGTGTGGCGCTGGAGTGGTTGCTGCTCTGGAAGGAGAGGGACATGCAGTCTGCCGATGGCAAGCCGGTCACCTATGCCAAAAAGCTGCTGTACCTCGCGAGGCTGGCGGAGCAGAGGGCGTGCCCAGCCCAGATCATTAAGGTCAAGGCCCACAAGAAGGGAACAGAGGAAGCCAAGTGGAACAAGGAGGCAGATGCCAAGGCCAAGCAGGGTGCAAAGGAAGGGCTGATGTGGAAAGCCAGCAAGATTGCAGAGAGTGGCCTTGTGTCGGTGGCTCCCAGCAGGCACTGGGAGAGTGTGGATCTGGTGGGCTTGCAGGCACAAGACCCCAGACTCCGTGAGCTAGCACAGGGCAGGGAGTACAAGGGGTGCAAGGTGTGGAAGGACATCTCGGGGCTGGTCCTGGCGCGGAGGGAGGGGGCAGACTACCCGGTCTGGGTGGTGCCTGAACTTGTCAGGACGGAGCTGGTGGCATTGGCTCATGAGCAGGGGCATTTGGGGCCAGACAAGACCATGGCAAGGCTGCAGGGTGTTGGGTGGTGGCCCGAAATGAGAGAGGATGTGGAGAGGTATGTCAGCAACTGCCTGACGTGTGCAGCCAACAGTCCCGATGCCAAAACAGCCAAAGCCCTCTTGGGCCACCAGAGGGTTTCTGGGCCATGGAGCAAGTTGCAGGTGGAGTTTATTGGCCCTCTGCCCCAAACAGCCCTAGGCAACAAGTATTGCCTAGTGATCAGTGATAACTTTACCAAGTGGGTGGAAGCATTTCCAGCTCGAAACAACACAGCCAGTGCAACTGCAAAGATTCTGGTAGAGCATGTTTTCTCACGGTGGGGCATCCCAAAGGAGATCAACTCAGAACAAGGCCAACTCTTCATTGGAGAAGTCACAAAAGGGGTGTGCCAGGCCCTGGGAATCAAGCAAAAGCTTCACATCACAGGGCATTTCCAGAAGCCCACCTTGTCAGAGGGGTCCAGTCAATCACTGAAGGTAGCACTGAGGAAGATTGTGAAACAGCAAAGAAAAGACTGGGATCAGAAGCTCCCACTGATTCTGCTGGCATTACGGGGGGCCGTGGCATCTCAAGCAGTTTCTCCCCCAAAATTGCCTCCTATGAGAGACCCAAAGCTTCTGGAACACTGGTGGCAAGGAGGTGAGCCCCCGGATGAACTGCAGCCCCGTGTGCTGATGGACAGGTGGGTCCAGGACATGCTGAGGACAGTGTTAGCCACGTACCATCAGCTTGCCTCAGGGCAGGAGACCAAAATCCCCAAGATGGATAAGCAGCTGGGAGTGCTACTGCGCCCCACAGAGTGGAACATGGGGGATCTGGTGATGTATCGAGGGGTTAGAGAGAAGAACCAGGTGCTGGAACCCCAATGGATGGGGCCAGTTAGGGTTGTGAACAAGGCCAGCCCCTCTGTGTACCAGGTAGAAATCAGAAAGGGGGCAAAAAGGCAGGAAAAATGGCTCCATTCTTCACAATTAAAAGCATGGAAGGGAAACTAACGGGGCTGGAGAGCCCTCCTTGCTTATGTTTTGCAGATAAAGGAAAATGGAAGGCGATTGTGACCGGCGGAAGGGGCGAACTTCGCGGCATCACCAGCCTTGTTTGCGCTGCGGGGAAAATGCTTTCAAATTTGTGATTGCAGGATTTACTTTTCTTTCTGGTATGTGCATAGCGCTGAGCACCCAGTGTGCCCAAGCAACCCATCAGCACCTTGGACAAACACTCACTCGTTCCCACTTAGAGAGGCAGCTCGACACATGGGCCACAGCCCAGCACAGGGTTAGGAGGCACACAAAGGTTGGGACCGATTGGCCCTGGTCTCAAGCTCACATGAAATACACAGGAAGCATGGGATTAAATTCTAACAAAGGCTTAAATTTGTCAACAGTGGTTATGCATGGGACAGAGGTGTACTTGGAAAATGAGTGGAGCTGGGATAGCACTAACAGACTTCCACAGCTGCTGGGGATGGTGGGACAGCAAATAAAGGTAGGGTGCAGGCTAATCAATGGATCCACTCACCAGCCAGCATCTCAAATCTCCATAATTGAAGTAAAAACTAATAAGAGTCAGAAAAAAAACTGTGCTGTGGAAAAACTGGACTGCTGGTACAACTTTACTTTGGTCCAACCAGTCTTTGTGGTCTGCCTCTGGGCACAGCACACCATGGGGCTGTCCTTTAAATTCAAGATCAGCACCACGACATCCTCCTTTGCTGCCTTTAAGATCTCAAAGTGCCATTTTTTGGCCTGGCATGCAGCCCCATATGTTGAAATTGGCAACCAGGTAAAATTGGAAATTAAATACTCCCAAGAAAGTGTAATGGATCCCATGCAAATCAACGGCACCACCGTGACTGTAGCTGCCCCTAATGGCCGCAAGTGGGTCATCCCAGTGAGCTGCCTCCGCAAGAGTGAAACACTTCATAGATCTGAATTAGGTGCGGAGGCTTCATGGTATAACCAGGATTATGGACACTGTCCACACCTGGTCATAACCCTCCAGGTATGGTGTCAAGGAAACCTGAGTGTAGAAATGTCCCAAGAGCTTGGAGGAAAGTGGTGGATAGGGGGTCCTGAAGGGTTTAAAAAAGAGTTTTCCATCATTGCTGTCTTGCGCCCTTTTGTTTCCAAAATAGGTCCTTATGTAGTGAAGCAAAATCACATCCAAGAGCTGTTGACTGGGCCTGTCCGGTCACTGAAGAAGGTGGTCTTGTCTCTGTCCACTGTTAATATTTCCTCCTTCAGACCACACTGTGCCCCCTTCCTATCTACCCTCCACACGGGCTGGCTGGCATGGCTGCACAGCCGTGCCCTTCAGGGCACCCGGGCCAGGAGGGACCTGCTGGCCACAGCACTGGGGGGAGGAGGTGCTGGGCTGGGAGTCCTCAACAGCATGAACGCTGAGGTCTTGGCTAACAAGTTGGAGGTTGTCAGCTCGGGCATGCAGAACCTCCTCAAGCCTCTAAATTCATCCCTGACCAGCCTTGGGATGGGGCAGTGGCTCGTGTCAGAGGTGCTGCCCACGTGGGAACAAATAAATGAGAAAGACCATCAGATGCTGTTGCGAGCGCTGGGCATTGAACAAAATAACATCTCGCTTGCTCTTAGCTGCATCCAGGCCCAGATGTGGGTGCAGAGTGTCGTTGCAGGTATCCTGAGAGACGGCGACAATGGTGTCCTCCCCACTGAGATCCGAAAGATCGTGTGGGATGCGGCCACAGAGAAGGAGCGGCAGCTCCAAGCCTGGTGGAGGCTCGTCAACTTCACCCACGACCAGGTCCTCAACGTGGTCGTTGCCCATGTCCTCACCGTGGCGGAGGCTCGCATCGAAAAGGTCTACCCCATCGTGGCCCTGGGGGTTAACACAAACGGGTCTGTGGTCTACCCTCTGGACCACCGCATGTGGGCGAGGGTGTCTGATGGGAAATGGCAAACAGTAGATCTGGAAGCCTGCATTTTGGAAAGGGGGCTGGGATTCATATGCGAAGATGATGCCCTTAAGGCGAGTGACGTGTGCTTTGACACCAAAGAAGGGGTGTGTCATTTTGAGATCAATCCCCAGAGCAGTAATAGAACCACGCTGGTGTACGTAGGGAAAGGGTGCGTGTGCTTCAGAACAATGTGCAAATACGTGCAAATTAATGAGGCTTATAATCAGACTGTGTTTAACCACTCGAATATGTGTGCTTGCAATGTAGCTATTATTAGAGGCTGTGATTTTGTGTATAAGCCACCTGTGCTTACTAGCCAGTTGCTAATCAGAAACTATACCCTGTACCGTAGTGTAACCCCGACCCCCATTGGTATGGATTTGTCGCTTGTAAAAGAAATGTTAGAGCACGAAAATTTACAGCAGCTGTTAGGAAATGCCAAGGCCAAAGCTAAGAAGATCCTAATAACCGTTCACCATGATGGCAATGTTATAAAACAGGTAATGGAACGAATTAAGAGGGTGGGAGAACACCACTGGTGGGAAATTTTTTTTGGCTGGTCCCCCACGGCCACTGGCATTTTCAACACGCTGCTGCACCCCATTGTAGTTATACTGCTAATGCAAATCTGTGTGTGCTTTGCCATGGTAGCCACTTGTTACTGGATGAGGCAGGTGAGGCTCTGTGTTGAAAGACAAATGAAAGGACTGGAGATAGCCAAGCGCCTCCTACCATAGTCAAGGGCAAGACTGGGTTGGCCTCTGTGTTTGCCACCAAGAAGAACTTTTAGCTCCGCTGTTGGCTGCAACCCAATAGGCGTTGAGCGGTGGGGACACATGCCATACCAGACCTTGATGTGAGAGATGGCTTCCTCTGTTATTAGAGGGCCATCCAGGACAGGCCAGGCCAAACAGCCTGCAGTTGGCGTGAATCACCGAATGGTTGAGGTTGGAAGGGACCTCTTGAGACCTTTCATTTAGTCCAAACTCACCTGTTCAAGCAGGGTCACCTAGAGCAGATTGCCCAGGACTTTGTCCAGCTGGGCTTTGACTGTCTCCACAGATGGAGACTCCACAACCTCTCTGAGCAAACCTGTTTCACTGTTTGATCACCCTCACAGTATAAAAGCAAGAGTTAGGATAAGTAACTTGTTTTTGAACCTCCCATCCCCAAATGCTAATGTGAAGAAGCTGCTCTTGTGTGATTTAAGACTCCTTAAGCAGAAGAGATGGGGGCAAAGAAAGCCAAGGACAGTGTCTTTGGAAGGAAAGAGAAGGAAACGTAACACCTGGGCTTGGGAAAGCACCAGTTGAAGACAGCAGGGTTGTGACCAGCCTCAAAGACTTGGAAAGATGGTAAAAGATGAGCAGAACCGAAGATCCCCTAATCACCTTGGACTTACAGGAGCTGAATCCACATGGACTTTTGCAGCAACTACCTCCAGGCTCCCAAGACTCCCAGGACGTCTGGCCAACGGACTGGTGAGATCTTGTTTTCGAAGCCTGGACATCACCGCTTTGCTTTGCTTAGTTGTGCACGTACTCAATAAATCTGTATGTTAGAGAATGGACTGTCTGTCTGTTCAGTCGCCGCCTCTCAGCTGCTCACTGCCCAGGCTTGTAGCTTTGGCTACGCTGGCAGAGAGAAGTTCTGGTAAAAAGAAAAGATGGGTGTTGTTTCTCTTTTATAGGCCCAAACCCCTCACTTGCATTTATTCTGCAGAATATTCACTGAAACACAAAGTTTTCTGCACAAACCCACTCCCCTCCCTCATTCTGCCTCTCCCAACCTGCATCACCCCCTTGCCTCTGAATCCAGGAGGAGCCTTAAAATATTCATAGGGGGGCTCAAACAATTTTAAAACATTGGCAATTTCACAAACTAGATTAACCACCTAATCTCCAATCCATGCTTTTGTTCTCATCTCAGAGGTGCTGTTCTCTCTGAGAATGGGGCATGGGGTTACACAGACAAAAAGCTCTTTGCAATCCAGGATGAATTAAATAGATAAGGGCCTTTTATCTAGCAAGAACTGGGTTAAAAACTGAGAACAGAGTTTAAAACCCCACTTGTCATGATCACTGGGCTGGGAAACGCAAAGAAATGTCACATTGCTGAAGCACAGGTGTTTAAAAGAAATGCAAAACCTCATTAAAGGCACTTCTCCCTAAAAACACACATTACAACTGAGCTCATGTGAATATGAACAAATAAATCACTGTCTAAACCCACAGAAATCCATTTTTCCTTTCCAAGAACCACAAACACATCCCTTTCACCCCTGGAATGGGAGGTTGAACTCTTCCTCCAGCCCTCCCACTTGGCTGGGAAAGGACCCATGCCTGGTCACCTCTGCACTTTGCGGCTCCTTTAATTTTCCCCATCACAAAGCCTCACAAAACCCCACATGGGGTTACTTTCTAACAACTTGCATGTTTCATGAGAATTAATTACCCAGTGAATAATTACCCTTTCATGCCAAGCCTTTACCCCTTGAACCGGTTTTGGGAGCCTTTAGGGGAAAAATGAACCACAGAAAATTCACACTAGCCACTCTTCAATCCCAAACTTGAATCGTGAGAGTGTGGCACAGCAGGGGTTAGCCCGGGGATGACGGTATAAACACAGGGAAAGGAGTTCCTACGTCTACACACAGGTTTCAGCTGAGCACAGAGCCCTGCCTGGCTGCTGGATGTGGCAGCAGCATCCTCTGCAGCTGCCCCAAGCTGCTGCTCTCTGCAGAGCCAGCACACGTGTGTGCACGTGGGTTTGGACACTTTACAAAATGCTGCAGTTGGGGGGGGGGGGGGGGGGGGGGGGGGGGGGGGGGGGGGGGGGGGGGGGGGGGGGGGGGGGGGGGGGGGGGGGGG
>JAWWEU010000125.1:69750549-69773969 GCA_035583155.1 Acropternis orthonyx
CCCCCCCCCCCCCCCCCCCCCCGCCCCCTTTGCTGTCATCTGTTTATCACCACAAACCAAGGAGGGCTGTTTGCACAGTGGCAGCAGTATCACTGTGGCTGTGACACACTTGGGGTTCAGCCTGCAGGCAGGACCTCAAGGCAGAGGCTTTGTCTGCTTTTCCAGCAATTTCAGTAGATCCCAGAAAAGATTCTATCCAAGCTTGCCTGCTTTTCTGAGCCAAACGGGTAACACAACTGGATTTATTCTGTGGTGTTTTTGTCCCTGCTCTGGGGCAGAGGGGACTCTGTCTGTGCAGTACCTGCAGGCTGTGGCTTGTGGAAGCCCCCAGCTCACCCACATGCTCTGGCTTTCCTCAGCTCCAACTAGACAGATCAAAGAGGCAGTTTCAGCTCCAGCCCAGCCTGGCTGCCTCTGCTTTAGGCTGCCAGCAGGTCACTCTCCCCACTGATCTGGCCCCGCTGTAGTAATTCAGATTAACTTCTGAAAAATTAGGGGTTAAGGTGCTGCTGAGAAGTGGTTTAGACTCACAAATCAACAAGTGATGTAAAAAAAAGCTTTGATGGAACCCCAGACCTGCTGGGATCCTCTGAAGAGTGTAAAAAAAGCCCACATGGCACAGAAAGGTACCAAACACATAATTTAACCCAAGGAGCCTGTTCTCCATGCAGAGAATCTGCTTATCTGTGGGTATGTCTTGTACGGGTGGATGGAATTCCCCCCGGCACGGGTACTGCTTTCATTACCCGGGGGGACCGCTCTCCCCCCTCTCACCACGTGGAGCCCCGGAACCCAGGAAAGCCACACGGGACCACCGGAGAGGGAGAGGACAAAGAGGGTTTATTTCCGTTGGTACAGAGCTTTAAGGTCTAGGGTTATTTTACTATGAAAGGGATGCCAGGTTAGGACCAATGGGATAGGGTTTAACAAGGGCCAATGGGGAGGGGATTTACAACAGGGGTTTTGGGGAAGGGAAAATACGGGGATGGTAACAATACAGAATCCACCTGTAACATATATTCATATCACAGTAAAGGTTTCATTTTCTGCATTGGCATCAACATTCCATCTATGACAAGAATCTTCCCATACTTTAAAGGGTGTGTCGATTACCACATCTCTCCCTTTCTTATATTCTAATGCTGGAAAGGCTTTTATTGATTTGAAGTTGTTGGCACAGCTAGTGAGGCATGGAAAGACACAGACAAAAAGAACAACTACAAAAAGTCCTAATAAGAGAACTATAATGACTTTTTTGACAGTAGAAGAAAGACCTTGAAAGGGAAGCCAGCTGAAAAGATCAACCAGTGTCAGCTCCTCATTTTTGTGGAGCTTATGGACTAAAGACTTAAGCTGATTGATTTGTGAGTGGATGGATTCAGAGTGATCAGAGAAATTAAGACAACGGAGTCCCTCAAATTCCTGACACCCATGGTCATTGACTAAAAGGAGAAAATCTATGGCTGCTCGATTTTGTAACAAGGATTTTTTTATTATCCTGGGTGTCCTGTAATAACTCTTCTAGGGCTGAACTAGTAGCATTAGCTTCTTTTGCTAACCAACACCCCACAGGATACTCTGTTATTTCTCTTGTGTACCTGGTGTGATGGACTTTTCCTGCTGCTGCACAGGATCCTGCTGGCTCTGAAACATGCTCTGCAGTCAGTCAGAGGTGCCACAGCAGTTCTTTACCTTCTTTGAGAGACAGAGAGTCTCCATCTCCTCCAAAGCAAAGGTGAGTGACTACATGGAGATATCTGACCGTGTCTGCATGGGGCCACCCCCAGAGCCAGTCCTGGGGCAAAAACTTTACAGCTACTTTGCCCACACAGGCTCAAATCAAATGCAGGAATTTGCATCTTAGTTTTCCACTGGCAAGGTTTTTAGTTGAGCAAGTTGCTCAGAAAAAGCTCAGACTTCTCAACCCTGAACAGGTTAACAGCATTGTATTTTCATGAAAACATTCAACAGAGCTTGGAACTTTTTTTGGGGGGTTCGGCCTCTGAAGCTCTGAAGTCTATCACCGTTCATTTCATACCTTCTTGGGCCAGGTGGGCAGATTCCTCTGTCAGAGCTGCCTTCTCAAACCATCAGCATTTTCACCAAAGTCACTCTCTAGTATAACACTTTGACTTCAAACTCAAGGATTGGCCATGCCTCTCCTTTTTCTGCTCTTTTCCCTTTTCCCTCTTTCCCACCTCTAACTTTTATCCCCTTCCTCCACTAGGTGCTTTTCCACCTTCCTTAGCACTTGTTTTCCTGCTTCTTTGAGCATGGCTGTCACTTGAGATCATCCTTCAGGTGTGAGAAAGCTCCAGGGACAGAGTGATACAGTGATGTAAGTGCTTTGGCTATATCCTGGCTGATCATGATTTATTATGAATGGGCACGACAGAAGAAACAAGGTTTAGGAGAAGGAATACAAAAAAGGCATCAGGGCTCAGAGGCACAATGAGGAAAGCTGGTTTGAGAGCCAAACCCCTGGGTAGCTCATCTGGGATGTGGGACAGATTCTGGCTTGTGTTGATTTTTTGTTTCATATAAATCCCAGAGCAATTCTGTAATGTGCCAGCACTCAGCGTGAAGGGAGTTGCTTGATTTATTTCTCACAGCAACCTCAGGAAGCAATCAAATATACATCAGCGTGGCTGAGAAGGGTCATGAATGACTCAGCAGTGAGTTAGTTTACTCTTAGGAGAGGTGAAATGACTGAAGTTGTATCCTGCAGAGGGAATTATTATGGGTTCACTCATATTCTTGAAAAATAAAACAGGACAGAAACAACTTCCAATTTTGAGAGATACCTATCATTAGCAGGACTGTTGAATCTGGCAAAGCTAACACAAGAGTGTCATTAAGAATTAAGCCTTCTACAGCATGGGGCACTCAAATTGCCTTTGTTCCTCCAGCTGCTCTCAGCAGCTTCACCAGCAAATGAGAGTCACAGGTACTTGGAAAGAGAATAGAAAGACACAAAGTTACTTGGAATAGTGTAGGGGGAAAATATCTACCTTAAAAGCCCTTGCATTAGCCTTGCTCTCCATCAGCAGTAACGCTACAGAGAAGCCTGCTTGCCTATGCTTGCCTAAGCAAATGGCATCAGAATGCCTGTAAAATATTGCTAAAAATATACATATATATATATATAAAAAAAAATCAAATGGTTATTTGCTTTAACAGCACACCCATCAAAAAGCAAGAAAACACTGACACAAACAGCAGTGGTATGTCTGCCCTCACTTCCTTCAAGCTTGGTTGAAAACCTCACTGATGATCTTAACCCAGTTAGTTGCCAGAGCTAACACAGAGCAGTAAAATCACAACGAAAGATGACGTAGCTGTGAGAAGTGTTGGAGAGAGGGTAAGGCCACACAGGGGAGGTTAGAGATGGACACCAGCATGTTGTCTCATCCTCCTTGCCTTCACCAGTGGGTGCTGCTCGCTGTTTTGAGCTCAGAGTGGGAAGATGAAAGGCAAGCAGTGCACTGGTGTACATACCCCATGCCCAGTGAGCCCCCCTGTCTGCTCTGCATGGCACACAGAGGGCTGGCTCTGCTCAGGCTGGGTGACACCACACCTTCACCGCAGGCACCCAGCGCCCCTGCATCTGTGTGGTCTCATTTCTGCATCTGTTGAGCTGGGGGAAAAAAAAAAAGAATAAAAAGAGCTGTAAACAAATCAGAAACAGGCAGCAAGGCAGCTGGTTTCACCTTCTCTGTCTGGTTTGAGAGGGATTTTTCTTAAAGCAAATCTCTTCCATAAAATTCTCTCATTTTAAGGGCAGTTCTAAGGAAATGGGTCTGTCTGCTTGCTTGGGCTGTGAGTACAGGTGCCTTCAGAGAGTGACATGGAATAACATAGCAGGGAAGAGACTCATCCCAAGAGTTTTCAAAAAATATCAGAGATTTGTAAGTCCTTGAACAGATACAATGCCAGCTGCTGAGTATTCAAAGAAGGCCCCAAAATCCGGACTTCATATAAATCTGATGGGATCTGATGTTGTTTTGCAGGGCACAACTCTGCTGTCATGGTGCTGATTTCACATTGGCTATGCTGATATGCTTCTCCACCACGAATATGACAGTGTGGAGCAGGGAAGGAGCCTCATGTGTGAAGAAATTCCTGATGGATGCTCAAATTTGAATACTACATGCAATACAGGTACAAAAAGTGACTTTCCAAGGGGCCATGACGTGTCTGCATCATGGGCAAGTCCTGAGGAGGTCACAAAGATGCTCGGAGGGCTGAAACACCTCTGCTAAGGAGACAGGCTGAGAGAGCAGCTGTTGTTCAGCCTGGAGCAGGGTCCAGAGAGAACTTAGAGAACCTTCCAGTGCCTAAAGGGGCTACAAGAGAGCTGGACAGGGACTTTTTACAAGGGCATGAAGTTATAGGACAACGGGGAATGGCTTCACACTGAAACGGGGTGGATTTAGATTAAATCTTCAGAAGAAATTCTTTTTTGTGAGGGTGCTGAGGAACTGGCACGGGTTGCTCAGAGAAGTTTTGGATGCCCCATCCCTATGAGTGTTCTAGGCCAGGTTGGAAGGGACTTGGAGCAACCCAATCTAGTGGAAGGTGTACCCACCCATGGCAAGGGAGTTGGAACTACATAGTCTTTAAAGTCCCTTCCGACCCACACCTATGATTTAAAATAGGCTGAAGGCAGGGTAGGAAAGGACCCAGCTAATGCTGAAAGCTCCCCCCTCCTCCAGCTTCTTCCATCATGTCCTTGAGGCACAGACTTCATTTGCACATGAAGTCAAATCAATGTAAAGATACAGACTGCAGAATATAAACACTGAGGAAAACCTGCATATTTACCACTGACATATCACTGACATAGAAGTCATAATTTCTGCTGATTACAAAAGGGAAGGTTTTGCCACTGTGGCTCAGAAATAGCAAAAAGAGAGACTGCTGTAATGCAGATCTAAAAGAAACATTTTGATGGAAAAAGCTTAGCTATGAGAGACAGGTATCAAAGTCAATATATTTCTCACACCTCATGATATTATTGATAACTGTGGTTCAGCTTGTGGAGTTTGAATTTATAATGCAGATGATTTGGAAACATCTAGTACTTAGCTTCGGGGAAAACAGCTTCATTTCAGCTGTTAGCTTAGTGCTCAGAGCATTGCTGGGAACAGTTTCATTGTTATTTCTAAGAAATTCCACTTCACTTTAAAGGCTACTTTTAAACCTCTCGTCTTTCCCACACAAAATGATTTTCAGTTTTCCCCACAGCTCTCAGAGAGTAAAAAAAAATGCAATGTGCCACTTCTTTCACAATCCCCTGATTGAGAATCTGGTTTTATTTCAAACTTTCCTATCCCAAGTAGAGAAACAGCAAGGACCTGAGCCTGTCAATGCAAGAAGAAGAGGTCTGTGGTTTTGCCAGGTGTTGTTAAGTAGCAATTCTGCAATGAAGCCCAACTGTGAGACAAGTTGTCCCCAGCACATCGTGTAAGGTGGGCTCCCACAGGTGTTCAGAACTTGTGGATATGTCAGTCACTTGTGGCAATTTTGATTTATGCCCACAGTCAGATTTACGCCCACACCCTCCCTTCCATGCTGGAGCAGGAGTGGCTGGCAGCACCCACCTGGGAGCAAAGCCAGGCAGGCAGTTTATTGTAGCTCTCTGAAGTGAAAATAGCTAGCAAAAAAAACCCCAAAAACCAAATAGGTTGAAATTGCACTTCATTGCTTTCAACTATAAATCAAGCTCTGAAATGTAGATGAGGAACAAACACTGTTGTTCTTTTTTCAAAGCTGTCCCACAGAAAGATTTATGGCACTGTACTTATTTTTAGTTTCCTATTCATTATTATTTTTGGTGACCCCTTTTTGTGACACCTGCTTCATCACCAGTTTAAGGATGCAATTGAGAAGTGCTACAGCTGATCAGGGTTAAAAAGATACTGTGCATAGCTGCCATCTCCTCCCTCTGAAAACAGAAGTAGGATGGGAAACAGGTACAGCTGGAAAGACACCAGCAGATCTGGCAGGGATCCAACATCCTCCCTCAGGCCATTTCCACCAGTGAATGTGCAGGAGAACCAGCAACTACAACACATTAAAGTTAAAAAAAACTTCAGCTGAAATATCTCACCTGGCACCACATTTGTGGCAAGTTGTAAATCACACAAGAAGCTTGAGGAAGGCTAGAAGGAGAATCTAGATCTCCCAGTCCTTACCCTGGTGTTTTCATCTTGGTGTTCTGGCAGATAAACACAGCCATTAAGCACACTGTCAGCTTCTGTGTTGTGGGATGGCAGTGCTGACCAAGAGCTCCATGCTCAAAAAAACCCCCCTTAATTTAATTAAACTCTCATAGCACTCTAACATGCTCAAACAACTGTTTCACGCTGTGATCTGGATTCCACAGATACCTGGTACATTTGAGATGCAGCTGAAGGTGTTGTATTTGGGTGATTTACACTGATTTTGGCTGGGTGTCTCTCAATCTTTACAGAAACACTCCTGGTCAAGTTAGGAGGGTGGATGTGACAAGGGCACGGCTCATAAGCCAACAGTGGGGTTAACTTGGCAGGTGCTGGTGCTCCCCGTGTGCCTCTCTGAAACCACAGCCTGAGTTCAGGGCACACGAGGTGACTGTTCTCCCTTTTTTCACAATATTTCAGATGAGAATGTTCCACCATGGAAACAACTTTTTGTTCACTTCACACAACTCAGAGATACCCTGTTTCATTTGTGGCCTTTTTCAGACGGACCCTGCACTGGGATCTCACTACAGATTTTTCACACACTGCAGCCAGTCATGAAACCGAAGTACCAAAATCATAAAAAGGAAAACAAACTGTAAAAAAGTGACACAATTTTGCAGATTAGCACATTCGTGCCACTCTTCATAGGGCAGTGAATGTTACAGCTACGTTCAGTCAGAGATGAGTATCTGACCTCTACAGCGTTCAGTGAACAAGCAATTCCAAAGCTTTCATCTCCTGTTATTCCTGCTCCCTCAAAAGGCTGGTCTCACCTCCCTGTATTGTCAGCTGCTCTTCTGGAGAGCTTCAGCAGATCTGTTTGCCTCTGAGTGAGAGCAGCAGACACAGGGACACAAGGATGTCCCAGGGTAACCTTGAGAAGCAAGGAGGGAAACTGGCAGCAGCTGCAGTCTGCCTCAGGGACACAGCATGGGCAGGAAAAATCTGCCAGAATCCCCTTCTGCACCACGTGTAGCTGAAACAAGAGGCCTTGGAAGAAATAGTTACCTGATCCAGGTGACCTGGTGAACCAGGGACAGAGTCAAAACTGAAATATAAGAGTCTTCATTCAAGCTCAGTTTTAAACAGCAGCTTTAACCTTGGTTTTGTGCTCTGCTACATGTACACAATTTTACCTCACCTTTTTGTTATACAGCAGGTCTTTCACAAAGCCAAGCAGCACGCAAGTTTACCAAAGAAGGAGGCAGAGCAAATTTAGTGCTGTTGGGACTTCACAGAGGAACCCTTATACCTGCATGGAACACTGTTGGCTCCAAGGGATCTCCAGGCAGACCTACAAGTCTTTCTGCTCAGATGTGACAAAGATCTGTGGCTCCATTTGTTTCTCAAATCAGAACTGTAATGCTTTTGTAGCTTTAATGGGAGCAACAGATGAACAGAATTAGCTTTCATTACAGACAGTGTGGATTCCTTTGTCTCTAAGAAGTGAAAAAAAGATGTTTTTAAGTAAAGGGAAAATAAAGTCATCAATCTCTGTGCCTAGTACTTTAAAATGTCTAGCATGTAGATAACTGCTGGCACAATGTGAAAGGCTAGGAACAGGTTGATCAGGAAACACATGAACAATAAGCATTATTTACGACCTTAGAAAATTGGTTTTCACTTACCTAAATCAGAGCTGTAACTCACTTCTGCTAGATGAGAAACTATGTCTCATTTGCAGCATTTACATCACAGATGAATAATTTTTTAATGGAAATGTGGCAAGAACACTTCTTTTGGGATCTTATGTTTCATGTTTGATACCAAGAAACTTTGTTTAGAGCTATTCTACAAAGTTTCTGCAGTCACTTTCTAGTGGGGAAGCAAGGAGGGTATGGAGTTCATGTACAGATTTGGGAATGATCACTGAACAGTGCAAAACCATGACTTTGTTCTGCCAAATCATGTTTTTTTCATATTTTCAGGGATGTTAATCTCCTCCTGACATCCAAAAGTGCAAATCTTGTTCCAAAAGCAAGTAAATTGGCACTTTGCCCCCTTCAATTAATGTGTTCATGGTGTACAAGCAGAGTGCTGCATTGTCGCCTTTTTGTCTGCTGGGAACTTTTCTTAGTGTAAGTTTTGTTAGACTGACTTCCTAAGAAAAGGAGGCCTATGGGACCATATGGAGCAAGGGTGCCCTACCAATAGCTGTGAAAGACACTGGCCAAATATGCACAGCCCTACGTGACAGAGTGGCAGAAATATCAGAGATCTCACAGTGTGTAGTTTGCTAAACTCTGTGTCCTGATAGAGGAGAAAGTCAGTATTTGTCTTACAATGTGAGACAAGCTGGAGTGTGGCCCAACTTCTCACAGCAGGGAGCATCCAAAAACCTCCTCAGTAACACCACAGGGCGATAGAGGCAGCAGCTGGCAGGTTACAGCAGCTCAGTGTAAGTAAATAATGACTGAACTCAGTCTCTGAACAAGTAAATAATGAGAAAAGCTGTCACTAACATGTGACATTAGACTCCCTCGAGAGACAAGCAAGAGCTAAGGAAAGCCAGGGAGAGTGTCCTTGGAAAGATCAGATCCGAGCAAAGAACAGGAGCCACTGAAGAAAACAGAGCCATTTCAGCCTCAAACAAAGACCAGGAGAGATTAGGAAAGGGGGCCAGAACAAGAACCCTGGGTACACTTTGAGCTTAAAACTGACTCCCCATGGACCTCGGGATTCTGATTCCTTGGGCTCCCAACCAATGGACTGTTACTGGCACCTGCATGCCCCTGCTCAGCTTTGTTAAGTTGTTAAGCTCGTCTGCTAGAGGATGGACTAAGTTAATTGACAGCTCAGATGCTGATTACTCATATTTATAATTTAGCAGCAGGAGGCAAAATCTAAATGCAAAGTTGCAATCAGCCACAAAATACAAATTCTTTTTAAAAAAAGGAAAAAAGAAAAAAAAGTGGGCAGACTACATTTTTTTCAAGACTTTTCAACCTACTTCTTATAATCACAAAACTAAAACTAAGACGAATCAGACAGAATTGAAGGTTTTAAGGGCCCTGGTCTCTACTCCATCCCAAACCACAACAGCCCACAACAGAGAGCTTCAGTTGGGCAGATTTCCCGAGTGCAGCAGCTCAGCACAGGTGGCTCTACAGACAGACTAACCCTGGGGAAAGCACACTCAGAGCACTGCAAACCAACAGTGTGATGGCTTTCAGGTCCCACATCAAGGCACAGAGGAGCTTTCTTGCAACCTGAAGGCAGCAAGAGAGACACTAAACAATATCTTACGAAACTGCTTTTAAATGATCACTTTTCAGAACTTTAATGTCTTTACCCAGTCCAGCAGCTTTCAGTACAGCATCACACAGGCTTCAGATCCTTTCACAGCCCCAGCTCTGCAGGCTGACAAAGCAATTCCCCTCCTTCTCTTGCCTTTCCCTGCCTGCTCTGGGCCCTGCAGATGCTGATGTGTTTCCAGTGTCTGTGGCTTATTGGTCTCACCTGAGAGTCCTGGGAGCAGCACAAGAGCTTGACCCCATTATGGAATTGCAGAATCATAGAAGAAGCTATGCATTTTGGTGAAATTTTAACAGTAGTGTGTAAGCTACCGAGCCATGTTTTGGTATATTCCAGAAGAGGATACTCCAGTCTGTATTACAGACTTTCGCGCTCACATCACTGCATGTGTAAGGTGATTGAAAAGGGTTGCCTACCTATTGCCCCAAAATTTCTGCAGACAGGCCTTTCCTTGCTTCCAGATTGAACAAAAACTTCGCTTAAAACAGAAGTCACAGTATAGTACAAACTGGTGGAGTGAGTTTACAAGTAGAATCAACTTCTTCAAGCTAAGCAAAACCTTTATCAATATTCCAAGACAGACTCATCTCATGGTAGCTCATCTTCTGTTTTGATATTTGTCTGAGGCTTCTTTATTGTCCTTTTTGCTTTCTTTCTCTGGGGGGTTCTCTTTAAATCTTCTGTCTTTTCAAGTTCTTGATTTATTCTCATTTACCAAGTCTAGCTCAAACTTAATTTTCTTTTTATTCTCATTTCCTTTTCCACAGTCTGCACCTTCACTATTTTTCTTTCTTTTCTGTTTTGTGACTTCTTTTTTATACTCCAGCTCTTCACTGATATCTTCTTTGAAATGTTTTATCTGAAAATCCTGCTCTTTTCTGTAGAAGCTGGTGGAAGTTTCAGGAAGCTCAAGTTTGTAGTTGTCTTTAGATTTTAATAAGCTGGAGCTCTTATCTCTCTCTGATGGTGGCCACTTGAGATATTTGCTCTTCTTTACACTATGCCTTGTTAGAGAGACAATTAGGTGTCTTTTCTAGTGCATGCTCACAAACTGATGGCCAGCTTTTCCCCAGTGTCTGTAGGAGATTGGGTTTCTGAGAAAAGGCTGGAATGCTGGCCTTGTTCACAGCTCAAGTTTGAAGATACAACCTCACCAAGGTCATTTCCTCCTTCAATGTTTTTATCATCAATATCTTCCTCTTCTGCTTTTCCTAAATCCCTTCTTGGCTCTATATGTTTCTCTTCCTGAACTTCAACACAATGTCTTAATTTATCTTGGTAGGAGCAACGTGTTTTCTTCGATTTCTGTGTAAGATTGACAAGTACTGTTTTTCTGCATAAATTGGATGGAAAGTTAGTTATTGATACTGGCCAATTTGCTTAGCACGTTGAGTTAAAAAAAAAAAAAAAAGAAGTAATATTTCCAGAATTAGAAAAAACCACATTCCATGTGTGTTGTTCCATGTAACTACACGGATCCTGTCACACATGATTAGATCTGTAAAGCTGCAGTTACAGGGCAGAGAATCCACTCTTTGTTAAAACTGTCACTAACTAGTCTCCAATTAGGTGTAGATAAGAAGCAATTATATTATCTACTGACCATCAAGTAATACAATTACTAATTTCTTTGAGATTCATTCTATTGAACAGATGCAGTACAGTAACTTCAGGCAAACGGTGTGACTCCCCAGCAGAAACAAAACAGAACAGAAGCAACCAACCTGGACTGCTAAAAATGCCAAACAAGATAAATGTGCTCCCAAGCAAAACTCCCTGTCAGTTTCTATTCTACTCTCCTTTTCCTCAGGCTGAAAGATAAAGTGGTTATAGGACAAAGATATCCCCTGTGGAAAGGGCAGCTCCAAAGACCTATCGCTTAAATGTATCTTGTTCTGCCTTAATTCACCACCTTTATTCATTCATTTTGTTAAACTGCAGATAGTTCTACATCTGCCTTTTGTGGTTATATTATTACTGTGCCTTCACTTAAAATTTTTTAGTGGTTGGGCTTGATCTTAGAGGTTTTTTCCAACCTAAACAATTCTTTAAAATGCCTTACCAAAATGCTTAACATGTAAGCAATTTTGGTATTTAGCCCTCTTGCACAGCAGTCTCTAAGAAGTACATCTGAAATCACCACAAACTCCATCCTGCAATCAACAAACAGCCTGCAGCCCCCTCCTGGGTGAAAGGGAAAGTACAGGAGCTTTCATCCATCCCATAAATATGCCAAATGTAAGATGCAATTTGATGAATCATGAAAGCAACAAAATCTGTGCAGACTGGGCACTTCTTGGGACTAAGGTGGTCTTTGCCTTGTCAGTAGGAATCTTTAGGTTCAGACCATTTCCTTCTAGGCTGAGCACTGAAGATGCTGTGCCAAAATAGCTCGGCTACAACCAGAGAGCAAAATAAGTGGGAAAACTGCAAAGGTTTAAGGACTTTTCTGGGGGCTGTCATTGAAGATACAACTGTGGAAACTCTTCGACTGAATCTCAGTCACAGTATGATGTTTAAGTGGGCAGTGCCTCTTAAAACCAGTAAACCAAACAACAACAAAAAACCCAGCCCCAAACCAAACCCAAAAAACCCTCTATGAACTGCCTAAAGTCACTTAACAGCAAACAGTGGGGCTCATGAAACAGTCTGGAACTACAAACTACAGAAGAATAGCAACAAAAGACTTACTGTCTTGCTTAATCCAGTGCTTATTTCTTTTCACGTGAGATTGGTACATGTCTGTGGAAGTCAGTGTGACGTTACATACCTGGCACAAGTAATAACCAGCCCTAGTTGCTGAGGAAAAGGAACCTCTAGGTTAGAGGGGCAAAACTCAAAGCACAGCATGATCTCATCCCATGAAAGAGTCCTGACACAATGACACAAACACTCTGTAGATATACAGTCTCTGCTGCAATGTGACACTGGAATTTATGAATTTATAAAAACATAAATTTCATGACGTACAATGGCTGGGTGGCTCACGCTTTAGAGCTTCCCTATTCTGTAGTCCAAGTCATCCAGAAATACTTAATATTCTACTGTTACTGATTCACACAGCTTAACCCTTTCAAGCAGTGGGGTCAAACATGGACACAATAACTTGGGTGGATTCACACAAAAAAATCCAAAGACTTAGTTCTGGGCATTAGGTGAAAGCCCTTCTTGCACCCAAAATGCATGAATTGCCAGTGTTTGTAGCAGAAAAGGCATTTGCAGAGGAAAGTTGCACCAGTTTGCTGAAGAGTACTGAACTGTAAAAACAGCTACCTAGAGAAGGACACATGGGACAATATTCTCTATGGAAAAAAAACCCAAAAGCCATACTCCCCCCACCCTGCAAAAATACCAGCCAACCAACCAACCAAAAAAAGAACCAAATAAAAAACCCCAAACAAAACAAATCCCAAAAAGCTCCAAGCAAACCAACCCCCAACTACAAAACACGCCAATTGCACTGCACTAGGCACAAGTCTATGAAATGCTACTCTCTTGGGCATTATTCACTCTAGTTCAACTTGCACAACTTCTCACTGGAAAACATGTATTTGTTTCAAAGACAGACTTCTTTTTATGACTTAAGGAGAGTACTCTGTGTATTTCCCTCAACTTAGCACTGAACTGCACAGCCTTCTTGGCAGACAAAACCCAACCAAGTGGCACACTACAAGAATAACCCTAAAAACTTTAGAACATGAAAACTAAAAACATTATATGTGAAATTAAAAATGATCACTGTAATGAAAAGATTGGATTATAGGAGGCAGAAGTCTGGTTGGCCAAATAACATCTATTGTGCCTCCTGGAGCCATTCTGAACCCTGCTGTGTCTTTGTCCTCAATGGCATTTTGCAGTAGCTGATGAATTGCACTGAAATATATTCCAGGGACAGCTTTAAATATATTTTTCCTTGTTACTACAAGAGCCATTTTTATTCTTCAATATTGCAAAATGGCTGACAGGACTTAAGATTCTTTCTTCTTTGTAAATTCATCATATATTAGTTTTCTTTTCATATTATTGTCATTTCTCTTTCTGTTTAAGTCAAATTTCCACCTGTAGCCCCTCTGTTTGGGCTCAGTATTGTCAATACAAGGTTATGCTTCTACAGATGAGCCAGCAATGATGAATGCAGAGCTACAAAAATCTCAGTGACATCTACCTCAGTCTAACATATGTTAAACCAAATAATTGGATTCCCCCAAGAGAGGAAATATCTTTAAAAACAAAGACCCAGAGTTCCCAACCTCTGCCTCTATTTTGGAACCTTAAAGATTTGCTCTACTCAGATTTTCTGCATGGTCATAAGATGATGATTAACAAATATGACATGGAACAGGCAGGGTTCCCAGACAGTAACTTGGCTGGGGAAGGCAGAGCAGCACCACGAGTGTTGCGATGTCTTTAATGCAGCTCTTGGCATTCCCCTGCTGTTACTTTAGCAAACAGCACAGGAGTTCAGCTCCAGCTGTGCCAGTATAACACAGCCGAGCACAGCACAGCACAGCACAGCCTGCTTTCCTTAGCCCAAGCAAGGCCAGACCTTCCCAACCCACAAATGGATACAGCAGCTGCTGCTGAAGTTGGTTGGAAGCACAGCACCTTCTGAAGTGCTGGGTTACCACTTTTAAAAACCCTTAGCTGGTGTAATTTCAGCCTCAAACCACATGAAAAAAATGTACAAATAAGTGCAGCCTTTTTCATTTCTGTATAGTTAGGGGATTTAAAGGCAAATTTATATATGTATATATCTTGGGCAAGGCATTTATACATGGTCTTCTGAGACACTGCATTGAGACAACTTCAGGAATATAATGATGTGTCTTTCACTTAAAATCCCAGTCAGGCAGTGAGTTGTAAATGGTCTCCAGTCTGCTCTGGGACACTGCAGGCTCCTTCCCAATAACAACCACTCACATCTACAGCCTCCTTGATAAATGACACGACTCTGCTCACTTCCAGAAAAGGGTCACAAACAACTCTGACCTTTCTCCTTCTAACTATGCCTCAAGGCCACTTGCTACACACAAAAATGATAGAGCACAGGGAGATCTACACTACCACTGCCTGTGTGCAGCCAGTTCTATAAATATAAAGCTGACCTTGAGGCCTTCAGCTTTCAGATTCGAAAGACATCTTTCCTGGCAACTAAGAAAAACTTCTTTAAAAGAACAGGTTACCTGAGAGTTTGCACCTACTGTTTGGATCAACTTTCTCCCATTAAGAAAAGACAGAACAGACCAACTATTGTTTGTCACCGAGGGACTGCTCCTTAATAAAAGGATCTAAAGAAAATGTTTTACAAATATATGACTTTAGATTTTTTTAAATAAAAGATTCACACATTCATGCCACATGATGAAGTCAACCAGTAATTGTCAGTGTAGCTTTTCCTTTATTTTTAGGTTATTCTCCACCCAAAAAACAGTTTATCAACAGCCAAACTTTGGAGAATAAAACAAATCTCTGGACTGGAGACATAAACCCAGCCCACACCTCCTATTAACTATGATGCAAAGGCAGTATTTTCTCACGTGATTCTTAGTATGGTTTGTCCTTGCCACAGATCTCTCAGCTTTATTTTAAAACTTGTGGTAACTTGTATGCAACAGATATGCTGTGAGAGCTCATGTTTAGTGAAGTTCGCTGACATACTACAGCAACAGCAAACGTTAACAGCAGTTTATTTATCTAAAAGGATGTGCAAGTGAAGCACCATATATAAGGAGTTTCTGGAAATCAAAGTATGAGTCTGATCCTACTGAAGTGTTAGAAAGAGTTTTTCATGTGATTTTAGCACAAGATATTTAGCCTCAGATTCTCACAGGGTCCCATTAAAAGAAGTGCAAAGATCCTTCAAAGATTTAATTCTGTGTTCATGGGAAGTGTGGAGCACTGTGACAATTCCTTCTGGCTTCTGGGGTGAGAAATCCCACTGAACAGATTGGTACCTCTCAGCTGTAATGGCCTTGTTTACAGTTTCACAGCACACCATCTGCCTCACCTGCAGCGTTTCCTCTGCCCTGTTACCCTTTTCAAATGCTTAAGAAATAGTTCTTTGTAAGGGAACGGGGCTGAGGAAAGCACCTGAAAAAGCTGGTTGCAGAGAATGGGAAATAAGTGTTCAGGTACCTTCCAGCCATAAAGGGAAAATCCAGCAATAAAATAAGTAACATCTTCCTGCTCCATCATACTTCACTTCGTGTGCCCAGAAAGAAAATGTGAAAGAACATAGGCTGACCTTAAAAAAGCAGATATTCACACAAAGAGAAAGAAAATATTATTGCTGTTGGACTGTCAAGGAGAAGAAAGGAAACCCTGGAGACAACTGTGAACCTTAGTGACAACCCGTGTTAGAATTAACATGGTCTCAAAGGGAAAGTGAGGAAAGCAGGTGAAGTTTTCCATTTTATTTGCAAGGAAAGGAATAAACATTTGACTACTAATTCTCAGCAGTCACATAGTATTTCTTTTGATTACTTCAGCTCTTATTACAATTCAAGAACCTACAGTCTAGGGAACAGAATAGATACCAAAAAAGATTTTATCAATCAAAATGCCTATGAAATGCTAAAAACCAGAACACATGCACACAAAGGTCAATCTCTATTCCCTGTTGGGTTTGTAGCACTATTCATTTATAGCAGTCATCGCAGATAGTTGGGCATTTTAATTAATAAAGGGCTGCTTTGCAATCAGACCCAAATTGTAGCCACGCTGCAGAGGCTCTGGAGCCCCAACAGAGAAGGAAGATGGAGGAGGGAGAAGGTGAGAGAGGAGAAGACTGGAAAGCTGGCCTATGCCTCTGCACAGAGACAGGGAACAAGACTTGCTCAACACCATTAAACCTACATTCTTACGTATAGGTATGTTTGTATTTAGGCATTTAAGCTTGAAAACTTTGGTTTTCATTTCTGTGAATCTCCAAATCCTGTGAAGGTGCCATGGGAGAAATGAGTTACCGACTGTTAAGGGACGAGTTAAAACTTAATGCTTTGATGGGGCCTTTCGGTATTATCCTGAAGAGCAGAACTGGCAAAAACAGAATTTTAAATGACTACTTTAAGTTAGGGTATGAACAATCTTTTTTTGAATTCCTTGGGTTTATTAGAAAACAGGGGTTTCAAACCAGGTGCTTTTGTAAGTGACTCCAGATGCCAACGGTTTACTATTTGAGCATGAAATAAGTAGTATCAGATAAGGACACAGTGCCTCCCTCCCACCTAGGCTGCATTTTACAGGTTACCTTTTGAAAAGCACTCAGGGAGCTACTGCCAACAAAACACACTCTGACTTCTCTCTATGGTGGCTGCTCCACACTTGCATAAGAGAAGGAATTGTTCCTCTTTCTAATGGTGCTGTGGCCTCAGGAGACTGCAAGTCCCACCAGGTCCTGGTCACAGCTAGAACAGCAGCTCACTTTCACAGGGATCAGAGCATGCTGGACCTCAGAGCCTGGTGAGCTCCAGCTGTAGACAGGTACATGGAGCCAGCCCTGAGCACGCAGGGGCCAGGCACGTACATATGGCCTGGGAGGAGTTATGGCCTCATACAGAAGGGGCAAAATGCTGAGTAGTCTTAATTCAAAGCTACCACTCAAAGAAAATAATACAGTTCCACATGGGAAAAAATAGTACATTTTCAGATGCTTATAAAGACTGAAGGAACAAGCCACAGGGCAAAACACTCATGTCTTCCACTCTTCTTTGGAGAAATACAGTCAGTGCATTTGCTGCATCGCTGTTCCCTCCAAGTCGATGTTCTGCTTAAGTCGCACTTGGAGTTCTGCTTCATAATTTTATTTTTTATGATACCACCTTTACGGCTTGAGATTAAGAAGTATGTTAATAATTTGCTTAAAATCTGAAGTTTTAGTGAGTTGGTCTCGCTCTTACAAATTCTCCATCACTAAGACAAACCATGAATCACTGGAGATTTATTAATTACCAAAACCCACTCAAATTTTACAAAGATTGGTGTAAGAAAAGTTTTGGAAAAACATTCATGTTCACTCCCATAAAAATGACTTCTCATTCTTATCTCCAACGTGACTTATAAAAATGTCTGAATAAAAAAGTACGTTATTAAAGCAGAATAGGTCATAGCAGTAAAGGCATGATTGAAGCACAGCATACTATTTATTGGCATAATTTTCTGCCCTGTGTCTTCTGAGACTGTTCAGAAGACAAAGCACATAATACTTCAGATGAAGTGAAATTAAAAGCAGCTGAGATAATAATGAATAACATTAGTGAAGACAGAGAACAACTTCAGTGTTGTAATATGCAAACACTGAAATATGGGCATTGAGAAGGCAATGGGAACTTCAGGCTCTCTTACCAAAAGCTGAAGCACTTTACATAAATTAAAAAAATTAAAATAACAGAGGTGGATTTTGGAAATTTGGAACCAAACAAGTTGCTTAATAATAATAATAAATCAGATTCTTAGTGTCTAAATTGAAAGATAATGATTTGCTTTTCTGCCTTTCCACTCTCCATTATAATCTTAGAAGAACATCCAGCTTTTTTTTAATTTTTTTTTTAAATATTCCTCATTGGCACAGCAATTCAGTAAAGTAATTAAAACTCTGACAAGAGAACGCTTAAAGACACATTAACAGTATTATACTTGCATATTTTACTAACTGAGAGAAGTTTGAGAACATCTTTCCAGCTTTAAACTTTTGCTACCTCTTTTCTTACTTCTGCTGGGTTAATTGTAGAGGAATCTTTGTGGCATGCCACATAGGAAAGGCAGGGGAAAAAAGTGTTCCCTTGGGGCAGTATATATGTGGTAGGAAAAATACTAACATCAATTAAAATATCAGAAACCAGGTAATTTAAAAAAGTCTGTTTGACCCAGGGTTTTCTACCACTTGATTAAAAGGGAAATGTTCCCAGCTTTAGCCTATTATTAATTTTTCTTTCCCAATTCTTCAGGGCAGAGAAGAGAGAAAACAGAACAATGCAGTAAAAGAAAAAGTCTAGGCTAGACAAACCCCTTAAGGCAAAGGCATAAAGCTTCAAGTTCAAGGTACGAAACGCACAAAACGACACAGGCAAACTGTGCCCTCAAACGCCAACGGCAAACACATTTTAATGAGAAATAGATGGATACACATGAATCAGGTCCAACAACTGCAGTTCCTCAAGAGCAAACACTGACTCACGGTATTTTCTCATTTTATGAGCCCTTTCACACGGCTGTCTCCGAGGCACATCCACCAGAACACCTCAGCAGGTACCACCTGTCAGCCTCAGCACAGCCCAGCCTGCAGGCTCCAGCCTGTCCCAGCCGCAGGGCACAACAGGTTAATTCACATCACGTGCACCACATTAAAACTTGTTTTACTCTGCAAGCAAGAGAGGCAGGAACCTGCACGCTCAGTTATCTCAGCTGGGTGGTTGTAGCTTCATGGGATGTTCAAACCCTACTGCTTGTAGTCAGGCCGTCATATTCCTACTCCAGAACAGGATGAAAGATGAGCAAAAGCTTGAATGCTGAGAGTATCAGCTGTCTGGAACAGCAGCGCTGGAAATCCAGTCCCTTTTGGCTGTGGCACAGCTGGAAGCATGGTCACTGCAGAGGAGAAGTCAGAAAGCAAACTTACAAATACACTCAGATATCCACAGAAATTCCACTCAGAGAAGGCAGGCAAAGGTTACAGACTTTAAAAACGGTATCAAATACACTGGACTGTGGTATTACAGCGCTGTAAACAAGTAAGGGAGGCTCAACCAGAGAGATTTTGATGTCTTCAGTTAAATGAAAGACTTTTCTCCAAAGAAACAATACTGCAGTAGCACTAAAGTTTAATCTTCTCAGTGAGTTTACTCACTGAATACATTTTTGGAATGATTTTCGTTTTGGCTTGTTTTCAAAGCTCACGGGATTGTTAAAAAAAAAAGAAAGAAACAACAAAACGGATTCTGTTTGGAAATGAATGCTGTTAATGCTGGCACTGCACGTTTCCATTAAATAGTTCCATCACTCTGAGATTCTTTCCTCCACAGAATACCATAGCAAGTTAACTTGCAAGGTTTTATATGCATCCTTGAACACTACATTATCACAGGTTTGACTAAGACACATGGCCAAGCCTGTACACACAACTATGCTACCAAAATAAGGGTTAAACCAAGCATTGCCCAAACCTTCTCAAAGGCACAAATGCTAAAAGCCTCGATGGCCAGAAATATCTGGGATCTGCCCTGGCACACAACAGAAGTTTGCAACTGGTGTGGAACACAACGTTTCCCCTCTTGTCCAGGGTGTGCAAGTAACAGGACGCTTTGCCTGCTCTCTTTGTTCTCTGAACTCTGCCAGGACACAAGAAATGTTTTAAAACATTGTCTGTGGTACAATATACATATAACTACCAAAAAAATGTAAGGTTTCAAATTCTTGCAACACGGTTCCTTTTTTCTCTTTATTTTTCTCTCTCTTGGCCCAAACCCTCTTGTTTCCACTTCTCTGTCTCTGCCAAACATCCTGCTGGCCTCTGCTCCCTCCATCCTACCACACCCACCAGAGCTGGGCCAGCCTGTCGCAGCTGAAACAGACTGAAATCAGCTATTATGGTTTAATCAGGAAAAAAGCTGCATTTTTTAAAGCTTCAAATAATTTTTACTGCAATAAATAGCTCAGGATTTCAGAAAAAAAAAGTGTTTGACTTTATGTTTCAATTTCTGTGAACCTATTTTGATCCAGCTGTACTTCTTGAAATAGACAATCAAAATGTGACTAGGGTGCAACAGAAAGCTGATTAAGTCTATGCTGAGTGGTTGGTTCCTTCCAAAGAAGAATCTGATGCACTAGACTTCTTAAACACTGCAGGACAAGCTGTTTATTTCCTTGCCAGGCACCAAGTTATTTTCTTATGATAATGCACCCTTTCCCCCCTTTCCACTTGGTCATGTTTTAACCCTCACTGTGTCTCAAGAACACAGTAAGAAATATACCTCTTAATCCTCATGTTGTAGACTCTCCGAGGAAGGTTAAGACAAGCTAATTGCCCTTCTGCCCGGCTCTCTTCTGACATACGAATGCTCCCACATGATTATAAGAGAGCAGTTTGTGCAACGTTATTTCTCAGCCTCTTCTCACTGCTGCTTAAGACGGGCTTGTGGAATACTGAGTGAGAAGCATGACCAGTGAATTGGTACCCAACTCTTTTTCATCTCCAGTAAGAAAAGAAGATGTGTTTGAGGAGGGAGAGGAGAAATTAGTAATTTATATCATGTGACAGCTATTTACTAGGTCTTGAAGAAGGATGTATGCCACTAACTAGTGTTTAACTACATTCCTACATGTGCCAGGGACTTTTAGCTTATTACCAGTGAGTCAAAAGAAACCTTTTACACTAAAACACACAAAAATCCACAAGAGGAGAGTGTGTGCGTGTGATGAAATTATAAAGAACTGTGCCATAGAGACTGGAAGTTACTGCTGATTTTGTATTTTAAAAAATGATACCCTTCCTTCTCACAGACTATCAAACCAGAACACACCCATAACATGCAGTTCCACAGCTCTGTTTGGCACAGGTATGAACTGACAATCACAGCTAGCAATCCTTGATGCATCTGGCTCATGACAAAACCTGTACCAGCTCTGCACCAAAAATAATGGTGTGAGCTACTGCTAAACACTGAGGATTTAAGAATACTTCTGAAGTTGCTCACACAACAAAGCACAATTTGGAATTCAGAAACATGACAATTCAGTTTCGGAAATATGTGTGAAAATGGAATTTAAGCCTAAACCTAGCAAGACTGTGTTTGAACCGTCCCCAAGTATATTCCTTTGAAGAGAACACATACTTTCCTCCAGAAAGCTGACTGCTTAAAATAGTTGTCAGCTTTCTGAAGAGAATGATTAATTCCACTGGAGTTATTTCTGTTCCAAGAGTACTGCTAAATATAACTGACAATGGGGAAAGCTGCTGTTAATGGATGTTTCACATAGAGAAAGCCAATGTAGATGCATTTGTAACTATGTGGTTTTTTAATTTTGAGCTTGATTTTTGTTATTCAACTAATTGGTCAATGCTTATAAACCACTGATCAAAGCCTTTACACGTGCAAATGTTACAAAATACTTGCAGTATTTTAAGTGGTTTGGTGTTCCTGAAACCAGAGAATCACAGAATAGTTTGGTTTGGAAGAGACCTTGAAGATCATCCAGTTCTAATCCCTGGCCATGTGCAAGAGCACCTTCCACTAGACCAGGTTGCTCAGAGCCCCATCCAATCCGGCCTTGGACCTCTAAGTTATTTTTTGGGGATGCTATTTGCAGAATTTCAGCAGAATTATGTCTTCCAGGAGAGACAACTTGCGAAGGAGAGGATGTGGAAAGTTTCCATTTGCCACAACCTTAAGATGCAGCAACGTGCTTGTCATTTTACTGTCCCGTAAGTGTGAGATGGGGACTGGTAGTGACTGTATAAGGACTGTTAGTAACTGTATCGTGACTACTAGTAACTGCATAGTGACTGCTAGTAACTATATATTGGCTACTAGTAACTGTATAGGGACTCCTAGTGACTGCATAGGGACTGATAACAACTGTACAGTGACTCCTTATAACTGCATAGTGACTACAAGTAACTATATAGTGACTGCCAGTTGACTGCTGGCAACTGTATAGGGACTCCTAGTAGCTGTATAGTGACTACTACCAACTGTATAGTGAGTGCTAGTAACTGTATAGAGACTTCCAGTAACTGCTGGCAACTGCCTCATAACCACCCAATAGTGATTGTCAATATCAGCCTGGTGTCTGCCTCACAACTATTAGTAACTGCCTTGTAACTGCATCAGAACTGCTAGTAACTGTATAGTGACTGTCTCAGAACTACTGGTTCTAATAACTGCCCAGTAACAACTAGTAAGAGCCCAGTGACTCCCTAGCAACTGCTCAATAACTACAGTAAGTCTCTCAATAAATACTAATAAGGGTCTAGTAACGTTGCATTAACTGCGTGCTAGTCACTAGTAATGCCTTACTGTCTGCCTAACAACTCCTAGTAATGGCTTTGTAGCTGTCTAATATCTACATAACAACTACTAGTAACTGCCTTGAAACTGCTTAGTAAATGCTAGGTACTGCCTAATACCTGCTTAATAACTGTTCGTAGCTGCAGGCCTCTCCTCTCACCTCTCTCTCCCCAGGACCCAAAACACCCCCAGACCCCCCAAATTGCTGCTGAACCACCAGCCAGCCTTCCCCTCCATCACTCCATCAATCCATCCCTCTTCAGGGCTGAATTCCCCTCAGCCCCCGTTGTGCCCACCTTCAGGAGAAAAAGACGACTCATTTTCCCCCTGTATCACCCCAAAAAGGGGGTTCATCCAGATCAGGGCCACCTCCTTGCCCTGCAGGTGTTTACATTGAATGGTTAAAGCCCAATTACAGGGAGAGGATGAGTTCAAGGAACACCTGCCTAGCACAGGCATTTTTATTCCCCTCTTTTTTTCACAGCTTGTCTTAGTTCTGCTCACCACAGTCCAAAGCTGCTGCAATTCAATTTGATAAAACTGTGCTCTGGATAATTTTTAGAGGGCAGCAGAGGGTGCTGTTTGTTCTGCTGTTGGGAGGATGGGGCCACTTGTCCCTCCAGCCTGGAATACAGACAGACCCAAAGTACAGAATAATCTTCTGTTGAAGGGTCAGCCTTGCTCTGTGCTCCAAAATTGGTGTTCCTCTCTAGCTGGCTTTGAAATTCAATGTGTTTCCAAGGGGATCCAAGTAGGTTTACTGCTCCAAATATGTATTTAAAAAGAAAGAATCCCTGTTATCCAGCATCTACTTTGAAAAAAGTAGATTCTTTGCTGTAATTATATTATTTGTTCCGTTCTTCTCTTCTCTTCTCTTCTCTTCTCTTCTCTTCTCTTCTCTTCTCTTCTCTTCTCTTCTCTTCTCTTCTCTTCT
>JAWWEU010000125.1:69774069-69786233 GCA_035583155.1 Acropternis orthonyx
CTCTTCTCTTCTCTTCTCTTCTCTTCTCTTCTCTTCTCTTCTCTTCTCTTCTCTTCTCTTCTCTTCTCTTCTCATCATAAACAGTGTTTAGTGTTATTAAGGATTGGGTTCAATATAGCCATACTCCAAATTGTGTGATCTTGGGGGAAAAAAAAAATCAGCACCTAATTTTGAGGTGCTGAAGTAGTTCTGTCAGTTTCTAAAAGAGGTACACAGCCAAGGGAATTACCCGTGAAATACAGAAGAGACCAGAGCATCCTGATATCATCTATCACACGTGTGGAGCATTATAATTAAAATTGTAGTTGCTCCTAGGGGTTAATTGCCTGTAGTGACTTTCCTGTGGCTCTGGAATGGGTCTGGCCCTCCCCAGGAGGAGTGGAGGTGTCTGGTTGTTTGGGGAAGACACTGCTCATAATCACATGAACAGTCAGATCACCTTGAATTTATGGAGCTGTGGATTGATATTGTTTGTGCTTGGCACACGTGGGCAGACTGTAACACAGGGTATTTGTGCTGAGGTATGATACCAGACTTCATTCACGGGCAAGGAACATTGCCAGAAGCTTTAGCTGAAGATGTTGAGCCATTCTGCGTCTTGAAGAGCCCAGTGATACTTCCCATGGCCCTGGAAATGTAAAGCATTTGTTTTACTGCCATAGGATGCACAGGAATTACCCTCTTTATTTCTCTCCATCTCACTTTCCCTGTTAATCAGACAGATTTTTCTGTGCAGCACAGAGATGTGGGAAAAGGTTTGCAATCATTGTTATCTGCACAGTGCTTAGAGAGCAAACAGCATCAGGTTTCCTGTGGGTGGGAGGGTGAGATTGTCAGGAACCAGCCCCGTGAAGTAGTGCTATTAAATGATAAAAAATTGAACACCAATCTGGGCTGGGTTCAGTTCCCATAGGGAGATTCACTCTTACACATGGAGGCCTTCCCTTGTGTTTCCCTGAACCTGCACTGCAGCAGAATGTGGAGCCAGGGCCTGGCTGCTCAGGAGTTTCATTTCTCTTGTGGACTCTCCTTTTCCACTCAGGTGGCTCAGAATCTCTTCCACAGCTGAGTGTTGGTGGTGGGGAGAGCTCTCAGGTGCAATGCTGTCTTTTGAAGGGTTTTAGTGCATCCAAAATCTGAGGTGTCCTGCTTGTTCCCTCAGCCCATGCTGGGCTGCTGCTGCCCTTCCAGCTCCTTCCACCCTGCCCTGTACACACACTGCCACTGGCATTTGGGAAGTGAATCCTCTTTTCCAGGCTCCTGCAGTGACAGGATGCCGAGAATTTCAAGGCCTGTGTTTCACTGTCTCCAAACATGCTGTTCATCTCCTTGAGGGTAAAAATAAAGCAGCTTTGTTTGATTTCTAGAAAAAGTCAGATGACAGTGCAGGGGTCAGAAATAGGCATGCCAGCCCTGCACATCCCACTGTCTCAGCTGTTGCTTCCTGAGAGACAGAAGCATGTGGTGGCTAAAAATACCCTGCAAAGAGAATACATTCTCTCTCCGATGGGAGAGTATAAATTAAACCGAGTCGTAATGTACACAACTGCTTGTGGGTGGGAGGAACAATCCCGAACGTCATTTTTGGAGAGGGTTTTCCTAATGAAGCAGAAATCCCAGCTCTGTCCCTTCCCTGCGTAGATTGGTGATACTGTGCAGAGAGGATCTCCGGCTCCTGCCTCTCCTGCTCCCACCCCCTCTCCCTCCTATGGGAAGCGATGCAGCCAGGGGTGGGGGGAGGCTGGCCCTTTTATAAGCGTGGCCTTGCAGCAAGCTCAAGTTGATAGGAGTGACAGGAGATTTGGCTTGCTTCGAGATACCCACCTCCCAAGCCTAGGGGTCCCTGGGATGACCAAAGGAGGAATGGAGTCAGTCGAAGTGTTCACAACTGAAGGCAAAGGCAGGGGCTTGAAAGCCCAGAAGGAATTCTTGCCTGGGGATGTCATCTTTGCGGAGCCAGCCTACGCAGCCGTGGTTTTCGACAGGTAAGAGAAAAACACTTGTAAAACACAGACCAAAAGTAATCTTGATGCAAAATTTCATCTGGCTGGTTGCGTAGAAGTTTGAAAGTGTCTGGACGACATCAGAGAAGGGAGCAAAGGGAGGTCAGAAGCACTTCTGTAAAGACACATTCACAGCTTACGGTGAATGTACTTCCCGGGGCTCAGATCAGCTTTTATACTTTTAATACTGCTCAATGTCTTTCCAGGATGTGACCTTGCTTGGTGTCATCAGCTTTTAGAAATGCAGTGAAAATTGCATGTGTTCTGTGCCTCCCAAAACCAGCCCCTTGTTATGCTCCAGTGAACTGCCAGGAGTTGGTGTAATTTGTGTACAACAATCTTGGACTGACTTTGCTGAAGTCTCTGGTGTGTAATGCATGATAAAAAGTGAGTTCCATTGTGCTCTGGAGTATACCTCCAGCTGTACTCCCAGCTTCATTGCCCGCTGCCTTTGGACTAGGAGCTGGTGGGGATCAGAGACTGACATTGTTTGTGTTAAAGTGATTTCATATTTACAGATAGCTGAGTCAGCTGGAGACAAGTGTCTGCTTTTGCTCTTGCACAAAACTGGATTTAAATTCACGTCCGCACAGATGTAGCCAGAAACCGAGTCCTGGTGCAAGGACATTTTTCTCTCCTGATGCTTATTTTAAGCATTAACAACATTCTCTCAACCTGCACTGGGCTGGAGGTGCCCATTTCTGCCCTTTGAATCAGAGGAAGATTCACTTAAATAACCTGGAAGCTAAAAGACGCAAGGAACCAATTTCTGTGTTAGTCTCCACTGGGCTAAATGTAGAATAAAGCTGCAGACATGAATGGAATTTGTTCAGTCTTACAATGTGCTAACCAACAACAGAATGTGGCTTTAATTTTTAAAATTAAGAGCTAGATACCAGCTGAAGGTTTCATTTGGGGCTTGGGAAAGTTGTGACTGTTCTTTGAGGGCATCATGGTGAGTTCAAAGACTAATTTTTTTGCCCCAAATCAATGACTTTAGTAAATACTCTGCACACTAAACTGGGCTGTGAGCAATTCTGCCTGGCTGAGATTCCCCTGACTGAGCTGGCTCTCTTAATGTAGTCTGGGCCACAAGCAGAGGTCGTGCTGCTGTTTTAATCCCAACTGTCTTGTAGCTGAAGCTGATCCGTGCTATTGTGTGATCTGGCAGTACCAGAGAATTGGGGATTAAATGGACAAAGCAAGAAAATAAGTGTTTTTGTGTGTCCTTCATTCATTTCTTTGCCCTTTAACTGTCAGTAGGTGAACATGATTATGAATATTTGCAATAGCATCAATTACACCTTTAGTTTTTGTTTTAATCTGTCATTGCAAGAGCTCACATTAAAAATGTCATTTTTCATTTTAAAATGTTGAGTTCTTGAAGTCTTAACCCTGAGCTCAATTACAGTTTTTTGGTGACAAAATCTCCTTGATGTGTCCTTTTAGCTCTTGTACTTCAGTTTCACTCATGTCACTAGCTGGAATTTTTTGGTGATATTACTCTGGCTTTGAAAGTGCCTATGGACAATATTTTCTCCCATATGTTTTATTAAAAATACTTTTTTAAATAAGCCATTGAAAACAGTTTGATTTTTGATGGCTGGTTGAGAATTTTTTTTCTTTTATGTGAAATGTTACAAGCATCATGTTGCAAGGCTGTCCATGTTGAAGAGTTACAACTTTGCTGCATTTTCAAATGTCACTTGTGTAATGTGAGATAAGGGGAGAAACTATCACCACATCAGCTCTTAGACTGCAGACTGTGTCTCAGGTTTAGGTTTCCAACAAAAAATCTCAGGTGGGGAGAGTTGTGCTCCAGTCCCTCGCCATGCTAGGTTTGTTCAGTTCCCAGAGGGCAGGTCTGGAGGTTGAGCAACAAGGAGGTGAGATAAACACGTCCCTTTTCTGTGACTGGAGAGGAGGGGGAAGGCCTCAAGGCATTCTGATCTCCTTCTTGCTGTTATGAAATAATAATGGACTCACCCTCCCATGACACTTTTCATCCCAAAGCACTTCATGTGGGTCAGTGGTGAAATGCTGTCCCCAAAACTCTGAAACAGGCAGTGTCAACTTAATGCTTGTTGGTTAGTGCTTGGCAGGGGATGACCTGGACCTGAAAATAAATGTGCATTTTTCTTGTGGGATTTACTCTGATGCTTTTCCTGAACACCCAGGGCTTTGGTTTTGAAGGTCCCAGAGCAGTCAGTTGAATCAAACCCCATTGAACTGATTGTTGTCAAAGAAGGGCAGCCTGGATCCTTGTAGGACCTGCAAGAGTAAATCCACACTGGGCCATGGTGGCTGGTGTTGCCCTGAAAGAGCTGCTGTTGCCTCTGCATGGGTGATGAGTCCAGTGAAGAGGTATATGGTTTTTCTTGCCACAAACACATATGTATAGGTCCTAAAATTGGCGTTGAGTCTAGGCTATTAAAAAGGGTCTCAGCCTGCACAGTCCCTCATCCTAATTCAACATTCTAATCTGTTGCTGAAAGCACTGTCTATGTGCCCTGTGGAAAGGGGATTCAAACGTGAGTGATTGGTGGGTTTAATTTTTTCACTCAGGTCTTACCAAATATGTCAGCAGATTTTCCACAGCTTTCTTTGTGTATAAAGACAACCACAGAAGCACTGGAGTGCAGAGCTGGTGTCTACTTTGCAGTCCTTTGAAGAGCTCAGTCCTTTGGGAAGTCTGATTTCACTGTGCTTGCTGACATCCTGAAATCCTTCCCCTGATTTTGCTGTTGAAGTGTGTGTGGATGGCAGTCATACTGCAGTGGCCACACTGTGATCTTCCATGTGACTGCATATGATGTGCAGGTGAAGCAAAGGTCTTTTTGAGATTAGTAGGAGCAGCTCTGCAGAGATACAACACAGTTTTCCTTGTTTGGCCATACTACAGGATGCAAATCAGCTTGGGTTTGTGCCCGGTCACAAAGCTGTCAAGAGATAGGAGGTGTGACTACTCAGCTCAGTTTGAACTGGTGAAGAACATAACTATGAAATGAAAAATTTGCATTATCTGCTAGAGGTGTTTAACTTCAGGTGTGAAGGGCTGTTGCATATCAGAAACCTACCTTTCATACTCTGAGAAACTATCAGAAGAACAAGCCTCTTTGCCCCAGCTGTACAGGGATGCGGAGAGCCTGAACAACTAGTTTTGGCATGCGGTGTTAGGTGTGTTTGGTGCTCAGAGCAGAAAGTGTGAGATACATATATGTGTGTGTGTGTGTGTGTGTGTGTGTGTGTGTGTATGTATAGAGATAGATAGATAGATAGATAGATAGATAGATAGATAGATAGATAGATAGATAGATAGATAGATAGATAGATGGATGGATGTGAGGAGCTGCTGAAGTAATTTGGACCTGAGGCTGTCACCCAAATGCCCTATATAGATGTCTTTCAGCAGGATGCTGAGTTTGAGGAGGTGTGGAGAACTTTATTCTGCTAGGAAAAGGAGAAATGTTTTCTTTGACAAAACTCTGTCATCAGCCATCATACCCTGAGCAAGTAAGACCCATCAATTTAACTGTACCAGCCTACAGGATGATGAGGTGGCTTGTCCAGCAATATGCTTTGAGACTCAGCTTGCAAATGAAGACACCCAAACCTAAGGTCTATTTAAAGAATTTGAGATGTCCAAGGGTGTCTCAGACATCCTCTTATGGGTGACAGGTACAAAACAGGATTTATGAGAATCAGGCCTCCTCTCAGGCCAGCTGGGTGTCCCTGCAGAGCCTAAAATAACACTGGACTCCTGTGTCCGGGCAAGTGAATCCAGTCCTGAGTGCCCATGTAATCAATGGAACGCTCTAATGTGCACTGAAAACAGACACCCTTGAGCGGACTGACTTTCCAAACCAGAGTGTTGTGTTGGAATCTCTACTTAGGCACAGGGGGTACAGATGAGTACATCTAGGTGTCTAAAGCTACAGCCTACATCCCATCCTGGAAGTCCGTGAATTTCACAGGGATCCCAAAGGTCCCTGAAAGCCCCTAAAGTCATTAAGGCTGGTAAGGGCTAGCACTCTTCAGCCCATTGATAGTCACCTGAGCAGCAGTTTCTTACACAGTGCCAGAGACTTTTAGTCCAGAAGTACATAAAACTCAAAGCTAAAGAAGGTTCCTATAAACATTTGCTGGCTCAGAGTTTCTTAGATTTTAAGGCCAGGGTATGACTCACCAGACTAACCCCGGTCATTGCAGGGGGGTTGGACTAGATGACATTTAAAGGTCCCTTCCAATCCAAACCATTCTGATTCTGTGATTCTATACCCTTTTTGCTTTACACAGTGTTTACTTGGTGTTGACTCTTGTATCGAGCCTGTCACTTCTGCCTGAATGAGAGCAGGCTGCTTAGAGAGCTGGTGAATACTGATTGAAAGGGGGTGCAGAACTCAGCATGATCTCCAGTATTTTGCTCTTTGGAAAAAGTGCAGACCCAGTCTGATCTCTGTTTGTTTCAGCCTTGCTGTTATCAGCTGACATATCTCTCAGAAAATACCAGTGTCAGTCCTGCTTTGCCCTAAAGTAGATGCAGAGGGCTGTAAATGTATATTCTCAAGGGATTAATTGCTTTTTTGGGGGTAATTTTTCAATTTGTAAAGCCTCTGTGCATTTCCCACTGACATTGCCTCTCAGTGAAGCTTTTTCTAGTGCTCTGCTTACATGCTGGGGTTTAATCCTTCCTCCTTCTTTGCTTTCTTGTTGAAGATCCCAAGTCTCCTTCCCTCATTGCCACCTTCAGGATGATGCATTCCCAGGGCCTGGGCTCAATGTACTGTATGTGACCTTCTCCTCTGGCACGTCACTTGGCTCTTGAGCCTGTAAGAGTTTACATTTCCTGCGAGCGTGCGGATGCCTCGTATATCTCTGTCAGCCTTCATGAAGAGAGGGTTTGCTCTTTAACCAGTGGGGTTTGAGAGACAGTAGTCAAGGGAAACAGTGTCATGTGGTAGAAAGCCAAGATCACCTGAAGATCTGCTTGATGAGTGACCTGCAAATTGCTAAAAAAATGAGATCATGCAATTTTTGCACTTCTTGTTGGGGGGTGAAACAGGCCCAAAACGTTTATCACGGAAAGGTGTGGAGCTCTGTTATTGTAGCTGGGATGACCTAGGGATATAAGAAATGCAAACTTTTCCGTAACAGCATGAAACTGGAAATGGAAACAAATTATTTGAGTTGATACCAATAAAAACTGAGAGCTAATGTGATCAAATTTACAATCTTTAAAATTTTCTGGGGTTTGACTTTTTATTAATATCTCATTTGTTCAAAAGTTAAATAAAACCTGGGGGAAAACCTAGCTTTTTTAAAGAAAACCACACCCACACCTCTAAAAAGAGGCTGAGAAATCTTGTAATGGAAGACTAAAAATAAAATAGCAAAAAATGAGTCTAAAATAAACCCTCCACTCAAATGAGACAAACCAGGATATGTCATCCATGACATTTTAAAGATGAAAGCACTAAGCTCCAGCTGCTTTTTAAAGGAGCAAAACCATTCTTGTGCTAATAACTCGTCATTAGGTAGTTTCAGTAAAAGCCTGCTGTGGAGCATCCCCCATGTCCTTTCGCTTCTGAAACAGTAGCTGCATTTCCTTAGACTGTTGTCTTTAAGGAAGTATTTGAGCCTCTGCTTTGAAAGTGAAGAGACTTTGCCTACGTCTTAAATTGTTCTTATTCTGTCCTCTTGTAGCAGGTTGAGGACAGAGATATCCAGCCAGTCAATTGTAAATAGGACTTAGGTGTAAGTTCATCTGTGTGTATCACCTATGATGTACAGAGTAGAATGAATCCATGTTAAACAGTTTGTGAGCTCCTCACCATGTCCATCAGCTACTCAATGAAATCCTCCACTGTTCTTTGCACTAAAGTCGTCTCACCTGTCTTTTTCAGGCTAGTGAATGAGATGTTGTGGGTGCTGGATGGTAGTTGTTTGGGTTGTGAGCGTCTCAGAGATGAGGCGAATACATTTCCCTTGACAGTGCTCAGCCCTCTGTCCTGGCAGGTCCAGCAGTTCTTAATCCATCTGAATCCAATCCAAGCAGTCGCAAGAGTGATTTGTTTCTTCTGCTTTCACTGAGAGCCATGCTTGCAGGAGCCATAGTTTAGTTGTCAGTGCTCTGTCACCTCTTGCATTTGTTGGCTGTCACATTGAATCATTGCTTTTGTCACTGTAGCTACATCCAGGATTAGTAGTAGTTGTGCGTCTCAACTACGTAACATCAGGGCACATGAGCCCTTCAGAGTTCAGCTCGGTTGACACTCGGATGAGAGGTCAAGGAAACCTGATAAAGTCATTTAGTGAGTCAGTCAGTGGCATCTGCCCTCCAAGTCAGTCCTAAATCACTGACCTGGCACGGTTTGACGGGCTGCAAACATCACTGTACTAATGGAGATCCTGCTTTTAGGCAGGGTGAAAAGAAGACTTACTATGTGTGGAAGATGGCAGTGAATGGGTGACCAGAGGCCAGTTCAGAGGCCATGGCGTACATAGGCACAGCAGAAAGCAGGTGTGTTGTCCTGTCCCTGTGTTAAAGGAAGGGAAGCTGAGCACCAAGACCCCGAGGGCTGAAACCTCCCAGGCTCCTGGGTAGGTACCACACCAGAAGTCACCTACACAGCATTCCCTTCAGAAACTTTTGGTGCTGCCTGGCTCTGCAGCATCCTGACCACATGGGTGTGGGCTGGTCTGGGCTACCTGGAGCCATTTCAAGTTGTGTTAAATACTTTCTAGACCAGACAGAGAAGGTTTTATAGACCAATGATTTTCACAGGCTGAGGGACTTAGATTTCATCTTGAGTTGCTCTCCCTGTCCTTGGCAGATCTTAACCATTGCTGAGGGGGTGAGAGAGGAGATTGTGGACCACTGCAAGCCTTTGGTGTCCTTGGTGTTGTCTGTCTCCAGGCCAGATGGTATCAGAGCCTGGCATAAAGTCCAGCCCTGGGGCCAAAGGGGAGCCTCACTTTGCCAACCCCTTTTGGGGCATCCATCTCTGAGCTCCTCTGAGACAGCAGGAGTTTGCACAACTGCCAAGGGGCACCTGGGGGATTTAGGTCCTTACAGACAGACCTTGGCCAATGTTAGTTGAAGATTTAGGTAACAGATCTCAAATACTTGTGTCTCCTGATTTTTCACTGTGCCTAGAGGTGAGCGCAGGCGTCTGCAGTCACGGTAACATACATTATCAATACATCCAGTCTTCTTTTAAAATGTTTCTGGGCATGGAGAACCCTGCAAGGGTTTTGTGAGAGATGCAGTATTTCTTAAACTTGCCAGTCAGATTACCTGTGACTAATCGTGGCTGAACTGTTCCTTTGCCTTCTCAGAAAATAATGTATAACTTTTTTTTTTGTATATTGTTGCATCTCCTCAGAAATGGGGAATTTCTAGAGCTGGTGGTAAGTTCTGCCAGCTGGATTTGCTTTGAAAACTGTGATCACTCTATGCAATAAGCAGCAAAATGCAAAACCAGCATTTCAACATTTTTCTGTTCCCAGGGAGCAAGCTGGGGTGAGAGAAGCACCTGTTTGAGAACTTGGGGTTTGATGCGTTGTGTTCCCTTCCAACCTGTCATTCCTCTCTACAAGAAAACATCTTTTTTATGCTTTCTGATTGCCCTCAAAACACCCAGGCAGCAGGAGAGAGCCCCATTTCCCACATGAGATATCTCCCGGTGCTTCCTGGCACAATGTAACCACACAGGTTTTATCATTTCTCTGGCTCTCCTTTGCCTTACAAGGAGTGTAATCTCTCTTGCACTTCTCTGTCCCACTGACTCGACAGCTGACAGAGCACAGCCTCACATTTCTCATCAGCTCCCAGCAATTCCATTTGACACAGCAGAGCTGGCTGTATCCCCCTTCCCAGACCTCTTCTGCATGCTTGCCTTACATTGAGCTCGGTCTGGCACTGTTCATTTCCCTAAACCTCATTTTCCAAACCTCATGTTTGCACGTGGTTGTGTCTGCTGTGGGTCATCCTGCTTTTAAATCAATGTTCCTTTTCATTCTGCAAGAGCCAAGGTACAGAGTAGGTTGTGCCAGCCCCTCACACAATACTGCCAGAGGAAAAAGAAAGCATTTTTAAATGTACTGTGATAGATATAAATATGCATATGTATGTTTTTATATATATGTGTGTGTATATATATATATACACACATACAGTGGAGAAGGAGGACAGTCTTTGGGCTGAACTCTCTGGGGCTGTGGGTCTGATTCCTGCCTGTGGCACATCCTCCTTATGGGACCATCAATAATTTTTTTTATTTCCTTGTGTCTCAGTTTCACCATTCTGGGCTGTGGACAGCGATAATCTTCCCTTGATTGTGAAGCCTCTGTGGTCTGTGAGCTTTTTCCAGTAAAGAGAACCTCCCTTCTGGCACCAGTAGTATCTGAGTGATGGGAATTTAAATTCTCCTGTACTGTCGAGCCTGGCTGGAGGCCCAGATAAAGTGGGTGGTTGCCTGGAGTAGCAAGCAGCTGGAGACACCAAATCAGGCAGTGAAAAGCCTTCTCTAGCAGCAAGGGGAAAGTCCCAAAGTTGTTTGGGCAGGAGACCAAAGCATCTCCTCTCTCCTTCTCAGTGAATTAAGTCCTAGGGTCAAGCATCTGGACACTTGGAAGAGGGCCATGGTGGAGGTTTCTCCTTGATCTGGGACCCTGGACACTCTACAAGGGAGGATGTGAGGTTAGACTTCATTAGTATTCTCTGATGAATTCCCCTTGGTGGCCTTGGTTATAATTACATGTGTACAATTGTAGGATGTTTCTTGGAAATCTGATTTTGAACCACGCAAAGAAGATATTTGCCCCTTTTGAAGGGTATTTTCCAGTTATCAAGTGGCCATCCAACTCACAGTAACCTCTCAGCAGTTAAACCACAGAGCCAGGAGCAGGAATAGCTGGCCAGCAGCACTTACTGCTGCTGGCATCAGAGAAAGACATCAGGCTTTTTGGATTCGCTGGAGAAATTTGCTTCTCTAGCCCATCTGCAGGAAGGCTTTAAGTGGCCCAAAGAGCCCAGTGCTAAAGCTGATGCCAGACTAAACAGGGAGGACTTCACAGCCTGAGAGGAGAGCACATCCTCACATTGGGCACTGTGCTCAGTATCTTTAATGTTTAACACCACCCTCATCAGTGGCATATTTTGTGTCACTGACCAACACTCAATCATTGATGAGCTCAGCTCAGCAACATACCAGCCTCATGAAGATGAACATCTCCCTCCCACACCCTGAGTCATTAATAAAATCTTACAGTAATCATAAATGCAACCAGTCATAGTGGTCCCTAAATTTTGCATTACAGCCAACCCCATGCCCTATTCCTCCCAGTGCTCCTGTGAGCTCACCTTTCCTCTGTCTTCAGCTGCTTGGAGGTTTTTCTCCATCCCTGGGCAGTCCTTGTCCTTTGGCAGTCATGCCTGGGGATCTGCTGGAAGCCTGCCTGAGTCCTTCACACTTTCACTAATCCATGCTGAGTACTTGTATGGAGTCACTGGGACCAGGAGAGCCCCAGACCCACGCAACCTGGGGCTCTATGCTGGTGTTCCCTTATGGTGGACAGCCAGGACACACGTGACACAACCAAAGGAAGAAGGAGAAGACATAAAACACTCCTGTGAGAAGATCTACCTTGAAAGAGGCTGTTTTGTTGGATTCCTCATGTCATTTCCAACACAGTGCCACAGTCCCCAAGTGCAGTGCCTCCAGTACAGGTACACCTGGGGCCTGGTGGTAAAAAGACATGACAAGCAAAGCTGACTTTTAATCCATGGAAATGTATCTTGGTTTCAAGCAGCACAAAACCTGGGCAATGACTTTGCTCTATCAGTCTTCTTCACTGTGGTATTCCTCTGATCTGATCACTAGCAGAGCATTGCTGATGTGTATTTTTATTCCCACAGTGTGCATGTGGCTAAGGATAGCTTCAGAGAGTAGTTAGTTTATAAATTATGAAGACCAATTTAGAATAAAAGATTTATTACAAATTTAGCAAGCAGCAGCAAGCGTAACAGCGCTGGGCAACCTGGAGGGCCTCATACTCCTCCAACGGTTCGCAAAACCCCCCGTCAGTCCTTGTGGTTATATAGTTTCCCAGTTTCCGTATAGCTTCGCCTTGCATTGTGCCACGTATACTTCCGTGCTC
>JAWWEU010000125.1:69786333-69912114 GCA_035583155.1 Acropternis orthonyx
GTACTCTGCCCACTTCTGCACAGTGGTTTCTTAATTTTCCCGGTTTCATGAACAAACACAAAGCATCATTTATCACAGTTAGGACAGCTCAGAGCCGTGTTCAGCTTTGGTGCCTCTCACTCAATGTTTTCCAAAATCTTTTGAGCACAGTGGTGGCCACTGCATCATTTTGTGACCTGGTGCATGCAGGGCCCAGGAAAGCCTTGGTGTTCATAGGAGTGCTCACTTCAGCCAAATTCAGAGGCTTTGCAGGCAGGTGAAGCTCTCAGGCTGGTGCTTTTCCTTCACATTCTTTTTGTGCTCACCTGAGCCACAGACCCATCAGGTGCCTGCTTTCTGCTCAGCAATGGATGACTGTTGCTTCAGCACAGGCCAGACAGAAACCAAAACCAGACTGAGAATCCTCTTGACAGTGATGGTGCCAGGGAGGAGCAGATGATCTGCAGACAAGAGGCCTGAGAGCTGGGGATTGCTTTATTACTGTCCTCCTTTAAACAAGCTGCTTGTCTCTTTGAAGAAGCCAAACAGAAAAGGAATAACACTGGGTAAGCACACAAGGATTAAGGTGGGTGGGATGTTTCTCCATCTTCCCAAAAAATCTCGAGGGGTCCATCCTTAGTGGCTGTGGGGAGCCCAGGGATGCAAAGCTGGCTGGACCCTCACTGGGCAGAGCTGGTCCTTGCTGAGGTAGTAGCCAGTGTGTCTTTCTGTCCTTCCAGCCTGACGCATGTCATCTGTCACACCTGCTTCAAGCGGCAGGAGAAGCTGCACCGCTGTGGCCAGTGCAAGTTTGCCTATTACTGTGACCGGACCTGCCAGAGGGCGGCTTGGCTCAACCACAAAAATGAGTGCTCTGCCATCAAGAGGCACGGCAAGGCACCCTCCGAAAACATCAGGTGAGAGCCAATCCTGGGGGCTGAGCTGTCAGCCTGGGAGAGGAGACTGCATCACAACAAGGAGGAGCTGGGTGTGCTGATTTGGGCAGGGTGGAGATGGGAGAAGGTTTAGGAGGTGCCAGGAGTATCCTTGGACTGAGAGGATGGGAGCAGCATCTGGGGTGCAAGGGATGTGCTTCTGCTTTTATTTTTTTGGTGCTGGGCCCCAGAAGTTCTACTGCAGCTGAATGTGGATGGGTGGGAAAGTGGAGAGTAGGTGGAAAAATGGGGTAGGAGATGGACTCTTCTGCAGTTTGTTTATAGGATACATTAGTTTGGCTTCACATCCCAGCTCCTTCATAAGAAAATAAGAGGAATCCCTAAGGAAAGGAGAGCACTGTGGAGGGCTGGGGACCTGAGGGTCTGTAGCACTTGTTTAGATGAAAACACAGAAGGTGGAGCAAAATCCTGCTTCTCCCTTTCCTTCACAAGCCCATGGATGGTGACCAGCCATCAGCCGTCCAAAGCTGAGCTTGTCTCAGTCTGTCTGTCTGCACAAAATTTCCCACCCACGAAACGAATTTTGGTGGACCTTCATTCCCTCTCCTAGTGGTAGGTGGTGGGTGGTGGTGGTGCTAACACCTGTGACTGTCTCCTGGCCAGACTGGCTGCCCGGATCATGTGGAAGATCGAGAGGGAAGGCAGTGGTCTGTCCGAGGGCTGCCTGGTCTCCATCGACGAGCTGCAGAACCACGTGGACAGCTTTGGGGAGGAGGAGAAGAAGGAGCTGCGCGCTGATGTGGAGAGTTTCCTCGAGTTTTGGCCGCCCCACTGCCAGCAGTTCGGCATGCAGTTCATCTCCCACGTATTCGGAGTGGTATGCTGGAGGAGTGGGAGAGCACATGGGGCAGTGTTTCTAATGCCAGCTTTCCACAGAAAGTCTCCAGCTGGCCTGAGCTGGGGATGGCACACTTCATCCCTCCCTTGCCCTTTAAGTGGCCACAGAGACTGGGATAGCTGAGACTGGCTTTTGCTGCATGTGGTTTGTGGACTGCCCATTCCCCATCCCCAGCTCTTCAGCACTGACACCGACAAACAGGCACGGCAAGGACAAGCTCTGAAACATTTTCTCTGTCTAAATATGCAGACAAGTGATTTGCTCAGTTGTAGGTGCTGCACTGTTATCACAAGTCCCACTGGGCATCTCTCTTCACCTGGGAGAGCTGAGAAAATACAAATATAACTTTAGTAAATAAACCTAGAATATATTTGAATATAGCAGATCTGTTTTAGTAGATACATTACTATCTATTGATATTGTGTGTGTTAGATTATTTACACTTATATGAAAAATAAATATATTATATATATAATAAAATCAGTAAAAGATACTAACTATATTTGATAATATCTATTACTAACGTTTTTACTACAAATGTTTTTTCTCAGTGTAGCAGAGAGGGAAATTCCCAGAAGCCAGTTCAGGCTGAGCTGCTCTGCCCCCAGTTCTGGTATGAATTGATTAGGGTTGCACTAACTCCTTGGCTCCCAACACTGCCAAAGGGGCCAGGGTGATCTGGGAGGAGACACAAGCTCTGCTTGCACCTCTGCCAGTGACTGTTGTGGCAGAGAAGTTGGTTTTGCCAGCCCTGTCACAGGGAGAGGACACAGAATCTTTGGGTACCACCCCAAAACCAAAATCCAGTTCACTGGACACAGGGAGACACATCTGTTAGTGACTGGAGTAGCTTGTCTGTGGAGAAGTAAGGAAGTACAGAAAATGTACAGAATCAGTTCAGACAGGAAATAAAACTATGAACACAATAAAATAATTAGTTGGTTATTTCCTTTGGTCTACCCTATCTTCTTTTTGAAAATATTTCCTTTTTCCGTGTTTGTGACTAGAGACTTTTCCATTAATATGTGATAACAATGTATCCTATAGACTTAAAAAATAATTCAGTCTTGGTAGATATGTCATGCGAAAGCCAATCTGAAAATTCATAACAAATAGTAGTAACTCATTTTTAAGAGCTTTGAGGGCAACCCAGCAAACATGACCTGGTAGAATGCAGGTCTCAAGGTTAATTTCTAACTGATACCTGTTTTAATAAGCGTGAACTTTGCTTTCTGCTTGAATTGCTTCAAATTGATTTTCCTGTGACCTTTTTCTGAATTATTTGCAGGAAGCGAATACAAGGAAACCAACGCATGGTCAAACCAAACATCTTAGGCATCCCAAACAAATATTAACAGCAAATGTTCTGCAATACTTACTCAGCTCTGCTCTGGGTTGGTCCCTGTGCATGAGTCCTGCACGGCTTCCCTTGATGTTTTATCCCAACTGGAGTGTTTTAATCTCTTTCTCCTTTAATGCTTCTTCTTGCCTATGTTTTGGGACTAGATCAGCTGCAATGGCTTTACCCTCAGTGACCAAAGAGGACTGCAGGCTGTTGGTGTGGGAATCTTCCCCAACCTCTGCCAGGCCAACCATGACTGCTGGCCCAACTGTACTGTCATCTTCAACAATGGCAAGTGAGTGGATTTCTTTCCTTGGGCACAGTGGGGGTGCATCCTAAGGGCCAACTCAGCAGACTCTGCCAACCCCAGTGTCAGATCCCTGCCTCAGAAAATCTATTAATTCTTATTTATTTCTCTAGCTCAGGAAAAAAAAGAAAAAAATCTCTGTTTTCTTTCTAAAGAGGAACTGTTTTCTCTCTCGTTATTTTAGAAGTTATCATCTGATGCACTAATAAAAAAGATTTGACCCCAAATCCAGCAACCAGAAAATAATTTTTCCCTGTTTTTTTTTTTAGTTTTGTAACTAGACTCAAAACAGGTAGATAAAGTAGTAAGTAGCTGTTTAGCTCACCCCCGATATTGAGGCTTCACAATTATGGAATAATTCCAGTTAGTAAGTATTAAGGACTATACTGAGTCCACAGTCCAAGTTTCTCATAACCAAAGCTTGTAATCAGCTGTGTATCATTATCTGCTGGTGTGTTATAGCCATTCCTAACACAGCCCTCATCTGGTGAGAGTGTACCATCTCCATTAATCACTGATTAACTCTTTAGCAATGGCACTTTAATGATGGTTGTGACTGTAACGTGCAAGCAGAGTCATGTCCGAGTGCAGGATGCTCTAAAGCCACTGAGCACTCCCCATTCCCACCCAAGTCCTGTAAGAAAACTTCTGTGAGACAAATGAGATGGAAAGAGATTCAGTGGGAAATGCAGGGATGTTTCAGCAGAGCTGGGAGTGGAGGCTGCTGCTCTCAGGGCTTGGGGCAGACCACAGGAGGGGATGCTCTGCCCTTCCCAGCCTCCGAGCCTTACCAGGTCTAAACTGCTGCTGATCCAGCAAGTTGCAGCCTGTTCAAGACATTAACTCTGGGAAATTGCTTGCCAAAAACTGCACAGCCACAGTATTTTCTCCAAACTTTCTGGTATGATTTTACAGCTTCCTGTCTTCACCAAACTTTGGTTCTGTAAGTTAACCTCGTCCCCAGCCTCCCCTTTAACTAACACATTGCTTCTGCACTGCACTTATTGCTGCTGGTTTTTCCCTGATGAAACTACACCAGCCTTTATCAAGCAACCGGTAAACAAGCAAAGAGAAAACAAAACTGCATTGGGAGGATTACCTTGGTGGGAAATAGAGTCTGATCCAAAGTCAGGTTGGAGTCTGTGCTATGATATCCACTTGCTCTGGATTAGATCCATACTGGGGTGGTGGAGAGCTTCACCGACCAGACTCCAGCAGTGGAAGAGGTAACCAGCAGAGATAACAGCCCTGAAGTCTGACTTCCTGGGCAGTAAGTAGAGGAATGGTATTTTATTTGCCTAGCAGCTTGTCAGAGCTCCCACATGTATCTTCTTACTGACTTTAAACTTGACCATCTGGTTATTTCCCAGGTAAATTATGAAGGTTTCTTGTCTTTCTGGGGAAACCTGATGAGAAGTCCCTGTTGTGAGCTCTCTATCACCACTCAAGGCACAATATTGGACTTGAGGACCCACTAAACTCATCACACAGAGCACAGTCCTTGTGGCTGATATCGAGTCTGATTTCCATTTCAAGCTGTGTTTTAGAGAGCATGACTGCTGATGTCAGTGGAGACATTTCTGTACAGGAGAACTAATCCCCTGCCAAATGTCAAAAGCAGATTTTACATATCCCCCGACTGAGACCACTCCTAAAATCAAAGTGCCAGGGCCAGTGGTGGGCAATTCGGTTCTGGAAGCTGCATAGCAAAAGGGAAGCTCTCATGCAGTGTATCATGAGCCAGGCACCGGGAATCCCCTTGTCTCCTGTCACTACAGTGTCCCAATGTGCTATGCCGTGTACCCATTTTTTTGTTGTTGTACTTTTATGTGTGTAAACTGCAGATGTTTGTTTTGTCTTTCAGTCATGAGGCTGTAAGATCAATGTTCCACACACAGATGAGGTGGGTCAGTCTTGAAAGCATCATTCCCTCCGTTGCCCTGTACCCCTCATGCCCACTGTTTAATGGAACAGCTGCAAACCCCCTGAGGGGCTCCCTCTGTTTGCAGCAAATTTCACTTTCCCTGTTTTCTAAACTTCTCCTCCTTCCCCGTGTAAAGCTCCACTAAACCCAAACCTCACTTAACTCTGCATTTTGTAGTAAATTAAAATGATAGTGGTAATACTGTGACTGTCTGCCCCAGACGGAATTCCCTCTCTGCCTTCCCACCCTTGGCTTCCTCCCTGTCAGTATTTCCCCTCTACACTTCTCATTTCTCCTCCCCTGACCATGGCAAGAGCATGAAAGTCAGAACAAGGTCTTGCTAATCTTGTACAGCCCAAAATAAAGCCTTGCATATTAGGAGATGAGAAATGATTGTGTTACTGACTTACTAAATGGTCCATGATTCTCCTGCAACAAACAGTGCCCGATGAATGTTCTGCCTACAGCAGCGGTACCGTGAGATGTAGGTTTCAAACCTTTTTTGGTCATAATACCTGATCAATGCTTCACCTGATTCAAACTAAATAAATCACAAAAATATGTGTGAAAAAAAAAAAAAAAAGAAGTCTCTGCTTAGCTCATGGCACTTGGTATATTATTTTCACTTTTCCTAAGGGGACACTGTTGCTTTTAAACTTTAATTTCAATCAGACATGCAATTTCCTCAAATAAGATGTGAAATATGTTGGAAATGCTCTTCTTCACCATTGATGCTTACTCAGTACATTATAAATGGGGCCATAAAAAGGGGTACCTGTGTTTCACTTCTGATTGGAGTTGCTATTTTGGGGCAAATTGAGTTTTGAGCTATCAGGCACTTGCTGTGCCTGTGCATACAAGTATCCAGGTCCTTGCTGCTTGTGGCAGACACTGGGAAAAGAGCACTGAACAAGCTCAGTAATGTGCTCCTAGCTGACAGTGTCTCTTTAAGCATAGTATTTAAAATATGCCATGTGTTTCCTGGCTTATCCCAAAGGCTATCAATCCTCTCCACACAAGGGATGGCTGCTTAAAATATACCTGTAGTGCTTGAGCTATCAGGGGCATCATGAAAGTCAGAGGCTTGATTTTGCTTCTCTGGTTGCATGACTGACTTTAACGAGAATCCTGTTAAGTGTGAACAGGAATGTTTATATGTGTAAACCTTTCGGATGGGAATTGTTCTTTTTCTTGCACTTTCTCCTGGAGTAGCAGGTTGCACCTTTCTCTTGCTGGCATTTTCCTGTGGTTGTGACATAACTAATTTCCTGCCCTTCATGACAATGGCACGTTTAGTGATAAATTTTGTTTGAAATATACTGTTGATATGATTGAACACCCAGAGAAGGTCAAGACCAGTCTCAGAGAGCAATTTTCACATCAGCTTTTAGCACAGCTGAAAGGCTCAGAGCTACGTTCATGGTGCTGAGAGCTTGTAATGGGAATTACAAGGAAATTAAAAGGGAATTGCAGGAGAATTGCAATCCCTTTGCAAAAATTATGATCACACAAAATAAGTCATGTCCTCCCCAAAAGACTTACTTTTAGTGCACCTGGTAAGACCAGGGAGTCCTCTGCTTTTGGTGAAGTCTTTGTCAGGTTCTACTTAAAGCGCCTCATGTTCAAGTGGGGTCAGCACATCCCCCAAGATCCATGTCATAGCAGGTATGTGCATCAAGCACACTGTTGAGCTCACTAATAGTTGGGGGAGGAGATGGATAGAGAAGCACCACCTTGCAGCTGGTATTTGATAGAGGTTTTCCCTATTCTAGCCAAATTCTTCAACCACTTGTGCCTGTCCAGCCCCTGCAACTGAGAGATGGCCCAGAGCAACTGGGAGATTCAGTGTGTAGACTAAAACAGCAAGGGAATAGTTTTGAGTGTCCACATTATTTGAGAGCTTTTGCAGGGAATGACATGATAGAAAGGCAGATGCAAAGGTCTGACTTTCCAAAAGTCTATCATCAGGGGCTTTCCATGGATTTCTGTAACAGATACTGGCAATTGAATTGTGGTTATAATAGCAACAGGCATCAGGTCAAAGGAGCTGTTAAAAAATAGACTCTTTCCAGATAACTGTTTCTAACTCCTTATGTAAAGATGCATGAGCAGGGTGAGGACATCCCTGACCCAGCACCCAGGGGGAATTTGTCTTAACTTTTCAAAGTGAAAATGATACCGAAGGCAGCACAGCTCGGGAGTCTAGCCAGGGATGTGTGGGTAGCATGCAAATCAGTACTTAAAAAAAGACTCAAAGTCCAAGCTCAGCACTTTGTTGGGTATTTCTGATCTCATGCTTTTTCTTTTCTTTCTGGTGAGATCTCCTGCAATGTAATAAAAGTTGATGTCTAGGGTCAACCCCCATCTGCATGAAGTAATGGAGCCATAATCTGTTTATAGCTCAGCACTTTACATATCCCTGCCAGGGACTTGCAGAGGGGCAGGAAAAACCGGTGTGACTGTGTTCTTGCCCTGTATTCAGTTAACCAGACTGCTGTTCATCTCTGCATTGCCTCCCTGAAGACCTTATGGCAAGGGCTCACCTCTGCAAGGCACGGGCCGGTCGCAGGATTTGTCCCTGAGGGCTCTGTGGCCGCGCCTTTGCTTCTGCTGCCCCTCCAAGCGCACGTCTCATCCCCTTTGCACTCAGGATTGAACTGCGGGCTCTGAGCAAGATTTCCCCAGGGGATGAGCTGACTGTTTCCTACGTGGATTTCCTCAACGTGAGCGAGGAGCGGCGGAAGCAGCTCAAGAAGCAGTACTACTTCGACTGCGCCTGCGAGCACTGCAAGAAACAGGTCAAGGACGACCTGATGCTGGCCGTGAAGGAGGGGCAAAGCAAGGTATGGTTTGTCCTGCTGTGTCCAAGCGCAGCGGTGGCTGTGTGTCCTCCATCATGGCATCTGTGTGTCTCTAGGACTGTGCTTTCTCAGCACGGGGACACTCTCAATAGGAACAGAGTCAGATTTGGGCAAAAGCGTGACTAGTGCCAATTTTAAAAAATGAGAGCAGAACTGAAACTTGATTGTGCACAACACCAATTCAAGTGCACCATGCAAGGCCAGTTTAATCCCTATTGTGCAATGTAAGTGCAGTTTTTAATTTAAAAAAGCCCACAGAAGTTACCTTTAACCTAAAAGCCTATCAAGAGAGAGAATGCAAAAATACTGGAAAATTAGGTCTAGAGGTGAGAAAAATGCTGGCATTTAGACTATGGTTTTTTCCTGAGAAACTGAAAGGGAATCACCATTTTGAGCAGCGGACAGGGAAGTGTGTTGCAGGTGATTTCGTGGTGACAGAACCAGCCAGTGCTGCTGAAGCTGTGTGGTTTCTACCATCACTGCAGCTCCAGGAATGTCGGAAACCTGAACTTCCAGTCCCTCTTTGCAAAAGCCTGTCACATGGAGTTTGCACCATTGCTTGACGTTTGTGCGTGGTTGCTGTGGGCAGACTGGCTGTGAAGAACTAACATGTTTGACTGCTCATTTTTGTGTTATCTGTGTTTTCCCTGGAGGTCTCACAAGTCACTGAGTGGAAGGGTATAAGGCTGGGTCTTGCTGTTGGCAGTGGCCTGTGTTGCTTGGCCAGCAGCTCCAGTCTGTGAGTGTGCTAGTAGCTCTAAGAGGTTCTTTTTACTTCCTCTGCTTACAGTTTTTGTCCTCCATAGCAGTGTTAGCTTAGGAGGTTTCTACTCCTGCAAGCTTTGTAAAGTGTATAAGAGAAGGCAAAGCAAAGCAGGGCAATTTAATGTATCCCCAAGTCATTGATCTGCACTATTGAGCAGTCACAGGAGTCAGATAGTACAGCTCAGGGGATGATGTGGGGCAGGACCAAACAGCAAAGGTGGGATGAGGAACTGTGACCTCAGACCAGCAGTGTCACTGGGAGAGGTCCAGTGAGATGCCCTTTCCAGAGAAGGAGAACAGAAGCCTCAGCCTCCAGCTCAGCAGTTACCAGGAAGCCAAGATCAGTCCTGTAACTCTCCTTTCATATAGGTGACAGCCAGGGAAGGCTGGATTTTGCAGAGTATAAATCTCTTCTTGAGAAAGTTTGAGAGAAATGGAAAACTGATAAGAGGGAGCTTCCATGAGAGGTAAGACATAGGACTAGAGGACACCCTTTGTTTGCTGGGTCAAGTTCTCCTCTGGTGCAAAACACCCTGCTGCATAATCACATTTTAAATTATCAAGCTTCATCTTAAAGCTAATTCTGACTACTGTACTTCCCCACTTATGATATAAAGCTGTCCCACAGCTCAGTTCTATGATGCAGAAGGATTTTTACCTGGCTTTCTGTAGAAATATTTTTGAACACCTTCTCCAGTAGACAGCATAAAAAATCCTGAGCTGTCATTCAACACCTGCTATCAAGCCTTGACTGAGCAGTGAGACCACCAGTCACACAATGGTTTGGGTTGGAAGGGACCTTCTATATCATCTCACTCCAACCTCTGTGCCGTGGACAGGGGGGACACCTTCCACTAGAGATGCACCATCCCCTTTTTGTGAGCATTAGAAGTGCTGTGCAGGACACAGCAGGAAAACATGCACTTTTGGATGAATGTCCTCCACAATCTGAAGCACTTGTGTAGAAAAAAACTGTAAGTATGCAAGATGCATGATTTCAGCTGATAAAAATACACTCCACGCACAGACAATAGGTATCCAGGCTGACCTCACCCCCAGAGCACGGCTGTATCACATTTTCTGAATTCAGACACACTTGCCTGAGAGCAGCAGCATTCACAGCTGCCTGCAAAAAGTGCTAGGAATATATGCAAGATTGACAGCTTACATCCTTAACAGCTGCTCTGACCTCCAGTCCTTCACCCCTTCCAAAGAGTAGCAAAGTTCCCATTGTTTATAATGGCAACAGACTTAGAAGCCTAGTAAAGGCAGGAGAGGATTTTTATTAGACAAAGCCACTGTGGAAATGCTGTTTAAAGTACCTATTCTGGGTGTCTTTACTCAGAGAGCAGCCAGTGATTTGCACTGATGTTAACATTGCGTTTGAATGTTCTCTGTGCCCCAGGACACCCTGTGTGCTGCTTAGACAGCTGCCCAAATTTGATGAGCTATGATAGCTTCAGTCTAATAATATAGGATAATAAATCATAGCACACACCCATAATATCCATAAATAGATAAGGGGTATATGGCTCTGAAAACTACTGGTTTTCCTTCCATACTAAACTTTCAAGAGTTTTTCCCAACTGGTGAATTTCAGATTCCTCTAAAATCTGATTGCCCAGGGGTGGGAAAAAGACAACAGGACAGTCCTATGGTCCTGACTCCAAGTCTTTCCATCCTTCGTTGTAACACTGAGGCGCTGCTTTTGATCCACACCAAGAGGTCCTTCCTGGATTCTGGCTCAGTTTTGTGTCTCCAGACCAGGCTTTTCCCACAAATTCCTGGAGTCACACAATTGTGGGCTGATTCCAGGTTTCCCATTTATGAAAGGGAAGGTTATGACAGCTAGAATAGTTGAAAAATGCAAATTTGAAAGGCTATGAAAGGCAGAAGATGAATGGCCGTGTTGGACAACATAATGTTGTATTTCAGCATCAGACGAAGAAAGAGGTGACAACTAATTATGAGCTCATTAGTGCTTTGCCAGGTGTGCACCAGGTCTTCAAGTGCACAGTGAAAAGCGAAATTCCTTGAGGTGTGTGGGAAAAGACATTTCCTTCTCTGGGTGCAGCTGAGATCTGAGCTCAGCCATCTTAGGCTGTTTGGACATAGTGACAGCATCCCTCAAGGTGGGTATAATTCAGTGATCTTTCCTATTCCACCCATCTCATTCAAGAGCCTTATTTCTCTCAAAGAGCTGCACTAGGAGCACCTGATACACACCAGCTGGTGGCTTTCGGGGCCTCTTTGGCATCTCATGAGACCCCTCAGTTGCAGTGTCAATTCTGTCCCTTTCCCAGAGGGGAGAAGTGGTGGGGAGAGTTGAGTAACCCAGTTACGCCTGGCAGAGGTACATGGCCACTACGCTCATGAGCAACACTCTTGCTGAAGTCTGCAGGAGCTTCACCTCTTAACTTGGTAGTGGGTCCATTTCAGCCCATTTCAGTCTTGGGCAGGTCTGAGGGACACACTGCTACATACAGTCAGTGGTAGGAAGGTAAGGTGTGATGTGGGAAACAGCCCAACGTGCTGATTTGGGTTCCCAGACTGTGGACCAAGCATTCCTCCAACCAGAATTTTTTCACATGTGTCAAGGAGTGCATTTTCCTCACTGGTTTCTCCCAACATTGTTCCCAGCCCTCTGCAGACACAGTGAAGGAGGTCATCCAGTTCTCCAAGGACACACTGGAGAAGATCAACAAGGCCCGCATGGAGGGACTTTACCATGAAGTGAGTCCTGTTATTTTTACTGTCTTGCTGTAGGGAAAATAGGCCTTCTCCCACTCTTCATCCATGATTTAAGGATGAAACAATCTCCCCATTGCTCTAACCTGAATATCCTCATTTCCTTCCTGCCCTCTTGGCAGCTCAAATTGCAAAAGCTGACAGTGGTTTCTGCCCTCTTTGTCTTCAGAGAGCACTCCAGGTTGAGTAACAACCTCTGGGTTTTAACTTCCTTTTGGAAAAGTGTGAAGTCCTCTAGAGCAGAAATCTGGACACTGGATCAGGACTAGGTGTAGGCATGGAACAGTGCAGCTCCAACCTCTCCACTCCTTGGGGTCATTAGGAGTAGTCCTTGAAGCAAGTGCTTGCAGGAGGTTGGGAATAAGAGCATTGGGTGTAAGAGTCCTGTAGGCACTTGGTATCTGACAAAACCCAAAATCCTGGAGTCTTTCTTCTCCTGAGCAGTAGACATCACTTCTTCCTCACCACTTTTATGAATGCAGCCCTGGAGGAAAAAGCTTTGAACAGTTTTCCTAGGCTGGTATTTGTCAGCAAATCAAAGCATATCTTATCTTCCCCAATGTTCACAGAGGCTGACTTGGCATCTGGGACTGGTACGGATTAGGCAGCCCACAGTGCTTTGCAGCTTCAGGACCAAAAGTTCTTGGACCTACCCTTGCTCTCCCTGCTTCCTCTGCTTTCAGGTCGTGAAGCTGTGCCGTGACTGCCTGAAGAAACAGGAGCCTGTGCTGGGGGACACGAACATCTACCTCCTGAGGATCCTCAGCATTGCCTCCGAGGTGCTCTCCTACCTCCAGATGTTTGAGGAAGCAGCTGACTATGCCAAGAGGATGGTGGATGGCTACCTGTATGTCTGTGCCTTGTTTTTGGCAGCTCTTTGTGCTTATGTAATGTTAAGCAGTGTTTTATAGGAATAGTTTTCTTAGTCTGCTCCCATCAGGGCAACAGTGCTGGAATTCAGAATTCAGAACCTGTTTATATCACTAGACAGAGAGGGACCCTTTCTTAAAAGCACAAGAGCTCCCAAACACCTCAGTTCACTAAACTGGACCTGGCAGTTGTTTTGGGTACATCTTTCCTTACCCTTTCTGTGTTGTCTCAGAAGCATCTCAGGGCTGCCCTGACAGCAAGTCACAGAGCCTGGGTGCAGAACAGAGAGGCTGTCACTGCAGGTCTGTTCCCCTGCATCCTGCAGGAAGAAGTTGCAGAGAAAAGAGAAACCATGTCAAATGGCTGTCACTCAATATATCCCTTCACTCTTGAATAGTTGATGGATTTTATCTCAGCTAACTAGTATAGTCCTGTGTTAAAAGCTCAGTGAGTATAAAATAATTCAGGCTTAGTTCACATAGATCCAGGGTAAATCTCATGGTAAAAATGATGTGCTTTATTATTACTGAGTTTTTTTGACAGGACTGATGAGTATTTAATAGGAAGAAAAAAAAAAAAAGAAAGAAAAGAAAAAAAGGTGTAATGGAAACCACAGAGAAGAGAGAAAAGCCCAGTTCATCATCTCATTCACCCTCCTGCTGAGAGCATCTCACACTCATTTCTTGTCTTTTTGGTCAGTTCTACCCCAAAAGGCCTGTGATATTTTGTTCTTTGGCAGAAGGGTGACAGAGTCACCTCCCTGGCTTGTAGGCCTGACAAGCAACTTCATTGTCCCAGTCCAGGCACTGAGCTAATTGAATGACATGGAGGAAAGTAATTTCCCTCCATGTTCCTAAGTTTTTCAGACAACAGTGAGGACTATGGCAGTTTCCTTCCTTGATTTAAGATCTGCCAATTCAATATGCCAAATAAGCCCTTGAAGGCAGGTTTTCAGGCAAGTCCAAGCAGCTTCTAACTCTGCTTCAGCTTCTAAAGTTGGATGCAGAGTAGAGGTTTCATTTTTGTCACCTTGGGTCCTGGCAGTCCCTAAAGGCAGGAATGTATCTGCAGGGGGTGACATGAATATTTCTGAAGTTTCTGGAACCACCTGTTTCTCTTCCCACTTCAACTGAGAAGCTGGTAGTTGTTGCATTCCCGTTTCATTAAGCACCAAGTTGGTGCCATCTGATTAGGAGGGTCACATCTGGGGGAGGGTGGGTTTGTGCCAAAATAATGTGGAATGGCAGAAGTTGGTGTTCTACAAACCAGATGTCCAATTTCCCCTGTTCACAAGGTGTTCATCTTTCATAACTCGTGTCCCTGTAAAGCTCTCTCCTTATGTAACATGTTCCTGCCCTTTCTAGGCAGGGCTGCACATTTCAGTGGCACTGGAAGCAGTAGGCTCTTCACCTGAGTAAACAACCTGCTCTTTGGCAAACAAACCACGTCACTGACAAATTTCTGTGAACCTAGGTTTTTTCTGACCTAATTACTCAATATATTTCCAGGAAAATATATCATCCCAACAATGCGCAGCTGGGGATGGCCGTGATGCGGGCAGGAGTGACTCACTGGCATGCTGGTCTCATTGAAGCTGGACATGGCTTGATCTGTAAAGCCTATGCCATTCTCCTGATAACCCATGGACCTTCCCACCCAATTACCAAAGATCTGGAGGTAGGGGTCATCTCCTGTGTTGTCTTTGCCCTCTGTCTGGGCAAAGTTATTTTCAAGTGGTAGAAACAACCCATCCTTGAGAGATGAGAGAGGTATCAAGCACTGACTGCTCCTTAGTAGTGCTGTGGTTTTATTGAGATTGTTACAGTCTGCTGGGAAATGCATCTCCCTTCCTGTGGGAAATTTTCATCCCTGAAAAATAGCTTTTATCCTCCACCAGAAAGTACATTAAAAATGGCAGCTGAGCCTTCTTTGAAAGTGCTGTGCCCAAGGACAGTGCCTCCTATTCTTCCAACAGTCTGATTTTGCTGCTCTTGGATGGATGGCATTGCAATTTAACTGTATCAAATTATGTATGGTGGATGTTCCCAGTTTACCAACTGATTTTCTTTATTGGTGTCCATTCTTCTTTATTTACCACTCCTCACTCCTTCTAAGCAGCAGTGCAATTTTTCCTCAGATGACTGATAGATGTATTTCCTAGATTAGAGTCAAGTGCTGCAGATCCCAGGGAATTACATTTGCTCAGATATGAGGAACTATTTGCAATTGCAGCTGGGGAATCTATCATTTATTTAGCCTTTAACTCACTTGATGTGAGCTGTTGGCTTTACGGTGTTCTCCTTTATTACCCCCAAATATTTACAGGATACCAAATTAAATCCTGTATTGATGTCTTAGTCCTCATGATAGCAGAGCTATAACCTTTATTAGTGCCATTTTATATCATCAGAAAAATTAATATCTACTACCTGAAGCCAACCTGTCTGTTGAATGTTTTCCCTCTGTGTATCAAAGGGCGAGATCCCAGCACGTCCATTTCTGTGTTTCCCTTCCCACCTATTTTAACAGGAAAATAGCGGATATATAGCTCATGCTTATGTCTGTGCTGCTAAACTAAGGGCTGAATAAACTCACAGGCAGGTGCAAAAAGATATCCCAAAATTCCCTCTGATCCTCTGCTAAAATGCAGCATGTGGAATGATTCTGTTGAGGATGAATCCTGGGATGCAAGGAATGCAACTGTGATGTGATTGAGGAGGGCTGAGTCTCCCTCTCCTTCCACATAATGCAACCCCCACCCTGGTGATGGGCCACACCAAGGGTCAGACCCAGGCTGTGGATGGAAAGTGCACTTTGGCTCTGCAAAACATCACCTGCAGGTCCTGAATCAGCTTTGGGAATGTGAGGCTTCCCAGCAGCTTGTGGAAGAGCTGGATGCAGGAAGAGCTGATGCCTTCTTCCCCTTCACAGTACACAGGCTTTGTATGGGCTTGAGAAAGTAACAGCATTTCTGTGTCCGGTCATCTTTGGCCCTGCTGGTGGGACACTGGGAGTGAGATGCATCAGTCTTTACATGGGCTAGGGCATCCCTGGAGGACAGTTCTCATTTTTTAGCAGTGTTTTACTCCCTGGCTTTGAGATTCCCTGCATCACGGGTTTTGTAACCTGCTGTGTCCCTCAGGTCATGCGTGTCCAGACAGAGATGGAGCTGCGCATGTTCCAGCAGAACGAGTTCATGTACTACAAGATGAGGGAAGCTGCCCTCAAAAACCAGAAGATCCAAGTCATGCCTGAACCCAGCAATGAGAACGCTCCAAGCCTCTTCCACAAAAAGGAATAATGACAAAAATTCATGCCTTCCACTTCCAAACACTGGGAATGTGTTATGGGAATGTGATATATCCCTAAGGATGGTTTCCAGTGACACCAGTCTGACAGCATGGATGTGCTGGGGGAAAATTCTGAAAAATCTTTAAGCAGAAGAGGTCTTGGTAGAAACATCATCCTTTTTCTACCACAAGAATTAAAAATCAAAGCAGAAAAACCTGTTATAAAATTATTTACATTTTTATTGGAAGCCTGTTTCTTTCTACACAAATCCTGATTATGAAGTTCTTTGTTAAATTTTAAAAGATTTTTCCTGAGTGGTTCTGTTACTTCCTTGGAATGGCCTAATTTCTTTCCAGTATGTCCATGGGATGGTAGAAGTGGGAAGCTGGTTCCAAAATTTTTCCTGTATGTCTGTGGGCATTGAGTGCAAAGTCAGTAAGACCCCCAGGTGGTATATTTTTTGATGAAGAACTGCTGAAAAATGATTCTACAGCTGGCACAGGTGCAACTTCAAACTGTGGTCACTTTGTAAGTGAGACTGAGTGGAATTCCTACATCAATATAAGTTAATTGGGGCAAAGTAATCTCCCTAGTTAAAAATCAGAAAATGTCTGCAGTGATGGCAGCACATGGACATGAGATGGGTCCATGCCAGAAGCCAGTTGCTCTGGCGTGGTGCACTGGCTGTGTGGATTGTTCTAACTGAACAACCAGTTTCGAAGGAGGAGTATCCACCTTTGCTCACCTGATGCCTTTGGGCACCTGGCTTTTGACTTAAACAGGTGCTTAAATGATTTACACTGAGCAAAAAAACGGATAGCCCATGGATCAGCTGCCAGTGGCCATCCAACAGAGCTAAGGAAAAGTCTAAAGGCAATGGTTGGATTTCTTGATAAAAGAGAGTCTTTGCTGTCTGCCCATCTATCTCAAAATCCAACTGGTTTACTCCAGACCTTCAGTGGCAGCCAGGAGATGAAAAGGCTTGTTCAAGAATCCCACACCCACTCCTCAGCAGAATAGCAAGGAAACAAAACCCAGGCTTTTCCTGTTTGACATTTCTCAGTGATTTTGCTGATGTTTCTCCTGATCTGAGTTCACTTGAGATCCACATCCACTTTTTAGACACTGTTGAGCTAAGCCCTTCCGTTTGTCCGTGGTGTGCCTTTCTGGTGCCTGGCATGACAATCCATATTCATTCAATTCTTGGCATGAGGATCAATGTTGATCTGTAATATTAAAACCTTTCCTGGGGAGGGGGGAGTCCTGGGAGAGATGCACATGAGAACAAACTGGTCCTTTAGCAACATGTGTTGAGGTTGCAGAAGGAGATGGGGAAGCATTTATGGTGTTTTCCCAACATCCTGATCAACTTTGAGTGGCTTTAAGAACATCATCCCTGTTAGGAATATCACACCAGCCATATACCCATTTCCCAGTGATGGCTCCTAGATATCATCTAAACACAGAGCTTGGGAAAGGCAGATAAGAAGGAAGAGTTTCCTTTCCTGTGTGAATCAGAAAACCACATCTCCATCTACCTGCAACACCAAGCAAGTGTGTGGGAAATGAGTTTGGTTCTCCCTCTGTGTCTGCAGTGGGAACAACCAGACCACCTCCTGCCAGGACATAAAACCTGTATTTCACCCTGGAAGAAATGTTCAGTTCCAGTTCAATGCAATTTATCAGGTGCAGCTTGGGATGAAACACACGCTGGACACCTGAAGGCAGTTTGGAGCCCTCCTATGGGTGGGAAGGGTTGGGGAGGAGATACGGTTGGGGTGGCCAGAGCCTGTAGGGCTGAATCCTCTTGCAGAGGTGAGAGGATGAAGATGGCATTTGGTACACATGAACTGCTCCCATTCTGGTTTCTTCTCCAAGGCAGTTTTCCAAGCAGGATCACTGCCATTTCCTTGAGTCCACCTAAACCACCCCAACCTTTGACCCTGCTGGTCACCTTGTGATCACTTTGAGCATGTTTGTAAGGAAAGAGAACGGAGCCCTTTCTCTGCTCCTCCATCCACCCAGCCAGGACAGCCATGGGTGCAGGACCCACTAGGACATCCTCAGCAGGATGCTGGCACCTGTGCCCAGGAAGGAGCTGGAAGAGTGCTCATCAGCATGGGGCATATCTCAGAGGGTCACTCAATGGCTCTGAGCCTGCACCCGGGCTCAACTCCATTCCCCAACACCAGCACAGCCCAAGCTCAGCCTGCTGCCCAATTTCTACCAGTGCTTGCACAAATTTTGAAGGCTGGAGTCTCTTTATAGTAGCACTGAAGAGGTTGATGACAATGAAGAAGTTTTCCATAAAAATTTTATTTTAACAGACACATTTTACACAGTAAAATGATTGGTATGTGCAGGGATTTTAGACTCTCTTGCTGATTCTCTTGTAGGTGAGGTCACCCATAGTGATTGTCTGAAAAACAAATGAATAGTGTTAGCTTTCTATGCATTTGTAAAATCATAGAATATCTCCAGTTGGAAGGGACCCATAAGGATCATTATGGTGCTTAGCTCCAAATTTATACTTAAAAAGGATCTGCTCTTGCAAATCAAAATAGGACTGATTCCCAGTCTATCTCCTACAAACCGAATTTTTCAACCTTTGGATTTCTTCATGAATATCCCAAAGCAGGTATCCCCCAGATGGGATCAGTTTGCTGCACCTCTGCTCTTTAAGGGTGCCAAGTCCAGACACATGCCTTTACCTACAGGTGGGTGAGAACATGCCCTCATTACCTGAAACCTTGATCAGCAGTGCCTAAACTGGGGTCTTAAAAGTACTTTTTGGGTCAGACTCTAATGAGAAACTGCCTTCGGTTCCTGGCTACAGAGCCTGCATGCAAAGCACATGCTTTTCTCCAGCACCTCCCCAAGGTCCTCAGCATCCCTGTAGATTTTCTAGAGCCAAGCCCTGAAGGCAGCTCTAAGCACCATTACTCCAGCCACTGCCCTTCTACACTTACGTGGGTGATGGTGTCTCCGTTGAGCTCGGTGACGGATTTCAGCCCTTTCACGTTTGTGATCAGTTTGTTGTTACCCTCCATCTGCACCATTCCCTAGTAGAGGAGACAGAGGCATTCATGTCACTGCTGGAGAGCACCTCAATCCCTGCCTTTTGTCCTACCCCTTCTGTAGTAGGAGAAAACTGCAGAGACACCTAGGCTGGGCCAGGGCATGCCATGTCACCTTCTCTCCACCACCCCCCTATTGCACACTGCTGCAGCAACCTCCTTTGGGGTGAGGTGACTGGGACCTGGGTGACTGCATGGGACTGAGAGGAGTCTCAATCAAGGCGGGAAACTATTTAAGGAGCTTTCAGAAACTCAGGCATAGGTGGAAAGCTCTTCAAGGGACAGGCACATCTGCTGAGTCTCTGCTCCTCCCAGGAGCTGCACAACTGAAAAGGCTACAGACAACACCAGCACCCTCAGGGCAGTTACCACTGAACATTGAAATTTCTCAAATAAATAACCCAGCAAAGCCCATTTCTGTTTGTCTGTCTTGCCCAGCTATAAGATGTGTTCACCTGTCTTGAGCTGCTGGTTTATGGAGGGCAACACTCTTCTAAAAGTTGTTTCGCCCTGGTTTATGCCAAAGGGACTTCACTGATACTGGAAATTGTGACACAGCCAAGTACAGCTCTCAGAGCCTGATTCACCAGGGCATTTCTTTGGTGATCACCCTTCTTATTTTCAAAAGTTCCTGCAATGTCATATTCTCCTGACGTAGAGGTGAGAGGTAATATTTGCCAGTGGTGCTGCCTTGACATTTTCTGAACCATTGGAAACTAATGAGAGCTGGCCCAATTTCAACGGTGATCACTCCTCATCCTGCCAAATCATCTCACCCAGTGTAAACAGAAGCAGTGGAAAAGGGCAGCAGAGAAGTTAACTGCTACTGGGACTTAAGAGGAGAAATTTATTGGTTTATGATTCATTGTCTGACCTTCCTGCACTACCTTTCAGTCAACAAAATGAAGGTGGAGGTATGTTTTCTGTTGCACATGACACAAAGTCAATCCCTTCCACCTCAAATTTTTCAGAACTTTTGCTGTCAGAAAAATTTACCAAAGCATCTCTATCCTCCTTTTCCAAATGGGATATTAGAACGCTGGCTTCCAGTGTTTTCCAAACCAGCTGTTAAAGTAGCTTTCCAAATGCAAGGCTTCATCTGCAGAATTGCTTTAACACCTGTGGTCTGGTCAGTCCCGTTGGTTCAGTGCAGAGGGAATGGCTGGAAAGTAAATTTAATGTCCCTGCACGCCCCACAGCCCTGGCAGGGCAGGGGCTGATCACTCACCTTTGCTTTCTCTCCTGTCAGCATCTCAATCTCGCACTCCTCCCCAATGGTGAACTCGTTTTTCAGAACTTTGGAGCCAGTGGTCACGGTAACCTTGAACTTCTTCCCATCCTGCACAATTTCTGTGGTGCTCTTGATGTCCTTGCCCTTCTGGATCTGGTCATCAGGAAGCCCTTCCCAGAAACAAGAGACATGGAGGTGAACAGATTGCTGCTGCTGGATGAATGTGGCAGGATTTGGGGACCTACAGCTGGGAAAATTTCTATTCCAGTGAGGAAAAATTTGTAATGATGATGCTTCCCTAATAGCCACATACCCCCGAGTTTGCTGGGAAGGAAGAATAATACTGTCATCCTGGATTTTGTGTGGGAACTAGACATGTCCCTTGTCTCACTGACCTGAGTAGGAGCATAGCAGCTACCTCCCTGACTAAGAAAAAAATCCTGCTTTCTTTCCTTCACTGAGAGGCAAGGAAAAATTTAATAAATCCAGGCAGAGTGAAGGAACCAAGTGGTTTGTTTTTGTTTTTTTTTTTAATGAGAGTCAGGGTCTCTCAGAACCAGCTTACTAAAGTCTTCTCCCAAAGCCTGAAGCTGATCTGACAGGTAGAGCCCCCCTGACACATAACTGTGCAGAAACAGTGCAAAGCCACCTGACACCCTGACAGAGCATATTCCCTATCACAGACACTGGTGGAAATCTACCTAGTCACATTCATCATTCAGCATTTAAACAACCCTGGCTATTTTTCCAATGAATGGCGGAATGTGGGGCTTTGCAGCATCACTGAACAGCAGCTCAGGGGCTGAGCAGTGCCCTGCTTGCACCGAAATTTCACAGCCTGGTGGAGCAGATCTGCAGTCCCCCTAAGCCACCAAGGTCCCACTGGTTTATCATGTCTGTGCAGCACTGGGCCATGCTGGCCTGTGGCTGCAGAGCCTGTCGGGACTGTTTCCCTGCAAGGCATAAAATTTCATCCATCATCTCTTGACATCCAGCCCCCAGCCAAGGAGATGCTGTCTCTTCTATTTAGAGGTCACATCTGCACATGCATACATTTAAAAACCCCAACAGCTGCAAGAAGACAGATAGAAAAAGGCAATCTGAGAGATGTCTCCATCTACATCATCGGCACACCAGCACAGTTGACTCCCAAAAATTAGTGGGATCTGCAGAGGCAAAGCAGAACATAGCACAGGCAGGCACTTACCAAGGGCTTTCATAAAGGGCTCAAAGTTTTCCTGGGACTGGAGCTCGTACTTTCCAGTGAAGCTCATGATGGAAAGGATCTCTGTGTTCCCAACACAAGAGAAGGTGCCTTTCTGGTAAGCAGAGCTTGGTTTTATATCATCCTTTTGCCTTACAAGGTGGCCAGAGGTGAGATGATGTAATTGTTTTATGGCCGTGTTCAAACATTAACGTAAAACTGGGCAATGGTCAGTGATAAATTGCTCTGCATTTTACAGACTGCAATTTACAATGTGGGGGCAGGGAAAATCCTGTAAAATACATTTTATGGAGGTTGAAATGTGGCATCCATAAACAAATGATAAAAAAAAATAATAATTGTGCAAAGAGATTAACTATCAGAGGAACAAGCCTAGTCGTCTAATGAGCTTGCAGCCTGGAAGCACGCACCTGGAGGAGGAGAAAGTGGTGAAAGATTGTGTGTTCTCTGGAGTTGACTTCAGGGTGGTTTCTGCTTGCTGGTGTGTGCAAGCAGGGTCTTTAGCACTGGTGTGAAGAGTGTCTGCGCACTGACAGGGACTGACTTGCTCACAGACCTCACAGACACAGACCTCAGACATAGCGGCACTCACAAAACCATCATTGTCCCATAAGAAAAAACACGACTCAAAATCAATTCCTGGGCTTGCACTGGCCCGTCTGAAGGCTGCAGTTTAAGTCAGGCTCCAACACTATGGCCCTGCCTCTGAGAAAGGGGTTTCATGTGGATAGATGGGCCGGTGCCATTAGTGATCTAGCAAGGCCAAAACTCCCCGTCCCCTCCTTTCCCCAGAGGAGCCCTAGTCACTCATGTGTTGAAGGAGCATTCCAGCCCTCAGAGCTGCATTTTCCCCAAATGCCACATCAGAAGCAGGGCCAGTGGCATCCTCCAAGGTGAGCCAGATTCCTCCCTCCAAAACAGGAGTCAGAGATGGGCTCCTCTTCCAGTCCAGTCCCTTTGGCTGAGTGTCCCAGATTGCTGGATGGCATCATGAGCATCCATCCTCGGGGTCTGGACTACCAGGATCAGCTTCTTGATCCTGTCTCATCCTCCCTCCTAATGTCAGATCAGGGGTTTCCCCCCTTTTCACTCACATGCCTTATCCTTGCAGTTCTTCTATTTTGCCTTCTCATAGCATCTTTGTCCTTTTTTAAGTGAAGTCGTGGATAAGAATGTAAAGGATCTGCCTCCCTGCAGTTTGGAGACGCTGTCCAAGACTTCTGCAGCTGCCTGTCCTGCTCCCACTGGCTCAGCCCAGCTGCTCTCTGTGCTGCAGTGGTGCTCAGTGACACTGCCTGCGCCAGTTCAGCCTCAGTTTCTGGTTAGTTAATGCAGGCAGTGTCTGCTGGACAGGGCAGGAGAGGGAAAACCTCAGCTGGTGTAGTGGACGGTGGATGAGGTTGTCTGGGGGGAGGAAACCTTAGGGAATGTCATCCCTGTGCACCACAGAAGGGGCCAGATGAGTTCAGAGAGCACTCATGGCAGAGGGGTTGATTGAACAATTTCTCCAAACAGGTTTTTTTGGCTTTTTCTCCTTTCACCCCACAGGAATGATGTCACCTTAGGAACTGCATTTCATTTTTTCCTCTTCCCGGGGTGAATACCCCGGTGTCAGAAGAGACTGTCCTGACACATGTCCCTTTTCAGTGTTTCCTTCATGGTGACAGTGGTGACAGCCCTCCAGCCAGATCTTGGCACCAGCTGGAGCTGGCAGTTCCCTGCTTGTGCCAGGCAAGGTTCTCTGGCTATGGGCCACCTGGAAGCACATGTGCCTCCCACATATCCGTGCCTTGGACCTCTGGCTGCTCCTCCAGGCAATTCAGGTCCCCTCTCTTTGCATGACAGGAGAGAGATTCGGACTTGAAAAAGCTGCAGAGTTCCCAGGCCCACAGTGTCCCTGGTGGCCAAGCTCCTGGGGTCTGGGTGTTGCCCATCAAAGGTTAAAAGGGACTCTCTTGGTAATCGAGTAGTTCAGAGAAATGGACAACTCAAGAGAAAATTCACTCCATTTAGGACCCATATTGTTTTCTGTAAGTATCCTCTCCTCTTCTACTTACTGTGAATAGTTTTAACGTATCTATGCTCCCAAACTTGGTGTGTTGGATAAATGCAGACTATGGATCACTGATGAAAAGTTTGGAAATGCAACCAACCTATTTTTGATCAATAATAAAAAATAAACCCTCTTTGTGTTCTATTGGACTCGAGTTCTTTTATTTCCTTTAGCAAAGAAATGCAGAAGTTCCTTATAAAAACAGTAGAAATCCTTATTGAATGAAATTTGGTCAAGGTAATTATTATCTAACCAGGCCTACTGAACAAACTACAGGTGAGATAAACTTAATCTCAACAGCAAAGTTCAGAATACTTGTACATCTCCTCATCAGAATACAGGATCTTTTAAAATACGACACCATTTTAACTTTCCAGGGCCAAGAAAATGCACCTGATGGGCATTAACACAAGGCCAAGTCAATTGATAATTTGATTAAACTAAATCCATACCCTAAAACCTGAACCTGATTTGTAGAAAGAGAAAAGGAATGGATCATCTTCAAAAATTATCAAGGAAACTACATCTTGTGGGAAGCCAACAGGTACTTCTGTGTTCATATTGCTTTGAAAATAAAGCATAGGATCTTAGAAATTTGTCAGAAAACTGGACACAAGTGTCTCATTTCTGCTTTTTGCACCCGAATGAAAGATATGGACATGCAGACCTTCTCAACTCTGTTCTAGATGTCCAAGCTCTCTCTGTCCCAGGTGATGAGCCAGAGAAATGCCTGTTGGGAGGGACCTTTGAAGATCTCTGGTTCAACCTCCTTCTCAAAGCAAGAAGAACACCAATGGATCAGCCGTGGTTTTGGCCAAATCTCAAAACCCACCTCCTCTGTCTCTCTGGGTGCTCACCCTGGGCCTCCACCACCCACCTCATGAAGTAGAGGTGCTCAACTCAAACCTCCCAAAATATAAATTGTGGCTGGTGCCTCACATTATCTGCCAAAATCATGAGGAGTTTGGCTCTGTCACCTCTGTAGCACCCTGTGGAGCAGTTGCATCTTTTTATCACCCTTCCTCCACCCTTCCCTGGGATTTTTCATCTAGCTCCCACTTTCACTCAGTGTCTGCCAAGGCACTGGGAAATAGCCCTCCTACATGCACCTATTCTTGATTATTTGAACATTATGCTGGGAAACAGGATCTTGAGTTTTAGGGCTCCTACAGGAAAGAAATCTCGCTCTGCCTCACCCAGTTTGAACTAAAACTCTTCCTTAAATTCTGAACTATGAGAACAACTTTACAGCCAAAGCACTGTGTGGGGAGAGGCACTTTGCTGTAGCCCAAGACAGGGTATCTGGCAGCTTTGTGGAGGTCTGGGAATGTCTTTATGCACTTCACCTCTATCACCTCTTGCTCTTCTTATCTATCCTACCAGTGACTCCCCAGACTTTGGGGAGCCTTTGGTTTCACCTCAGTGCTTTGGGAAGCTGGGGTTGGGCTCTACACTAGGATTTTCTTGGCCCAAATGTGAAAGGCTACAAGCCAGGGCTTTTGTTGATTCAGTCCTGGATTTTTCTAGTGCAGATCCTATTGGACACCCCAAACCCCATTTTTTTTTGACAGCTTGGTCACAAGCTTGTCAGTCACAGATCCCCAGCTGGGCTTCCCTCTGTCTCCACCTATAGTATTGCTTGGGTAATCCCTATTTCTGCTGTCCTTGAACCTGTGAACTTGGTCTGTGTCCCAGTTTTCATGTCTTTGGTCTAATTATTTTAAACCTTGAGGAACAAAGGTTTCTTTGGCAGGCCACATGACTGCATTGCTCCAAAACTTTGGATAGGATGGAAAAAGATGGTGCTGCTGTGAGCTCTCTCACCCTTTTGATTTCTGCTGAGTTTTCTTTGTGCTGCATTACCAAGACAGCACTGCAATGAAATACAGCACCTTTCCCAGATTTCTCTCTTTTTAAAACAGTCTTGGCAGTCTTCTGGAGACTCCTACCTCCAAGCTGCAACTCCCAAGCCTCAGACGTGCAAGCATCAGTTCATGCTGGTTCAGATTAGATATGCCCCTATCAGAGCCCTGATAAGGCTGCCAAAGTCAGTGAATTGTACAGAGCTGCTGCTTGATAAAGCTTTCCATCAATGCTGATATTCAGCAAAGGGCAGCCCTCAGCCCTTGCCGTCCTATTACAAAGGTACCAAAGGAGCAAAGGGTTAGTATTGCATCTCCGAGGGCAAGGGAGCTCTATCAGTGATAGCATGAGACTTATCTCTGCTTGCCAACAGTCACCTGGGGAGCAGAGTGTACAGAAGAGCTGGCCTTTGCTGCTGAGGTCTTGCCTTAGAGTAGGATTAAAACTGCTGGCCGTGCCACTCTCTTGCCTCCAACATCTGCGGTGTAGTGCTGTGGTCTCTCACTGGGCACATGGACTCCTCTGCTTATTCCCTCAGATGGCATGTATTGATTTTCCTTGGAGCTTGGCCTTTGGTGGGATGAGGCTGTCCTACATCCCACTGCCCAGCTCATGGAGCCAGGGTATAAAGGCTGAAAATGGTGCTCATTACCTCTGGAGCTGGTTGGTGCCAGGGCAAGGAAAGAAAATGTTGGGAAACAAATGGAGCTATTAGCAGTTAATGTTCCTGAGTGAGGAAGGTCTGGAATCATCCCCAAAAGCAGACCAGGTGAACATGTAGCCAGTGCAGACGGTTCATCTCACCCTACCACATGTCTTCCATGCAGATGTCCCCATCTGATCCAGGCACATGAAGAGCCCCTGAGACATGGTGGGGATAAGTAAATCTTTGTCTGCACAAGTGGAGGAGACTGGGATGTTGGGATGGAAGGGACAGCAGCCACCAGTGGTCAGATGAAGTCCTGTCCTGGAGGGACACCTGGCTGTCACTGTGGGCCAGTGCTCACCTGTCCAGCTGGCCTGTGCTCCCCTTCATCCTGATTTATCAAGCTCAGCAGCTCACTTAATGCTCCTTACAGTGGATTGCAGCTAATTAATCAAGGAGAGCTTCTCAGACCCATACAGACATGAGGAGGAGCCTGTTCCTGTCTCTCTCTGAGGCAAATATATAACCACAGTTTATACATAAAATAAAGGACAGTTCAAGCAGTAACCCCAATGACACTCCCTAGCAGATGGTGCTCCTTTACTGGGGAAAGCAGTGACACAGGAATGATGCACCAGCCAGAGGGTCAGTGCTCAGGGAGGACACTCCTGCGAGGAGGGCAGAGAGGCTGTGTGGGGTCTGAGAACACTCGAGTTTTCACCAGATTCAGGGCCATGAAGATGCTTCATGGGAAACAACTGTGGTACCAACAAGGCCAGAGCTGTGGACAAAGTCCAGGATTGCCACTGTCCATGTCCCACTTGGTCCTATCATGTTTGCTGTAGCCAAAGTGCCTCCCTGAGCATAGGTATCCCCATTTTTCATAATATAGAGCACAAGGAGACTTTCCCAAAGTCACCCGGAGAAACTGATTAAACAAACGTGCTGTAACTGCTCAGCCTCCCCAGCATCTTCCTTGTTGAATCCCTGGTGGGTAGTCCTAGAGCCCATTTCCTATGGGACTGCAGGTCTTGAGATAACATTAGGCCCAGGGGTGTAATGTAAACTTTGGTACAGCAGGACAAGATTGCACAACCTGCTCCAGGTAACAGAGTCTCCAGAATCCCACCCCAGGAGCCAGCACTGCACAATTCCTTGCTCTCCCTTTCTGCTCTACCTTTATGAGTGGGTCCTACACTTTGGCCTACAAGATACAAACCACAACACAGATGTCCTTGAGCTGGTTGTGAAATACCTCCCTCTGAGGAAAGAGTTGCACCCAGCTGTGGGGAAAGGGCCGACGTGCTGGCAGCTCCTTGCCCTGCAAAATCACCAGAGGTGGAAGTGGAGAAGTCTGTATGTGCACATTTGTAGATGAGAAGTGATTCACGTGGCAATTCTGTTTCATGTCATCTGAGATACTGACAATTTATGTCGGATTTAGAAAGAGAGGGAGAGAGCCACATTTGCTCTAACAAAGATACAGCTTCATGCACTTTTAATTCGTTTACAGTTGTACGTTTCTGCCTTATATCTCCATGACAGGAGGCTCAAACAAATGATTCTGGGTACACATTTGCCTGTGCAGCTGCAGACACTCTGCAAACTTCCTTAGCTCCCCTTGCCTTGCCATGGATTTCTGAACCTGATCAGCATGTGGGTCTGCCCCTGAGAAAGGCAGAACTGAAAGAGTTTTATTTCTGTCAAAACCGTCCTTTTTTTTCTTCTTTTTTTTTTCTCTGAAATCACTCCGTTTTCTCTGTGAAAGTTCACATTTCTGTGCCTGAGAGGGCAGGGGACGCTTAACTTCTTCAACAAGACCCTGTAATAATAAGCTTGTGTATTTTTCTCAGCCAACATAACACACTTTCCACTGGGACGTTCTTTGTATGGGGTAGTAAATAGCATTGCAAAACGCCCAGTTATCCTGATCACCCCCTTCCTGAACCTGCCTGGTGTCACATGGGTCACTTATAGGTCTGAAAGCTTCTGTCTGTGTGTGGTTTTCAGACCCCTGACAGCTTGTGGGCAGAGACAGGACTGGGAGATATGGGGAGAGTTTTGTGCTGCTCAGGGTTATGTGATGCTTTTTTATTAATTTTGTTGCATTCTGGACCTGGCTGAGAGTTGGGGTCCTTTCTGTGTGTCTCCCTGGGGATAGGAGAGATCCTGCTGCGGGGAAGGTGCTAAAAGCTGATCTGTTGGCTCAGGCTTCTCTCACCTGTGCCTCCTCTTCCTCAGCTCCAAAATGCAGCTCTTTGGAGAGGTGTTTCCCGGCTGTTGTTGGGATGGCTGGATGTCCGCGGCCCGAAAGGTGAAGGCGACTGTGGGAGTGTGGGAAAGGCTGGGTGGGAGCAGGGAAAGGCTTCCCAGGCAGCGGTTGTGCATCTTTTCCCTGGACACAGGGCATTGCCGCCACCTAGTGACATCGGATTCACCGGCAGAGCCCGTGATCCCGAGCGCTCCTGGGGATGCTCTGCGGGGAGAACGGACTGGGGACCCCAAACCAAAGTGTTGCCTGTGCCTGGGACATGTAGAGGGGCCCATTGCTGGAGAGGATGGAAAAGCTGCTCAGCAAACACAAAGCTGAGAGTGTTGCCATGATTGTCTTTTAGTGCTGTAACACTCGGGGTTGAGAATCAATCTGTGCAGGAAAAAATGGTTTTCTCGCTGTTATACGCGCTCTTCTGCTTTCTCGGTCCTTGTCACACATTTGGACGCCTTTGGAAGGTGAAGAGGCTGAGAAAATTCTGTCTAGAGAGGGATGAAAACTGATGTACTACCAAAAAAAAAAAAAAAAAGAAAAGTTGGGAAAGTAGGAGAGCAGCCTTAGCTGGAGTTTGCAAATACAATCAACTCCTGACATATGAGTCCAAAGAGCATGAACTGCTCAGGAACAGACAAGGTCCAAAGTGGAAGTGCTAATCCCAGCAGGAATATGAAGGCACTGAGTAAGACCAGGTTAATTAGTGGCTATTACATTTTCCAGTTCTTGATCTGTTGCTGCAGTGGATGAATCCCGACAGGCTGGTGTGCACAGGCATTCTCTTCTCCTCCTGTCTTTTAAAGTTCAAAATAATATTAAAAAATCATAGAATGGCCTGGGTTGGAAGGGATCTTAAAGTTCATCTTGTTACAACTCCCCTGCCTTGGGAAAGGACCTTCCGCTAGACCAGGTTGCTCAGAGCTCTATCCAAAATGAAATGCCATTCTAAACCTGAATGCATGGAAATTGCAGGGCTGAGCATGGGAAAAGGCCTCCCAGTAAATATCACTGTCCTCCAAGGGAGTGTCCCAGGCACTTCCCCTTTGTTCTGTGCTTCCCTGTGGCTGCCACATCAGCAGTACCTCCACCCCAGCATTAACCACTGACCCTGTTAGTGAGGGTTATCACTGCTGATAGGCCCAGGGCATAGGTAGAGCTGTGGCAACTGCCCTGCTGCTATTTCTCACTACAAATGCAGACAGCAGGTGTCCTGGTATAAGCTATTTTTGCAGGGTTTCTGCATCCCAGGGGGATTTAATTCTGAAGGGATCATCAATCTCATTGTAAACTCTTCACTTGAAAAATAAAAAAATTTGATGAATCAGTGAAGTCATCTCTTTAGCGGTGCTAAAACACACATTAAAAGAACTAGACATGGTAGTTAAATGCCCAGAGGCATAATGTGCCATGGCGGTGGGAATAGGTGAGGTCTCATTGCCATGTGCTGGGTGGCCCTTGCAGAGATGATCAGATGCATGTTGGTGATATTAAATTATTGCACTGGTTATAAGAACTATCAGCTTGTGCAGCTTTTCACATGGATTTGATCCTTTCCTTGTTCTAGCCTAAGTTTGAGCTGAGCTCAAATTGTGCTCTGTCTCTGCATGGGCAAGGAAGGAAAATCCTAAATTCACTTTAGCACACTGTTGTGGGAGAGGGGAGAGGTTAGAAGAGGCAAATCATGCATCCTCCAGTTTTTAGTATTTCTTTTATTTCTAATATTTCACTGTTTTCTCCAGAGGTGCTACTTGCAGTTTTTTGTGTCAGCTGCCACTGGAGCATGATAAGGTGCTAAGGCTCAGTTTCAGAGACACTGGCTACCCACCTCAGCAGATCAGATGGCCCTGAGGGCTTTTGATGACTCCAGAGATGTCCCTGGGGAGGTCTCACTATCTATTTAAACTTGAGCCACCCCTGATGAACAAGGTCCAGCCTTGCTGCCTGTTTTTTTCTAGCACCTTCTGAAAGGATGTGGATGCACAACCGGGGTGGAGATAGACCCCCATGACAGGGTCAGCACCCCACTGCATGCCAGTGTGCCTTGAGGACCTGGTGGCCGCAAGTACAGGGAGGTCATGGCAGGTTTGAGTGGCTCAGGCTTCATCTTTGTAATTTCATGAGGAATGTTGAGCACAGAGATCTCCCAACAGTGGAGTGATGTGGGCTGGTTGGGTGATATAATTTATATAATTATAGATAAGTAGCTCCCTGCCTAGCTGATTTCCTAGAGGTGTGCTCTGCTCTGGCCCACTGTGTGAGCTCAGATAAATTATTAAAGAGCTTCTGTTTGCCTCTTGCTCTGCACAACACCACCAGGGGCAACTTTGCCCAGAGCCTGAAACTTTGCCTCTGCCTCCCTCTGAGGAGCTTGCAGAAGCAACCCCTTGGGATGCTGGGTGTAGAAAAACCTGCTTCTGTGTCAGTGCTCAGGGCAATGAGTGGACCACCCTCTTCTGGGAACTTTCCTCATGGCTCCAGTTGCTCACCAGAGTTAGAGAGGCAGTGCAATGTGTCAGGCTCCAATGCTGTGGCAGATGTGTCCCCTGCTGCAGATGTGAGCTCCCTGGGTCACAGCAGGCTGTTATCAGCCATTTCTCATACCTCTGCACCTTTTCTGCCCAGGCTGAAGTCCCCATGCAGGCTCCAGCAGCACATGAGCTGCACCCTGGGTCTCTGCAGCCACTGATCCTGTCTCAACCGTTCCCTTTAAAAATGACTGATTATATTAAAATAAAAAGTAGAAAAGGGATGCACAGCCCTGCCTTGCAAAGGAGAACTGATTTTTTTTTTTTTTTTGCACAGCCCACACATGCCCCCTCTCCCTTCCATGCCTCAGTTTCCCCCTCGGTACGACAGAGATGTTAGGAGTCTGAACATTTGGCTTTGCACAGCTGAGTTACAGATGCATTTTGGTTTCAAGGGACCTCTGGGTATTTCTGACCCAAACGCTCCTTTAAGCAAGTTTAATCTCAAATTTAAATTCAAGCTCAGTTAAATGAAGTGTCTGTGTTTCCCCAGCTGGAGTGTCTCTGGAGTTATACTGGAGACAAGCAACTTTCTGTGCCCTGTGCTTGATCACTCTCACATTAAAAGCTGTCTCCTGTTGTTTAACTGGATTTCTCCCAGGCTGCAGCTCGCACTTGCTGGCCCTTGTCCTGACACTGGGCACCACCAGCAGCAGCTCAGCTCCATCTTTCCCATATATTCCCATTCCCAGGCTTGATGCAGGGAGGAGGCTGTCTCTGCTGGCTGTGCCACGGGGAACACTGCCAGGTTGCAACGGGGACGAGTTTTCCGTGAGCACAAGTGCAAAGGGTGGCTGGGTTGGAAGCGGTCGCAGCAAGTTGTTTGTCCGCTTTCCCACCGTGTCGTCCCGTGCCAAGGGGCTGCAGCGCTGGCCCAGGTGCCTGAGGTGGGAACAGCTGTGGGGGCTCACGGGATCGGGGTGAGAAAAGAAAGGCCTCTCCCAGCAGGACCGGCAGCTGCTCGGTGGGATTTGCGTGAACACAGAGGATTTAGCTCAGCCCTTCCTACACTGAGTCGAGTCCTGTCCTTAGTTTAACCCCTTTGAACAAAACCAGCCTGCTCTAAATATGTAGTAGTTCCATTTATTTATTTATTTATTTATTTATTTATTTATTTATTTATTTATTTATTTATTTTAAACTACATCTTTGGCAAACAGCCCACAGGGGACGTGACGTTCTTGTGCAGCGGCTGCTGCACTGTCAGGGCTTTTCCTCAGGCGGGAAGTGTCTCCGGGGCAGGATGGGAAGGGTGAACAGAAAGTGGGACGAGGAGGCTCCGGCCACCTTCACACAAATCCCAGGAAGCCTTTCCACCGCCTACAAAATGCTGTGTGTCCTACACCACCCCCAGCTGCACCAACTCCCCATGACTTTTTTGGGGAGGAGGAGGTTTGTTCCCTGAAGATCCCTATATGTCCATAGGGGAAGTTTTTGAGTGAGTCAGTCTGGGATGCAGGGATGCTGCTCTGGGTTCCCGGCAGTGACAGTGGTCCTTTCCCAGCAGCCATGGAGTACGTCAGCACACGGGGAGGCACGAGGGCTGTTGACTTCGAGGGAGCCCTTTTCTCTGGCTACGCGCCTGACGGGGGCCTGTTCATGCCCCAGAGCATCCCCTCTCTGGACAGGGACACCCTGTGGCGTTGGAGCAGCCTCTGCTACCCTGAGCTGGTCAAGGAGCTGTGCTCTCTCTTCGTCTCAGCCGAGCTAGTCCCACGGAACACTCTCAATGGTGAGCACAGCCACACAGGGAGCCACTCACAGGGATGTGCGTGAGGATTTTCAGGCCTTTAGATGCCTTCACCCCATCCTCTTGCAGCCCCCAGAGGATGGAGCCTGCTGTACCATTGCCTACTTCTTTCTGCACCCTATTCTCCTCTGTCATCTTGCAGGAAAAGGCGTTCCCTGTGTGCAAATAGGGATTCTGGTGACTTCAATAGTGATGCTGTGGCCCTGCTCGCTGCTGAGGCACCCTGCTGCTCTGCTGGGCTCCATACTTGCCCTCTCTCTATGGCTTTCTGCTGCTCCACGCTCTCCTTGAGATCAGATATTTTAATGTTTTACAACATTTAAGAGCTGTCACCTCCACCAGAGGGCAGCTGCAGCCTCTGTCTCAACCGTACATTGTGATAAAACTCGGGTTTCCTGTATCTTATATTTTAACACAGTTTTCTCTGATGGTGTGAAGTGTCCCTTGAGGTTACCTGGTATGGAGTTATCAAACACCATGAAGTCGGGCTGGTTTATTCCTAATGACTCCTAATAACTTGCTGGATATCTGTCACTGCTCCAGCAACTGAGGGTATCTGGTTGTGCAGAAAGGTACCAGGAGCACGAAATGCACAGATGTAGGAAGCCATGAGTCAGAAAAACACTCCTCTACCCAATCTAACAGCTCCTTTAACCATTTTCCCTCTAGACCTGATTGACAGGGCCTTCAGCAGGTTCAGACACAAGAATGTCATCCATCTGTCCAGGCTGAAAGATGGGCTGAATGTTTTGGAGCTCTGGCATGGGGTTACTTATGCATTTAAGGATCTGTCCTTGTCCTGCACTGGTCAGTTTTTACAATACTTCTTGGAGAAAAAGCAGAAGCACGTCACTATTCTGGTAGGTGAGTATGTCTCCTTGTGAGGGCTAATATTTCTGGGCAGCCCTTTACCTTGATAGCCACCATCCCACAGCCCTACCCATAGATATCCCAGGGTGGTATTGCCTCGTGGGTGGCTGGTGGGTGATCTTCAGGCAGTGCCAGGGTGGTTCTCTAGTCAAAAACATCTCATGGAGGAGCTCTGCATCTTTTTCTTAAAGAGCAAGGATGAAGGTTTGAATGATGCACCAATTGTTTGCTTTTCTTGGTTCTTCCTCATTTTGAAACAGGGACTTCAGGGGACACAGGGAGCTCGGCCATCGAGAGTGTGAGAGGGCAGAAGAACATGGACATCTTTGTTCTGCTGCCCAAGGGGCTCTGCACCCAGATACAGGAACTTCAGATGACCACCGTCATTGAAGACAATGTCCACGTCTTTGCTGGTTGGCACTGCTGTTGGACTGTTCACTTTATGGCCCTGCTGTGTCAGAACCATGACCCTAAAAGTCTCAGGGAGCTGCTCAGTGGGATTTGCAGCTTTAGCAGCTGCAGCCAGTTGCGTCATTGCCATCACCATGCCCAGACCTCTGCTAACAGCAGACAACATCCCCGTATTGATGACCAAGTGTTTCCAGGCTTCCTTTTTTCCTGGCCACAGATCAGAGCTGCCTCCATGCAGGGAATTGGTGTTTGGCTGCACTGAATTCAGTACCATTTCTTGTCACTAAAAGGATTTAGAGTCACCCATTCCCTCTGTCCTCTCACCTCCATGGGTGATACATCCACTACCACCTTGCCATCCCCATGGGTCGAGCTCCTTGAGTTCCCATGGACTCTACTGCTCAGCCAGGACTCACCTTGGCATCTCACAAGGGGAAATCTATATTTGGCAAATACATATTTGGTATAAGCAGGAGCCCAGAGTGCCATGTCTGCAGAAACCATCCTGCATCCGCACGGTGCCACTCAGCCCCTGGTTTGCACAGCCCCTGAGGCAGACAGGCAGCTCTGGACACTCCTGGCCACAGCAACCCCCAGGGCTTGAGACCAACCCTATTTTCTGAACAGAAATAGCTTGTGCCTGATGCACTGCTGTTGGCAGATCTAATCTTTCCTTTCTCCTTTTGACAGCTCACGGGAACAGTGATGAAATTGATGAGCCGATCAAGGAACTGTTCGCTGATGTCAATTTTGCCAGAAAATACAATTTGATGAGCTTGAATTCAGTCAACTGGTCGAGGATTATGGTGCAGATTGCTCACTACTTCTATGCCTACTTTCAGTGTGCCCCATCCCTGGATACCACCCCGCTGCCAGTGGTGGAAATTGTTGTGCCAACAGGAGGAGGAGGAAATATCACAGGTAAAGGGAAAAAAGATAGGTTAGATAAGAGAGAGAATGCTGTGATCTGTGGACCAAAAGCACTTTGCAGATACTGGGTATTACTATTTATTAAAACACCCACTGTCTGGTAGGATTTCTTCAGAACCACTTATATTTTATTACTCATCTATGATTATTACTCAATTTAGGTATCACAGATAATTTAGATGCAGAAAAAGATGCAGAAAAACCCAAACCACCCTTTGATGATGACTGTAGCTATCTTGAGGATGGGCTCATTAGGAGAGGACAGAATGTGTTTGATGCAGAAAAGAGGGACAATACTGTGGCTCTGATTTCCTAAGTGAGACATTAACAGAGGTGTGGAGTCCTGCCTGGTGCTACTCGGCTTTGCATGGAAGTGTGAGGTCAAGAGAACCACACTTAATTGCATAATCTAGCCTTCCAAATGAGAGTCCTGGACTGCCTCAGTCCCCAAATAGGCAAAGAACTATCTTAGGACAGCAATGAAGGATTTGATACATTCACTGCACTTCCAGACTGCCCATCTGAGGCAGCATTAATAAGCTGCCAGAGCCCAAAATCTTCATCTCTCTTGCTTTCACAGCACTTGCCTGACCTCTCTTCCCCTGCCCATCCATCATCAAATGTGGAGATGCCCAAGGGTCATTGTTCAGTGGCAGGTAGAGCATTGCATCCCTGGGTTTTGTAGGCTGGTGCTCTACCAAACCACTGAAGACAGATATCTCAAAGTCCACCAGGGAATACCATTTGTGTCTGCTTCTGAGCTAGGTGCTCAGTCAATTTGTATGATGACTCCTCGGCTAAATCTCCTTTGGATGTTTCTTCATCAAGCACACACATACTTTTCCATTGTGTTTTTCCTAGCTGGCTGTATTGCCCAGAAAATGGGTCTCCCGATTCGACTTGTTGCCGTGGTGAACAGCAATGACATCATTCATAGGACTGTTCAACATGGAGATTTCTCACTGGCAGAGAGCATGAAGGCTACGTTAGCATCAGCCATGGACATTCAGGTATGCAGTGAATTGGCCAAAATGGGAAAATAGCAAATATTGTAATTTTTTTTTTTTGCTTTTACTCTGATCTACCTTCATAATTCTGCCACTGGCAGTGCCTCTTAATGATGCGTTAGGAGGTGTGACTCATATTGGTCATTTATGCTACAGACTGCTGAGCTGAGATAGATCAAACACCCTCTTCCTCACTTTTCAGGGCCTGACTTTGTGATCTTCATTGTTACATGATGGGTTTCTGGGGTTTGTTCAGTGCAAGGATAACAAGAGAGGGACATTTTCACAACATGTAACAACTACAGAACTATAAATGCCATCATGTCTCGAAGGTTTTGCTCATTCTTCTGAAAGACTCCACCAAGAGCAAGAGGAGAGACCAGGAAGATGGTAGGGAAGTCCAGAACTGCCTCATTTATGGCCGACTGCAGCTTGCTCAGAGCAGAACAAGTCTTGGCAGGCAGGCAAAGGCCTCAGAAAGAAAGGTCATGGAGGTACAGAATCCAAACACCTGGAAGAAAATACCTCCCATTTCATTCCTACCCTGTGATCCCCAGGATTGGATCTGCTTCCAAATAAGCGATCACAGTGGCAAATCCTTGGTGTTGTGTCTCTGTGACCTTAAGCTACCTGGATTTTCCAAAAGATTTTCAAACACCTTGGGAGGACCTGGGAGCCTGGAGGGACTGCCATGCTTTGCAGTCACTAAGTCCCAGTGCCTGTATCACCAGTCTGTGCTCTGCAGCTTGGCTTTCCTCCCCAGCAATGAGCTTTTGGGTAGCTGAGCTCCTCTCTGGGCCCATGTCCCTTGAGCAGCACTGGTCTCCTGAGGCACCCAGACATGTGCCAGATTTTGGGATTATGGGGGCAGAGGGTCAGGTGAGGTTATATCCCGAGTTTCCTGAGGAGCTGGGTGGGTGTATCCCTCTGCACATCCCTCTCCACAGCTGCATGGGAGATTATTGTTCAGCTCACATCTCAAGCATCCACGCAAATATTTCCATAGCATAAGAGATCATTCATTCTGGAGGGGAATTCAGGAGGTCTCTAGTTGAGGCCTGTTGAAAGCAGGGTCAGCCCTGAGTTCAGGCTGGATTGCTCAGGGATTTTCCATTTGGGTGTTGGAAATCCTCAAAGATGGAGAGTGCACAGCCTGTTTAGGTTGCCTCTTCTGCAGACTAATGTAAAGCAGAGAAAACATTCCTGTTCGACACTGCCTAAAGAGCTGAAGGTGAAGCAGGAAGTCTGGTGTGGATGAGCCCTGTAAGCAGCAGTCCCCAGAGAATCACAGCAGACTTGGTGTCTTTGCAACACCTAAAGCCAACCAGGGGCTGTTCTCCGGCCCTCAGGTCAGGAAGCACCACACAGCTCATGTCCACATGCCAAAAACTTTGTCCCCAACATGACCTGTCCTCCAAACTGGGCCCAAATGTTCTCCTGGCCAGCTCTGGTGGTACAGGACAGAAACAGAAACCTTACTTAGATGGTAAGGCCAGTACTTGCACCAGTACCCTGGCCCAGTTTGACTTACTGATGTCAACATAGTGATCTGTGGTGGAAACTATAAGGCTGGTATGAATGGAGGGTGAAGGGGAAAGATGTGGAAGGATGTGGGAGCAGCAGAAAGAAGGACAGGAGAAGGAATATCAGGAGCATGGTGCTGGAGGGACCTCCAGGAGCAGGTCATCAAAGTCCAGGCACGCTGACCTGTAGCTTCTCAGGACAGCCAGGTTGGGAAGCAGAGGACAACCTAAAACAGGGGACAGCCTAAAGCAAAGGCAGGCAACACCCAGACTAGACTGAAGATTAGAGGCTGAAGGCTCTGGGAGATGATGGTGGGAAGATGAAGAACAGAACTGAGGCCTTAAGACACCCAGATAAGGACACAAAAGGCTGCACAAGTCCTGATGACTCACCAAGGTAGGACAGGATGGAGTGGCAAAAGGTCACAGCACTGTCAGCTGCTAAAAGGTATGAAGAGGTCATCCAAACCCATCACTTGAACTCAGGAGATGCGATGAGTACTCTGTAAGTTGGTGTCCCTTGTCCTGTCTGTCCCTACAAGGTGTCTTGGCCAAACCACCTGGATGAATGTTTCTTAATGCTTGTGAACATGCAGGAATGAGACAGGGAGAAGAGAAATTGTTTTGGGACCTTCCTATATGGTCTTGTACAGAGCTCTGCCGCAGTGTTGCAACACTGATTGCTACGTAGCCATACAGGCCAGTCAGGCCCTATATGTGCCCTATAAGTTCATAAAGATTATCAGCCAGCCCTGCAGGGAGCTGGGTGTCTCATTAAGTCATGCAGGAACTGGGTGACTCACAGCAGCATCTGCAACACTGAGTAAACAGCTGGATGTTTCTGGTTCTCCAATTCGCAGTGTTATTAGCCTGAGTTCCTCACAGTGATTGTACAGATGTGGTCACACCGTTGATTCATCAGCCATCCCTTCATTTTCTGTTTTAATCTGATGGTCGCTGTCAGACTGCTCTGACAGGTCAAAGGTACAAAAGACATCGTGTTCCCAAAGACTTGTCTTGGGACATAGGTGAGCAAAGGGAAGACAAAAAGTCCACCCCAGCTGCCACCAAGAAAAACACAGCAGTAGGACCTCAACCCCTAATGAAACATCAGAGAATCCACACAGATGCTCTTCCCCTGAGACAGATGCTTGAATTTCCAGTGCTCACCTATTGCCTTGCTTTCCCAGGAGCCTTACAATGTGGAGAGGATCCTGTGGCTGCTGTCAGGATCTGACAGTCGCCTGATAAAAATGCTGATGGAGCAATTCAGCCTATCAAAAAGCTTAAAGCTGCCAGAGGATTTGCACAGAAAGGTCAGTTCCTCACACACACAGCACCATGTGTGTGTGTGTGTGTGTGTGTGTGTGTGTGTGTGTGTGTGTGAGGAGAACTACCATTTTCAACTCATTTTTGGAATTAAAAAATCACAGCAGAGAGTTTCCAGCCAAAAATTTAAGTGTCAGGCCAGAATAGTTTTATATCAATGTGTGTGCATGGAGATGTTGAAAACTTATTTTTAATTTTGTTGTTTTTAAAGCTCTTTCTTCTTTGAAAAACTAATTTAAAACATGATTACAGTTATTTAGTTAGGATCTGAAACCATGGTCATGCACCAAGACATTGTGCAGCAGATACTGGCACAAACTGAGTGTTTGGGAGTGGGTCTGATGAGTTTGGGGCTGCAATTCAGACTCACTGCTATGGCAAATGGGAGCACAAACATGGCACAGAGACATACAAGAGAAAACCAAAGACTGGAATTGCAAGAGGGCCACATGCAAAGCTCTGCCTCCTCCCACCTAAATTCCCATGCCGTGTCCCTCACTGAGCATCCTTTGCCCAGTGCCTGCTCCAGCTTGCTCTGCAGCAAGATAAATACTAAATAATGTTATTATTATAAGCAAGAAGGGCTGTTACATTGAGGTGGATTTTCAAGTCCTCAGAAACTCCCTCAGAGCATGGAAACAGCAGCAAAGAGCTGAGGAGTTGAGTCTTGGCTACTCTTCACCCACACCTCACACCACCTGAGGATGGAAACCCCTTGCTCACACTCCAGCCCCATGGTTGTTTCCAGCAGTGCCTCATCCTTCTGCTGCAGCAGCAGCAACCCCTTTTCCTTCAGTCCCCGTGGAACCCCGTCCTCCAGTCTCCCTCTTTCAAAGTGCTTTGCTGAGTGCCTGTGGCACAGAACTCTCTGGGAATGCATGGGGTGGTGACACCCTGTGCAAACCTCCCTGTTTCCCGCAGCTCTCTGAGACCCTGCGCTCCTGCTCGGCCTCCGACGAGGACATTGTCAGAGCCATGCGGCGCTGCTGGGAGGAAAACGGGTACCTGCTGTGCCCCCACTCTGCCGTGGCTGCTCACTACCACTACTCTCAGCCAGCCACGTGAGTGTTGGGAACTGGAGCACATCACTATCATCCCCTTGTTCCTGCAGCATCTCCAGCTCAGGGCTCACTTACATTCATAGCCTTCTTGCTTTTCTTTCCTTTCCAGCACTCCCCGGTGTTGCTTAGCTCCAGCCTCCGCAGCCAAATTCCAGGATGCTGTGCTCCGAGCTGGCCTGGTTCCCCAGATTCCCCCTGAAATCACTGCCCTAACAGCAATGGAGACCAGGTGCACTGCCCTGGAGCGGGGACAGGACTGGGCACAGATGCTCCGGGGGCGGATTGAAGCTGTGGCACAGCAGTGCGAGGCACAGGGGGGTCAGATGGGACCCCTGAGGCAGCAGGGGATCACTGGGCAGGTAGTCACACAGACCTGAGCTACTGAACACAGCTGGCCAGTGCATCCCAGGACTCTTTCTCCTTTCCCAGGAAAGCTCCATGTTATGCTGGGAGTCTCCATGCAATGATTTATTAGCAAAAATGTACTTGCCCGTTGAAGTATATGGACTATTTCATAATATTTTCAGTAAAGAACTGTGCAATTGTATTCCGCTTTTCCTAAGATTTCATAAAAACTGATTGAAACTCTGAGTAAACCTGCCTGCTCCATCCTTACTGGCTGTTAGAGAAAGCTTCCTTAGCGCTACCCACACTCGCCTGCGTCTTTGAGTGTTATCCAGTGTTTCTGGCTCCGTGCTGGGATGTTCAGCCCAGCGATCCCAGTAACACCGAAGATACTCATTGAGAAACACATGCAAGACTGGAGTGGATCCATTTCATCCATCCCTGGAACTTAAGCAGTGCCAGGGATCGATTCCTGCCGTTGAAAACTTGTTCAGTAATAGTATTAAATAACAAATGTTTCCCTGGATATGCTTATCTTAAAGAACTACTTTCCAGTGCTCTATCTCAGAGTTGTGGGTCCTAGTCCTGTTTCAGACTCTTCCTGGGCAACTTCCACTGTAGCAAGCAGGAAATGGGAAATTCCCCTTATCCTCTGCCTGAAACTTCAGGTCTTTCAATACCACGTTCCCATCATATACATATAAATATATAAATACCTTGTGTGGGAGCTGCCTCCACAAGTCATGCATCTGGCAGGAATCTCTTGTGCCTAAAAAAAGGGAAAGAAAAATAGGAATAATTATACCAGGGGGGAAAAATTCCCCTCTGCCATCAAAAAAAAAAAAAAAAAAAAGAAAATTCCCCCTTTGACATCAAAGGAAGTCCTGTAATGGGAGGATTAATTTGAAGGTTTAGTGGCATTTAACAGGGTAAAAGAAAATTCTGTGAAGTGATTCAGCTTGGGATGTTTCAGAATGTGCGGGAAGAGTGGGAAGCTTTGCCTGGGCTGCAAGCTGCCTTGCTGGCACTCAGGCAGCCTTTCCCTTGGCTCCCTCCGGCACAGCCGGCCCCGTGCCACCTCCTTCCATCCCACTGAAACCCTGCAGGAGAGGAGGGACCTTCAGGATGGGGGGCTGAGGCTGCCCCATCCCAATTAACATGGGCGAGGGAAACAGCTTAGTTGAAAATGATATAAAAAACCATAGCACTTGGATGTTTTTTAAAGCTGACAGCTCTATTTGCATGGATCAAGGAGCTGGGAGGAAAATGGTGGTGGGGTCCAGGAATGATGCATCACGACGCCATCATTCACCCTTCTTTAAGAACCAAACCAGCAAAATGCCTCTTATTTAAGCAACAGCCCAGCCTCATCCTCACAAATAACCCTGCCCCAAAGGATGGCTTTGCCCTGGGGGTGGTGCAGCACATCCCAGGGGGTGCCAGTGAGAACCCCTCTGATCCCATTTGACCCTCTGATCCCATTTGACCCTCTGATCACTGATCATTGATGCAGATGTTATGTTCAATGGACTCCTCCACCTTTAATATCTGCTACTCCAATTCTTGCGGTTCTTGGCTGGGAACGGCTGCCCAGTTGTAATTTAACTCTTAATCATAGCTTAAGACACCCTGTGAGAGGGGAGAGGCCTGGAATTGCACCCAGTTCCACATCCAAGCAAGAGGTTGCAAACCCAGCTGATCCAGAGTGGGAGAAGGGGGTGGGAGGTCGAGGGGCCAGACCCATACCCCTCACCTGGAAACACAGGGAAGGATGGGATAAGTGGGCCTGGACTTGCAGCCTGCCAAAATTTGGGTGTGTTTTGCAAGCAGAAGGTGTGACGAATACATTCCGTGCTCCCGTCCCTGTGCCCTGAAGCACTAGGGACAGGCAAAGAGTCTGGCCTTGCCGCAGACTATGCTCATGCAGGGTGAAAAGGAGTTTAATTCTCAACCATCCCTGAGGATAATCCTATGGTGTGCGGATGCTGCTTCTCTTCCAGCCCAAACTACTTTTCTGGGGAGCAGGGCACTGTGAAAACTTTCTCTGCCATCTCTGGGGCAGAAGCACAGCAGGAAAAGCCTGTTCCATGCCTGGAGCCAAGGCAGAGGGAGCACAGACAAGCTCAGCTTGCAGGAGGGCCATGTTCCCACAGAAGGAAATGCACAGCTGCACATGCCAGGCCCATGCCTGGGATATGGAAATGAACTGGCCCTATGGCCATGCTGTATCCTACTAGCTGCTCGGGGACCATGGCATCTGTGGCCACTCACTTTGTCCTCAGAGCAGGTGCTCAGGGCTCTCTTTGTTCATCCTCAGGTCTCTGGTTCAAGAGGGAAGGTCAGCTTTATTCGACGGAAAGATGGAAAATAGAGGGAGGAGAGTCATGCGGAAAAGTGGTACCTCCTCACCAGACACTTTTGGGTGGCTGTGGGCTCTGGCAGCTTGACATGATCCCAATGTTAACAACATATTAGTTCTGCACCTTCCAGAGCTGATCACAAATCCAGGACAGACTTGTCAAATTGTTTGTTTCATGCATGAACTGATCATGCTTTTCTTCAGCAAAAATTCCAATTTCAGGTCCCTCAGTGCAAGCAGGTCTGACACATGATCCAGGAGACAGTCATGCCTACAAAACAGTGGTCATGCTCCATGGACATCTCATGTTGCCCCAGAGGACATGACACCCTTCAGACTGAGGGACATGGCTGGGACAACATGTTCCTGACTCTTACGTAGCTCGAGGAGAAAATAATGTCTTGGGATGGAGATGGAATGTTTTGGGTTGGAAATTAGTATGTTGAGATAGACAAATCGGGTCGTGGCTCAGCTGGAATTTGTACTCATTAGCTTACATGTACCAAAGCAACTCGGTGTCCTGTAGGCATCAGTTGGTGTGTCCAACAAGGAGTTGGGCTACCTGTCCCAGTGCAGGTTGGGATCTGTCTGGATACATGTGGGGTCTGCACTTTAAGCTGTCTGCCTCTGAAGTTGCAGTTGTCACCTGGTGTTGTGCCTCAGGGAGACTTCAGCAGCAGAGCCATGCTGTGGTTCATCACTCCAGTCATTAACAGTGCCATTAAGAGTGCTGTTAATCAAAGGAGTACATGGGATCACTGGCTGACTGCAGCTCTGTCTGAGATAAAACTGAGAGGAATACAAAATCCCAGGCTGAGGGTGAGGATGTAATTTCCCATGAGCAGAGCAGTTCTGCCTTGCCTTGTGCTTTGCCACAATGTCCATCCCCATCTTCCAAGTTGTGGCCACCCAGCCCATCCCTCCGACCCAAGGAACTGATGTTGAGGCAGTTACTCCACTGACCAGGCTATCGTGTCCTTCTGCTCCAGTGTTACATTTATGGGCTAGGAGGAGGAGTTCTAGGACGTGGTGAATTATAACCCAGTGCTTTAAAACAGGGTTCTGAAAGTTTGGGAGCTGAATTATTATTTATAATGCCCCAGGGGCACCATGTAATTTATGGACAGGTATGAAGACAAGTAGGCGCTCAGACACGGGGATGAGCCCAGTGTAAATGCTGAGATAGAAAGATAGATAGATGTATGGATGAAGATAAGCTTCTTGGCCAGGAGAGCTGGAGATTGAAAAAATAGAGATTGAGAAGCTTGCTCTTAGACATCTCTGCTCTCCTGGGGTTATACCTACTATCCCAGTACTCTCACTCTGTAAAATGTAATTTCAAACCTGGTACAAATAATTTGTTTACTTCTTTTATTTATTTTTTTAAAATTAATTTATCCTGAGTGCAAGGGGAAAAAAAAAAAAAAAAACAAAAAAGGAGTTGCTTTGTTGTTGCAATTTGCTGCTAGGCATTCTTATGTGTGCTAATGATAAGTATTAATTAAATAGCTTGCTGTTGTCTTTTAAATGCAGTTCTTTCAGGCTGTAATTAAACACAGACACCCAGCCCTTTCTGTCTACATAGAAAGAGGCAGGCAGGCCTCCGGAGCTCGGCACTTCTTTCCTTGTAACAGGAGAGAATCGGAAAATGAGGCAAAACCAGTTTCCATTGAAAACTCACCCTGTACATATCCTTCACGGGAAAAGCAACCAGCTCAAGGAAATTAAAGGAATGTGACTTCCAAGATCCCAGCCCTGCAATCAAAGCAAGTTTATTTGCCCTTAAGATCTTGCAGCTTCATGCATTTTAAAGGCAGAGGAGATCACTTTGTTTGATCTCCGGAGCTGCACAGGCTGTTGAACACCACACTGTTCATCATGCCCAGAAACTTGTTGACTTATGAACATCTTGATCTGAGGATCTGGAGATAGGAGTCCATCCCTCTCACTGGCTTCTTGGTTTCCCCAGGTTTTTTCACTCTTGCTGTGAAAAACCAGGTGCTGCTGTAAATCCCCATCCCTGTGCTGCTCCTGTTGTCAATATTAATCTCCCAGTTCAGGGTGTGCTTCCCAGGGAAACCTGAGCTACCACCAGCACTGCTGCCCTCTCCCTTTCCCTGGCTTAAAATAGAAACTCAGGACTAAAGCCCTCTAGAAATGCAAATAAATGTCAGATGCTCACGTGATGGAAAGCAACCCCCAAATAAAATCTGCCATATGCCTGCAACACTGAATGACACGCCCAATGTTATTTCTGCCCTCAAAGGCAACTAGTCTTCACTTATCTAAAATGCTGCTGTTAATCAATAAATACATGAAGAGACACTGGCCATCTGCTGTGCAGCTTAGGAGCGGTCAGGGAAGATGCAGCTTGCTTGGAGGATCCTTGGTCAGAGATGGGCTGTGAGACACAAGTTTCTGTCCCACAGTTGCTGTGGAGGGTACAGGAGGGAGAAGGAGAGGAGGCACAGGGGGAATGGAGGCAGCTCCTGTCCATCACCCCAAATCCACGTGTCAGCCTGTAGCTGGACCTGGTTCTTGACAGACGGAGGCAGTGAAGAGCTTCACCACGGCAGAGACAGAGGGCAGGTTGTTCAACAGCTGCACATATGTCTTTTTTTGTAAAAGGAAACATTTAATTATGCATTTGTGTCATTTATAACCTGAGATCTGTAGAATGTGTATAATTAACGCACAGAGAATATAAGGCAGACACATTTCCTGCCAGTGAGTGAGGTCCCTGATTTGGGGCAGTGCAGCACTTTGGACACCCCAGGTGGTGCTCCTCTGCCTTGATAACTCCTCACACATCTCATAAAGCAGCCACAGCAGTTTTGGGGTGCTCTCAGCTCAAGGCTGGATTTGCTATGGATTTTTCTGTCCCTTCTAGCCCTGCTGCTGTGTCTGTCCTGTGATTTTGATGCAGCTGGACAGGCACCTACAGGGAGCCAGGAACATGGGAGGAGATCTGGGACACTCCGTAGGCTCCTTCCCTGGTGAGGGGAGCACAAGGCTGGGAGCATCCTTGGGGCTGTCGATGTTGGCAGCAGCAGAAGTGCTTCAGAAGAGGATTTTGCCCAGTTATTTGCATTTTAGAAACGAGAAAGGGAGAGAAATGTGAAGGGAAAAGCAACCAAAAAAATAAAAAAAAAAAGTGAAAGTAAGCATTCAGGAATTAAGTACTTAATTGAAAGGGAATTTCAGCAGAATCTTAATTAAAAAAAAAGAGAGAGAGAGCTATAAAAAGGTATTTAGAAAGCAAAACGGCTCACTCTTAGTCAAAATGGTTAAAATTGTGTTTGAGTTTTGGGAAAAGAGGCACATTTAGAAATTTTGGAAATTTTAGAAATCTTTAAAACACCATATGACAAAAAAAGGTGATAAAAAGTGTTGCCTTGCTGGAGCAAAAGGGCTGGAAAAGAGACAAGCCAGTGGCTGCCCTGTGTGGCTCTATCCTTGCCCTGACACTCCTGAGATCACCCTGAGCACTTTAAGATCACAAGATACTGAGAACAAAGAGTTTGTGTTCTCCTTTTTTTGCTCTGCAGTTCCCTGCATTTTCAGGCTCTCAAAGTTGGTTCAGCATTTCTAGGGCAGGTTAGAAACAATTTCTTAAACAAAGCATAGTGAAAAAAATCACATATGTGGTTCCAGGAGGGCCATGTTTTCAGACAAATAGCAAAAATAATGATTCCTGGCAAACAAACAAATTAAGAAGTGATGAGCACAGGAGGACAGTGATATTTCATGCAATTCTTCACTAAGCATCTCTTTCCTCTTGCTTTGGGACTCCTCACATGGATATTTGCAGAACATTTTCACATTAATATGAAACAGCAACGGGATGTTGCAGTAAAGGATGGGGAAGGCAGAAGGGGCTGTGTCTGAACATGGCATTATTTTGATATCTGACACAGGGAATGGATCAGGACTGACTGTACTAAATCCTGGAACAACATGGAGAAAAAAAAGATGACATTTTTGCCAGTGGAGTTTACAATCAGAGCTTTAAACAAAAAGGCAGGGTTTGGGGGTGTGGGTCTTTTCTGTCACTGACTTTCCGTGTGACCCTGCGGAGTGCCGAGATGGGGCGAGGAGCAGAGGGACCCTCCTGCAGCCCACCCAGCCCTTGGCACCAGCCTGCTCACTGCCACGTGGGTGACTCCCAGGGTCCCACACTGTCAGAGGACCAGGCTGCTGCCTCTCCTCACCCTGAGTTTGGTCCCCTGCAGCTTCTCTTGGTCCTTACCTGCCCGGCAAAGCACCAGCACCCTGGGAACTCCTTGCTTCCGCTCCTTCGGGATGCTTGTGGGGATTAGCCGAGTTATGCTCCCTAAACCCATCACATGTGTTTCAATAGTTTTAATTGTTGCCTTTAAGATAATTACAGGCTGGAGAGCGCGGACAGGAAGAGCCCTGTGGATTTGCACCGGGGCTTGGGCTCACGGTTGTGTACGGTACGGGAGATCTGCCTCTTGGAAGTGTTTTTCCTGCTTGGGAGAGCAGTTTGCATGCCGCAAGGAGGGAAGGACCACATGGCTGGAACAGCTGGAACAAGGTGTACCCCTGGACCTCACTCCACCCGCCCCAGGGGAAAGAATCCCCCAAGCATGAGGCTTGGCAGTTGCTGGCCCTTGCTCATTTAAGCCACATCTTTTTCCACCTTCCCAAGCCCTTACAGAAGGGAATGCACACCTGAAGTGAGCAGGATGCTGAAAATCAGGCTCACAGTGGGGCAGGGAGCAACCAGGGCCCATCTTGCTCAGAGATGAGGCGTCATCATCACCCAGCCCCAGCACTCTCTTTGGCTTTTTAGTGAGACGGACAGTACTTGGTGGGGTTTTTTTAGCATATTATGTTTTGTCCCGGTCCCTCACTGCCTATCCATCCTCAGTCGTCAGAGAAAACACTTTCCTGATTTTAAAGGGAGATATCTCAGTCCCTCCCGTAGCCTGGAGTAATTCAATATTGAGCGAGAGGAGCACAGTGACTGCTTTTCCTCTGTTTGCATCTTTCTTGCAATCATTTTGTTGGAGCTCCCTGCCAGGGAGTAGGGCAGGTGGCTCTCAGGGATAACACAACTTCCCGGATGCTTCCTTGCCAGAACAGCGGGGGCAGCGCTGAGGACCCCTCCTGGGGCACGGTCCCTCCCCAGGGTTAACCATGCACACAGGGTTTCTCTTGAGATCTTCTCCAGACCATTGTATCATCATGCATCCAGCCAGGGGTTCTAGCCTTTGCATTTACAGTAATTTCTTTATCACTCATGTATTTCAAAATGAAAACAAATTTCCTCTAAATACAAGAAATTATTCTAGTTCAACCTGCTCTTTGCAGGATGTCTCATGGCTGGTGTGTTTTTAATGATCAGGCTGTGTGCTCACAGACATCAAAATCTGCAGTTACTGAAGGGGTGATGTGGGGTCTGGCACACTGAGGTTGTGATTTGTTTTAGTATTTAATTCATAGAAATCCATTTAAAAGCACTTCCTCTCAGCTGCTGCCTTTTTTTCTACCCGAACTCCTAAAATGAAAATAATCCCAGCAGGAAAAAAAATTGGGAATAACTCCAATGTTAAAATGCAGTGAGGGTGAACTGACTTCTGGGTGCAGGTGAAGGGGACAGGAATGGGCCCCATCACTGCTGCCAAGGTGAGTTTTGGGAATCTGCTCAGACCTACATCTGCTGGCAGTGACTTAGAAGTCAAACCCACCCAAATCCAGAGCTGAGCACCTTGAGGGTCTCCTCGAGAGCGGGGCATTCCCCTCCACGAGCTGCCGACTTTTCCCCAACAGTCCTTCGCATTCCATCCCTCTTCTCCCTCTCCCTTTCCCTTTGCCCCTTCCCTTCCCCTATGATATGACGCCTTGGCAGAGAAATAAATAATCATCCACTGCTTTATTACTTTTTCCACCCGTGCTTCCCTCACGGGCATCGGTATTTCGGGAAATGTTTTTAATATTTGCTAATAAAAGCAGCTCCAGTAATGACATGCTCCCTCCCCAAGACAAAATTGCCGGGACCGGCGTTATCTAACAAACTCCTTTTGGCACAAGTGCGTCGGTGTTCGAGCCATTTCTGCCCATTCACAGGATTATCAGCCATCTCTGCAGCCAGCCCCAGCCCTCCTCTCTCATTCCTAGTTAATTGGTGTGAAATTGGAGCAAGTTCTCAGGTGATAATGTGTTTGCATTTACTGCTTCACTGAACCACCCTAGCCACTCAATCCCAGCTTCATTAAAGCTTCAATCTCAGTTTTTGCTCCTGGCTGTGAGCTTCAAACCCTATTTCCTGCGTGGCAGACATACAGCCTAACACATGTCAGGAAGACAGCTTGAGCAGAGCTGCTGGGAACAAGCACATCTACTGCCCGGGCGCCGCTCCGGGAAAATCACGTTCGCGGTGGGAAAGATGCTTGGAGTCCCTGCGATGGCTTCACGCTGTGTTGGTTGGCTCCCTGCACTGGAGAAAGGCGTATTTTGTGCCCTTTAATTATATTTGATTAATGAATTAATTTAAATTTTTTTTTTTACTGCTGCACTTTGAAGATAAAAAACCCTTCGTCTGAATTCTGTGATTAGTATTTAAAGACTCAAGTGGAATATTTGTAGGCAGAAAAACCTAACCGAGGAATGCCTGTGTTCAAGCATTCAATAGGGCCTATTCACAGGATCGGATTCCAGGGTTATTATTAGCAATAAGGTTATCTTTGGCATAATCTTTTTATGCACAACATGCTATAGGATTCCACCCTCCCTGTTTCGCTCGGGCCCTGGGGCAGAAGGTAGACAAACCAGAGTTGCTTCAAGCCTTACGAGTGCTCTTCATGCAAGTGGAGCTGAAACTTGGCAAAGTCTGCCACGGTTATGTTTAGGATAAACCACAAGGGTTTTTTGGTGCAAGATGCACAGCCCGGGATGTTCCTGCAGTGTTCCCCCTGGAGTATTTCCATCCCTGCCAGCACATGCTGTTGTGGGCCTGCCACATATTGGGAACATCTGTGACCCCCCATGGGGTGACCCTCCAAACTGTGGATGGAAAAGGATGGGTTGGGCTGGTCCTTCACCCACAGGTCATGAAGGCATCTTCTCAGCTCATGAGATTTCACAGGTCTGGATACAGGTCTGGGCTTGGACAAGTCTGAACACAGCCAGGGAGAGAAGCCCTGCTGCCTGCACTGCTGAGTGAATCTCTCTTTTTGGGAGCTGAAAGCACCTCTCTGCTGGGGTGGGTGTGCCTGGGGGTCCTGCCTGCCCCCAGCCCCAGCCAGGGGGGTTGACACACAACTGGGACTGCCTGGGCTGTGGGCCCACGGCAATGGGTTGATCTGGGCATGAAAGGAGAGAGCAGCGGTCGCCTGCCTCTTAATTTGGTTGTATTTCTCGCTCTCATAAAGATAAAAGTAGGAGTTGGGCTTTTGTTATTGTTGTTGGGGTTTTTTGGTGTTTTGTTGTGTTTTTTTTTAATGGTGGGTGTGATTTTTTCAAACGCGTTCCCTTTGGCACGTCTCTGTCAGCAACGTCAGCGAGAGCCCCAGGATGCTCGACAAAGCCCAAGAACACCTTCCTTTGAAACTTGCTGTGTATTTCTCCCCAAATCCACCTTCAAGCATCGGGGTGGAAGGAGGTGAGGCCACATTTGGCATTGATCCTTTACCTCAAATGTCTCTGCTGCTGCAGAGGGTCCCCAGGTCACCCCAAAACCAGCTCCGAACATCAGTCAAGGCTGCTCATCCATGACTGGGGTCCCTGGCCTGGATGCAGGCAGAGCCAAAACACTTTGTAGGCACATTAAAGGATGGTGTGGCTTTGAAATAGCATGGCAATCCCCTGTAGCCTAGTTTTTAGAGAAAGTATTTTGTAGCTGGTTTTTCTCTTTGTGACTAAACATGGTTATTAGGCCCCGAGTGCATCATTAACCCTGTTATTAAAAGTAAACATGTTAAGGAGAATATACTGGTGTGCAACAAGCTCATCCAGGGCACTGGACCCTCTGGAAAAGTCATTAGCATTTGTATTTAAAGTGAACATAGTTAAGAACATATTGGACTAATTCAGGGCCTTAGAGCTATTAAAATGACTGCCATTAAAAATAAATATGTTAGGCAGAATATGTTGCATAATTGAAGTTATTGCAGTGTTTGCTCAGATTGTTTTTTATACTGGCCTCTCATTTAAGAGGTTATTTGTATGTATATAAAATATATTCATGTTTTTTATATATATACATACACAGCAATGTTTCTAACTATATATATATTTGATTATCTATTGTGTTAAAATGACTCTGTAGGATAAATTTGACTTTCTTGTTGCAGGATGAGACAGAGCCCCAGTGGGATAAAGTCTTGATTAAAACCATGGGGAAAAATAATAAATAAATCTTGTCTATATGTAAGTGTTGTGGCTGCAGTCCAGTGTGTTGAGTTCAGTGGGAATCTTTTCTTGACTTTGCCAACGCTGGGTCAGACCTCAGGAATGTGTCTCTAACTTTGATGGTTTTGCTATTGGTAGGTCAGCTTGGAAAATCAGAAAAATCAGCATGTTGGTTTTCCATGGGCCATTCCCAGGCCGAGCCCCACCAGATTTGGTGACTCGATGCAGCTCATACTGTCTCATTCTGACCTGGTCTCTTGTGGCTCACATGTCCCTGGGGGATGGTGGAGTGGGATCATCTCTCTGTCACAGGGTTTCCCCCCTCTGGGAACCCAGTGCCTTCCTGTGTGGGAAAAGATGCTCTCAGGGAGAGTTTTTCTCAGCAGTTTTGGACATGAGCAGTGACTTTTGCCTTGCCCGTGCCTCAGACCTGTGGCATCTCCTGCATGGTCCATGCATAACATATATCCAATCTATACAGCGTATATAGATGTGCCACAAAGTCATACAATAGTCCAGGTTGGAAAGGACTTTTAAAGGTCTTTTAAAAGGACCCCTTTGAATGCAGGTACTAGGGATGTGTATCGTAGCTGAGGCTTTTGTGAGACTTGGAGGGACCATTAAAAGGAAAAGTCTCAGCCCTCAACATAGGAAAACAGGGATGTTTTCCAGTAATTCCTTCAGGAGTCTCAGTAATTCCAGCATCCCATTGGATCAGAGGTGGTAGGACCACAGTTCGGGGAGGAAAAAGCTGTGCTAAGGAATTGTAAGGGCATGTCCCTTGAAGAGCAGCCTCTTGAAGGGTTTCCCTGTGTTCCTTAATTACAGTGAATGGGATAAGAGGTTAATTAAACCCTGTTGAGTGGCAGTGACCAACACCTTCCCCTCCAGCTCTTCTCCCAGGGGTGCTTAGGGTCTACATCCCTGGTAGTGAAATTGTCCTGACCACGGGACCACCCTGGATGTCCGTGGGGGTCTCGAGCTGCCTGCATGCCCCACGCGTGGGTCACTGGTGGGGCTGCCCCACCATCACGGCGCTGTGTGGGTGTTTCTCAGGCTGGCATGACCCCGAACGCCCATCACACGAGGGAGATAAGCACCCGCCCCTTGCTTTCGAGGAACGGAACTGTGAATGTCAGCAGATGGCACTATTTCTTCTGCGATAGAAGCAGGTGGTTCCCACCACAGCTCTGAGCCGTGCGTTGGACCCGGCAGGAGAAGCACCAGGCTGTGGGCATACTGCTTTCCAGGAGCCCCACCAGTTCCGAGAGTCTCCATGGGAGCTGCGGCCGGACTGTGCCGGGAGCTGGGTAGAGATTTCCTCCGGGGAGCCCTGTCCTCCTGGGGGCTGCCTTTCCATAGGGTTCAGTGCCCATCAGCCCATCATCGCCTCAGGCCGTGCTGCCAAACCACCGCGCTGCTTGTTTTGCATCGACTCTTTTTTTTTTTTTTTTTTTTTTTAAGGCTAGAAGATTTAGTGTTTGTTGCTGATTCTCCGGGTGGAAAGGGAGGAGAAGAGTTTCTGTGCTCCTCTCTGCTCCCCTTCAGCTGCACCCCACTCCAGGTGACACTTCTGTGACCACTGTCCCTAGATGCTGTCAGCTGGAAACATGACTGAGGTCTCAGTCGAACAAGTCCCAAGGGGCGTCTCACCGCTTTTATCGGCCGTATAAGCTTCTAATATCAGCTGAAACCCCCCTTGCCCAGCTCTGCCCCAGCTCTCAGAGAACCACAGAACCCGGGGGCTGCTGCCTTCTGCCCCATCCTTGATTTCAGCAGCACCAGGGCTGTTCCTGTGGGTGCCAGCATGTACCGATGGGCTCCTGGCCGTACCTGTGCTGCAGCGGTGGCTGCCAGTGGCCAGCTGGGGGTCATTATCCACCTCACTGAAATAAACTTATCTCCAAGAGATGCTACCCAGCGCAACTGAATATTTAAATAATAAAACGAAACCGTGCTGGTGGGAGTACAGCTGCTATTACACTTATTATTTAATTGTGGCGGTGTTTCAGAGCCCTAGGCGTGCACCTGGACCCCTCGTGCTAGGTGCTGTACAAACAGGACGGAGGAGAAGACTTTGGCGTTTAAAGGCACTGAGTCATTCCTTCGCCCTCTCATCTGAAACCTCAGCTTTGTGTAAAACCTTTAGGATTTTGTTTAATGGGTGCAGCTAATGGTGAGGTAATCAGGGAGACTTTCGACACAAAACCGAGCGATCAGTGGGTTGGATGCCTTTTGATCTCTCTGCACAGTGAGGAGGAGCTGCGTGGTGGGGTACCTGGAGATGCTCTGAGAGTGGGCGGCAGAGACCAGCCCGGGGCAGCATCTCCCACACTAAGCCCCTTGTGTTAGGATCCAGCTGGGGACCATCGCCCTCATGCCTTCCCGGTGCACACTGTGGCCTTGTGGACACATCCCTGACGCTGCTTAGATGCCACTCTAGAGGAAATGGGGACCATCATCTCCTATCCCTCTCTGTCTCCTATCTGTACAAGATTTGCCACTGGCAGGACACCAGTTTCGACCTGCTGTCCCTGAAGGCTCCCAAACTGAGCAAACTGTGCCCTTCCCTGGTTCCTGAATGTCCTGCGTCTGTCTGGCCAGCTCTATAAGCTTTGCTTCCCAGAGAAAACCATGGAAAGGGGAAAAGGTCCCTGGCAAAGTCCTGCAGCAGAATGGGGGCTGATGGATGCTCTGGGAAGGAGTGGGCAGTCTCTGTTGAGAGAAAGCGAGGATGTACCTCCTCTGGCCACACGTACAGCTCACAGCCAGGCTGTAGCAAAAGTCCTTCTCCTCTCCTGAGTGTGACTTGACCCAAAACCTTTGCTGTGTGGCAGCATCTGGTTGGGGTATGAGCTGGGGTGATCATCTGCAATGACACAGGCCCCAAGGAAAATCCATGAAGTTATACTTGTAGTTACATTCTTTTGCACTGATCTTTGCCTGGCAAGCTGGTACAAGCTACACCTGCAGGTGTCCTTTTACTTTCTGTTGGTGTGAGTGAGTTCTACCTCAGGAGATCCACCTCAGTGTGGTGCTGCTCCTCTCCCATCGTCTGGCACAGGTGGCACATTGTGTGGGTGCATGTATCACAATTTTTGCCCCCTAAGATCCCAACCTTGTAGAAACCACTTTTTTTTTGACTCAGCTGGGACCAAGCCCTGTCAGGTTAGTGTTCAGCTGGATGAGCCGCTGCTTGGTCACAAGGTAGGGGACAAGGGATATATGGATAGAGCAGGGGATGGATGGATTTGGGTTAAGCATATAGCCTCCTTCTCTAGGCAAGTGCTAATATCCTTTGAAAGGACCTTAAAAGAGTATGTTTAGATGTGCTACAGTAGAAATAGTAGCACTGAGGGTCTCTTTTTCAGTGTCAGACAGCTCATGGGATGGGGAAAGGAGGATTGATGGAGGATGAAGGTAGAGCTGCTTCTGCTGGTGTCAAATTAGGACATTCCAATCTGTTTAGGAGGTGTAATATAAGGAATAACCTGCTCTACAGTTATCACAGCTGACTGACAATCAAGAGAAAAGGATAACATGGATAAATGAACACTTTATCGTAAGGAAATTGAATGAACACGGTAATGGAGAGGGTAATACAGCTGGCAATCACAGCTAAAGCTGTGGGAAGGTTTACTGCTCCGCTTTGCATGGAACATCATGTGTCCACAACACAGGGATGTCAGGCTGGGAGACCAGGCCACTAACAGAGATGCTTCTCCAGCAAATGCTGTGGTAATCCTCTCAAATGACATCTCCCTTGAGCTGGCACCAGCAGGGTGGGTTGGGTTGGTGCAGTAGTAGGTCAGCTTGGTCAAGCTAAAGCCAGAGATGATCTGTCTCACTGTCACTGTATGGCAGTGCTGAGCTATCAGGGGTATGCCACTCACTCTGTAGTTTGGCTTTAGGTGTGACTGAACACCCACTCATCCTGGGAGCTGGCATCTAGTGTTGAGGTCCTCTCTTCCATCATCCAGCAGTCACCAGCACAGATCCTATCCAAGCAGGGATATCCCCATGGGGCAGATCAATTTCTTCACCCACAAGCTCATTTTGATGATCTTTGTCCTTGTTCCAGCTATGGGGGCTTCACCTACCCTGGCTTCTCCTCTGTTAATGCAAATCCTTAATCTCTCCCAGCTTCAGTCACCAAGGGTGGGAACTATATGACTAAATGCAGACAGGTAAAAGGCCCAGAGATCTTGCTGTGCTCCCTTTATAGTTGATGGAGATCAAATCTGCACAGCCAGGGGAATTGAAGGTGCAGTTCTTCTTGTCTTGAAGAAGTTGCAAGCAGGCTGGGTGAATTTTACCTCCAGAGGGCCTTTGGTGACTACAAAGGCAGCTGAGGTACCTGCTCGGCTCCAAGCCAATTCTTCAGAGACTGACTGGTGAGTGATGCAAATGTCACCCTGGTTGCACTTGGCTCTGGACTCCTTCAGTAGAGAGTAGAGAAAAATAGTCATGTCCATAGGGCAATTCAGCCTACTTGACCTAAACATGTCTCAGAAGATGGAGCAGGATGGTCCTCTGGGACATCCTGTCTCTTGCTGTGGACTGCAGATGTGTCAGAGGTGGCTTCTAGAATGTAAGTTCAGAGATGAGCATCCTCCCTTCTTTTAGTCTGAGCTCACTGCCTCCCACCAGGCTTCTGGAGAGCTCATGTGTGTGGACCCTCCCTATGGTTCCAAAGGGATGAGTGCAGGGCAGAGACCCCAGAGCTGTGTGCTGGCTTCCCCACTGCAGGGCACCCCTGTGCCCCACCAGCACACCCGGTGTGTCCCAAATGGGGCTACTTCTCTGCACTGCAGGGCTGTGGGCCATGGGAGAGCCCACCTGCGGAAAAAAAACCTGCGGCTTGGAGAAGGGTGTGAATAGGGATGGAAACCCGAAGTTGTCAGGAGAGGACACTATAAGGGTACTACAAAGAAACTTTGGGTACCAGCGCGTGCTTGTAGAAGACACCTCATAGCCAGTTCTCCCTTGTGTTTCTTCCTTTTGGATCCTACCAGGTGACACTTGGGGAGTTTCTGGGAGCTTCCAGCCATCACCTTCTACTTCCATGACTGAGTGGCCAGTGAGGTGGTGTCCAGATGCGTGACTTGAGAGACCACTGACCTCATCCTCCACTTTCATTAATATCTGCAGGCTTTGGGCCAGCTCTCAATAGCAGGACAAAGAGACACCTGTAGACCAACCCAGAAAGGGAGAAGGGAAAGAGGCACAACACAACGAGAGCTGGGTAGGGAGATGCTTGTCCCAACATCCTGCTGTTTCTCCGGGTCTCAGCATCAAAGCTGAGGGTGAGATGTCATGCGAGTGTCCCATCACTGGTGCGGTTCTCCCTCCCTTTATCTGCAGATCACACTATGCTAACAAGGCACACGTACAATGTTTGTGTGTGCATGTGAGACACAGAGCTCTGACTCCTGGCCAAGTGAGAAAAATCATTAGTTACAGGCTCTGCAGGACTGAACTTGACGAGGAACTTGGGGCTTTGCCCCAACAGTGCTCAGCTCTGGTGCATTATTCAGTTTGTGGCTATGTTGATTTGCAGATCTAATCACTCCAACAACACATACAGAAAATTAATTTGGACGTGGGCCTGGTTTCTAGAGAAAGTTGGACCTAAAGGCGGGAGGTTGGTCGTGTGGCGGAGGCAAAGGCCCAGGCTGGGGAATATCCCATTTCCAGCTCTTGAGCCTCACAAATGAGATGGGATGGCGATGGAGTGGCAAGGAGCAGTGGAGTTTAGTGCCACTGGTGCATGTGATAAACAGGATTTCATCCCCATTTTGTCTTTTGAAACTGAAGCCCTCTCACTCAGCCCTGGCTGTGTTCATACATCTTACACTGGTGGGAGATGAGTTGGGTGAAGTGGATGACGCTCTCCTTTTCCCAGCCAAGGGATGGCCCCCAAGGAGCATTGATTCAATAGATTGATCCAACACATGTCTTAAAATTCATCTGGCTAGAAAAACATTGCTATTGAGAGTCAGACCAGATGCATTGTTTCTGGACTGCTGGAGCCTTCAGATCATTTCCTCTTTCTCACCCTGCTGGTGGCTCCTGCCCCCATCAGAAAACAGCACTACAGTGGAGACACAAGTGGTCCCAAACACCAGAGATTGCTCCATGGAGAAGAAGTCACGGCTTTGGGTTGTCCCCAGCTGTAAGGGATGCTGCCTGCCCTCCTGCCTGGTCTGTGTGAGCCAGTACTGTGAGAGCTGGTAGCTGCCTGCAAATCCAACCGTTTTGAATTACCTGGCGAGTGCTCTCCCTCCTTTTGATCACAGACCCCTTAACTCTGCCTTCAGCCAGGGCTGTGTCAGCTCTGGATGTGCTGAATGACCCCCTTTAAAGTGGGATTTAAGAGGGCATTAAGGACTAATTAGGTCTAATCAACAGCAGTGGCTGTTTTAGACCTGGTGCCTCCAGTTGACATCAAAGGGTGAAGGGGATGGGATGAAGCCAGAGGAAGTGTTATCAGCAGCAGGAAAGGTTTAGAACCTGCAAAATCCACCCCCAGCAGGGGGTTTTGTGTCCCTAATCCCTCTGCGCCTGTTGGGCAGGGAGGTGGCATGGTCCTCTCCCACTGGAGACAGGGGGCTGGAAAAATCCTGCCAGGAGCCCATCATCACCATAACTGTTTTCTCTGCCATTCCCCACTATGAGTGACTGCTGATGGATTTGGGGGACCTGGGACCACCCCAAGACATGGGACACCAGGATGAGGGTCCCAATGGAGGAGGCAAGGAACAGAGTGGGAACAAGAGACAGGAGGTGGAAGGGGACACGGGGATACATTCAGAACGGAGGGAAGAAGGGAGGCAACTATTTGCCTCTCTTAGAGGCTTCCTCAGATGCAGCAGGAGTGAGTCAGGGCTGCTCACACACAAGCTGTTCATTAGCACCATGAAGTGATGCAGGACCCTGAGTCAGGTAGGGCTTATGTGCCCAGGGTGCAGCAAGAGCAGCTGAGTCACACACCATACCCAACACTTGCAAGCTTCTCCCCGTTTTCTGCATGTCAGAGGGACCTTCATTGTAAGGACCTGTATTGTCTAAACCCTACAGCGCGGTCTGAGGGTACAGGCACTGTACAAACCCAGCCTCCCATCTGAAGCACCATCAGTTATCTCTCTTACAAACACTGCCGTGACTCGGGTGGTTTGCTGGGAAGTCAGGGGTCAGGCCCAGCACCATGGGAGCAGTTTCCTGCCCTCTGCTGAAGCTGAGAAAGATGGAGTGTGCCAACAGCGATTCTCCCTGCAACTCAGTTTACATGGAAGTATCGAACAGTGGTTTATTCAGGGGGGATGTTACGGATATCAAATCATTGCAATGGAAAGTCAGATCCCAAACAGACGGCACTTGGGAGAGCTCACAGAAAACAACAACTATTTAGAGGGTTATGGACGCAAATGCCCTTGAATGATACAAACCATCTTAAGGGGAATTTTTGCGGCTGATTAAGCGTAACCACAAAGCTTCAAGAAAACATGTGTTTATTTTAAGTAAGTAATGTTGATTACTAATGAGAATACTTAGTAGATATGATCAAAGGTAGCTGAAGTGCCGTCATGATATCAAAGACTGGGATGGAATGCTTAATTTAGATGTTGAAAAGCCAATCTAAGGTGAGTGTCTTGAAAGTAAATATCATTAACAGTATCTAGATTAGACCAAGGTATAAAAAGAGTTGGAGGTAACAGCTTTCAAATCTCCCATATAAACAGGCAGGTGATGCTGTAACTGGGGGAGGCGAGTCAGACACAGAGCCCAGGGTAGGGGATGGAGTGTGCATCTGGTGCACGCAGCCCCTGGATGGGCTCCCAGCTCTGCCCATCAGCATCTCAAGGGACCCAGCTCTCAGGAGCCCTGGCTCTTTTCCACTCCATTTCACCCAGAGAAAAGGAGTCCCCGGCCCCCAGCATCTTCAGGCTGAACTCTAATGCATGGCTTCATTTGAGGAGGGAGGGCCTTTGCTGGGTCCTTGGGATGGTAAGGGGATGTCACCCCTGCCAGCTTACCCCAGGAAGTCAAGCAGACTGACGGAGAGATGAGTCCGACAGTGCGGCTCAGTGATCAACATTCAGGTGTCTGCATCCTGTTTCTGAAGCCTGACTTCCTTTACCATCTCTGTCTTGCTCTATTAGCAAGGAGGTGCTTGGGGAAAAGGCTCTACATGTCCCTGGTGTCATCAGCCCTGTTCCTGCATGTAACATCCCTGCAGGGAAGCACTGATGGGATTTGGGACAGGCAGGAGCTTATATCCCCTTCTCTTGCCAGTTATGCAATCAGTTTAAGGGGGAATATGTTATTCATTTACCCCGTATGCATCTCAAGCTCACGGGTTAAAAAAAGTCAGTGTTAATTGCAAAAAAAATGGGATGTGGCTGAGTCATGATCTCTTCTGTGCCAGGTCCATGGCATGGCCACCTTCCGGGTGGCTTCAGGAGACCACTGTCCCCACTGCTGTCTCCCCAGGACTATTGCAATCAACCCCCTCTCCATGCCTGCTCCCACTGCCCAACATCAGCAGTAACCCTCTCAGCCCAAGAGCCCCGGTGATGGTTGGCACCCCCCATTTCACTCCCACGCACCCAAAGAACCACCTCAGGACTACGCTGAGCTCCTCACGTCTCCCTGGACCGAGCCCCTTTGATCGAGTGCTGTGGGGCAGTGAGCAGGTGCCAGACTTTTGCCCTGCCTGCGTAGTCTGGGAGAGCTCTGCCTTCCTGATTGGGGCCCAGGGACAGCCTGGAGATGCCACCCGGATCGCTGGGTCTGCTGGGCATCCACAGGCACGGAGCCAACAGGCACTTGGTATGTGAAACATCACCCCTTTCCCAGTTGCACTGATGGTCCCACATGGTGCCTGAGATGCTGGAGCCTGGGAGAGGTATTTCCCAGGGAAGTGTCTCAGAAGGGTTATAGAAGGGTGGCTTTGGAAGCAGGAGTTCCTGCTGGTGAGGGCAGATACCACTCAAGGTGCTGGGAGGGCTGGGTGCTGGTCTTGCACAGGCTGATGCTTTGCTGCATTGTTAAAAAAGAGTTAAAAAAGGTGCTTTCCAGAATGATAAACTTGAAGCCTCCATGTGCTACTTTCAAATACAGACTCAAACCCCAGCCTTGCAAAGATAAAGTACACTGAAAGCTTTTCAAAGCCATGGTGTCCCCATGTCCTGGCTGGATACCCATGTGTGGCTCAGGAACTGCTGGATGCAGCAGCTCCAACATCTTAGCCAGGGCTGAGTGTATCTCATCTCCACTGCGTGGTGACAGTGCTATGTCCAGGTCTTACCAGAAGCCTCTTTGCTCCCAAGTGATTTGCAGGCTCTTGAGCTGTAACAACAATAACAACAGAAAAGTACAAGAGCTGGTGATTTAAGTAGCTTGAGAACAAATCACTTCCCTGTTGGCTTGAGTGTCACCTGCTTAGTATCTGCTCCATGATATGGATGCATTGTTTTCTCTTGAGCAATGAAGATCTGCATTTCTAATGCATTAAAAAAGAAAATAAATAGAATGTAATATGAACAAAGCGATTTCTGGGCCTCTTTGCATATTACAAAGGAGCAAGATGGGCATGGACCCAATTCCTTTGTTCTTTTCAGATCTCTGCTACTGCAAGCAATATTTGTCAAGAGATTTGAAGCTGCAGATGAAAAGTGCTACCTACGGACCGAGTATTATTATTGCTTTAGACTCACACCCTTCAAACAAGCTGGCTGTCCCTGTTTAAAGGGAGGTGCGTGGCCAAACAGGTAGGACAGACACCCTCTGCCAGGATGCCCTGGCTCCTTGGCTCATCCTCACTGCTGGCTGCTTGATGGCTTTGGACACATCCCATGTGCAGGCCAGCAGAGACCCTCACCTAGCACTAGGGTGGCAGTAAGGAATGCAAATGTGGGGCAGGGAGCAGCTCAAGAGCATCTGTTTGAGGTCTGGGTTGTGAGACAGAACCAAACAAGCTACTTCAGCATTGACCCTGGTGTGTTTAACACCAGAAGGTCATAGGAAGGGGGGTTTGGTGGCATAGAGATTGGTATTGATCAGCACAGCCTTGGGTGGATAAGCCTGGGAAGCAGAGTCTCTCCTGTCACATCATCATTTTTTTGAAACAAGCTGGTCCCAGTTCTCCTCGGCTCTCCATGAGCAAAGTGCAAGAAGGGATTTTATTTTATTTTCAGGCTGATACATCTCTGCTGACAAAACTTTGCTGCACAGAAGCAACTGGGAGATGCCCTGCTATGTCCTGCCATCACACAAGGCTGCTGCTGGCAACCTCAGCACCAACAAAGAGAAACCCATCCATGACATTACATTCTGCTCAACAGTAGCTCAGGTTAAGAAAGGTTTTCTTGAGCTGGAAACTCCATGAATAAGAATGTTAGGAATTGGCTTAAACCACCAGTGACATAATTAGAAGGCTTTTGATATGCCAATTTGGCTGATCTCAGTTACTTCCCCCTGGTGCTGGGGAGTGTCAGGAGAGGGATTAGCCTCCAGTCACTTCCTGACACTCTGCTAAATCTTCTCCCTCTTTGTTCTTCATCCAAGACAGGGGAAAAAAGGAAAAACAGGGAAGCAGCTCAGGAGATACTGAGGCGAAGCAGCGTGCGCTGCATCCCTGACCTGCCTTCAGTTTACACTACAGGCTCTCCTTAGGGGTGTAATGCAATTACGGCTATAACTGGGTGCTATACATTTTAATCCCATTAGAAACAGCCTTTTAACAGTTCCTGACTGGCTATAATATGTAATCTCATTAGAGACACTACCTTTATACCTTGTACAAGAACATCCAAGAAGAAATCAAAGGCTGGGACAAGGCTAACATGGTTTTCTTCTTTTAAAACACTGCCTGATTTCTTGCTTGTATTTGAGGTGCTGGTGCACAAGGAGGACACAAAGGGTTTGGTGGGGCCAGGCTGGTTGGGATTTGGGGGACACTCCTACTTTTTATCTCATGCTTCTTCCAGCACCCATCCAGCCCTGCTGGGAATGGGGTATCGCTGTGTATGTACAGCCCTTGTGTCTGACCCAGGTCTCCTGTGCTGGCACACACAGGGATGTGAAACCCTCATCACCCTTGAGGCTGGCTCCAAGCAAGCTCAGGACAAATATTGACCAACGCTGGGCCAATGCTGCAAGGATTTCTCCTGCTGGAGCGTGTTTCATTGCACTGCTTCCCACGGTACCACACTGACCAAAGCGCTTGCATGCGGGTACAGCTGTGTCTACACCACATCTGCTTGTGTTGCTCTGCCAAAGCAGGGAAGGAGAAAGGGAGGGGTGATTATTTTAGCTGTTTTCCTGAAGGATCTATCAGCTCCCAACTATCTCCTTCCATAGCAATCTTTAAAGTTTTGTGCCAACTTCAGGCAGATTTTCAGGGGGAAGGGAGACTTGAAGACATTCAGTTCCTACATACTATGTGAAAATAGACTCCTGAGCAGTTTCCAGGTAGATTTGACCTCGTTAGAGACCAGTACCCACATGGGATAGGGACAATGTGGAAGTCCTGGCCAGGGGCCAAGCTTGGTGGGGTTGTGCTGCTTATCTGAGAATCCAAACTCTCAGACAAGGATAAAACCACAGCTGGATGAGGGTCCACATGTCAGTCCACTGCTAATTCAGCTCAGTTGTTGAAATAGCAGCTCAGCTTAAAATGCTAGGATGGAGAGCACAAGACTCGGACGGAGCAGCAGAGGTTAGGGAGGGAGGACAGGAAGACAGGACAGACCTGTTGCCTGGGGACTGCGGGGTGGTCCCCTCTCCACTGCCAAAAGACCAAGATACTGGAGCCAAGGGCAGGAAGGACTGAGCCCTGGTCTCTTTCTGAAAGGAGAACAACTGATTCTGACTTAGTGTGAGTCAAGACGGACCAGGATGGCAACCTGGTCCTTGGGCACAAATCTGTTAAAAAGAGGGGGAAAAGGACACTATTGAGCTGAGCCACACATCAATCCAGTGTTTGGGGGTCACTGTGATTGTCCCTCTGAGGAGACTTCAGAGATCTTGATCTTTGGGATCTTTAAAGACTGCAAAGACACTTATTTTTGCAAGAGGGGTGTTCGTCCCAGCAGATTCAAAGGGGTGATAAAGCACTTTGTTTCTTGCTCTTCAGTAATTGCAACTTCTGACAACTCTGATAAACTAAAATGAGGTTCTCAAAAGCATCCACCCAAGGCTTTGTGGGGCTACAGTCAGGGTTGTATTTAAATGCCCCTAATGAGTACCTGCAGCAAATGGGAAAGACATGCAAATCAGATGTCTAATTGAATGGGCCTTTGAAGGAATATCCCAAGCCGCTGGGTAATTGATGGGTTATCTTTCCACCGGCTTGCCTTGATTGCATCTTCTTCCGCATTAGTCTTTCCTAGGAGTCTGGTTTAACAGGAAAAGTGGTGCACCAGGATTAAATGCAGCTCTTCTTCACAGGCTGAATGAGGACATTTGCTGCCCAACAGTACGACCCTTCTGCAAGGCAGTCATTATTTAAATCTCTCTAGACAGGTGTTTCTTCCAGGCATGGAAGAGCTTTATCATATTTCATCTGAGCACTGCACTCAATAAACTGCTTTATGACCTCCTTTCCAAAGCAAAGTCATGACAGATGAAATAGCTTTCCTATCAAGTGTTTTGGGTCCACTTCTCCAGCAGGTATAAATTGATGTGACTGCCTTCATTTGAATGCAGCAAAGCTGATTTGCACTGTATGGAAATGGGACCTGTCCAAGCCATCAACTGCATTGATGTCTCATGAGGATTTACCAGTGTTGCATATATGAATTTTGCTTTGCTTAAGAGTCTTGTGTCTTGCTTGTGCTAGAGGCAGTTGTTAGCAGCCACCGTTATGACTGAGAAAGCTTGCAGCTCAGCAATGAGCAGGAGAAAGCTTCCCCCGGTGGAGCTCTGTTTGGGCTCAGAATTGAGGCATAAATCCCTAAATTTGGGGATGTTTCTGTAATAGAGCGGTTGGGGCCATGTAAGCTCTCTCCAGCACCTTTACCCACTATGAGGACCAAATTTTGGCAAACACACATGGCACCTGAGGCCATTTGAGAAGTGCTGGAGTGTCTGAGACATCCTCAAGGGCTGGTTTATATGTTCATGGGAGACCAGTGCTATTCTGGAGCAGCAGCTGGGGATTGGAGGAAAGGCATACTTGAGTGCATCTCAGCACCTCTCTTAAGGCAACAGATTTTTAGCTAATGAGTCTGTTTCTCATCTGAGTTTAAAATTACTTTCCTCTAGTCCTTCACAAAAACAAGAGGAGCAGATTTTAGCCATAGCTTCAATTTCCCCTGTGTGTGTTTCTATCACTTTCAGAGCACAGACTCAGGGATGCTGAGCCAGGACTGTCCCAGATACTGTGCTCATTGCTCAGTACACTCTTTAGGTGCAGAAACCCCCAGTTCAAGCCCCCAGACCCCAACACCACCCTCAAGCTCCCTGTAGAAAGCCAGCACCAGGATTCTGGATGTATCTTGTTGCATTTGAAGGGCACAAACACATTTGCTAGCATGCCAGTTTAGCCTGGATTTGTCTTGCATCCCTTCTGCTGTCACTCAGGCCCAGACCTTCAGCCTTCTCCTGCCTTTGGTTGCCTTTGTAATTTGTCACAGTAAAGCATGATGTTTCTGGCTACATTCTTGCCAGCTATTTACCATTCCTTTCTAATCCACACCTAAATGCCATAATTTTCTCTTTGCCTTTAATTTTCCCACCCAAACCAAGATATTACTACCAATAACCTTGCAGATTTCCTTGATGCAGACTGTGTATTTGCAGCTCTGCCTTCCCCCTGCCTGTGCTTTCATTCCTGCATGGGTAGCCCTGGGATAAGGCTGGTTTGCAAAGCCCCAATGAAGGCAGCAGGCAGAGCATGGTCCTGCTCATGCTGGCACTGGATGCTGTGACTGCCTTGCCTGCTGTTGGGTTTGTTCCAATGCCAGAGTGAGCTGATGTTGCCAAAGCACCACGTCTTGTGGGTGCAACAGAGGAGCTTGGCTGAAGCAAATCTCCATGCAGGATCTCGGTCCTGGTTCCAGCCCACTGGTGCTGGACTGCCTGTGCCCTTGTCAGTTCACTCTGCAACATTTGGCACTGGCTGCATGGCAGCCTTTGCACCTCTGGCCTCTTTCATGAGGAAGCTTCCCACACAGCTTTGAGTCTTCCACCAAAGCCTTCACCCAGACTGTCCACACACTAGTCCTGAGAGCCAGGTTTAATGCACAGTGTGAACCTGGCTGTATGCCTGCCTGGGCATATAGGTTACAGCCTGGATTTCACTTCAAAACAGGCTTTGACCTGTCTACTGTGCTGCAAGGATGGAGTTAAAACTTGGAGAGAAAAACTCTGATTTGGGTAGCTCGCCAACAGTGGCCACAGTTCACTGGGACTGTATTTATGACCTCTGCTTCTATTCCTTTGCTTCCCAGAGATCAGAAATTGCTTGTTGTTAGCTGCTGTGAGCCCAAGATTCTCTTTGGAGACAGGTTTCAGCATGGACAGATGCATGTGGTGGACACCAAGCCACAGAGGTCTCTCCCAACATCTCTACTCTTACCAGAGGGCATCTCCAGCCTGGCAGCAGCAGATCCCCCAGGTCAGAATCAAGGTGACCTTGTTAAAAAATGCCTTGAGATGGACTTCATTTCACTTTCTTTTGGTCTCTGTACCCCATGGAATAAATATGGGCTCCTGGAGAGACATGAAGGGAAATATCATCCTTCAGTTATTAATGGAGTTGAAATCCTGGCTGGGATGGATGAAGTAGGCACTACAGTATTACATGAGGTGCAGAGCCCTTGAGAAAGTCATTCCCTCTTCCAGAACTGTCAAAGAATAAATGCTTCTCAACAGCAATGGTAGGAGGCTTGAAGATGGATTATCACTACTCTGCCCCAACTAGACTTGATGATGAAACTCAAAATCCCTACTACCATGAGCTGGGGATGTGCCAGCAGCCAACCCCAAGCTGGTTAGCCATCTCCTGCCACCACCCAGGGGAGCCAGCTCCTTGCTGTATTGCTGTGGTGTCCCACATTCCCATGTCCCAGTGCTCGCAAGCCCCGTTGTGTGACCATCTCTTCCTTAAAGAGGATGTTGAAGTGATGTTGGTGATGTCCTTGAAGTTCCGTGTTGCTGTGAGTGCACCCTGTCATGTGCCCTGTCCTGCACTGCCTGTGCCTCTCCATGGGGAAAACCGCATATTAGAGCAAGCATCAGCTTTTTTCCTTCTATGGTGGCTTGTATGATATTCTCATATATCATGTATATATGACAACAGCTACTATTGTTGCTTCCTACTGGAGAGCTCCATTTCTGCCATGAATTTCAGCCACAGAAAAAGCCAGACACACATTTCAGGAGGAAAAAATTTCCTCTCTGGACTTGCTTTTCTCTCTGCACTGACTACAGAGCCGGTTTGGACTGTTTTCAGATGGCCAGTGCAAGGTCAGATGAATGTCACCCTAAATGTATCACCTTGCCTTCCGTGCTCTTCAATGCCACTCCATTTGTAGTGTTCCTGTTGTTGGAGTGAGACAGGGGGTTTTTGACTGCTATTCATTATTTCTAGACTGGTTATGCCTTTCCTTCTTTCCCCCCTTTTTTTGAGATCAATTGATTTATCACAACATGCTGGAGTTTTTGTGCTGAAGTCACTAGGGAAGACATGAGATGATTTCCAGCACTGATCCTTAGGGCGCCCCACCTATGATTTTCTTTCTCTTCAGCTGATCTTTCCTGAAAGCACTTCTTACTTGCTCTCAGCTGGGTCCTCACTCCTCTCCAGCTCACAGTAACACCCATCACCTCCAGAGGAACTCGCCATCTATGAAGTCTCACAGTGTTTTTCAAGTCTCCAAAACATTTACACTGTGAAAATGTACCGACCTTCCTGATATCTGGGAGATGTTCTAGCACTCACCATGCTGTTGATCCCAGGGTTTAGATGGACAGATCACTTTCCTCCCTTCTCAGATATAGGGAACCTGGGCTATTCGTCATTTGGGGGTGGTCTTCATTTGTGCTTTCCCCAACTTGACCGATTTTGCAGGATGAGACAATCTGGTTCCCTGGACTTGAGTATCTCAACCCACTTCCTCAGCCATGACCACTTTCTCCTCCAGACTTCCTTTTCCGCCCTCCCTAAGATCTGCTCCCTGTGGTGGGTTGAAGCAGAGAGTCACTGATTGCCTCAGGATGACTTAAACTAGCTTCCCTTTACCTGTCCCTCACTTCAGTCCTACTTTCCCCTTTTGTTTTTATTTAAATGGGTAAAAAGACCCCAAAATTGTTACTGGTTTTTACCTTCCCAGCACTTCTCATCTTTTTTCGGACAGCTTTTTCTTTTTGTTCCTTCAAGTTGCAACTTTCTTTGTTGACCTCCTTTTTTTTCTTCTGTTCCTTCCTGTCTCCACTCAGTATCCCATTTCTCCTAATGTACCTGACACCTGCCCATGGGTTCCTGCAGTAACTGGGGAGGTGCAGCATCGAGTCCGCTTTTGTTTGAAGGTGAAACGAAGCACCGTTTCACCAATAAAAAGTTCTGACTGTCAGGCAGTGTGTTATTCAGGGCTGATGAATAACTTTGAGGAGATCAAAAGATATTAAGCTAAAAGAATTATTATACAGGAGCCTACGGGACCACACAGATCTCTTGTTCCAGCTAAAAAAGTCCCAAATTAACCCCCCACCCCTCTCCCCCTGAAAAAAACAAAAAAAAAAAAAAGCGTGTGTGGTCTTGAACAGCCCAAGAAGCAAGCCATTATTTGTAAGTCTGCTATATAAAGCATAATTATTATCCTTTTTATCATCCAAGTTATGGGGCAGGCTTTTCCATCTTTACTCACGCCAAGTAGCACCTCGTGTCAGAAATAGCCTCGCTGGTTTGAAGGGGATGAGTCATCCCGCAATCAGGTAGGAGGAGGAGAACAAAGATAGACATGACTTCCCGGACTGGATCACCCCACCGCTCTCTCCCTGGTGCATGATCTCGCTCCACGGCACCTATCAAAGAGCAGCCGCCGGGAGCGTTGGTGCGGGCGCGCCTTCCCCATGGCCTGCAGGCTGGAGGCGGCCCACCAGAGCAATGCATCTGGTCCACAGCTCCCTTCTTCCCTTTCGCCTTCCCAGCATCTCCTCAGATGTGGGCAGGAGCACGCTGTGGGCTGTATGAACTGTTCTGGCAGCCAGCGGTCCCACTCCCACTCGCCTTCTTTCCCATAGCCCCAAACCCGTCATGTGACCATCACATACTGGGAGGATTCCAGCTGGGTTACTTGACAAAGAGGCTCCTCTCCAGTCACTGAGGGAGGGGGGGCCTGATGTCATCCCACTGTGGTCGAGAGGAAGGACAAAATAAACAGCAATGCCATGACTCAAAAAATGTAGTATACAAGGTGCTCCAGACCAAGAGCCTGCTTTTTTTTGAGAGCCCAGTTTTGCTCCAGCTGAGACTTTGCCCGCACCCTCTGGAACCAGAATTTCGGTTTCATCACTTTTTTTTGTCCCTCTTTTAATTAACAAAGGAATTCTGAGAGGGAAAAAGGCTGGTTGTTTCCTCTTGCTTGCCCATGCTGTTACAATTTGAAACCCGCATCTGACATTCAAAGTGTTGAGAACAACTCAGAGCCAATGTATGGGGCTGATGAACTGCCCTGGGTTTTAGGGGAATTAGCTGTTTGCCCAGATGCTCTGGGGTAGCTCTTTAATATCCCAGTGGGAATAATGCTACTAAAAAGGGAAAATCCATTAGTACACATCTGCTCTTGCAGATGCTGCTCTGCTCCTGTAAAGGTGAGACCTTACAGGAGGCTTCTGGGTTGTTAGAGGTGTCACCTTGGATGGCTCTGACAATGAGCAATTTTAGGGGAATTTTATTCCCAGCTACCCCAAATTGTCTCCCCACCACTGGCAGTCACTACCATTGCCAATTAGAAGTCACTCTAATTTAATCAACCGGTCTGTTCACTGTGGTGAGTGCCACGCTTTGAAGATGCATTAGAGGACATGCAGGGAAACACTGAGTAATGCATGGAGATAAGCAGCTGTGTTTGAAGCTGGGGATCCAAGGAGCCGTGGAGGAGCGTGGAAGGCACATGAAAAAGGTGGCGTCATCTCAGCTCCCCACAAGAGTCCAGAAGGCCCAGATCTTCGCCCTTGGGTAGACTGGTTGGTTGCTTCATGCTTAGCATCCAGCCCTGCCTCTCGATATTACATGCAGCAGCTTTTGTCCCTCTCTCCAGCCCTCCTCTCTTTTGATGCTCCTCTGCTGCATGGCAGACACCAAAGGCAGTGGCCACCATCTTGTCTCACCACCAGTTTGGGTGGAGGAATGGTTGGGAGCAAGCAGATCTAGTTGTTGTCTCTCTCCTGTAGTTGCTACCTCTCCTTGTTTTCTCAGGTTCATTTCTTAGCAATAACCATTTGCTAATGCAAAGCCAACAGCAGAGCAAGGCTGCACCAGGAGAAGAGCACCACCAGGAAGAGCTGAACACCAAACCCTTGAATCCTGCAGCTGGGAGCTCAGACACTCATCAGAGACACTTGGACCCTATGGGGATGAACATCAGTGCAGGAAACCAGACAGACCACCCAAAAGTCATACCTTAGCCCAATAACTAGGACATGGGGACAACAATGGGACCTATAGACCCCCTAGAATGGGTGTCACCACAATGAAATTATGTGATACTTGCGTTCCCTCCATAGTCCTGGTAGACATGGACAGCTGCTGCCACGGAGAACTAGACTGGCAAGGAAGACTAAGCGTGATTTTGAGCTCATCTTTTTGCTTACACCCTATTTCAGGCCAAGGGGAAGAGCAGAACTTGGGAGTCGTGATCTAAGGAGTGGCAAGGTTTTCAGCTTCTTTCCACAAGCCCATTTTACCAGCTGTGAAGCACAGCACAGACCATCCCAAAAAAGCAAATTATGAAGATCATCTTAATCTAGAGACATTCAGCACCATTTTGTCCTGCAGTATGTCCCAGAGCTCAGGCAGGACCTATGGGCAATTGTCCGGAAAGAGGCAGCCAGGACAGCTCTGAGGAGCCTCTCAGTGCAATAAATATCCCAAACTCATGAAAGGCAAATCACCTCCTCTCATACCCGCGTACTTTTTCCACGTGAGCAGGTGCAGATGTTTTCTGGCTTGTGCCTGCCACTGGGTGTAGGTTCTGCAGAGCTGTTATCTCTCTCATCAGATGATACAAGTTCGCAGGCTCATCTCCTTCCAAGAATGCAACTGACTTAAAAAGAGTTCAAAAGAAGATTAGGTTTCAAGGTAACTGGAAGCTATTCAGTCAAAGCCAAGCTGCATAAAGCAGGGGAATCCTCCTTCTACCTCCATGGCAGTGCAAGGCAAGTGGGAACATGAGAAAGGAGTTGAGAAAGTGTGTGTCTTCTTCACAGACACAAACAGGACTGCAAATTGGAGACAACCGCTACAAATTTAGCTAAAGATGCTTTAGAAATTGCATCTTGCCAATGTTTTGCTTATCAAGCTACGGTGTTTGCTGGCAATTACCTCAGAAAAGCTAGCACAAACAAAAACACATGGGATCTCATCACTGGTGCTCCCTTGTCAACAGGGAAGGTGGTGCTGAGGTTGGCACTGTGGGACACAGAGGCCTCAGCAGTGTGAGCAGTTGGGTGCTCAGTTGGTGGAAAGTCCCCGGCCCGCAGCTGCAGGGTCTGTGGTGCTGTGCTGATGGCAGGTGGGAGACAGAGGCTGGGCATCCCCTCTACTGGCAGCTGCCTCTGCCTGTCCCTGTGCCACATCAATCCAGAAGCAGCAGGAACAGCCACCTCCACTCTCCCAGCTGTTCTGCCATCATCCCGCCCTGTCTCCCCTCTTCCTGTAATAGGAACACACAGTTTCAAGTCACCTTATCCTCTGGCCAGTTTTGGTTGCCCAGCTGAGAAGCTGTGAACCAGCGCCATGACAGAAATGGTTTGTGGCAAGAGCAAGAAGAATTAGGTGACACCAGGAGGTGGAAATAAATACTCAAAGGTGAAGATGGTCATGGCTGGAGCCTGGTTTGGAGGACAGGGGCTGCATGGACACCTGTGTGGTGTCCTGGCTTGGCCAGGCAACATCAGGATGTAGTAACACCAGATGCTTATGCCTGGAGACACAACGGTGCCTCATTCCTGGTGAAAGCCCATCCATAGGTCTGGGCATTAACTCTTCTTTCATGTAACATTTGTTTTACAACAGGATCCTGTTGGACTGGTTGGGACAGTGATGTCATTATATGTGGAGACAGTGTGACCCGAGCCCTGTCTGGAGGAGTTTTGGATACGGCTTCTTTACAGATCAACATGTGATGTGCATCTAACTGGTTCTTCAATCACAGGGACATTCCTCAGGTCATGGGGTACTTCAGGTGGAAAGAGGCCTCTGGATGTTGCCTAGTTCAACCTCATCTCTCCAAGGTTTGGCAGCAAATCCTAGGGCAGCCTGACCCAAAGGTTTGCTGTTTGTAGACATGCAAAGGATGGGTTTGCCACACACCATGGAAGAGTGTTGGTCCTTCAGGAGCCTTCAAGACTTGGCCACCATGGGGGAACCTGCGTCTGACTCCATCATCGCAGAGGGATCCACCACTGAGAGCTGAGGACACAAGGCACATACCTGTTTGGGCAAGCCAGGCCCTTCTGTAACATGACTGCCAGAGAGTTGTCCACACCCTGGGTTATTTTAAAGCTCTCTCATCCACCATTACCCAGCCTCTCCAAGCCCTGCCCCAACCACAGAGCACCTGGCAGAGAAAAGCTTAGTCCCACGGGGATGGACAAGGGGAAGAAGTGCATTTGGTGGCTGAAAGCCAAGCAGTGATACAAAGCTGCTGGTCCAGCCCATGCTACCCAACCCACCAGGTGCTGCTGGATCCCACAGAGCTGTTCCACACCTGTCTCTGAGCACACAGCTCCTATGGCTGCTGTACATCCCTGGCTATATGAAGGTCTCATCCTGCTTTTGTGGCCAGGCATGCTCTGCTTCCCTTCTCCAATACCTGACACCAGGGTTCTGGGTAGCCAGGGGAAAAGGTCTGGTAGGACTGAAAGCCCTGAAAAATGCCACAGAGCTGTCCCACAGCTGAAATGGTCACCCACAGGAGATCCTCTACACACCTCACACAGCAGCTGTCAGTGTTCCTGTCCTTGCTCTCTCACCTGTAGGGGGCTCAGGGCACTAGGTGGGCACCCGTTGGCTCTCCCCATGGATGGATGTGGCTCTGCCTTTCTCTGCATTCCCCATCACTAAGACAAGGCCTTTTTCTTCCTTTCCCTCTTTTTCTTCCCAGTCAATCTGGGGAAAACCTTTCCTTCCTCCCCACTGCAGTTCACTTAGGGCTGCTTTTTGGGAGCCTACATGCAGGACGCCCTGACAGCCCAGGCAAAAGCTGCACCTGTATGAGGAAGCTGCAGCCTGATACCTCCAGAAGTAACTCTCATACTCACTAAACCTGTCATCCCAGTCTGGATTTTCTTTTAATAATCAGACAGGAGCAAATGATTCACCCATTGCTCATCTCAAGTTTGCTTTTTCCCTTCTGGAAACCAGTTCTTTGGGAGGGATGGACCTGAATTTCCCCTGTTTCCCAGTGTTCCTCACCACTGACCATGCCCGCAGAGAAGCCAGACATGCCTGGGCACAGGATGGGCAGGAGCAAATCTATCACCATCTTTGCGTGCCTCCCCTGAAAACCTGCTGTTTAAAATGAAGTCCTGCTATTTCACTGTTTCCAGCCTCCTTGACCCATTTTTGCTCAGTTTATTTCTCAGAGCACCCTTTCCAACTCCACCCCATAAACAAAAAGAGGAGGATTTTTCTGCTGTTGCACTTGGGCACAGCACCTCTGGAGCTGCCCTTCTTTCCCAGGAGAGGGGAGCACGAGGAAAAGGATTGCACCCGCTACTTGTGTCTGTTTATTTACAGTATAAACAGCTTCTGTGCTGGAGCTTTGAAGAGGCGCCACACATTTGTATGTTGAGATCCCTCCACGCTCTCTGCGGTTTTCCCACGTGACCTGAACTCTTCAGAGAAGAAAGTTTCCTCCTTTGCCTCCATCCTGGAGAGGATGGGGAGGCCTGAAGTGATACAGAACCCCAGTGAGAGGTAAAGCATTCAGAGAGGGAGGTTTGGGCTGAATGACTCTGTTTATGGTAACCTGATGCAGCTCTGTTGATGAGTGGTAATTTGATAAATCCCCATTAGGCTGTTGACCATGAGCCCTCAAGTGTCTCTCAGGAAGCTGTGTTTCCCATCAAACTCTGCTGAACTACTGCAGCAGAAACAGCAACTTGCCTGGAACAGGTGCTAGTTTTGTATAAAATAGATGAAAATAGACAGATAAATAGATAAAGAGATAAATTGATAGACAAATAGATAAAAATAGTTAAATAACTGCTGGGATTCTCTCCCAAAATAACTCTGCAAGAGTTATTTGAAATGCTATAGGGCATAGTTCTCGCTTGCAGGGAATTATCACCAGCACAAAATCAGTCGTTGCTAGAAATCCCTTTCATAAACCTGAGAAAGCCTTTTAGCAAAGTGAAACCATGGCAGCTTCTTACCACACTCACATCATCTTGGGTTTGACAGAAGCAATGATGGATGTCAGAAATCTTATCTTAGCAAAACAGCTCCTAACAATCCCTAACCCCTGAACACGATTGTTATCCACTAAGTTGCCTGACTTACCTATTTACTATAAGCTGTGAGTATGACCACGTGCCTCAGAATAAGCTTAGGCTACTGTATTATGTTGGTTAAATATTAGATTTACATCACTTCAAAATTAGGAATGGGGTTTAGGTCTCCAGCAATTACCAAAATTTGGTCTTGTGTCTTGAAACACTTGGTGTCCACACAACTGTGTTCCAAGGAGACTTGGTGCTCTAGAAGTTTGTGCTTTGTGAGGTGCTCAGCCCACCAGTGGCACTGCTTCATTTTTCCCCCTAAAATGGTCGAGGGATCATGGCCCAGGTCCTATTCTACTTCATACAGGGTCAAACATCTCTCTCCACACTTTCTCAAAAGTTAAGTTGCTTTTTCGTCTGTACTAAAGGCTTTAAGATAGACAGCAACTGTTTACCAGCTAATGGAGAAGGAAAATGGATATATTTCCAAATCCCAAGTCCCTTACTGTGCTTGCATGCATTTCCTTCTCTACCTAATGCCTCCAATGTCACTTGTGAGACTTGTACTGTGTCTGGGACATCTGCAGCCTCCCAGCACAGCTAAGCCCTGCTAGCCAAAACCCATCCCTACCAAGCCCATCCGTCCCATGGGGTGCTGGGCATGGAGGAACAGGAGCACCAGTGGGAATAATGTGGTGTTTTGCATCTGAGGACAAGATGAAATGATCTCAAGTTGTGCCAGGGAAGGTTTAGATTGGATATTAGGAAAAAATTCTTCCAAGGGTTGTCAAGAATTGGAACAGGCTGCCCAGGGAAGTGGTGGAGTCACCATCCCCGGAGGGGTTTAAAAGATGTGCAGATGTGGCACTCTGGGACATGGTTTAGTGGTGGCCTTGGCAGTGCTGGGTTAACTGTTGGACTCAAGGATCTTAAAGGCCTTTTCTGACCTAAATGATTCTATGATTCTACATCTGGGGCAAAACATCCCTCTCCTCTCACTTTATCTGCTCCAAGGTCTCATCTTTGCCTGCCAACCTCTCAGTTACACACTGACTCAAGTCCTGTATGGTGGCTTATGGAACATCCCTGCTGGTGGACCTCCAAGGAGCTCTCCTGCAGTCCCACACATGACCTCTGCTGGGGGTGCAAGGGCTCCTGAGTGTCTCTCCTCTCCATGGTGGCTGTGCCTGGCTTTGGTAGCAATATTAACAGACTTGCCTAAAGGGACACAGTGATGCAGGTGGCAGTGGTTCCTGTGCCTTGCCGGTTGCCATTAGGGCCATGCATGGGGTGGGCAGGAGGGCACAGGGCACCAAATACCCACTGGCATCCCTTAAGGCTTAGCGCTGTTTTCCAACCAGGCACAAGGTGTGACTATTGATGCTCTGCTTATCACAGAGATAGGTACACTCAGGTACCCCAGCATCACTTATGCTCCCTTCTGGTGAAAAACACCCTAGAGCTTCTGTGTTTGCAGGAGAATCCCTGCAGGAGAAGCAGACTAAAGCAGAGGTGCATTTGAACACCAGCCTCACAGATCCCCAACCCGTGATGCCAAGCCCTGGGTCGAACCCCATCTGCCCCAACAAAGCTGTCCCCTCCTGACCTTGAGCTCTGCCGTGGGGCTCAAGGGGCTCCACACAGCTGCAAAACCCCCGCTGCCCCCATCGGCTCCACCGCTGCCATGCCCGTGGGATGGTGCAGGGGATGGAGCACTTTTGGGATCAAGGGTGACGGCTGCTGTGCGTGGGTGAGGCTGCCTCAGCCTGGAGACCCAGCGGTTAATTTGTTTGTTTCCTTTCTCTATAGGATATTGTTACCAAAAAAAGAAAATGAGGTGGGGGGGGAGAAAGAAAAGAAAGGCTGGGGCCAAGTGATGAAAAGGCCTCTCTCCTGCAGCTATGAAATCTCACCCGGAAGGCGGTGAGGGGAAGTGTCTTCCAGCGGGGTACAAAGTCAGCAGCAGAGCTTTGAACTCGGGGGAACTCCACGGCAGCTCAGAGCCCTGCCAGCGAGCCCAGCTGTGCATACCTCAGCTGCAGCTGAGGAGCCAGGAGCCACATCCTGCACCCCTGCTCTGCACTGGGATGGCTTGGCACAGGACTTTAGGTCAGCCACTGGAAAGCGGGGATTTTGCTGGATGGGCAAAGGCAGGACAGGTTCCCTAGACCAACAACTGATGCACCTTGAAGGTCTGTCTTGTTTTTGGTTACCCTGAGGTGCTGCTGCTGGGAAGCTTGACCCTGGAGAGTGGTACATGGCTGACACCTTCTCCTGACCCGGACAGGGCTCTGGCTGTCCCCTCACCTGTCCCCTGGCAGTTCACGAGTCCTCCCTCCACACCTCCGTAATTGCCATCCTGCTCTGAATACACCCAATTCTCTTTGCCACAGGTGCTCTGAATACACGAAACAGGGGAAGGTTTTGCTCAAATATGGTAACCAGAAAGCTGGGTTTGGAAGGGATCCCAAGCTACTTGGGGGAATTTGGGCAATTATCCCACCATGCCTTTTTTTTAAAATTTTAATTTCATTGTAATGATTTCAGAGGTACCTTTTCCCCATCTCATTTACAAGTGAAAACACTCAGTTACTAAACTGAGGAAGGAGTTTAAAGGTGAATTTGGGTGCCTCAAAAGGAAAGTAAACTTTGGGACAAACAATGGGCTCTTTGTGGAGCTGGAAGCCAGGTGGAGGTGCTGTTGCTGGACTGTTTTTGGTTGAAGTGTTCCTCACCCTGTCATCAGTCCTGGTGGGGTTGGGTCTCTGGGGAAAGTGCATAAATATGTAATCCCATTTTTTGTGGTGGCAACTGGACCAAGTGGGAGGAAAAAAACACTGTGAGAATCCAGGCAAGGGGTGAAGCAGAACAACATAAGGCTTGGAGCCTCTTCCCCAAATTACCCCCCAGTATCCTCAGCAACAGCCTCTGCTGCAAAGGCCTGCCAGCTGCAACACTTCTCCTCCCTTATCTGCAGCTAATCTCTTAAACAGCCATTTAAAGGAGATTTTTTTTCAGTATTTGCCCATGAAACAACTCCCAGATTTGCTGTTTATTCAAGGACTTAGAGCCATGGGATCATGCTGCTGCTCCCAGGGGTCTGGTGACAGGCACCTCCACCCCTGGGAAAACATTGCCCAGCCCAGAATGGAAATAAAGCTCCATGTTGTAGGTATTTCTTAGGGCTGTGATCCCCGAATAAACATCCTCCACTTGAACCTGTTATGTGTGGTATGATGGTCACTATCCACGGGAAAGATGCCGTGACAAGCTGCCACTGGTCTAGGGATGGGGCAAGAGGATGGGTGGAGGTGATGAGCATAGTTTTTTGGTTGGTTTTGTGATGATAGTTTGGCTAGAGTTTGACCTGTCCTGGTGCTGAGGAGCAGTGAGACCAAGTTAGCTCTGATATCCCCAGTATCAGAAGGACGTGAATGTTTAAGCCAGTCCAGAGGCCACAAAGATGATCAGAGGACTGGAGCACCTCTGCTCTGGAGACGGGCTGGGAGAGCTGTGGTTGTTCAGCCTGAAGAAGAGAGGGCTTCAGGGAGACATTCTAGTATATTCCAGTACCTAAATGGGCTACAAGAGAGCTGGAGAGGGACTTTGGACAAGGGCATGTAGTGGTAGAACAAGGAGAATAGGCTTTCAACTGGCAGAGGGCAGGTTTAGATTAGATGTTAGGAAGAAATTGTTTACAATGAGGCTTGTGAGTCTCTGGCACAGGTTGCCCAGAGAAACTGTGGCTGCCCCATCCCTGGAAGTGTTCAAGACCAGGTTGGATGGGGCTTGGAGCAACCTGGGCTAGTGCAAGGTGGCCCTGACCATGGCAGGGGGGCTGGAACTAGATGAGCTCTAAGGTCCCTTTCAACCCAAACCATACTGTGATTCTATGATTCCTGGCGTACCCACACTTAGACTCACCCCACAGTCAGTTTTATTCTTTGAGCAGAGGAATGAAGTCTGGAGAACCTTGTGAAGGACAGGCAAAGGAACCTTCCTGTTGTGCCTGGATTGCTCATCCTGAGGCTGGCTGGTAACTACTCTGCTGTAAAGCATCTGCCTTACAGCACTGGGGCAGGGACACCCTCCCAACCACTCTTGAGCCATCTGGAGATGGAGGGGATTTCCCGGGAGTGCAGACCCCACCAGAGTGGCCAAGGGCTTCGAGCTTCTCTCTTACACTGATAGGGAAACAATGCCATCATTTGAGCAGGCTGGTGTTTAATTAGCTTTTACTTGAAGAAAAAAGGGGGCGGTGGTGAATGGAAGGAGGTGGGGGGAGCAAAGCAAAAGACCGAGAAAATCCCCTTTCCTCGGTGTGGAGAGGGACGTTGCCTGGGTGCTGCGGACCGAAACACCTGCTGCCCGGAGGGAAAGCCAGTTCCCAGGAAATGCAAGAAAGGCACTTTCCAATGTGGAATATGTTGAAAAGCAAAGAGGAGGAGAAGGGGAGGGAGGGCGGAATGGCTTCGGAGATGCATGAATATTAAAATGATTATAGTGCTTAATAAAGCGCCGCAGAGGGGAGGAACAATAACAGGTATTGTTGGCAAGCCTGACGCTCAGCTTCCCCTTGATTTGATGGGGCGATAACCATCGCAGTATCTCTTTCATGATCCCTGGCTCCGTATCTCTCGCAGCGCGGCAGAGCCACACACATTCCAGGGGAGACTTTGATGTCTCTCTCTCTCGAGGCGCAGACCTGCCAGCCCTGGGCTGGCTGCGCCGCACCGCGGCTCCCCCGGCGAAGGGCCGTGGGTGGGGGACGCGGGGAGGGGGCTGCGAGGGCCAGGGGGGAGCTGGGGAAAAGCAGCTGGCAGCGGGCTCCTCTGAGCCCATAGGGTTTGCTGTCCCTGTCCCCCAGGGTGGCCCTAAATACCCGCGCCCTTCTTTAGGGTCACCCCGCCCAGAGCTGAAACTCCAAGAGGCTGGGATGCTGGACGCTGTGATCCTGTGAGAGTCTAGTGAAAGACACCCAAGGGGGTCAGCCAGGAGGGTAAAGGGCACTTTTTACTCCTCCATCTCCCCAGACAGGACAGGATTAGGGAGGGACAGAGAGACACAGTTAAACAAGAAATAAGAGCAATTTAGAGATTCTTTTAAAAAGCTTGACCTTGGGGACAGGCTGTAGGGTTTTATCCCCTGGGAAAGTCTGAAGCCCAGTGATGCATTTAGGGACTGGCAGCACACATCTCTTTGACTATCCCTTGAGGGAGACACAGATGTGCTTCGTGCGACACAGGAGTTTACCCATTCCAAAGGGATAAGCTGGACACTGTAGCATGAAAGAACTCATCTCTGTGTTGGTAGGACCCTTGTTTTAGGCTGACTTAGTGTCTGGGACCTAAAAGGCACTGAACTTTCCCCAGAAGGTTGAGAGGGCAGACAGGCAGGAATGGAAAGGTAGAGTGGGATTTTCACCCCGGAGAAGAGGATGCCTCAAAAAGATGCTTAGCAGGATGGGTCGTGCAATTGTTCCCATGAACACAGCACCTCCTGGCATTTCTCCCTGTCCCCCCAGGTCTGAGAGCTCTCTGATTTTGGGGCAAGGTTGCCTTACTTTGGGCACTGTTTTGAACAACCTTGTGTGTGATGGAGATGATGGAGTGGAGCCAGTGCTGCTCAGCCACAGCCACACCAATGTTCCTTTGCTGCAAACTGAGAGGGGGAAAGTGCTGTTGTAACCCACCTGCCAGCTGCAGAGGGTCCCATGCAATCTGTGGTTTATATACTGCATTAACCAGGTTTTCTCATCCACTTTCCCTCTCTCCTTCCCTCTCTCTGGTTCTCTGACCATCTGTATGAGGCAAACTATCTGGTTTCCCAAACAGAACTGCTTGCTTTGCTCTTTTCAAATCAAATTTCTGCCGGTAGTTTAGACCTCATGCTTAATTTGCTTTAATTGTTGTTGGGTTATTTTTTAAATTTAATTATTGGTTTCAGAATGCAACAGAAACAAAAAAAAAAAAATAAAAGAAGAAGAAGAAAATTTCCAGCCCTTTTTTTTTTTTGCTTGCCCATGTTTTCTTTCTCGTGGGAGGCAGCCACAATGGGTTCACTGGTAGAGGGGTCTGGTTGGTAGAGGGGGGTGCTGAGACATGGGAGGGGGCCGGTGTGAAGCCGCTCCACACCTTCATCCTCCCCAGCACGGCATCCCGGGGCTGCGGCACAGCCGGATTCGGGAGAGGAGGCCGCGACGCCTTTGATGCCGGCTCTTCCCCTGTGAGACAGTGCCGATAGGGGTGCGTGTGTGTGTGTGTCTTGCACGTTGGCTCTGCCTTTGAGATTTGCCCCTGGTCATTTCTGCTGGGAGGGAGCTGAGGTTGGTGCTCTGATGTGGGTGGCCCAGAGTTTGTTACCCGAGGACAGCCGGCTTACCTCTGAACTCCTGCCTTCCCAACGGTTGTTTCCCTGCTTGTGCCTGCTTGCAATTTTGCCGTGTGTCTCTCTGGTATGCCTTGACCAAGCTGGGGAGAGCTGTTCCCCAGGAAGGGGCTCAGGCCGGGATGCCGGAGTGGTGGTGGGAGTGTCTACCACCCCAAAGCTTTCACCCGTCAGGAACTCATAAAGGCTTAGTCAGAGTAAATCCAGCACCCATAGGGATTCGGAGTGGAAAAGAAAGGACCTAAAGGCAGAAAACTCCCACTGTGCCATCGAGGGAGAACAGAAGATCAGAGGGAAGCAGTCAAAAACCTCTAGAGGAAAGGCAGTCCAATACTTTGCCCCAAGGTCCAGAAGAGTCATGAGCAGCTTCCCCAGCCCCACTCACTGTGGATGCTAACGGGGCCCTTCCTTGAGGACCCCATAAGCACCTATCATTCCCTCTGACATTTTTCATTGCTATGCAACACGGCAAAAATAAGGAAGAGGAGTAGGAACAAGAGAGTTTTTTGGGGTGAGGCTCAAATTGTGCTGATGCTGAGCAGCCTCCAAGCCCAGGAGGAGGGAGAGCAAAATTCCTCCCTGACCCTGCAGGCAACCAGCTTACGCCTTGGAGCAGAAGATTTGATTGCCTTTTACCATTAGCTCTGCTTGCGTTGGTACAAAGAGTTATAAAAATGATCCCCTCCCTCCCCCAACCTCCCCAAGCACCAAGGCAGAGGAGTGACAGTGCGCAGCCCTCCCGACAGCCCAGGCTGTGCAGTGACCTGCAGGGGGGGAAGGATGGGGACGGGGAGGGGGGTGGAAACACAGTGAAACAGAAAAAGATTGACCCAATATCACCCAAGCTGGAGAGACGTCGTTATTCCATTTAAGCCCGCTGAACAGTGCCACAGCAGGGAATCTGTCTGTCTTGGTTAAAGGTCTCGCTGCCAGCCCAGCCTTGGAAGTGCCAACACTAATCTGCAAATTGTTGCAAACCCTAAAGAGCCGCCGAGCTGGGAACCTTCCTCCAGCCCAGACCCCTATGGACCGGGATGCCCTTCCCCATTAATGTTCTGCTCCCCACCGCCGCCAGGCAGGCTCGGTCAGGCACCGCTCACTCCAGACGGGCTGTAGTAAAACTCCCGGGCATGAAAATCCTGGCTCCTGCTGGCAGCCCCTTTGCAGCAGGAATGGGATGTTTGCCACTGACAGAGGTTAGATTCAGCCCGGGGAAACTCTTGTGTGCTCTGCACTAAATTCGTGCATGTCTTTCTGATTAGTGTCTTCCGGCAGGTCCCCAAATAGAGGATGATTCTTTTGTCCTCCTCTGACCCCATGGATCACATTCAGAGCCTGTAGCTTTTGCTGAAATGTCTGGTTTTTTGGCCTGGAAATCTCTGGTGCAACCGCTGGTGTTGGCTAGGAAGAGGGTAGTCACATGTGCTCTTAGACTAACAAACAGCACTGTTCTTCTAAGACCATGGGTAGCAATAATTCAGGGTCAGTGAAGAGGGCATATCTAATAAGAGGACCTGGTCTAGAGGATAATAATAATAAAAAAAAGACAGAAAACAAAAAAGGGAAAAAAAGCAGCTAAAAACCCTTGGCTAGTGTGATGGAAGGGGATGGATGTGGAAACCTGGCTGTGGAGCTGGTGGCAAGATGCATCAGGGAAAACAAAATTATACATGGAGAGGGATTGGGGATTGGGAAACCCTGAGCTTAGTTGTGTAGATCACAGCACCTTTGAGATCGCAGACAGGTAGGAGGCTGTGACATGCCAGCACCTGGGCTGGACCATTTCTGCACATCCTAAGGACACCAGGAAACTTGTTAGCAAAGTCCCCGCAGAGTCTGTACATGGTGATAATTTCTGTTCAAGACAAACATGTAACCCAAGGAAGAGATATGAGTCCAAATAAAAGAGTGGATCTGACAGAAGTGGTAAGCAGCTATTCTTAGAAACCATATTTGTTATTAAAAATATCATTTGGAACAAGAAATGTGAACAGCAAATTTAGAGAAGCATGAATTCCTTTGGCAGGAGCTTTAGAAGCAGCCAGGGGTTTAGTCAGGTTTTGTGAGGTCTGTAACAAGGTGCCAAAAAAAGCACAAACATTCTTCAGAACATTAAAAAAACCCAAAACCTAACAAAACCTCCAGTCAATTACAAAAGGGGAAAAACAATGTTACCATAAAGAAAAAAAATTACACAAAGGAAAAAAAAGAAGGCTCCTAGAGCATTATCCTTAAGTCATGTAAAAATCAAAAAACCACTATGCAAAAAATAACCTGTCTGCGCAGAAACTTGCTTATGCATATGACTGTAGCGTGTGCCTTTGCTTGTAGTAAACATGCCCTTTGCCTTCTGCTGATGACATGACACTGGCATGTCACAGCTGATTTATAAACACAATTGGATTTTCAGTCTTCAGGTCTAAATTCACTGCAGCAGACCCCAGCAGGCAATGTATCTGTGTTTATCTATAAATACCGGTTACTGTGCTTTCCTGGATAGAGGTGGGTACAGTAGGATGTTGTTTATTTTTACTTGCTTGCAAGAAGAGGAAACAGTGTTTGCTATCCGTCGTCATCATGAGCTAAGTGGCTGCAGGGCTCTTTCGAGGGCTCTGAACTGCAGAATCAAAAATGCAAGCAATGCTTGGCAGTGAATCCTTCAGCTGTTGTGGGGACTCACCTCACAGCTCAGTGAGACTGAGGAAGAGGAGTGAGAAAGGCTTGGAAAATGCCACAGTGATCCAGTCTGAGGTACAGGTTGCAGGTGTTCCCAAGCCATGGGCAAGTTGGATTCAATGGGAGCTGCCAGGTCCGTGCACTGGGGATCCTCAAGAGCAGTGGCTCATATGGGGCAGATTGGGTGAGGGTCTTGGACTCAGTTCCTGGAGGTCCCTGTCCTGCTGGACACTGTAGGGAATTCAGGTTAATTTGGTGCCTCCAGCGCCCAGCTCAAGATCACAATGGCTGCAGCCACAGGACACTGCAAGTAGAGCACTGTAGAAATGTGCTGAACTGCTCATCCTCAGGTATCCTGTCTGTGAGCAAGATCTAGACTTCAGCAAGCTTTCATGGGCCAGAAGCAGAGGCCTGGGCACATACACTGAAGGTGGAGAGCTAAATCTGCCTCTGACTTTCAGCCTCTCTGGTGCAAGCCAAGAGCCTAAAAGCCCTGGGATGACCATCTCCCACCCTGCAAAGTTACTTCCCTTGGCAGCTACCAGGCCTCCAGATCCATGCTTGAGTTTGAAATCCAGTCATTCTGGAATGGGCCCTTAGGATCCTGAATAACCTGATGTGGCTTTGGGAAACATTGGACACCTGGTTTTGGCCATTCTTCCTGGGCTAAGTGGCATCTCCCTTCCCAGGAGGGAATCAGCTCACTTTGCAGCCTGCAAGCCCTGAAGTCTCCATCTCACATGGGAAGCTGAGAGATGCTCAGGAAAATGGTCATCCTTACTAGAGCTCCTGTAGCTAACAGTGGTGGAGCATCAAGTTCATGTAGGGAGTTCCTTGGTCTGGAAAGGAATTTTGGTCTGCAAAGGTGCTCGTAAGAGTTGAGAGACAAGCTTTTGCTGTAGGCAATGTTTGACAGGAACAGAAATTGTAAAAACAGGCAAGGATTTAAAGGTGCCTGAAAAAGGCAGAGCACAGGAAGAAACAAACTTGAGAAACAACCTCTGAAGGTCCCTGAGCTATTTAAAAGGGGCTTGAAGGGATTTGGACAAAAAATGACAACAGATTAGAAATAAAATCTAATAACAGCAGCTATGAAAGTGAGCATCAGAGATGATCAGTATCCAGGTAAAGGAAGAAGAGGAGTGAAAGAGGACAGAGAAAGAGGAAGAGTTCTGTTATCAGGTTGCCCATAAAGGGGCTAGTGTTGCTTCCAGAACATGAGTGGGTGCATGGCCGGAGGGCCCAGTACCAGAGCAGTGCCTTGGGTTAGACAGAGCTTGTGCACTCATGTATCCCTGGAGGTATTCAGAAAATTCCAAGGGCTCATCTCTGTGGTAGACTTGCTCTTCCTCAGCTCTGCAATGCAAGAGGCAACACCAATCATGCACCAAACCTGCACTCTGCCTGTGATATGTGTCCATCCTTATTTTTGGGAAGGTGACTGTTTCTCACTGCCTGCAGCACTGGATCCAGAAGTGGAGGTCCAGGCAGTTCCCCTGGCAGTGATAAGGAACATGAACCCTACAGGCTCCAGCCACCAAAACAATGGCATGAGAGGCATCTCATGTAGACTTTCCTCTTCTGCCTGTGAGGAAGAGGCTTCCCGGACTCTGTGACACAACACCAGCCGATGGGGGGAGGACACCAAACCACTGTTTAGATAAGGAAAGCCTTTATCAAGCAGAAAGGAATTTTTAACAAGAGCTTCTGCCAGTGGCTCCATGTTAACAAGATTTTCCCATGAGCAGTGACGTTTTATATCTAAATGGTTTCTAATATGATAACATTCCCAGAAAAATATTTGGAAAGAGCCATAGGTCCTCAAAGTCTTGCCAGATGGAAAATAGCAGCAATAACTGCCTTGGTCTAACAAAAACTTCAAAGCCTTGGTGTCTTCTTGTCTGTCTCACACAGAATTGGGAATGTGCAGGCAGAGGAGTGTGAAAGCACAGTATGGGTCAGTATACCACAGAGTTCAGTCTCTTCCCAAGGAATTTCATGTATAGCACAGCATGGTTTGGCAGAGGCATAGTGGGACTGTTCCTCACTCTTGCCGTGCCTTATTAACTGATTCTGGACACATGGATGGTGTCCCATGTCTTGAGATGATCCATTTGCATCATACAGGGGATACAGGTTTCAAAGTCCAGTCCCAACTTGAGTGTCTCCTGAGAAGAACTCAGCAACAGTAGGCTTTCCCGGATGATTTCCATGTGGGTTTAGGTCTCCTGCTCAGAGAAACTGTGGTAGCCCCATCTCTGGCAGTATTCAAGGCCAGGCTGGATGGGGCCATGAGCAACCTGATCTAATGTGTGGCATCCCTGCCTATGGGATGATACTTTAGGTCCCTTACAACCCAAACCATTTCACGACTCCTTAGGCAACATCAATAACTAGGCCACTATAACAGAAAGTGTCTCCAATCAGTGTGCTTATGCCATTAGACTTTCTCCTGCTGCCACCAGAAAAGAAGACCTTTTCTGCTTCAAGGTTTGGTTGTCAAGTTTACAGCTTGTAGAGAAGCCCCACTAGAGTTTCAGTGAGGTGGTGGGGGAGCTCAGAACGCCTCTAGACCCTCATCTTGGTGCATAGGAATGGCTGTGGTCGTTCTGGGGGCTTGCTCATGGGCTGAGCAATGGAAGCCAGGAGAACCAGGCAACTTCTGCAGGCTTGCAACCGAGTGAGATGCCATCCAGGAGTAGAGCAGGCCAGCCCACGTACTGAATGCAGGCAGAGAAAAGCTCAGCAGGCAAACAGCACGCAAACAGTACACAAACAGCGTATGTGGCAAACAAACAAACAAATCGAGCAAAGACCATGCGAGCAAGCCAGAAATCACCGCCCGGTGAAAGGGGTGCTTGGGCCAAGGGTTTGAAGATGTGAGAGGAGCACATCTGCCTTGTCCATAGGGAATAGCAACTGTGCCTGTATGGAAATGGGGTGTAGATGGAAACATGGACAATCATGTGTGGACATTTCTAGTTGGGTCTGTGAGACAGCTTAGGCTTGCAAACATGTTTGTGTAAGATATGGGCACTCTGAGCAGTGCACCCGTGGCACGAGCCTCCCTCCAATCTTCCTGTATCTGGCCACACTCCCCGGCAAGGGGACAAATAATTTGGCTGTTGGGTAGAAGAGTGAAGAGGATGAAGCTACTACAGAGCAGCTGAGCTCTGGGCCAAAGCCCCATGTGTGACCCACTGGCGCAAGGCTGAGCTCAACTACCTTAATTGGATCAGAAAAGGAAACTGTTATCATTACCCAGATCCCAAGGTGTCCCCCCAGTGGTACAGGTGGGTTGGGCTCCATTGGGCTAAACCCTGTGGAGTTCCCCAGGGTGGCTGTGCCCTTTGTACTACTTTCCCCTGGAGGTTTCTGGGTGATGGGCATGTGGTGATGGGTGGGACGTGCTGCTTGATATGTCGTGAGAGTGGGATGTCTGAAAGAGGAGGGCTCTGAGATCACAAAAGCCTTTTCAACACTGGAAGAGGGGAATTTTCAAAAACACCTCGAGCAGAGGGAACGTGTGCTGTTTGGGTGTAGGACTGGATCTCCAGCACGTTCACCTCTGGCGTTTGTTTTGGGCCTGTCTCTTCTCCCCGGGGCCTTGGGGCAAGCAGGAGTGCCATAACAGGGAGCCATGGAGCGAGAGGAGCCAGCCAGCGGCAAGGATTTTGTTAGCATTTGGAGGAGAAAACAGGGAATTTCCACATATGGAAAAATGTTCCTTTAAACTGTGATTATGTAAAAATACAAAGCCACAGCTGATAATATCTCTCACTCTGGGGAATGATGGAGAGTGTTTGTTTCTTTAATTGCATTTAATACTCTTGAAAGTTACCAGTGTGCCACCACTGCAAGCGAAGCTCGTTTGTTGGATTGCAGCACACACAGCACCAACTTCCTTTCCACGCTCCTTCAGCAACATATTTTGCCCTTGTTATTAAAAGACAGCTTCTAATTTGCTGTGCAAATTTGATTGCTGGTGCTTTGCCTGCAAATTGCCTGTGGAGGTGCAAACTAAAATTAGGTGTGTGATGAGTTTCTAAATGAGGACCCTTGACTAGTCAAAGGTGGGCTGACTCCTGTTAGCCATGAGTCAGGGTCTGATTCCTGCCCTGGGTGAGCATCTTGTGTCCTAGCTGGCTGCAGATGTTCTTGTTATCCCTCTGAGTGGTTGTCGTCTTCTTGAATTGCGCCTATTTTTAGGTCTCAGATTCAACCAAGGCCTAGGTGGAAAAGTATTTCCATTGGTTTTGGATGCGCTACCTTGGGATTTTCCTTTGATTCCCCTTCAGAAGCTCCCCATCCTCCTTCCCTCGGTATGCTTTCATCCCATCCTCTCCTGTGTGCCTCCTTGCTAAGGTAAATGGTTTGGGCTAATGTATAAAGGGATGCAGAGGAAATTCACAGTGCAGGCAGGAGCCTGTGAGACCTGATGTGGGCTGTTGCTGCTTTAATTCATCATCATTCGAGCATGCAAAACCAGGACAGTCACCGAAGCCACAGTGCATGAATCACCCTTTGAGAGAAACGTGCTTCTGCGTGCTCCAACAAGCCCTTCTTTTCAAAGTGCCATTGTCAAACCTGGCCTGCTAAGAGCATGGGTTTAAAAAGCTCTCACTGCAAAGGTAAATTATATACCTATCCCAGCGTGGAGTTTGGTGCTGTGCCAAAGAGGTGCCGAAACCTCCCAGTGAGTCATATAAATCATAGAGCAAAGCCCCGAGGGGGTTGGATTAATACTGGATCAATGTGAACGTGCCACAGAGTTATTTGATTGCTACAGTGCTGGTATTGACTGTTATACACCTGTTGTATCATTACGGATTACATCTGTTGTAAACATGCTGTTTGATGTTGCAGGCTGTGCTAACCACATGCACCGTAATCATGGCTTGTAGCTGCTGTGGTGGCCCCAACATGCCCAAATTATGCTAATTTTCTTGTTGTGTGGGGTGGCCTGACAAAAGAGGTTTGTTCAGGATGAGCCTATGCAGAGGGAGCCTGAGTGCGGAGTGCTGGGAGAGATGGGAGTAGGGATGGGATGACTGCATTGAGAAGGAGATGACTGGGGAGAAAAGTGGGAATAAAATTATACCAGACTATGACAGACACTGGCTGAAGGAGGGAGTTTCCCAGTTCTGGCTGAAGTTTATGATCAGGATAAAGTCTGAAAAGATGAAAGAATCAAATAAGGATGGGCATATGGCTGGACAGGCATGAGGAAGGGTTGAGCTGTTGGAGGGACTGCTGGTGATGGAAAGGAGTGAAGTGAAATTGTTCACCTGGGGTTTCACACCATGGTGGGGGGTGGTGGGGCAGACTCGTGAATGGTCCACTGCCACCAGCAGCAGCACCCTTGGCAACCCCACCTTCATAGTGTGGGCCTGCAATTTGGCAGCAATGGCTCCTTAATGAAGCAATTTTGAGTTCACATCTGTGGTTCCCAAGATGGTATCAAACCCTTCCTTGCTGGTTGTATTTCTTAATATCTATTTTGGCAATTTAAGCCTGGGAGATGAATTACCTCATGCCAAAAACTCCCCTAATCCTCATTTCCCCCATCTCAGGCACCAGGTTATTCACCCTTTACTATGCTTCCTGCACCAGAGAGGAGCCAGGCTTTCTACAGAAATGTCCAGAAACATTCTCCACAGTGTTCTACATTGGATGTGCTGATGGCAGGACTGGAAAACAGCCTCTCCTCTCAGTACTGCTCTTCTAGCTGAGCATCCAACTCAGATGGAGGACCTGACCTAATCCCCTGCATTTATATTAGCCATGTCATGACTTCAGTGTAATGAACAATCTGTCCGTGCTTCCAGATGGTAGAGCAGAGCAGGACACCCTTCCACCTCCTATAGCCGGGTGAGGGCAAAGGCCAAGGATGTGTGATTATTCTGTTCCCACATGGGAACCTGGTCCCCTGGGAACACAGTGCCACTGCAGTAACAGAGCTCATCCAGAGGAAGGGGGGATGAAACCTTTAGGATTAGAAGTGGCATCTCAAAAAAATTCAAACAAAAACCCCAAAAAGGATCTCTGAAATGTTCTTTACTTTGACATTTCATATAGGCTGAAGGTCCAGGCAATATCTATTATTTCCTAAATTCAACCCTTTCTCTCCCTTTCCATCTTACCTGTGGTTTTTTCTTTTTTCCCCCTTTTTTCTACTTTTTTTTTTCTTTAGCAACATCCCAGAGCTAACTCAACACCAGCCAGAAAACTCATACAGACTTGGGGAAGAAGATGATGCAGGAGCCATTGCTCAAATATTTCAAAACTTTTGGGTAATAATTTTTAACCAGTCCCAACAGGTTATTTGCCTGAAACTAAAGGAAAAAGATGATGCCAAGACTTTGGAGCTTGGAGGGATAAAAAGTCAATACCGTTTTTGGTCACTTCCTGGAGATACCTAGAGAAGGGTCAAGTCAACTGCCTGACACATGTGGCCACACCAAAGCTGTGCTGGAACAGGGTGTCTGAGACTTTCTGCCCTGCTCTGCTCTACATTGAGCCTGGCCCAGGCTAGTGCTGACATTCAGCAGTAGCCTCTGGGTCTCACTCTCCTCCCTTGTGAACAGAGGTCAGTTCAGCGATGTAACTTTTCAGAGGCTAGAAAGAAAGAGAGAACAAAGGCGGTATTTTGGAAGAGGCGGGTGAAGAGAGAAAACACACCTGAACAGGCTCTGACCGGGGGAAAGGTCCTGAGCTGGCAGCAGCCTTGGGGCTCAAGGCAAGCCCTGACTACATTATTTGGAATTCAATATTCAGGGTGGGAAAAATTACAGATAAAGAAGATGAAAATCCTTCTCTTACCCTACCCCCTCCTCATGACTCAACAGTGGAGAAAAAAGGGCTCTGATTAGGTGCTGAGAATGATGCTGAGAAACTCCACTGGCTCTGAAGAAGAGCACCTCAGGTCTCAGACCATCCAGATAAGCATGAGCCAGGGCTGGGGATGACTCTGACAGCTGTGGTGTGCAAACCTGGGTGGGACCATGTGGGACTGTCTCACTGGGGTTCCTGTCACTACTCCATTCATCTCCTCCTGCAATATTTTCCAACGTGTCAAGTGTGTATGTATGACTCTGGGTTGTCTTTTCTGAACTTTCCCTGGGGATTCCCAATAAAAAAAAAAAAAGTGCTGCAACCACTGTAGTGCCCTGGAAGCACCATCAGAGCCCTTTAAACTGTGACATCTTCCACTGAACTCTTTTCTCCCTGAAACAGCAGAAAGTCAAAGTTTGCCTTTCACCTGGCACCAACCCAATGGGTACAGCACCCAAAGGCTGCACTCTGAACTTGCTGTGATCAGGAGGAAAGCGGGGAGCAGGGTGTCCTGAACTGTGGTTTGGAAAGCGAACTTTGAATGAGTATAACCCTGGTGAGCCCAGGTGGGCATTCCCACTCCCACCCTCATCCTGAGCTACTCACACAAGGTAGATAATTGGGACACGTCCACCTTGGTCCTGTGCGTTACTGAGGTAGTTTGGAGACTGTCGGTGTGGACAGTGAAAGCAGAGCATTGCAAAGGGAGCTGTGGCAGCAGAACTGTTCCCACTTTGATAGGCACCTGCATTTGGCCCCTGCCATGTTCTGAGCTCACATTGTTCCTTTCTGATCAACAGCCAAGCGCTGCACTGGGGAAATTAAGTCATGACCCCCCAGCAGTGTATTACCCAAGGACAACCTGTCCCACCTTGCAGCTTCTGGGGTTCTTTCTGCTTGTCCAGGCAATGCAAAAATACTCCAAGATGCCTTTCCAGTGTGCCCTGGACTCTTCCTTATGCCAGGACCTGACACACAGGCACAAGCCTTGCAAGCTGACCCACCCCGAGCAGATGTACAGTTAACTGCTTCATGCCAAGAAAGGCATAGACGGGCTCTTTCTTTCTAGGAGTGCTGCCTCACGCTTTGGAGTAGCAGCATCCTTCCTTCATGCTGATACCTTACCGCAGAGTTCCCCATCAACACTGTTGCATCCCAGCAGCCTTTCCTTATCCATCACCTTGTCTCCTCCCTTCAGGTACCTTGGCCCTCCATGTGCTGCAAGTATGGCCATAGCCCAGAAAAGCACATTCCAATTTTCCCTGTCTTCCCTCTTCCCTGTGTCTTGTCCCCACCTGGGGATGAATGAGATGCTCATTGTGGCTGCAATATATCATTCTTACTATTTGTTATGTGGTTTTAATGAGTGTGGAAGATTAGGATGTTTGCAACAGCGTAACAATAAAATACATATCTTGCTCATTCCTTGCCAAAAAGTACTTACAAATAATAAAAGTGAGGCTAGCTGAATGCATAAATCTCCTTTCACAAGCCCCCACCCACTGTGCAATAATTAGTACAAAGTGCAGTGCTAATAGATCATCTCACTTGTGTGGGAAACTTGACATTATGCTTTGTTTATATTATCCCTTTGGCAAGAATCTGCATGGCAAATCCTGGCAGCCAGCAAACAAGAGGCTCTCAAGGAAGGTTTCCAGACTGTCGTGCAGAAAAGTAAGCCGCAGGATTGCGTGCTGGTCAGGATGCTGAAACCAGCTGGGGAGCTGAAGCGTTAGATCCAGCTTTTATGGGGTTGAGCTACCAAGTTTCCAGCTGACTAGGAGCAACATCCTGCGACTGATTTGCAAAGGGCTGTTCCCACCCCAGCCACAACAAATCAGTGTGAACCTTGGCTTCAGGATGGTGCCCTTTGCTTAATTATATATTCAGGGCCCAATTTACCGCCTGGGCCTCCTAATGGGAACAGACGGGGTCGCCCAGACTTGAGACAGGCACCGAATACGGCTCCTGCAGTCTCTGGCTCCGTAAGTAGAAGGTTTTCAACCAGTGCCCAAATAGCTTCAGCTCCCAAGACCTTTCTCCTTCACTCAGCCCCTACAGAGACCTTGGCTGATGTGGGAATTACCTCTGCTGGGACATCTGGCTCTGTCCCATGGTCCAGGGTTGCTGCAGTATGACTTGCCCAGGGCATGAGGGTGTCTCAAAATGCTGTCGCTAAGCACAAGGGCTGTCTTCAGCTCTCTGATGACTGAAACGAGCTGTGGGTTGATGTGCTGCTTGGAAAGCCACCCCTCACCTCTCCATGCCTGCAGCTCTTCACCCCACAGCCCCTTTCTCTGTGGTTGGGCTCAAGTCCCTTCTTTTTGCTTATTTCTCCATCCCAGGGAGCAGTGAAAAAACCAGAGTCCAGTGTTTGGACATCGAGGTGCATTCCTGCCTGGTGAATCACAAACCATTAGCACCACAGGTCTGGGTACATTCATAGGAGGGCACCTTCCAGGGAGTTTCTTGCCCGCCGGGAGAATGGGGAGGAGAAACTTTCCTTTCTTTCCTTGAGAAACTGAAGTCTGTCTATTTTGGTGGTTCAGTGAAGGAGTGCCACCAGACAGGATATTGTCCTAAGAACATATCCCAACAGTGCCAGCTTGTATTTGCAAAGACCCTACTGCCGACCACCCAGCACCTTCCTCTGCTGACTATTTCCCCAGATTTGTCCCAGGAGAATTTTTCCTGTATACTGGGGGTCTGAGCAATAACAGGAAGCCAACCATGCCAAACTACTTACTTCCGTGTGGGATTTTCATCTGCTGCTTCATGAAGTGCCTGCACAACACACTCCACCAGCTCCCTGTGTGCTGCCACGTGTGATCCTGGAGCATCTTCCCCTGACTCAAGGGGTACCTGGGGTGTGCTGAGCATGGTGCCCTCAGCACCTTCCCTCAACTTTCTTCTGAAGGGCATTTGGAAGGACTATGCTGTGAGATGAGCTGACCTGCTAGACAAGCTCCAGCAGCCTTTGCAGCGGTTGGTGTGGCTTGGACTCCACCTCTGAGCTGTGCATGTCCAGATTCACTCCTTTCCCAGTTAAGCCTCGGCATGTGCTTAGCTCCCCACTTCCCTGCTGGACCCCTCCTCACTGCATCCCACCCACTCTTTGTGCTCAAGGCTGGTCTTCCAAAAGCATGGAGGTTGTCCTGCTTTGTGGCTGGGGAGTGGGGGCAAGGTGTATTATCCAGATGGAGAAGTGACTCATCCTACTGGGAAATATGCAGCCAAGTATCCCAGTGCAGGGCATCCTCCATCTCTGTGATGAAATCACCAGGAAAGGGAGAAGGTTTTCCCTCATAGGCCCAGTGGACATGTTCATTTGCAAATCTTCACCACCCTTGTTTATTATTATTTGGGTGTGCACTCTTCTGTGGGTTCACAGCAGTGTACTCTGCTGCTGGAAGAAACCTGGCATCAACTCCCTGACTTTGCATGGTGTTTTCAAAGCCGTAAAATTAGAATTGGCAACTGTGGCCCTACATGGGCATGACAAGGAGCTTGCTTTTTAGGATGTTGATCAGATGAAGAGTATATTGCAAACACATCTTCTTCCACACCTGACCCAGAGGGTAGAACCACTGCAGAGATATTTCTTTCCTTTCTGCCATCGGGATCAGGGAATCCCGGTAACGTGGGAGTAATTCTGAACAAAGTGTGAAGCACAGAGGCAGAATTGCTGTGTTGATGAGGCTGGTTCAGGCGAGGAGGAACTGGGCAGAGCCCTGACATTTCAGTGACTGGTGAGGTTATTTGAGGGGAAAGCGTTGGGAGCCCAGCGTCCAGCAGCCGCTACCAGCAGCAGCCTCTCCCGCTACCCATGTTGACTCCGCTGGCTCAGGACAATGGCAAATGGGCTGGAACATTGACAGTTTCCTCACAGACTCTTCCCAGAGTTACTAAAATTAACCTTTTTATTCCCCCCCACTGGAGAAATATAAAGCTTTTACTTCCCTTAACCTCTCTTTCCCACCCAGTGGGCAAAGAGTTTGTCAGTTCTACAGTTAAAATAATATATTAAGGATTTCCAATGGTGCAAGTCAAACTTCACATTTCCTAATGATTCTAGATGCCTTTTTTGTCCTCAGACATTTCAAGTTAAACCTCTATGAAACTGACCTTTTGGCTTGTCATCCTCTGTAAGGACCCCAGAGATGAAACACTTCTTTCAGTCTGTCACTACTGTCCATAGACTGCTCCCCCCTTATGCCCCCTCCTCTATTTTATCAGCAAGAACCCATAATTGAACTCCTTGACAATAGCAGGACTGTGCATTTCTTTGTCAACAACAATGGGCCGTCCAAGTTCATTACTGGAGATTGTTTAAAAATTGATTCATGGGCCAGTAGTAGTAGCTTATTATACAGCATAAGTGACAGTGTGATCTGGATGGAGGCCGAGTCATTCTTGACCAGTCATGTCCAATTAGAAAGAACATTGCACACATTCCTGTTGGAGCCACATTAATGAATTAGTCCTACCACAAACTGAGAGAAGCTTGCAGGACCCTAATACCTTTTGTTCCTAAGGATAATTCAGTAATTTATAAAGAGAACAGCGCGAAGCACATTAGCAAAAGAATAGTAATCACTGGATTCAGACAGTCCTTACACTTGCCCTTCCTTTCAGGTTTCTGGTGAGCTCTGTTCCCTCTGTTTCCCTGTATAGCACAGACTTCCAGTAGCCACCTTGGTGACTCCCAGGGCTGTGGTGAGAGTGGTGGTAGTCACCAGGGCTCTACAGGTCTGTGTGCACCTGAACCTGGGCCAACATCTGGCATTCAGGCTCTGTTTCTCAGGCTAACAGAACAGCCCAGGCATGCAGCATGTCATCATCATGCAAAAATCACATCCGAGTGCATCAGTTTTTTTGTGGTGCCTCCTCCTTGCTCTGCAAACACCACCGGTGTCTGACACTTGTGAAAAAGAAGAGTAGTCAAGGCATAATTTTCAAGTGTAGAGGTCTGGAATTGGTTTTTAAACTTTTAAAGCCAGTTTTGAGTTATGCTGAAATCAATTTAACTTGCAGGGAGCAGTTCCCGAGGACCGTGAGGCTTCGGTGTATTTAGGATCTCAGACATGCAGCGCTGAGGACAGTTTGTGTGTGTAAAGCCCTTGAAAAGCCTGTGTTAGGGGGAAAGGTGGAAAGAGGTGAATGTGTCCAGCTTACCAAGTACTGACAAAGTCCATGAGTGAAACCTGGGAATGCTGTCAGCTGACATCTGAAGGATGCTGAGGAGTTTCTTGTGTAGGTACAAGTGAATGCAATTAATGGATTTAATTATTTCAGGAGAAAACACTTGTACTTTGACATGGGAACAGCAGAAAGAGTGAAATGGAAATATTATAAATTCCCGGCTGAGAGAAGGTTAGCAATTTTCTCCGTTACAAAGCTGACTCCCAAGAGGAATCCCCCTCCCCAGGAATGTTTAGAAGTTGACTGTACAAAGAACAGTGCAGTGCTACCTACTCAGGGGATACGATCACAATCAGTTAATGCCGCCACTGTCTTGTAATATTTAGCAATTTTTGACGTGGAGCAAATTCTGCCCATTGCTCAGTAAACGTCTTTCATTAAGGACCACAGAAACTCATTTTGGGTTGACCCACATATCCTCAAGTAGCATTAGTGATAATAAATTTAGTAGCAGTAATGTTGTCTTCCTACTGACATAATAATACTTGGACTATAAAATCTACCTGTGCACATGAAAAATAAGTAACTCACAGACAACAATACCAAGCTACCATATTTTAATAAATATTGTTATTTGTCGTCATGCTATCTGTGTTGTGGTTGTAATGCTCATATACTGTCTCAACAGTCTGTGGCATTTTAATGATTACAACTTAAAAGACCTTGAGTGAGTTTTTGTAGCTGGTGGTCATTGATCTTCATGCTCCCTGTCTATGGAAGGGTTTAAAAATATACAGTTCACCATATATGCTACATCACACCTGTCTTGGTCATGCAGTTTTAATATTGTGTAAGCAGAAATGTAGTGAATATATATATATATAAAAGATTTTTACATTTGCCAGTATCTCAAAAGTAGAAGACATGGCATTTTGACTCTAATCTTAAACTGGTCAAAATGGAAAAAATATATGTTAAAAACTATAGTGATGAGTCATGCTACTAAAATTTGTTTACACATCTTTTCTGAATGGAACGTCCATCATCACAAGGATGGCTAAATAAACTTTTGCTTTTGTATGAGAACAAATATTTTTTTTAAAAACAGAGATTCCACTCTGCTTTCAGTGCTACACCATCACCACCAATCAAAAGAAGTCTGAAAATCAGAGTGTACAAACACACATGCATTCATAGTAGAAGTACACACCAAGCACACACACATGCTGAAGGCTTGCTGAACTGTGAGTTTACATTCTTGTTCACCAGTTTGATAAGACAAGGACTGAATGGAGGGCTTCGGCTTCTCTTCAGATTCAGTAATTTTTGGGTTTCTATCATGATTTATGCATTTTGTCTTTTATGTCCTGGCCTGGCACACTGTGGTGCACAGGCAATCCTACTGCTGCTAATTTTTTTTCTCCTCTGATTAAAATTGCCAACCCAGGAGCATGAGTTCACCATCTTTCATTTAAAAATAACAGGTGAAAGAGGTGCAGAGATATTAGAAATCCGTCTTTCTAATAAAAGCATCAGTTTTTGTCATCAACATTGGTCTGGAAGGAACTAAAAATTCTTTCTCCACACCTCAAAACTGTTCCATAAACTGGGTGCATTTTCTGAAGGTGTCCAGTACTGCAGCATCCCAGACTGCTCAGGAAAACGCCCTCACTGCCTCCTGACCTTACTGTTGGAAAAGTTTCCTAATAGTGACAATGAATTCAGAGACCATTCCTGTGTGCGCTGCTCTACAGACACGGAGAACAGATAATTTCCTTCTTTCTGCTACAGCCTTTTGCATATTCAAAGTCCATTGGCCGATTCCTACTCTGTCTCCTCCTCCTTAAGCTAAGCAATCCCAGTTTGTCCCATTTTTCCATGCAGGTTATGACTGATACAGACTTTTTTTATTATCAGCTTCCAACTTCTCTCCAGTGGCACACATCTGTTTGAATGGTTATGCTGAGGCAGTGAAATGCTATTGCAGCAAAGCCCTGCTGGTGCTGAAGGAACTGAAGGATTCCCTCCAGGGGCTGGTGCTTACACATCCCAGAACGGTGTTTGCTGCTTTCACAATGTACTGATTTCAGGTCTTCAGCCAGCCTAATCCCCAGGTCCTGACACAAGACTATGACCCTGCACCTGTGCAATTGAATCAACAACATTTTTTTCTCCAGACAGAATCTTTGACTTTACAAGCTCATTCCGAATCCCTTTCTTCCAGTGTGCTGGTACTTCCTCGCACTCGATCTTTGAGACTCCATGGTGAGACTCCATGACAATTGCTTGACACATCATCCCCTGTGTGTTGAAGGCAGAGCAAACCCATCTGAAAACCTCAGTGTGAACCAGAACTCACCCTTTTGTTGAGCTAATACGAGTCTCGTGCTCCAAGCTCAGTGTTTTCTTCAATCTCCTGTGCTAATGATCCAGGAAGCTCATCCTGAAGCCAACTGCTTTGCTTGTGGAATGGTCTGTGGTACTGAATCCTTCCCAGCATCTCTGCTGCTTGGCTGAGCCATCTAACCTCAACCTCAGGAGTATCCAAGCCCATTTATTTTTGAAGGAAGTGTTGATTTCACACAAAGATCTTCCAAGGGCCAAAATGCAGGACTGAGTTCTGAAATGCATCTACTCATTCCTCTGTGCCTGAATTTAGACTTGTAATTAGAGCTTCTTCCAGCAGATAGGTAGGAAAGACACAAAGGTGAGTCTCTTCAGAGTCCACGTCTTAGAGTTGAGATTTACTACCCTGTTGTCTCTAAAAGCTGCAAAGACCTGGAGTAGGATCAGTTGAAGAGGGAAATAATAAGTTATTGACTAGAGTGTGGTCTCTGCAAGTCATTAGAGGGTGATCATAGGGGCTCTTTATCCACAGTTCATTGTTGTCTGCATTTGGATTTTATTTTGCCCGTCCTGTTCATTTTCATTGTACTCTGCATGTACATTTTGTACTGAATCATTAACAAAATTGTGAGAAACAGGATGGGCAGAGTAACTCTTTCAACATATGTCAAGTGTCATGTGAAATAGTATCTACAGTGTTTAATAAAATTATAGACAGAGTCAATTCACTGTCTCAGAGAAGTTTTGAGGAAGGGAAGCTATTTCTCAAGGTGAACTGTTGACTGTCTTTTGTGTGTATTGAATATACATGAGATCCTGTTCTGTGCAGAAAACCCCCTCCTTTTCTCTGTATAGAGGCTTTCACAGTCTACACACCTGGTCATCACTATGGTTGACCCCTTGTCCCTTCCTTATGCCCAGCACTGAACACCTCTTTCCATTTTTAGCAATCCAACATATTTTAATAATCAACAAATGAAACAGGAGTATATTTCTGGGCTGGTAAGAAGCTCTGTCTCAGGGCAGAAGTTTCTGCTGTAGGTAGTCACCTTCCAGTAACAAATTGCTGATGCAGGGCCTCTGGACCTTGTCTTAGGGAACACATAATTTTTATCATCATGTTGTAGAGGAACCCTCCTGCTGGGCTGTGAGGGCTGCTGTGGAGGGAGGAAAGGGACACAGCAGTGGCCACAGGGTCTGACCAAATTCAGTGTCCTCCTTGCAATGTCTCTGCAGCCAAAGACCATCCTGACAGAGATCTTCATGGATAAACACAGAAGACAGTCAATAGGAATAAGAAAGTATTAATATGTTCATTTTCTAGATGGGGAGCTGGCACGTAGGTATCTATTCCAAAGCCACAACTTAACCTAATTTTCTGCTTATTAGCCCACTGCTCTGACCACAAATTGCTCTGGGTGTGAAAGTTCCCATAATGGTGAACCATCAGAAACACAAAGTCAAACACTCTTTTGCCTGATAAAAAGAACTGGTTGCAGGTTGGGAAGGTAGGTGTGGGACTTGGAGAGCTACTTGGAGAGCTTGGAGTTTACAATAAAAGGCCTCAAACCATCTGGTCACTTACAGTGACATGCACATTGCTCATCACATGCCACCCATCCTTCCTGTGGCCATCCCTCTCAACACCAACTTCACTGGCAGCTGTCCTTTTGCAAGATCACTCCCATACAAAGATTAAGGGATACCATGACAGGGTTGATGCTCAGTCTGGATACAGAAGTCCATACTGATGGCAAGACAAGTGTCTTGAACTTCTTAATGTGAAAACAGATGCCAGCAAAATCCAATTCTCCACTGTGATGGATGAGACAGATCTGTGGTTCACCTAAAAGAAATGTTGGACGTTGCAGACTATTCAGATGTGACACCATCACAACCACTTGAGTTAATTTTATAGGGCCAGCTATGAAAAGTCTTCATGGACATGGCCATGCAAGTGAAAGACAGGGAGTGCTGGACCTGTATGAAGAACACCAAACTACTGCAGGACACTGGCTGTTTGCTCACAGCCACTGAGCATGTTTCAGAATCTCTCATCTATATTTTCATGTTCTGTTTACTGAATTTGTAAGATGTTGATCATGAACAAAAAATATACTAAAATATATACTAAAATATATAGTCTATTTTGTGCACACTTAAAAATTAAAATTACAGGAAACCATGCAAAAGCAATTACTTTTTAATACACAACCCCTATCTTGCTGTTTAATCAAGAATCTGCTGAAGGCACCCTGCTCCATCAACATGCCACAAGGCTTTTGCTGTGCATGTGCTAAATCCCGTTCTGGGATGGACAGAAAAATGAAAGCATGCTTGGAAGAGAAGGTGAATGAAACTGAAGTGATCTGGATCTTGGGAATTCTGAATACCCTAATTTCCGCATGAGTGGATTTCCATATTCAATATGCTGAAGCTTTGCACGCCAGCAACAGCCAAACACACAGAGAGGGGACAGACACCTGTGTGAGAAGAAACTGAGATGACTACACATATTTTGAAAGACCTTAGGGTGTGTGAAGTGGCAGAGGATGTATTGATTGGCATAGATGTGGATCCAGCTCAGATACGTTTGCACCAGGCGTCACCACTGCATATGAGCCATATTGCATGGGAGGCACACTGACTCTCCCACCTGGCAGCAAGCACTCCTCCCTAACTACAAGTATGTTATCTGCAAGCTTTCCAAAAAATATCATATTTAGAAAAAGTTTTAAAGAGTGGGCATTGCAGTGCAACTCCCTGGGCAGGAAGGGAGGCAGTGCAGAGCTGGAGGCAGGAGGCTCTTTATCCAGACAGGTGAATCCGGGAGAGATGTTCCCAGCCTCGGAGCAGAGGGTGAATCTCAGGCAAGATCAGGAGCAATGTTATCTAATGTACCTTGCTGCCAAAGCCTCCTTCCCCTTCTGCTCTGAGAATTCTCTCGGTGCCCTCTGCATTGGGCACTGTGAGTACTTACACACTGTGAACGCTGTTTCCTCTGAGCTGATTGAGGCTTTGCCAAATCGTGTTTTGTTCCCTTTTGGCTAGTTTTCTGCTAGCTTTACAGCAGAGGTGTCACATCTTTTACATCTGTTACATTTGATTGCATTAAGGTGTATCTGATGGCACTAACATACAGTGAGATTCAAAGTCTTGCAACATGTTCCAACACAGACAGCATTATGAATTCACACACAGCGTTGTTTTAGATCTCATATCGAATATCCTCTGGCATCAGATCTAAAATGAATTGTATATGGCAACCAAAGAAACGCTCTATCTGTCTGAATAACAAAAATGAAGAAAGAGGTTTGCTGTATCACCAGCTCTAATCTGGACAAATGGCAAACGTCCCGGTGAGCAGCAGACAGGCAGCCCCATTGCTGCAAGCCCTGCGCTGTTCCCACAGCCCCCTCTATCTCCCCACACCTTCCTTTCCTCTCTCCTGCCTTGAAGGGCTTTCCAGTCATCCTGACACTGCAGCATCTCTCCAGCTTCTTGCAGATGAACAATGGTCTTGTCCATCACCTTCCACTGATTTGGATGGGGACGGGAGCTTGGACTGGATGATTTCTAGTGGTCCCTTCCTAACTTTCTGTGAACTCTCTGGGCATCTTGGAGGCTCCCTCACTGTCATTCAGCAAGGCTGTAGGCAGGTATCTGCTGGTAAGTTAAGTCATTCTGTGGTTATGCTGAGTGCAGCAGGCAATGTGTCTCCAGCCCTTTGGAACCATGAGCAATGCAGGAGAAGCAATCATTGAGCAGGATTCCTTTGGAAAGATGGATGTGCCAGATTGGTCGAGGCCTGGAAGGACACAAAAAGCCACCTGTCCTTTTCACAAAGACCCACCACCACAGTATCTTCTTGCACGGGAGAGGCTGCTCCCTCACCCCCAGAACCACAGGGATCCTCAGCTGCTCTCCATGGCCCCAGGTGGTGATAACAACTTACACCCACTGCAGGTCTGTCTTGAGACTTACACCTGGCAGTTCTCAGGGTGACAGTGAGCAGTTCTCTTTACGTAATTGTTCCCTGCTGGTTTCCCAGTCCCTGCCCTAAAACCCACTTCTTTCATGAATTTCCATTTTTCCTCTAACAGTGCTATCTCTAAGGTCCTCTCTGCCACGGTACCTGGAGCCAGACAGTTCTGACACACCAGCTAGCACTGGAAAACTTTAAAAACTGTCATCCTGTCTCCTCACAGTGATGAACCCAGGACATGAGGGACTGGATTTGTGCTGAACTTCACAGCTCTTCCACACCTTGTCTGATCTTGTCCAACCCTACACCAGACTGGTCAGAGCTGAGGGGAAGAATATCCACTTTTGTTCTGTCACTGGTCTCTTATAACACCTTGAGCATGTCAGGAACTGGCATTTTTGCACTTAAATCCCAATATATGTTGATTTTAAGGAGAATTGGGTGCTTGAATAGAATTGAGGCACTGACACATTTTCAAATATGTTAGTATCTGACTGTCCACCTTTCAGTGGATGGTGAGGAAGAAAAAAAGCCCATGAAGATCTTGAATACCCTGTATAGAAGTCCCTATGAACATATGAAGGTACATTTCAGTGGGGCCACCTGTGTATGGGCACTTGTGAGCAGGACTTACCTTCCTCACCTTCAGCCATCTAAATTCTTTGGTCTCCTCTAAGGGTGAAGGACAAGAGAAGGAGCCCAAGGAAGATCAGAGGTCTCACTGGAGTGAACAGAATGTCTCTGACTTCCCTTTGTTTAATGGGGCTGCAGTGAGAGCACTAGCTTAGGCACAGAGAGCAAACTTGGTAAATCCAAAATCCTCTGTGTGTCCATAGTGTGTCAAATTATATCCTTCCCCATTAAAACTTTTCCAGCTTTGGAAGGAGACCAGCATTATACTTCACTGAGCCACTGTGTGCCTGTATGTACATTTTACATAATGCTGTTAGCCCCCAGAGTGCCCTGAACTCACTCCAGACCTTCCCAATGGGATTCTCTGGTGTGGAAGGTGACGTGTAAATGTAAAACATCATTGTTGGGCTGTCTGTAATGATACAATGGAGCATTAAAATTTTGTGTTATAGTTTCTGAACATGATTTCAGACAGCGTGTTAAAGGAGCTGGGTCATCGCTTTGAAAGCTCTGACTGTGAATTGCTCGGGTCTGCTCAAGCATGCAACCCCTTCGTGAGCCACTCTGCTGCTGACGGTGCCACAAACCACCAGTTTCACATCACAGCTCCTCCAGCCAGACCTCTGGGTGTGCCCCACAGAGAGGACCCAGCTGCCTGATGTTTGCTGAGACCTTGTGTCCCTCTGATTCTCCTAGGAGGGTCCCAGCTGTCCTTCCCAATGCGGGGGCCTCAGATGGCTGCTGATCTCCTCTCCATCCCAGTGCAACTTCAGGACCAACTGAAGTCAGCTGAGCATTTGAGTGTTTATTGCCATTCAGCTCCAACTGAGTGGGAATCATTTCTCGCTCCATCCTCACAGAGGGCTGTGAGGAGGCCAAAGGGGGAGATGCATGCACAGCCAGAGCTTTCTGGCAGCCACTTTTAGTGCAGATTAACTCAGTGCTCATCCCCTTCCTAACTGCAAGCTCCTTGGACCTCTGTGCTCCCCAAAGAGGTTTCCCCCGTCTTTGGGCTGTATTTGGAGATGCTCTCCACAACCAGGAGCTGCATCCATGTTGCTCCACTGAGGGAGGAATTACAGTCACGGGTTGGGCACCTCGACCAAGCCTGTCCAGGCATTGCTGAGGGCAGCGCTGTGTCAGAGAGCTGAATAAACCAGAAAGTTCGGAGAACCCCAAGAGGAGGTAAAAGAAAGCCCTGGTAAATCATTGCTTTTCAAAGAACCTACCCTGGAGCTAACTAACTGATCCTGTTAGATCTTTCCTAAGTCAGATAAGAAAAATAACCTGGCAGGATTCATCAAAGGCAGACTGATGAATTAAAAAGTCCAGGGTGAGGAGATCCTGGAAGCAAAGGTGGAGAGTTTGCAGACAAGATTGGTGGGACTCACAAACACCAGCCTCATGGAAATTTCCACTCCCTTCCTGATTGCAGGAAGCAGGTTTACCCCACTGCCTTTGACCGAGAGCTGCTCTTCCCACTGATAGCAGAGACTTCCTGCCTTCCTTGTCTCACACAGTGACTCATTTCCAGGAAACTGGGGATAAAGAAAGGAAAGGCAGTTAAGGGAATAGTCAATCCTTTACTGTTATTTCATCTTAGTGGGAAACAAGTGAAGGCTGCATAAAGGTAAAGACAATGGTCTTGCTTTATCTTGATAATCCTACCCCAAACTTCTGCTCTTGGTCCTGTTGGAGACAGATGATTTGTCCAGGCAGAGAGGTGGTCTGAACTAGACTGGCTGCTTTTATATTCTTACTTTTCCTGACCATAGGAAAAATACCCAACAGCTATGTGGTGCTTTAAGCCACTAACTGACCCTCACACTGCCTTTTGAAATGGGCAAAAGGGATATCAGTATTTTCATTTACAGTCTGTGAAAACGGGATAAAATTGTTCTCTGAGATTCTCTATTCCTCAAACATCTTAAAGCAGTGCGTCTCTCAGCTGTGGGCATATGTGTAAGGAATGTCTAAGTCACAACTGGCCAAGGTAGATCAGGGCACTCTCACAGAAGGTCTACAGATGAGAGATGAAAGAAAAAACAAGACAGAGCAGCAGAAATGAGAGCTGTGCAAACATGAGGCATTGCCATAGGATCCACCTCGTGTCTTGCCAAAATGCCCATAAGCCAGAGATCTTGTCTTATGTTACCATATGTCACACACATAAATCAGTTTGGTTTTGGCTGCCTGCTGTTCCTCTAATAATCTCTTTTGTATCTTCCCCTGTATAATTATGAGTCAAGCCCTTGGAGGAAAGGGAAAGTCATTCAATGTCCTTTTGGCATTTCCTTTGAGAAGAAACTGCATCTGCCACTGAAGATGTGGGAGAAAGTCGTGGAAAAAAGGAGAAATACAAATAGGTGGAGAAGCTACACCTCCAGGTTAAAATCCAAAGATAAGCAAGCGGTTACTTTTTGACTCCGTTCCCTACCTGCTTGGAACTCCGCTCCAACAAAAAACCCAAACAAAGCAAACCACATGGCATGAAAACCCACCAGTAGTGATGAAGAGAGAAGTTGCAGATAATTGTCCATCCTCTCCTTCCCTCTGATACATCAGTGCTGTCTGGGCTACCAGACAATCTAGGATGATCATGGGACTTCACTCCTGCTTTGCAGTTGTGCCAGAATGTCCGAGTTGCCCGCTCCCAGATTAAGGAGAAGGTTTGTGGTCATCATCTGTGGGCCAGGCTGTGAGTGGTCCCTGCTGTTCCTCAAGGGTGTGATATGCACATGTCAAAACCACAAAAAGATATGCTGTTAGGGGCCTCTATAGAATTTAGCTGGAGTTATATACATACTGTAATTCCTATATCTTTGCTGTTACAGGGTTTGAGTCCTCACTTCAGTTCCACGCTGAAAGGGAAAAAGATTGAAGAAAGGCAGTTCACAGTGCTATGTCCCAGCTGTTGTAGGGGCAGTGCCTGAGGAACTATCCTGCTCTTGGCCTGCTGGTTTTTTGGTGTTTCAGTGGATTTCCAAGGTAAAGGAAGAGGAATAGCCAAATCAGTTGTGGATAGACAGTCAGGATTCATCTCGCCTAATTGCAGTGTCTGTGTGGCTGATGTCTGCTTCTGAGCTGACCACCCCACCTTTGTGCCTCCATAGTCAACAAAGCAAAGCATGGCTTGTTTCATCAGTCAGATGCAGATGTTGAATTAATGAGGCTCTGAGAAATCCAGTTTCTCTCACCTGATGAGCAGAGAAGCCCGGGGCTGGCTCAGATGGAGCAGTGGGCTGGGCAGGCACCTACCTGTGATCAGATGAGCCTCACCTGTTTGTCCCTTGAGCAAGCTGCACCCCAGCAGGCACTCCAGGAGCAGAAATAATCTTTGGAAATAAATGAGTCTCCAGGTGCAGCAGGGACTGCTGAAGAAGCTTTGCTAGCAATGTTGCAATGGTGTCCAAACCAGCCTATGCAGCACCAGCACAATGGCAGTGTCTGGAACTGGCAAAGTCCAACCTGCAGGAGAGACTGGAGGGAAAGAAGATGCAGAGGCTGCCAAGGACCAGCAGGGCCAGTGGCATGAGCAGCTGCTGCCAGCCAGAGGAAGGGACTGCTTTTAAATGCCAGATCCTGGGAACAGAAATTTTTCTTCAGTTAGGGTTCATGTTTACATTTTTCCACAAATATTTAAGTCCTTTTAGGAACCTGTTCAGTCCTATCGCACCGTTTTCTTGCCACAAAATTGTCACTAGCAATTATTAGTTTAGAAAGCATTTTTATTTTTTTTCCTAAGGGAAAAAGGAATCAAAATAAAAATTTTGGTCTGAATTACCATTTAGTGCATTAAAACACCGAGGTTTGTAAAAACACGTCCACATATTGATACTTTCAATTTATGGGCATTTTGCAGGGTGTAATTTCCAGGAAAATGATGGTATTTTGGCTTTTCATTCCAGTTTTAGGAATAAATAATTAAAATGAGAGAATATCCTGCAAGCGGGAAGTTTTGGTTTCTAAAGAGGTGTATTTATAATTGAGCCAACTATTGTGCAGAAAGCCATAGTCTGACTTGTGTAATGACCCTCACAAATACTATTGAGAAATCTAGTGTATTTATACATAATTATAATCAAATAGTGACTATTCTTCATCATTTATAGTGTGACTTTCATTATGCCCTCAAAATAGCTTATAGCATTTGTTAAGCTAAAGTGCTCTCACCCTCTGATCCTTTTAAATATTTGAAGCTATTTAAAACTCCTGAGGGAAGGGATTTAAATTATCAACAGGAAAAAAGTATTATTTTTGAAAGAAAACAATTATTCTGACAACCGCTGTTCATATTAACAAAGAATAGTTTCTTAGCTGAGTTTTTGTTTACCAAACTCACTTTTCCTTGCTCCATGCTAATTATGAGGATTGCTAGATTATGTATTTGGAGGTTTTGTTAGACTGTTTGTTTCCAAACAAGGTTAAAGTATCTTTGAGAACACGTGATAATGAAAAATTACCTACTCACCTTCTTACCCGGAGTCACTGACACCCCTTTGCAACATGCCTTGCTTTCTTACTCATTTCCACTTACCGTGGCCCAGAGATAAGACTAGAACCCAACCAAAGGCTGCAACCCAGTGAAAGCACTTAGGCAATGCATTTTATATCATTTCATCTTTAAAGGGTCTAAAACCCAGCCTGAAGATATTAAAACATCAGAGTTTTAGAGGTTTATTTTGCAATTACTTTTGCTCTGTACTCAGAGCAGAGTTATATCAGCATTATTTTAAGTGAGCACACGTGGGATGATCAGTCTGGAAGTGTCCTAATACTTGCAAGGGGAACATTTTCTTCGCCATCATGATATGCAGTGAATCAGGGCAAACTTCAACCTTGATAAGAGTCAGGTGGAGATTTTCCTTAATCTGGTTTTATATTATGTGCTGCTTAGCAGGGCATTTCTAGATCTCCCTTCAGGAGCATTAATTAGAACAAATGCAATTAGTCTATAGCATCCTTATTATGGCAGAATTCTTACATTAATCAGTAGAAATTCTGCTGAATTAAGGATTGTCCCAGGTCTTCCTGCAAGACAATACTGACTTGGCGCAGGAGCCAGAAAGGATTTAAAGGACAGAGCCAGCAAAATCTGCTGAACCACAGGAGGTATGAACAGGAACTTGAAGTTTTAGTACCTGCTTTAGCCAGCAGCGGATCTTATGTGCAATGGTTGACTTCAGATGGCTTCAAGGGAGTTTGTCACAAGGCTCATCTGCTCATGGAGGGCTCATCTGTATTAGCTAGCAGGGGCAACTGAAAATTCCCACACAGCTGGGACTGTGACCTTCTAGGAGCATCAAAGAGAAGGATTTCTGGGCAGATATTGGAGTTTCTGTGTGCGGAAGCTCAACATTGAGCTCTTTCCTGCACAATTCCTGGGGTGCTCCAGGGGAGGTCACGCTTGCTGTAACTCTGTTTTCCTTAACACCGCCACCCAGATCAAAGCAGGAAGAACAGATACTAAGACTGAAGCGAGTTGTGCTGGCATGTTGCTCTGTCCTGTGTTTTCTTGGAGATCAGAGGATGCAAGCTTGCCACAAGTCTCATGAATCTGATGAGAATTCATGAGGACACAAGTCTGTGCATCACAGCATTACCTAGGTTGGAAGGGACCACAGGACAACTCTCCAACCTCCTGCTCCAGCCAAGCACAATACTGAGTTCAGACCATCTTATTGAGTAGTAATGTAACCAACAGGAAAATAGGGGAAGTACCCTGCAGTTAGGATCCAGATCAACCTCTGAGACCACACCTCTCTCTATTCCTGCCTTCCAGGCAGATACATTTTTTATTAAGGAGATGGCCTGACTCCAGCAGTGTGCTCCCTGTGATAGGCACTTGTGCTGAGGGTGCCAGGATTGCCCTGAACAGAACTTTTGGGACTGGGGTCTGAGCTTGCACTGCTTTCCTGCTCTTCCAGCACAGACAGCTCTTCCCTGCAAGTTCCCTTAGAACTCAGCAGAGAAGGAGGAGGAAACACATCCATCGGATGGTTCCATCCAGCTTAGAAAAGTCAATGCATGGAAAAAAAAGTTAGGTGGGAAAGACTGGGTTTGCTCCAGGGATAATGTTCTTAGGATCCACATGAGGGAATAAGAAAAGCAACTTTGTGTGTGTAAATCCTCCAGTGGAGGATCCCATTCCCCAAAAGGGTTAATGCAACCTCTCTTTTCTCCCAATAGCTTCATGGCCCTAAGAACTTTCATTGTGAAATGGGTGCAGGTGTGGGCTATGCTTTGTTGATCACAATCCCTTTTGCAGAGGAAGCTTTGAATATGTTTGACATAATCAGCTCACAGCCTTTGCCCGCACTCTTTCATAAACAGGCCATTTTCACATCCTTTTCATGGGATCCGACAAGCGGAAAAATAATTAATGTTACCTCAGCCTAACAGTGACCCAGCTTTGATTCAAAAAGACGGCATGTTGCATAAACTAACCATTTAATTGAGTGATAGAAAAAGCCCACATGTATCAATTCTGCCTCCACGTATTATGATTACTGGGACTTTGCGAGGATTGTGCTCCCTCGGTCATAAAGCAGAGCTTATATTCAAGCCCATGAAGTGGTTTCAGCTGCACTGATTGAGCATGAGCTGAGGATTATCAGTGTTTACAGTGGCAGGACATGGGAGCAGGGGAATATGTGGGTACCCAGCCATCATGGCGCATGTTCAGGTTATGTCCAGGTTATGTCACATGCTCTTGTGTGAATTGACAGTGGCCAGATGTTATCCAGCCACAGAACATTTGGGATGTTGATGGCACTACACTGCCACCTTTCCATGACCTCAAAGCCAAAACTAACTGGTATATACCACAGCAGAGACTACGCCTAATATGAATAGGACAGAGTCACCCTTGAGGTAACGCACCAAAAAGAAATGTCCAAGATGAATTTCAGCTAAATAGAGATAGGGTCTTCGGGTAGCAGTGACTCCTCCAAGGGCTTTGGGGAAGTCAGATCCTGCTTGAAAAACCTGATGTCCATGACAAGGTGATATATCAGGATGGGGGAAAGGCTGTGAATGTTGTCTACCTGGACTTTAGTAAAACATTTCACACTGTTTCTCACAGTGTTCTCATGAAGAAACTGACTGCCTGTGGCTTGGATGGGTGCACTGTTCACTGGATGAAAAGATGAATGTATGTCTGGGCTCAGAGAGTGGTGGGCAAAGGAGTTACATCCAGTTGGTCACAACTGGTGCTCCCCAGGGCTCAGTGCTGGGGCCAGTCCTGTTTAATATCTTTATCGATGATCTGGACAAGGGGATTGAGGGTACCCTCAACAAGCTCCCAGATCACACCAAGTTGGTCAGGACTGTCAATCTGCTGGAGGGTAGGAAGGCTTTGCAAAGGGATCTTGACAGACTGGAGAGATGGGCTGAGACCAGCAGCATGAGGTTCAACAAGGTAAAGTGCCAAGTGCTGCACTTGCGTCACAACAACTCCGTGCAGAGCTCCAGGCTGGCAGAAGAGGAAGAGGACATGGAGGTGCTGGTCATGCTGAACATGAACCAGGAGCATGCCCAAGAAAGCCAATGGCATTCTGACCTGTACCAGAAGTAGTGTGGCCAGTAGGACCAGGGCAGTGACCATCTCCCTGTGCTGGGCACTGGTGAGGTCACACCTCGAATCCTGTGTTCAGTTTTGGGCCTCTCACAATAAGAAGGACATTGAGGTGCTGCAGAGAAGGGCAGTGGAGCTGGGGAAAGGTCTGGAGCACAAGTCTGATGAGAAGCAGCTGGCAGCGTTTAGCCTGGATAAAAGGAGGCTCAGGGAGACCTACAGCAACCTGACAGTAGGTTGTGGAGCTGGAGGTTGGTATCTTCTCCCAAGTAACAGGTGTATGGGGTTTGTGTGGTTAGATTTTGGTGGGATGGGGCTACAGGAGTGGTTTCTGTGAGAAGTTGCCAGAAGCTTCCCCTATGTCAGGCAGAGTCAACACCAACCAGCTCCAGGATGGACCTATCACCACCCATCAGGAATGACAATAATGCCTCTGTGATAACATATTTAAGAAGAAAAAAAAAAGAAAAAAAAGTCGTTGTGCAGATGGAAATGCAACCAGAGAAGTGTGGAGTGAGAACATCTGAACAATTCTGCAGACACCAAGGTCAGTGCAGGAGGGGCAGGAGGTGGTCTGAGTGCTGGAGCTCAGTTTCCCCTGCAGCCCTTGGTGAGGTAGCTGTGCCCCTGCAGCCCAGGGAGGTCCATGGAGAAGCAGAGATCCACCTGCAGCCTGTGGAGGAGCCAGGTGGGTGCCCGAAGAAGGCTGTGAGCCCATGGGAGGCTTATGATGGAGCAGGGTCCTGGCAGGGACCTGCTGACCTGTGGGGAGAGGAGCCCGTGCTGGAGCAGGTTTTCCTGGTAGGACTTGTGGTCCTGTGGGAGACCCACACTTGAGCAACCTGTGCCTGAAGGACTGCACCCCATGGCAAAGTGACCCACGTGGCAGCAGTTTGTGAAGAACTGTGTCCTGTGGGATGGGATCATGCTGGAGAAGTTTGTGAAGGACTGTCTCCTGCTAGAGAGACCCCCTGGGGAGCAGGGGAAGGACTCCACTCTCTCTCTCTCCACTCCCCATTTCCTTGCACTGCTGAGGAGGGAGGGAGGGGGTGGTGTTCTTAAGATTTATTTTACTTCTTATTCTGTTAGAAGCAAATTTAATTAATATCCCCACTTTGAGTCTGTTTTGCCCCTGATGGTGATCAGTAAGTGACCTCTCCTGGTCCTCATCTCAACTCATGAACCCTTTGTTATATGTTCTCTCCTCTGTCCAGTTGCAGAGAGGAATGATAAAGCAGCTTTGGTGGGTACCTGGTACAACAGGACAAGAGGAAATGGCTTCAAGTTGCACCAGAGAAGGTTTAGTTTGGATATAGGAAAAATGTCTTTACAGAAAGTGTTCTCTAGCTTTGGAACTGGCTGCCCAGGGAAGTCAGTGGTGGAGTCAGACATGCCCAGAAATTTGCCTTTCCTCAATCCACCTCCAGGGGAGTATTCACCCTGCAGAAAGCCATGAAGCCTTAGGGTTGTCCAGAGAACCTCCAGGAAAGGTCCTGTTGAGTGGCAAGGCAACCACCTCTTGCTGCAGTTGGCCAAAGATCAGGCTGTGTGCCTTCAGGTGGGATGACATTGGCTGTTCATCCTGAGGAAAAGATGACCTGGGGGGGGGCCTTATCACTCTCTACAATTGCCTGAAAGGTGATTGTGTGGAGGTCGAGATCAGTCTCTTCTCCCAAGTAACAGGAAAAGGGGAAACATCCTCAAGTTGCACTATGGGAAGTTTGGATTGGGTATCAGGGAAAAATTCTTTATTGAAAACATGGTCAGACTTTGGAATAGGCTACCAGGGAAGCGGTGGGATCATCATCATCTGTGGAAGTATTCAAAAGGCAGGTGGATGTGGCATTTAGGGACATGGTTTAACAGTTCTGGATTAATGGTTAGACTTAATGATCTTAGAGATCTTTTCCAACCTTAATGATTTAGTGATTCTGTGACATTCAGGCTCCATACCATATTTGAGGAGGAAGTTGCCTTCCCCTTTGACATCCAGCATTAGGCAGACAGAGGGAATATAATCCCATTTGAGCCAGTAACAGGAAAGAAATCTCCAAACAATGCCACTTTCCCAACCAGTTGAACACACCACCTCATGAGGTCCCTGCCAGTAATTCTGATGAAAATCCTTCTTGCTTACACAAGAATTTCCCCCTTTAATGTAGAGGGGAAACATTGTCTTTCCCCATAGTCTGAAAAACCCCAATACAGCAAGCCAGAAAGGCACTTATTGAGACAAGTGATTGATGCTCATGGAGCACATTACTGGGCTTTACCAGAAGCCCCCGTTTGCTGGTGTAAGGGCTCCTGTGCTCAGTGTGGGGTGCAGCAGAGGAAGGTGAAATGAAGTCAGGGTATCTTCACAGCCACAGGCCATCAGAAAGTTGCTGGAGAGACGTGACAGGAGGTTTGTCATTGAGGTGATGTCAAGTGCCTTCATGGTTAGGTCAGGTAGAAGCAGGTTACAAAATTCACTCTTCCTCAGAAACCTGCAGTGTTCTCCCAGTGGACCATTTTGTGTCTCTAGAAAATATTGCTTTTAAAGTTATCATAAATACTGGAGATGGAATAGCTGGGAAGCAACCACTGTACTTCAGCTGACTGTGTTTAGTTTAGCATTTAAACAAGCCTCTTTCTTCCACCCCTGTCCTTTGACTCTTCACACCTCTAGGTATTGGTCATGTTTCTGGCTTGTCTGCCATGCTGTTCACTCTGTCACTTACTCTCTTAGCTATTTTGTTGATCTTCTTTGAATTTTTTTCCCATCAGTTCATGTCTTTTCCACATCTAAGGATCCCAGTCCAACCTGCTGGAGAAGCAGTGCCTGAAGAGGCAGCACTTATGTCTGGGAGTTCATCAATGGTGGTGATGGTACCCGTGGTCACAGGAGCCAAGATATGGTTCCTCCACTGGCTGGTGCACAGCCCATGAAACACCACAGAGGAGGCCTCCACTGTGCATCCATCAAGGAGAAGCTTGATGGCACTACAGGAACCAGGCCTGGGAGTGGTTTCTCCAGCTAGCAAACCTGTGCTCAGATGGGGCTGGGTGACCTCTTCAAGCCCTGGGGACAGACATGGCCTTTCCTTCCTTCCCTGCTATGTATACTGCCCATAAAATGAGTCTACACAGGCAGGGATTTTTACTCCCCTGCTCTTCCACTTAAAATCTGAAATGGAAGGGTGGTGAGACACAGGAACAGGTTGCCCAGAGAATCTGTGGATGTTCCATCCATGGAAGTGTTCGAGTCCCTGGTCTAGTGGAAGGAGTCCTTGCCCATGACAGGGGGTTGGAGCTGGATGATCTTTTAAGGTCCCTTTCTATGCAAACCATTCCATGATCTGACTCCAGCACCAACGTGCCATGTAGGGAGCATCTCAAGTTTTGCTGCTTAATGCTGCCAGCCTGCTCTCCTCTGAGCTGCTCCTTCCCCCATCACAGCACTGTTCCCCAGAAGTCCTGTGGGTGACCTGAATTGCAGGAGAGCTGTGCTTTCTCTGGAGATGCCTGCCATGGAGTACCTTGCCTGGGTGGTCTGGGATATCCCTGTGAGCTCCTGGAGATGAGAACTGAGGGTATTAAAATGACCAGGCATGGAGATGGGAAGCAGAAAACAGGCCTGAAGTGCCACTTCCATGTAGTGACATCCCAGAAGGTTTTGTGAGGAAACTATTCAGAGCTTGTGGCACAAAAGCTCTACAGTGACACAAGGGAAGGACTTGCTTAAAACGCAAAGTGCACCAATGAGAATCCTGCAGCCTACCTGCCAGCTCAGGGAGTGCACGCTCCTCACGCCTGAACTACCTTCATCAGTCCCTAACACACACACCTTCTGCAAGCACAGCTCTGTTTTATATAATCAGTCACTGCATAATTGCCACTGATTTGTATTTGGCAAGTCAAAAGGCTGCAGACCAGGATGCTCTTAAATGCCTAATTCTGCCCTCAGAGAGAGACAACATGGGCAGCTCTGAGATACTCCTCAGAGGGAGACACGGGTGAAATCCTGGCTCTGGTGAGATTTCATCCTCAGCTGGAACCAGAACACGCTTTGAGGCAAGAACTGCCTAAAAGCAGTGCCATCACATTCACCTTTATTTTGGAGGAGGCTACAAAATTTATACCCTGAGGCTATGGCAGCTTGCTCGAGGAGGGATCCTGCCAGCCCTTCTTACAACAGGTATTACCTTACTCTGCCTGTTCATTCCCGCAGAACACGGATAGAGTAGGATGCTCTTCAAGATGAAGGTGTGTGGGGGGGGATCAGCCCTCAGCAGAAGAGTTTTAATGCGAAATAAGATTAAACATCACTGCCACACCTCTACCTCCAGCAGTTTCAGCCTACACAAGAAAGAGGAACGTGCAGAGTGCAGGTACTGCTGTAACTTCTGGAAAAGAAAAAGAAGAGAAGAAGAAAAATATTACTAACAAGAAGAGGAAGAAGAAAAATAAGATGAGGAAAGGAAGGAAAGACAAGGAAAGTAAAAGGAAAAATAAAAAGTTAGAAAGAAAAAGTGAAAGAGAAAAAAGAAAAAGTGAAAGGAAAGAGAAAAAAGAAAAAGTGAAAGGAAAAGAATGTCCAGAGCTGTAAAGTAAGTTGGGCTCTCAACTAACACCCATGGGCCTAATTGGATTTACTGCCTGAGTGCAGGAAAACTTGAAATGATTATAGGAAGAGAAAAGAATATGAGATTAACATGTACAGTACATTTTAATACAGGCAGCAGGACAAATAGAAATGCAGTTAAGATTTGGAAAAAACTTTATAAATCTGGAAGAGATTGAAGTCCAAACATGATTTGGTGTGTCCAGTCCTGATTTGCCTACCCCAGCCAGGTGTTATAAATGCAGTGTTGAAAACGCAGTGTGAAAGGATGGTTTGGTGGAGAGGAAGGGTGTGTTCCTCTCCTCCATTGAAAACCTTGAGGGGAGGAAAACCCAGAGGACTCTATCCCCACTGGCTCCTGTCAAGGACAATGTGAGATCTTCCCTTCACCTCCTTGGACTGGTGTGCTGTATCCCAAGCAGTGATGCTGTTGGAAAGCCTGCACTGGGCAGAAGACAAACCTGCCCGAGTCCTTCCAGTGAAAAGACAACGAGCAACTCACTGGCCTGAAGAGCCCATGAGGGCTGTTCCTCTTCACTGCTTGGGTGGTATTTAGCAATCAGAGCTACTGAATTCTATCTCTCTGTGTCAGTCAGTCACCCTGGACCCAGCGTGGCTCCCTGTGCTGCTTTCAGAGCAAATGAAGTTGTTGGTACTGTGAAAAGCAGGATGCATCCAGGGGAATTTACATCAGAAGAGGGACTTGGCCTCATCCCTTCAACAATTAGAGAAGCACAGTGGTTTCTCTAGGTGTTGGAGCAAATGGGAAAAGACCTCTTCCATGGGCAGTGAAATGAATGAATGGTTCCTAATGAGTTTGTCTTGTCTTGCCTAACCTCTCTCTCCCTCTGTGTCTCCCAAGGGGCAGCAGAACTGCCTGAAGGCCAGGCCTGATGAAGTACAGCTGTTTCCCTGGGGGAGACACTAATTAGGGTCTCTACCCTCCATGCCCTTGATGACTTTCATCATATTTACAGTAGTGTGCAGAGGGAATTGATCTGACTAAAGCAGATCTGCCCTTCTTGATTTGCAGTAGAGATCTAGGGACCAATTTATCCAAGGACACCTCAAAAAAAAAAAAAAGGGCAATTTCCCTATTTCAGTTCAAAGGGGAGACAAGGGTGATTAGCTCAGGTGTTGATATCTGACATCTGTGCTGGAAACACCTTACACTGGTGAAACCAATCCCACTCTCAGAATGAGCTCAGTAGTTCTGGTGAGGATCTGACTGCCTCACATGTAGGTGGGCAGGGAGGGCAGGATGCAGCTTGCAGGTAAGATGTATCTGCAGGTGGGTGTCTATAAGTGAGTGAGGTGTCCAAGTCCTGTAAGTAGCAGACGGAATAGGCCTGCACAGTCAGAGGAACTTGGGAGGTGAGTCATATTGAAATGTCTGATGTGAAGGGAGCTGGGGCAATTCCTTTACTGCAAATTGACATATTTTCCTAGAGTTACCAAATCAACACCTCCCAGCAGTTGAGAATCCAGTTGTGATGGCTTGGTCAGGAAAAGGCTGTTTCTGAGATCAGTTCGGAAGTCATCACTCCCTGTGCTTCAAGTGCCCTCCTTGCAGATGCTTCAGGCATCACTTTCTACTAGTGGAAACATATTGCCAGTGGCAAGGAGGAATGCAGCATTCCTGCATCCAAAACATTTCACCAAAACAGAGATCAGGAGTTCATCTATCCACCAAAAAACTGGGAAAAAAACACACCCCACCCTCAGGGACAGGGAGAGTGCAAGCTCTCAGTGCATTGTAGCAGCTACGTGGAGGTGCACAAGTGCAAGCAGCACGTGTTCTGTGGGGAGCAAGGCTGCAGCTTGGAGAGAGCTCAAACTGGGTGGAAGCAGATTGGTATCACTCCTGGATGCAAAGATGATTGCACTGGGGGTAGAGAAGGGACCTGAACTGCTGTAATTAGATTATCATATCTCCAGAGCAAGATTCAGCTTATAACACATTTTAACTCTTTCTTATAAGATTGTGGCGTGCAAACTAAACATTTCTACTGCAAAATCGTAGCATGTTTGTAATGCAGGGAGTTGGATCACAAGTTAGTGATCACTGCAGTTCTCAGTTTCTGATATTGTTTCTGGCAGGTATAGCACACTTTCAGTTGCCCTGTGGTTAAGAACAGATCTTACACACTATGAAAATCCCTTGGGAGAGAGCTAGTCCCTGAATGTGCAGGTCATTTGTGGGGTTTGGATGGAGGAATATTAAATGCTGCAGGATTTCCTAGGCAGGAAATATTCCCCCAGCAGCACCCATGTCTCTGTGTAGAGCCACCGTAGATAAGATTTGGGAAAGAAATGTTGAGTTCTGTTGTGCTTTCCTGCAACAGCACCAAGAAAGGATGAGTTTGGAGCCATGCCAGAGTGTTTCAGGCTGACTCAGCAGGGATGCTTTAGTGATGGAAACATTGGAAAGCACGGATTTGACACCTAAATTTGCTATAGCGCTGTGTGACCTTTAACAAACCACTTTCCCATGATGTTCCCTGACCCCTTGCAGTAAAACAGGGACAGTAACACTTCCTCGGTCATACTGGTCTCTTTGGATTGTCACCTTTCCAGGGCAGGGAATGAGGTTTCACACTGTGACAGGCAGCTGCTGTCTGGAATGAAGCAGCATTCAGAGTCATGCTAAATTACCTTAACATTCATGACATGTTCATTGCTCTGGTCTTTCCACTGCTTACATATTTCCTGCCGGGGACAGTGAAAATAAATACTGTCCCTTGTTGCATTATAATAAACACATTCCATGATTCCTTGGAGGGTCTCCTTGGTTTCTTGTCAGGTCTGATTCCCCATGTGCTGCCAAGGATAAGTGGCAAATATTGGAGAGGAAGAAGGCACTAATTTTTTCTTCACCAAAGTATGACAGCTCTTATTATCATTTGACAACATATACCCATGTTTAGCCACACACTGCCTCAGCTACCAAGTTCAGTTTCTCTCTGTTGGCTCACACAGATTTACATGCAAGCAGGGATGAAGTGGTCCCTACCATGAGCTGAGAGCTCTGTCTGAAGAGACAGTGGTTTATTTTTACTTGCTGGCTTGTGTCAGAGACACAAACTCATGTTGTCTTCACTAGGGTGTAAATCTGTTTCCCTGAACTTGAAGATGAGCTCTGGTGCAATGAAGGGCCCTGATGAAGAAGCTTCACCAGTGCAAGGCCAGGGCATCTCACCGTAGCTCTTTTGTGAGGGTTGCTCCCCTCTTGCCCAGCAAAGCTTGCCCAAGCTTCTTCCAGTGAGACATCCAATGGTTTTGATGCTGATGACAAAATAAAGACTTAAGTTCACAGTTTCAAAACTGCTGCTCCAAGTACAGCTTAGGGTGCAGTGGAGCTGCAAATCTCCGTGCACCACAAATCTCAGCTCCTACCATCTCCTGTCAGACTGCCCTTCACAAGCAGTTTTTCCTAGGAGAAATGCAGAGCAGCCTGGACATGTACAATTTCCCGGCAAACAAAAAAGCTTTACACTTCATGAGCAGTTCTTGCAGCAAGAAAGAGAGAATACACATTACATACTGATCATGGTGCACTGCTGGAAGGTGCTTACGTAGTTCACAGCAGTATGTGAACAGAAATGCAATAAGTAGAGTAAAAAGAGCTCATCAAACCTTCCTATCCCACCTCAAAGAAATTCCATGGCTTTCCCTAGAACTGAATGAACCAAAGCAAGGCTGAGTTGCTGCTGCATGGGAGAAAGAAAGGCTGTGCAGGAGCTTTCTTCTCCAATTGCAAAGGATACTCATCTATGGTTTAGACCTGTTCTTGCTTTGAAATATCCTTGTACTCCAACTCTGGAGGCTGTGGTGTTATTTGTAACCAGATACAAGACCCCACATGACAGATGTCCCATATCTGCAGATATCAATGCATTTCTGCCCTTGGGGAGGTCTAAAATCTTGGCCTAAATTAACTCTTCAGCCTTCCTTGGCATTGCATGGAGAGAAATAGGCACCAACAGAGAGCAACTTGTCTGCCCTAACTTAGCCAGTTTTTTTTTTAAGGGTGAGACCCAATGATGTTCTGAAGCAAGGAGATTCCCAGGGCGCCTCCATCACCTCTAAGGCACCTCCTCCTCTGGTCTGCTTTGAACCTGTTGCCCGACAGCTTCACTGGACATTCGTTGTCTAGACTAGAAGGACACTTACATGAGCATAAATGTCATTTCCACGCACAGACAATATAATTTGACCCCATTTGAGTATCATTCACACTGCTGGAGGAAGTCCAGGATTGGTCCTGCTCCGTGTTCACTTTGACTTCCTCCCATTTTGGAGTTGAGGCACCAACCCTGCATCTTCCAGGATCACTGCTTGTGGTGGCCCTGAAATGGTAGGGTGAGGTGTGGGTTCTGTTACCCTCCAAACCAGCCTGGGAGGGAAATGATGCAGCTCAGCTCTGCTATTTACTTCAATTAGGTATAAAATCATCACCCCTTGAAGGGTCCAAGGGCAGCTTAACCGTCTGATTTGTCACTGTTACTGCAAACATGGACCCACCACACGGCAAGTGCTTTGCTTTGTCAATAAATCCCAGACACAATGGACTGCAAGAAAGGGAAAATGATCCAAGGAGCTGGGGTGGATGGGGGAGACAGCTTCCTCTCTCCTGCTGCAGCCAATTGCCTGCATCAGGCCTACGATGTTTAATTCACAAACATGCAATCTCAAGCTCCTTTTACGTGTCCCCGGGCAGTCCCACAGACACCACCTGAAGTATATTAGAGCCTGGCTGATTACGGGTCTGCTCCAAAGCCCTCTGAAGTCAGTGGGAGTCTTTCCCCTGACTTCACTGTGTTTGGGGTAGGCCCTGGATGAATATCCCTCCGGTTAGACAGTTTAATCATCCATTCAGCAGTACACAAAGCAGATCACATACACTTTTAGCCTGCATTGTATGGTGTTATGAAATGAGAAGATTATTTGATATGATTCAGAGATAGCTCAGGTATAAGGTAAAAAAAAAAAAAAAACACCTTTGATGTTTAACATTACACTTCAGTTATTCCTTGAGGGGCAAATTCTCGTCACCTTACCCAGGTGAATATTGCATTTGGTAATTTGGTCAAAAACATTCCAACAACCTTCTTTTTAATAGAAAATGTTGAGGAGGGAAGAAGGGGTGGAAATTCAGCTTGATGGAGATTTCTGCCAAAGAGAGAGAAAAATAACAGGTAAACTCATGGTTTCCTTATTTTAACAATCAGAAAAAAAATATTTGGGAACAAAAATTGTTTTTGAAGGGGAATTCTAACTGGACAATGAAACTAGGGATTTTTTTGGTTGATTGAGATTTTTTGTTTGCTTGTTTATTGTTTTTTTTCCAGGCTGAAGTCTAAGGAGAAACAATTTCCCAACAATTGCAGTCTCCATGTGGCACAGCTATTTCTAGCTGAGGCATCAACCATCCAGGTATTATCAGCCAGGCCTGATTCTCATCTTGACTCTCCTGGGTCAAGCTATAAAATGAGTCTTTGTCCCTCTTATTTTGTGTGCCATCAGAATGAGACTGACAGGATCACCTTCCATGAAAGAGCCAGGTAGAATTCAGCTACGTTGCATGCAAAGCCAGGTGAGACCTGCAGGGCTTGTGGGGCCTTATCTCAAGAAGTCTGATGAAGATTTTTCTATCTCTAGAAATACAGAGAGGGCAAGGGCAGAATGCCTGTAGTTTCCTTGAACACTGCTGCATTATTTGAACTATTTATAAAGATTTCAGGGAAAAATCAACATTAAAAAAAAAAAAAAAAAGGCAATAAAACCTTCTGTACAGGCACAACACACTGTGCCCAAATTCCACGGACTTTGTGAGCGACAGGGCAAATCAAAGCCTCCTCCTTCAGAGGAGAAGCAAACCACAGCCCATGGCCAGTGGCAGTAATTGAAGCCCCATTTCTAAAAGAGTTGGCGGGCGATGAAACCCAGCGCGGAGGGCTGTGTTCTGCCTCTTGCTTGAATCCCCTCCCGCCGCCCTGCAATACCCTCCGTGCTGCTGGGGGTGGGGGGTTTCACTTTACTGGCACAAGAGTTTCCTTTGTTGATGGGAGCTGGGTCTCCTCTAGGGGACTGGGCTGATCCAGCTGTACTGGCAAAGCCTTTGTACTGCGGAGCAGCTCAAGTGCAGACCTGCAGTGGGTGCCTGCCCGAACCTTTGCTGGCATGTCAATAAGGCCAGGGCTGAGCAAAGTTAAACGACCCCGTGTTGGAGAAGTGCCACACGTAGGAGCCAGCAAGCATCTGTGTTACTGATCCAGCGCATCTCTTGAAATGCCTCTGGACTGTACTTCTTTTCAAGTGAGGAATGTCTTTTTTGAGGAATTGTGTGTGCTGGAAGAGCCACAGTCCCTGGCTGGGAGTGTTTCAGGGCAGGGCAGGTACCAGGCAGCTGTGCTTGCAGTCATCAGCACAACCACGGTTTTACATGAAGTACCACAGTTGTGCCCAGTTGGGGTGGAATCTATCTGGATGCCTAGAAAGACTGGAAAAACCAAGCAAATATGAGACTTTCTCAAATGCTCAGCTTTAGTGGCCAGCAGCCAGGTTCTGTGAGCTCCCAGTTAACCCACATGAGATCACTGCTGCCCTAAAGCCTGTGAAGTTCTGAGGAACACATTTACAGGGTGATTCCGAAGGCTGCCAAGGCAGAGAGAATAGTTTGAGCCTCTCCCCAGGGGAAGGACAATTCTAGGCTGACTTCCCTGCGAGCAGGCTGTGCCCTGGGCTTCTGGGCCATCATCTGACCCAGTCGGGGAAGGGGCTCATTGTCATGGAGAACTGCTCATCCCAGGCGTGGCCTTGGCATTTGAGGGGAGTGGGGGCTCTCAGGGTGGGACAGCAGGCTAATTGCCTTTGTCTTCCACCTCCTTCCATTGGGCAATCTCAGTAAATCCCTAAACCCATGACAAAAGCCCTGCTACTTTTAAGTGGCTTTCATTAAACTCAATCCTCTTGCCCTCCCTCTCCCAAGATTTGCTGAAAAAAAAAGCAGTCTCTTTTAATGACAAAAGGAAACCTAAAAGGCTGCCATTAGCTCGTTCACTTGGCTTCTCTCTGCAGACTAGGTATCTATTTGTTGAAATCTACTCTTGTGTGCCTTGGGCAGGTCCTTTACCCTGAGCACACCAGGGGTGGTTCCTCAGCAGGAGGGGCCGTAGCCCCTGCTTCCAACTAAGGGGGTACTTTCCCTGAAAGGAGAAGGATTTGGTGCTAATGGCTGGACAGGTGACACTGAGGACGGTCAGACCTGACAAAACCTCCCTGGAGCCCACCACCGTCCCTCAGGAGAGGTGCTGGAGCACTGCGGTGGTTGACTCCTTACCTGACTCTGCCCTGGCAGGGTCTGGCTATGCCACCACCAACCGAAGTGGCAGAAGGTCCGTTGAGCCATGGGATATTTGATGAGAACATACTGCCAGGTGCAGGCCACACAGCAACACAAGTGTGCCCCTGATCCTGGATCCTCAGGACCAAACACTTATGAATAAAGATGAAAGTGGCAGATGCTGAAACAAATCTGGGTGGAAGAACACGAGCTGGACACACACGAGTGTCCCGCATTGGCCCAATGCTTGTTAAGGTCTGACAGCAGGCAGGCAGGCAGGGTGGGGAAGGGGTGCAATGGTCACCTAGACATGCAAATATACAGTTCCCAGCTTACTTAAGGACTGGCTCTAAACCTTTTGGAGGTGTAGGGAACCCCTCCACTGCTTTTAGATCTAGCTCAGCAGTCAAAAATCCAAATAAACCTATTCCACACCTGGTGGGATTGAGCTCAAGCAGAACAAGACTGACCACCTTGTCTTTTTCCTAGTGATAATCTTCCCTTTCCCACCTATTATCACTACCGCTGCATCACCTGAGACAAAATAAAATGGGGAGGAATTACCCCTAAAGCCAGGAAGATGGTATCTCTGTTGAGAAGGTGTGAGGGAGTGGGGGATGAGGCAGGAGTTGCCACCCACCCACTGGTCTCAGCGATTGCACAAGGCGTGGTTGGCCAGTGCCGGGGCAAGTACTTGGTCCGGGTTCCAAGCACATGGAAGTCATCTGATGTTTCGTCACAGCTTCATTATATTTTGGATCGGGCCAGCGGTTTGTCTTGCATCACTGCCCTGGATGTTATGCAGGTAGCCAGTGAAGAGACGCTGCCAACTATTTTGTTTTCTGAATAGCCTGCAGGGACGGCCTTACATCACGGCAGCTTGTATGTTAAACAGCTGCAATTTCATGCTTAACTTCATTATTGATGCTACCTTCCTCATGAAGACACTTATGCTCTAACCACACACAGCCCCCAACAAATAACTTATGCAAACGGCAAGAATTAGGGGTTGATTGTTTAGCATAATGGCTACCTGAGGATGGATTCTCCTTCCCAGCAGCAGGAAATCAGAAGGGATTCTCTGAAGCACTGCCTGGCCCGCTAGCTGGCTGGTCCCACATCCTCACTAGCTGACTGGTCCCACCTTCTCACTAGCCAAAATCGCAAGCAGGTGCAATCCCATTAGAAAAACTGATTTGGAAAACTGATGGAGCCAACAGCCAAACCTCATGCCTCCTGCTAGCTGGCACCACGCTGGAACCAGCCCCGCTGCTCTTACTTTTGTAAGTTTTTATTTTTATTTTTTTACTAAACCAGGCTGAAAAAGGACAGTTGCAATTCAGAACGTTGACAAAAACAACCAAAAGAGCCAAGAGTGCCCACTCTGCACAGCGAGACTCCAAAACAGCTCAGATGTGTCTCTTTTGGGCCCCAAGCAGGTATTCTTCTGCTTTACTGTGCAGATGAAATTGTTCATAAATCTTTGCACTTTTTATCCCAAGCAAGGTGAAACCTGTCTCCCACAGAGTTTCAAAATACATAAAGCACCCTGAGGAACAGCCAGGCCAATATCTAACAATTGTTAACATTTTATTCCCAACAGCTGTTCAGCCTGAAAAGTTTCGTTAATACACTAACGAACAAAAACAAAACCAACAAAAAATTCAAAACAAATAAAACAACAACAAAAAAAAAGGGGGAATCAAAGTAAAATAAACTTTAACAAAGTTTAAAACACATTATAAATAAGTACAGCTCCAGAGCATAATTTACAAATATAAAACCACATATAAATGTATCTACAGAAGAGTTACATTACGTACAAATATGTATAAAAATACCCCAGTGTTTATTCTTGTGTTAAAGCTGCATGGCTAGAGTTATCTTTGGTACTAAGCTCAGGAAAAAAGATTGTTTTACATGGCACAGCCCTGCTGTACAATATGTCATGCACAGGAAGACCCTCCGTCGGTTTGAGGAGGTTTTGAGTGAGTGTTTACCCAGAGTATCTCCCTGTGCATTGAATATTGAAGGATCAGGGCAGAAGCAAGGGCTTACAAAGGCAACTGCTGGCAGAAGAGTTTTTTAATACATTGTACAAGGCACTTCATAAGAAATCTCTTCATTTTTTTTTCCTGTTGTCTTCTAGGACTCACTGGATGTCTACACTTGGCTCTTGTCAATACCGCTTTATGGTTATAGTTTTTAAACTTCTTGTTCTACATTCAGGATTAGAAACCTCTGAAAACATGAATTCAGTTCACGCCTGCAGAATTTAGATGGCTAACCACCTAGCATTTTCCAGGATGGGGAAAAGACTTTGCATCTGCCTTCTGCTGGTGTTTAAGGTGTGTTCTTATTTTGAAAGGTGAGAAGATCTGTCTTCCTGGAAGAACTCCTGGGAAATGTCCACATTGAAATGCTGTTTGCAATAAGCATATGGTCCTCCGTGCTGCCAGGTACACCTGCAACTCCCATTCCCTTTGCAGCAGACTGCCCCAACATCCTATACCTCAGTTCCATCCCTGGTGTAGATGAGGCTGTTCACCGTGAAGTTGTAGTAGTGGTTGTACTGGGCTCCCTGGCTGCTGCTGCTGGGATGGAAGGAGCTGTAGTAGGCGGGGGAAGGTCCCGCAACCCGCTGCAGCTGCTCTGGTGAAGGCACCTCCTGAGAAGAGCTGCTGGAAGGGGTGAAAGTGCCGCTGCTCAGCTGTCCAGCAGAGAAGTTCCTGTGATGCAGGTCACTGCTGAGACCCCCTGTCAGCCGGCTGCCTCCGCTGCTCAGGGAGCTCATGCCGCTGAAGAAGGTGCTGAGGCAGCTGGGAGTAGATGAAATGATACTGGAGAGAGAGGAGCTTTTTGGATGGTCTCTGGCAGAAGGTGAGGGGTCCAGCTCTGGGGGTGGGCTGTTTCCACATGGTTTGCCTGTGGCTGGGATGGGTCGCTCTTCCTCAGCCTTCAGGCCCCCCAGGGAGGAGGCAGTGGATGCGGTCGCCGGGGCGTTGGGCTCAGACCGCCGCTTGCGCTTGCGACGGAAGTTCCCATTGTCAAACATCTTCTCACAGTTCGGATCTAAGGTCCAGTAGTTTCCCTTCCCTGGTGCAAAAAGGAGACACAAGAAAGAAAGTCAGCTTCTGTGACAGTGAGACTCACTGCTCACAGATAAGCAGCATCCATGTCTTGTCCCACTGGCACAAACCCCACATCTATCCTACACCTGTTCCTCCTCCCTGTTGTCCATCCAGTACATGGATCCAAAACCTGTCTCCAGGACATCACCACCTCCATCCCTCCAATGCCCAAGTGAGCCTTAAAGCCACGAGGAGGAGGAGAACCTCTCCATCACAGAGCATAAACCTCTGGGGGCAATCTGCACCTCTACCTCAGACATGGCTGAAGAAAATACAAAGTAGGGCTCCCCTTGCTCTGCCTCACAGAAGCTGGGGCACTTGCTGTCGTCTCACCAGTGAGTGACAAGGAAGTGCTCCTGCCACGGCTCGTCTCAGAAAAGCTGATGGAAAGTCGGGCTGTCACACTCAGGCACACGGAGAGGACAGCAGGCCAGCAGCACTGAGCTGTGGAGGTCAAAGACAAGCTGCCTCACGCACAAGACTTGGTGTGAGGGGCAGTGGTGGCATCAGGAGTCCCCACACGCCGCCTGCCCACTGCCGGGACGGGCACAGTGACCCCACAAGGTGCCGCCCTGCCGGGACGGACCAGCGCTGTCCGGGCGTGCCCCCGCCCATTCCGGGCACCGGCTGTGCCCCGGGGCCGGGCCGGACAGCGGCGGGCAAGGAGGGCAGCCGTGAATCACGGCCGAAGGAGCCGGACCTTGCACAACCGGCGCTCCCGGGCTGGTCGGGGAGGGGGCGAGGGCTGGAGCCGGCCGGCCCCCCGCCTACACCGGGCTGGGGCGAAGTGGGACGGTCACCTCACAGCGCCCGGCTGAGGGGACAGGGGAGCCCGGTCTCCTCCTCGCCGGCCCCGAGGGGACGCGGCAGAGTGGTTTCATCACAGTGCCGAGCCCCAGGGGACAAGGCAACGCGCTCTCCTCAAAGCGCCCGACTAGAGGGGACGGAAGAGCACCGTCTCCTCACAGCGCCAGCCCCGAGGGGACGGGGGAGCCAGGTCTCCTTATAGCGCCCGGCTTGAGGAGGCGGCAGTCCTGTCTTCTCCCAGCGCCGGCCCAAGGGAACTAGGGAGCCCGGTCTCCTCTCAGCGCCCGGCCCCGACGGCGCGGGGCAGCGCGATCTGCTCTCAGCGCCCCGAACAGCGGGGACACGGGACCCGCCGACCACGGCCGCCGCTGCCGCCCCTCCCGTCACGGCGGTGCCGGCGGGTCTGCGCCCCCCGCCCCGCCAGCCCCACCAGCCCTCCCGTCCGGCGCGGGACCTCACCGGGGTCGTCCTCGTCGCGTGGCACCTTTCGGAAGCAGTCGTTGAGGCTGAGGTTGTGGCGGATGCTGTTCTGCCACCCGGCCTTGCTGCGCTTGTAGAAGGGGAAGTTCTCGGCCACGTACTGGTAGATGTGGCTGAGGGTGAGCTTCCTCTCGGGCGCGCTCTGGATGGCCATGGCGATCAGGGCCGAGTACGAGTAGGGCGGTCGCACCAGCTTCAGCAACTCCTCCTGGCTGGCCAGGCTCAGCCAGCTCAGCTCCGCGCCGCCCGTCGACGGCGACCCGGGGGCCGGGGGCGAGCCCACCAGCTGCCCGCCCCGGGAGCAGCCGTACGAGGCGGGCGGCAGGAAGGGCGCGGCGGCGGCGGCGGCGGCGCCGGGCGGGCCCTGCAGGTAGGGCGAGGGGCTGTTCATGCCCCACAGGTACCCGGCGTTGGCGGGCGCCCCGTAGTCCCCC
>JAWWEU010000125.1:69912125-70003783 GCA_035583155.1 Acropternis orthonyx
GTACCCGCCCGCCCGCTGCCCCGACGAGGCGGCGGCCGCGGCGGCGGCGGCCGCGGCGGCGGCGGCGGCGGCGGCGGCGCCGGGAGGGTGCAGGCTGGGCTGGGGGTAGACGCTGAAGTTCTCGCTGCAGTACACCGCCATGTCGGGGGCTTCCTGGGCGCTGCGGGGCTGCGGGGGCGCGGGAGCGGCCGCCGGCGCCGAGGCTCTGGGCTGCGCCTGCTGCAACTCACCGGCGCTCATAATCCCTGGCCATGCAGGGCGGCCGGCGCTCCCCCTCGCTCCCGTGCTACTCCCGGCGACACCCCCCGCCCCGCGGCCCCGGTGGCCCCAGACCCAAAACTCTCCGGGGGCTGCGGTGCTGCGCCCTTATAGGCGCTGCCGGGCGCCCGCACTCCCCGCCCGCAGCCGGGCCGGGGCTGGGCGGGCGGCGGCGCGCAGGGAGCAGCCAGTAGCGCTGCTCGGCGGTGGGGAGGGAGGCGGAGGGGGGCAAGGCCGGGCCCCGAGAGCGCCGATGGGGGAGGGACTGGCGGGGGAGCTGCGGGAGGCGCCAAGGACTTGGCTCCCGGTAGCGCGGGGGCAGCATCCCCGAGCCGGACCCACCCCCCGGGCTGCGCTCGTCCCCCGCCCCCCATTCCCGCTCCAAGTCCTGGGGGTCTCTCCGCTGTGCTCGGCCGCCCCCCGGCCCGGCCGCCCCCTCCACGGGGCTCTCCGCGCTGCCCCGGCACTCAGGGATGCGATCCCCCTTTCCCACGGATGAGATAGTTCCCGATCCCTTCGGCCCCGGCGCTGAGGTCGGAGGGGGATGAGCATCGCTGGGGTTCCCACGACGGGAACGCGAAGGGTGAAATTCGCTAAAACTCTGTTGCTGAGGTGTGACTTTGCCACCCGCCTCACAGTAGCCGGGACTGAGAACGCATGTCATTAACTTTGGATAAGGAATTGCTTTGGATAAGGATTTACCCTGGATAAGGAATTGCCCGAAATCAAACAAACAAACAGCACTGGCGTGTTCCCTCGCACCGCGGGCGGAACGGGCTGGCGGGCGCAGGGCGAGATTTAGTGAATAAAAGTTGATTTCCGCCCTGGTGCTCCGGGGCAGCCTGAGGTAAAGCGCATCACTTTGCAGAGAAAAAGCTCTCGGTGCTCACAACAATCCCAACACCCGGGATCTATACCGGGGCCAGCTCTGGCAAATCCTCTGGTCCGGGGCAAAGCACACGTGTAACAACAAAAATACTGAATGAGTATTTAATAATGCGGAAGGATTTAGAGTCTTTCGGTCGTTTACCAGATACATGAGATGTACATCTCATCCCCGGGTCTTAAATGGGGTTGTTACTCGGTATTGTGCTGGTAAAAATGCCTGAAAGTGCCCTTTCCAGGTACATACGCGAAGCGATCTCTGGAAGCACCGGACGTCAGGATTTGGGGGATAGAGGAACGTTTGGGAAAAGTCCTTGAGGTTTATATCTTCGATGAAATAATTATAAAGGCACTTGTAAATCAGTGAAGCTAAATCGGGGCAGCTTTTCGGGGCTGCCTCCAATCCCAGCTTTTCATCTCTTTTGGGATCTAAGCAGGGATACAATAGCTAAAGGATTTGCAACTTTCTATTTCGTTTTGAAACAAGTGAACAAACATTTTGGATGCAGATAATCACTTAAAAGTGACTGAGTTAAAAAATTACGATTTGGGCTTTTCTGCCTTAAACATAAGAGGACGTGTCTGGGGTTTTATGGTGTTGGATTTTTTTGGTTTGTTTTGGGTTTTTTTGGTGGAGTTTTTTTGTTTTGTGGTTTTGTTTTTTTTTTTTTTTTGTGATTAGGGTTTTTTTATTTGTTTGGGTTTTTTTGTTTTATTTTGTTTTTTCTTTTTTCTTTTTCTGTTGTTATTTTGTTTCTGTCACTGTTGCGTTTGCTGATTTTATTTTGCATCCTTTGGGAAAAGAGCTTCCCGTGTGTATTTGGATAGCCAGAACGGCAGGAGAAAAGTTTACATTACGTTTTGCAAGGTGCCTTTCCCCTTCTCAGCTTCCTTGCCTTTAAGATTTATAACAGCTCCGCATCTCTCTAGAACAGCGTGGCACTGGAAAATGCTGGTTTGAAGTCTGACCAGACGACAGGCATTGAAACCAAGCAGTTTATGGAGAAATCACAGCTTGAAAGGACATTTAAAGGATATGAAAGAGCTAGATTTTTAAAAAACAGCTTCCGTCTGTGTTTGAAGAGCTAAGCCGAAAATACTCTTCTCTAAAATTACTGCAAATCTGTGTTTACCCGTTTGGTCAACCCCCCACGATCGTTGCAGGAGGAAGAGGAGCAGTCAGTGGTATCGCCGTATCGCTCGAAATTGAGGTTTTTGCTCCAGGAATTTGATGTTTTTGGGCAAGGGCAGAGCCATCTAGAGGAATAGTCCGGCTATGGCGAGGCAGGGAAGGCAGTTTCCCTCACAGGCATAGTGTGGTGCTTTCGACTTTTCCTTAGCTGATTTCTCTGCTTCCAACAAAGGAAACGGGTGAGAAAATAATGCTGAATTAGCTCTAGTAAAAATGCGTGTCCTTAGAAAACTCCAGCTTGTTTCACCAAATAGTAAGGAATGTGAAACAAAAATAGCTTTAGAGAGGTTGTTACATAGCTGGGATGGCATAGATATGCAAACCAACACTTAATTTAAAGAGTGGAGAGAATAAAGCTTTGATGGTGTGACGGCTGTAAAAACATTTAATTTTCTTAATTCATTTATCCTTCAAGTAGCGTGCAGTGTTGCCTTGAAACATCGTCAGTTCTCAGTACAGACCTGTTGTTGTTCCCTTCTGCCAAGGCACGAGGAGAGCATGAAGAGATCCAGCACTCTGCCTCTCTGATTTCTAAATGCTGCTTTTTTTTCCAGAGAGCTCTGGGAGATGTTTGCCTTGCAGGAACACACCACTGGGTAGCTGGCAAAAGATGCTGAAATGCAAAACTGCAATCAGTTTCAAGGTAAGAGTCTGAGACTACTGTCCATCACTGGGAGCAGATCTGAGGCTGGGTTTTGTCAAAGCTCTGAAATGACTCTGCTATTACTGAGTGCCTGGGACATTCGCTAGTGTTGGCACCGAGTGTGGGGCAGTGAGGTCTGCTGGGAAGAGGAACACGTGGCCCCTTGGAGTTGGGCTGAGACATATCACCAGCCAGCTGCAATTAAATGGAAACCTCTCCAGCCAGCTGCCTTGGAAAGAGTTTGAAGACTTCCCAATGAAAAAATGCTGCAGGAGGGCAAGGTCCTCCCCATCCTTGCCTCGTGCTTGCCACACTGTTCACTTTGGCGTTGTGTTTGTCCTTATTGTGCATGTGTCAAGTACTTTTCCCCATGCTAGGAAGACACTGTCTTTGCCTCGTAAGGCCCAGCTCCTCTGAACATGTAGGTACAGGCTAAACTTTCCTATTGTGAATCTCAGGTGTGCTCAGCTGAACACAGAAACCTGAAAATGCTTCAGACCCGAGCACTCAGTCTTGCAGCGGGAACCAATACCTGGTTCTCTCTCTGTTTCCCAAGAATACTGAGGTCTTGGCACAGGGTATGTTTTGGAGAATCAGGACATATTAACTCATATTGGCATTACTGGGAGGATAGAGAAACCAGGATCCCTTCAATGGCTCTGAATTGCTGCAGTAAAGCAGGAACCACAGGTTTGTTTTGTTTTGGCTCTATTTGCAATCTAAGTCTCACTTTCCCCCCAGGGCTGGCAAGAAGCAAGGCAGTAACTCTATGGCCCACATGCAACCTGCACATGAAGGGTTCTTTTATATCTTTCTCCAAAGTGATCAATGAAATTGAGTTCTTCATCCTCAGGGACAAGATGGGAAAACTGTCTTTTCTGTTGCAGTGGTCCAGTACTGTGGCTCCACCCTCAAGGATAGTAAGGAGTTGACTAAGAGCAGCTCAAATTAAATTCAAGATCTAGTATCACTCCCTTTCTTACAGCCAAGCATATTCCTCCCTATACTATTTTACACCTATGAATAGAAGAACATATCTTTTTTTTTCATCAACATCTAATTTGTCCTGCAAATGGCTAACAGAGAATATCTGATGGTGTGCAATAGATGTTTCACTGCCATGAATTTGGGAAGGGTGTTCTATGTATGTGTATACAAGTTGAAGTAATTTTTATCCCTTACCTAAGGAGAATTATGTATATTCCTTCTTCCCTGTATCTAGTCATCTATTGGACTGAAGTTCTGGCGATTGAATTTTGCCAATTTACCTTATGATAAGATCAGAGGTTTTCAAATCTTACTTGATTTTTCAGACCCTACAACAATTCCTGGGGAGGTGTTGTCATTCCACAGTGTTCAGGCTACTGACAACAGGCTTGGTTTGGTTTTGTTTCGAGTTCCACAGTCTTCAGGCTGCAGACTGAAGGTTTGGAATAGCCCACATTTTCCCAGTGTGTTTATGTGCTGCTGAGTGTGATGGAGTCCCTGGACCAGGCCACAAAGCAAGAAATGTATCACAGTTCATCTCAAGACTTAGTTACTCCAGCCCTTTAGGCTGCTGGGAGTGAACACCATCGCTGAAAGAAGCTGTTCTGTGTCCACTCCTTGCTGCTCTTTATGGCTGCTGTGCTCACACAAGTGTTTCTGTGGCTGTGGCACTAATTCAGCTTGAGAGGAACACTCTCCTCCCAATCCTATTTTCAATTTCCCCCCCTTTTTTTTTTACCCCCTCAGGTTAGTTTTAGGCCTGTCTAGCCCCTTCCTGAGTGAGAGCTTGTTAGTGACTGATTAGCCGAAGTCTTGATAAAAGCTTCATTGTGTGTAACCTCTGTAAGCTACCCGGAGCTGTGCTCCTAGCAAAAGCGGGATTAAATAGACACCTTGGGAGTGAGACAGTTGCAAGCGGGAATTTCAGAGTTTTGAGGGACAGAGGGATGTGGCCAGGCTTCAGTAACTGCGTATCAGAAGTGATTTCCCCAAAACTGGTAAAAGAGTCTGACTTTTGTGTTTTTTGGGGGAAAAAGAAGTGGTGGGACACAGAAGGAAATTAACTGTTTGCGGGTGGATTAAGCACATGCTCCAGGGCTTTGGAAACACGTTTGTAGAAGCTCTCAGTGCCCTGCATTCCTCCATCTTCTCCTCAGGCTTAAGACTCATGAAAAGTATTTTAAAATCCCCACTCTGATCCCATGAATTTAATCCTTCCTTGTTTTATTTTTGCAGCAATAAAGAAGTCCACCTGACAATGAGATGTGTCTGACTTGGCACTATCAGATGGTGTCTTTTCTGGGAGGAGTGTTAAGCAAGGAGCTTGCTCCCTCCTGCCTAAAACAAGAAGCTGACCTGAGCTGAAATAAATCACCTTCTTGCTTTTTACATGTTTTTGATGTGTAGTGGGATATTTGAAATGGAGCTTGGTGCTCTGGCCTGGTTGCCCTATAATGATCACTCCTACAGGAGAAGGTAAAGGCCAGTATCTTTTGGTCTTAATTCATCAGAATAAGCCACTTATCCCCTGCAGTGAGTAATGGAAACATAAAAACATGAATTTATGGTCAACTAAGAAAAAAGTAATGGTAACTAGTAGTAGATAAAAGCAGTAGCTGTCATCACCACAACCACAAGGAAACAGAGGAGTACTAAATTAGTATTTCTTTTCCATGTTTGTCTGGGGGAGAGTAATCAGATAGTATATTAATATCAGGTAGTGGTGGAAGAGCATCTTGGGCTCCATTAATAACTAGGAATTATGTTAAATAACAACCACATAAATGAAATATTTTATAATCAGCCAGCCCCAGTAATTCACTGCCAAGAGTTTCAGAACTCTTTAGACCAGTATCGTGTGGGACATTAATGCTGGCTTTTAATTTTGGGACACTGGGAAGGTTTTAGAGGACTAAGAACTCTGATATTAGCTCATTATTAAAAAATATAGGGCAAATGTCCTTGTTACAGCTGCCGGGACCAGCTTGTCACTGTGTGAGTGTAACCAAAACTGTGTATTCTACACCATGTCATTTCTCATGAACTGTTAATAATGGATAGTTTGCAGCAGCTGCTCAGGGCACACCTGACCCCTCAGGCTACAAGCTGGGTGTTAAAGAACCCTGCAAGGCATGGTAATGTTTCTGTCTTTACACCAGTGATACAGCCACGATAACTCCCCGCTGGGGAGCCATTAGCACCTTCACACCCAGCCTGAGGGGTCATGTCTGCCAACGGGCCATCAGGGACTGGCACAATAGGCAGCTGCAATGACCTAGACCATCAAAAATTCCAAAAACATGCCATGACTCACAGAGTACATCACCCACTGTGAAACTCCTCACCCTGGGGGAGGTGCTGGGCGTTCCCACCTGAAGCTGAGCACATATAATCGTGGGGTTTTGGAACTTCTGGTACCACTCTCCGGATCCAGAGGACCAGAACCTCAGCAGGACTGCGACTGCCACTCTTGACAAGACTGAGACCATCATCCTCACCAACAGGTTTTCCTTTCCTTTTACTTTGCACTCAGGGGGGCCACGTGATGCTCAGCACGGGGGCTGGAGAGCTCCATTCTGTTTGTGCCCCAGGGTGCTGGGTTATAGATCTGTTTTTGTGGGTTAAAACCAATTTTTCTCTGTATCATTGTATTTATTGTAATTTTTAAAATAAATTGTAACTCTGACTTGTAATCTCTCTTGAGCTGGGTTCATTTCTCCCACTGGTTTACCTTTAAACCAGCACAGCAAATGATTGAGTAATGCTGGGACTGTCTGTCATTGTTAAAGGCAAGAAATATTGGGCACATCACTCGATTAATGAATTCTTAGAGGAAGGCAATGAAATCAATGCCGATGAGTGTATGTACACAGAAAATAAACCTTGTCAAATTAATTTGCTGTTCTCCAGGAAGAAGGAGTAACTCTTGATGTAATTGATTTCTGAAAGTATTTGATTGGTACCCTCTTGGCGGTGGGTTTTTACAAAATGCTGTGAAATCCCCATGGTGCAAATTAAGTGGATCTAGCTGGTTAAACAGAGATTTCAGAATGTCACTGTGAAAAATGAATCCTTGAGCCTGTTCTCAGGAGAATTTTTTGGAAATTAGTTCATTATTCTGTTTCTGTCATCAATTTGGGGGAAAATAAAGAATCATTGTCTACTGAATGTGTAGGAGTCTAAAACTGGGGCTAAGGACTGTTAAATTATGAGGAAGACAGTTCACTGACACAGAGCTACCTCTGCATGGGAATGGGGACCAAATTTTCTTAAAAGGTTGCTGTGGTTCTTGTGAGCAATCAGCTCTTCCTTGCAGTTTTGGGGTGAATGAGGCATAGGAATAAGAAGTTATAGTAATTTCATATTGATTCAGTATGAAATTATGATGACATCTATAAAATCATGAGTAGCAGGGTAGAATAACAGGGGTGAAGTTGTTTATTATCCAGTCAAATACAAGAGCTATGGGATATCGAGTAAAACTGGTAGGAACCATGTTCCTGAGCAGATACCACTGCACACAACATGCAGCCATGCCTTGAAGCTTCTCAAGGAACTCTCTTTAATTACTTACAGGAAAGGAATATTATGGGTGACTTGTTTGCAGTCTATAAATATCTATGCAAGAGCTGAAGCATGAAGATAAAGGACAAAATCAGAACAGGAATCAGTGGCCAAAACCGAAGCAGGACAAATAGAAGGGGCTCAATTCAGCTGCTCACACAGGGAGAGCTGTCCACAGTGATCTTACATGTTCCTGTATTCCTACCAGCAGTTCTGCCTTGAACATTGGACTGTTCTCCTGCTCCAGACTCAAGTTTTCTTCCATTGCTTTGCCGTCTTTGCATTGTGTTGAATTTTGCCCAGTACAGGCAAGTTCAGTGATATTTCCACCCAGGTTTTATTGCCTGTCAGGTGGTTTTGGAAATCTAGATACTGCTGTGATGCCTAAATTAGAATTGCCCTCTCTTGGAAGTGTGGCTCTTATGAGAAGGGCTTAGCACCTGTTATCTTCTAAGCCAAAACCCCACTCATGGGAAGTGTTCAAAAGATGCAGAGCAAGAGGTGCTGAGACTCAAAGGGCTTTGTTTGCTGTAAAGACTACTGGAAAGAAGCATTTTGAGGTCTGCTTACTCTTCTTGGCCATGTAGATGCTATCTGATATCTATAACTCGATTGGCGTCTGATGAGGGGAAGTGGTTCAACAAAAACATTGCTGGTAGTGGAAGCTTTAGTCAGCAGAAACAGGAATCTGAGATCACTTTGGGTAAAATCTCACTGCTAATGAGCTAGTTAGAGATGTACTGGCATAATACCATATCCATTTGAAAGTCAGGTGGACAGACAAGGGAATCATGCTGTATGGGAAAACCTTGTTTTAAGGCAGTGATGCAAACACAAGAAAGGCATCAGCAGCAATCACAGTCATAAAAAGAAAATCCTGATAAACTCAAGGTTTGCCACCTTACTGAAATCAGTCTTTCCATTCAGGGCTGTGGAACAGGATTGCTAATGCTTATAGATGTATGGGCTCCTGCAACTGATGCCGTGGAAGAATTTCTTTGATTTTCTTTGAGAATTTCAGGTGATTTTGCTGCCAGTCAAGACATGCCTAAGCCATACCTTGGGAGTGAACCATTCATGTGCCCAGTAACTGATATTTGTGACTGACTGGCACATGTCAAACACTGTCAAAGACAATACTAGCCAGGAGCAGATAAGGCAAGTGCCTGCAGGCTTTCATGAGGCTTTACAGTCTTTATGTAAGAAAAAAGAAGGGCAAGTGCAAACTAAACAGGCAAGGGAGCTGAAAAGCTCTGATTGGCACTTAGGAAGACCAAATTAGCAAGCATAGGAAGAGAAGCCCTGGGTTTCCCCTGGAGCAGTGGTCTTCTGCAGTTGTAATCTCCTCACCTGCCTCAACAATATTTATTTAACACTGTTTGGTGAGAAAGAAAGCTGGCTGCCACTGAACCTAAGTGTTGGAAGACATTCTCCACCTGGCCAGTGTTAAGCAGAATGCATAGGTGAAAGGACATACCCTGAGCAGCCATACACAGAGCAAAAGTGGAAATAAGAAGGGCAGTCAAGGAGAATTGGTTTAAAAGCAAGGCAGCATTAAAACATTCTTGCGGAAGTCCAAATCAAGATGGTCTCTTATATTAGACATCAAGAAAGAAGAACTAGTGTATCCTCCACAATGTTAATGTTGAGAGCTCCCTGTTTTGATAAAAGGATGGGCTGAAGAGAAGGGTGAAATATTACCAGAGGTGTTACAGATGACTGATCAAGAGATTAAGAGATTGTCAGTGTCTGGGAGGTTATAATGCTTCAGAAGCAGGTTGACAAGAAGGATCTTGCTAGCAGAGCTGCCAAGAGGGCTGAGAGAACTGGAATTGTTCAGCCTGCAGAAAAGAAGGCTCTGAGAGGACCTTTCAGTACCTAAGGGAGCCCACAAGAGAGCTGGAGAGGAACTTTTTATTATAAGGGCATGTAGTAACAGGACAAGGGGGAATGGCTTTAAACCAAAAGAGGGCAGGTTTAGATTGGATATCAGGAAGAAATCCTTTACTGTGAGTGTGGTAATGCACAGGCACAGGTTGCCCAGAGGAGCTGTGGATGCCCCACCCCTTGAAGTGTTCAAGTTGGATGGGGCTTGCAGTAACCTGGGACAGTGAAAGGTGTCCTTGTCCATGGCAGGGGTGTTGGAACTGGGTGATCTTTAAGGTCTCTTCCAACCCAAACCATTCTATGACTCTATGAAAGTTCAGGAGACTGATGAAATCTGAGAGGCTGAGAATGGATCGTTGGGGCTGTAGCACAGGGTCACTGACCCCACCAGGAAACTGTATGTTATCAGGAAAGAAAATATCCTTTAGACAAGGAATAGTGTTCCTAGTAAGTGAATTCCCACAAGGGACCTTTCCAATCCTGTGTGTTTCCTGATACCCAGGCAAATTCCTCACTGTGTTCCTTGCTGGAGGATTCAGAAGGCAGATTCAGTTTCTACAAAGCAGGATGGACACTACAGCAAAACCAGTTCAAGAGGCTGGTTACTGGCAAGTTCAGAGATATCAAGAAGCACTTCAGTTCTTCAGTTGCACAATTTCAAGAAGTCATTTGACCTGGCATGTTGCAATAGGTGTGTGGAGTGTCCTAGGGCTGTATGATATGTGTAAGAAGCTGCTGAAAAAACATTATGAAGAGGTGAGGTCAGCAGTCCTGGTCAAGAACAAGCTGAACAACTGGTTCAACACAATGACTGGGAGCAGACAGGGTGACTTAATAATTCACAGTAACTTCTGGACCTGCCTGTAGAAAGCAAAGGATGGAGTTACAGTCATCAAAGACTTTGGGCAAAGTCAGAAGATCAAAAACCTGAGGATGATCACATCTTCAGTGGTGGTGCCTGTTCATCAGATGTGCCAAGTCAAGTTGCTGTGTCCCACATTGAATGATGCAGATCAAACACTGGTGTGAGCCAAAGACCAGAAGGAAAAGAAGAAAGGAAGAGAAATACACAGACAGGCAGCAGCTGGGTGGACAAGGTGGACAGCCCCATTTATCAGAGAAATTTTACCACACAGGTCAGCAGACAGTCCCTCACAGAGATCTGAAATACGATGTAGCTGGCACACATAGGCATAGGCTGACTTCAACAGTCATAAAAAGACAGACAAATGATGGAAGCAAAAATCATGCTACTCAGTAGGTCCCTGCTCTTGTTTTGTGTGCAAAGAAAAGAATGGTCGGGAAGGCAAAACAAAAAAAGACAGCTGGTCTTTGCAATGAAATGTGACAGATTGTGGGAGCATGTCAGAACTGGGACAGTCAGCAGGAGAGTGTAGAAAAGGCACAGTCATCCCTGTGAGGAAGCTCTGACTGCTGGATGGATGGATAATCACTTTCAAGGTACCCTGTTCTTTATTCTGATAAATGAAAGAGGATTAATATCCAGATGTTAGGACAAATGAGTTTATTGCTTTTCATTTTTGGTTTCCCTTGGTTGTTGTTTTACGTTTTTCTCAACAGAGGAGTGGACTCTTATGTACTGCATTGACACCTCTAAGCAGCTACTTATTAATGTTCCCTCATTGACCCTTTGGGTCTGCAGTCTGTGGATCAGAGGGGTGGAGGACATAAGAAAAGGAGCCTGTACTTGCTGAACACAGTGGAGCACTTGAGAGTGGCTTGTAACTATCCTCTATGTCATTAGTCTGTGGGACAGAAAATAAAGGGCAAACCTCACTGAAAATGGAAGTGGCAAAGACAAGGCAACAGGGAAGGAAAAGGGACAAAAGGCAGATTTATGCATGCAGCAGTTCCAGTTTATCCTCGAGCAATGATGACTGTTTGAGTTTCCAAACATGGGACCTTGTGTCACCAAATCACTCTAATGGGCCAAGCAGGCAGAACCCTGACAGACAACAACCAGCACTAAGCACACAGAAGAAGAGGCAAAATCCAACTCAAATTTCCACACTCTCCTCTTGATGTGTAATCTGGGTCTTTGCAAGCCAGGAGATTTCTGTGGAGTGGTGAATTCACATTGCATAGTCCCAAAGTTTTGGATGGAATCCCTAAAAAGAAAAAATGTTCAGGACGGAGAGAACCAGATGATTTAATCTGGGTTGTAGGAAGGGTGAGTGATATAGAGGTGATTGAGCAGCATCAAAGGGTGACTATCAATTTGAATTTCCCCAGAAGTGATGTTGATGCCTGTGTTGCTTCTCCCTGTGCTTTTTCTTTAATTAAATACCAAATGTTCCATTAGTAGTTGGAATAACATGCTGTTCTTGGGGAAAAGAAAACCCAAGTAATCCCTTTATCTGCTAAAATAGATGATTTCTAGTAGATTAAACAATGGCCTTTCAGCTACCAGAGCATAGTTCAGGCCATAATTGAAGTCCTCTCCTTTGCTTCTCCTCTATCCCTCACAGCCAGTAGTCCGTGGAGCCCCATCATCAGAGATAACCTCAGTGACTCTTGTCTGCAGTGAGTGTTGCTCCAGATGAGGAGATTAGTCAGAGATAAAGCATATTACCTGAAAATAATAAGTGATTACGGTCCTGGACTGTCTCTCCACATTCATTTCATGCTGGTTAACCCTTGCAAAACTGGCTGCTGGTTGGGTTTAGTCTTTAAAGAGGAGGGAGGGTGAAGGAAGGTTTCCAGTGGCTGAGTGGGAAAGGAGAAATTCTGCCTTTTGTTGTCCTTTTCGTTGTCTGGTTGGGAGTTTCTGGGAATGGCAGCGGGCACTCAGCTCCTGGTATCCGTGCAGCCCACGGTCCATGGGGGAGCTGGAGCTGTGCCTTGTGGTGTTCTTGTGGGGTACCACCACCCTCTGCCTCCCTTGTGTCAGTCAGTTTGAAGCTGTGAGGTCTGAAAACTCCCTTGCAAGTCATCTTCCATTTACCTGGTAGCAACACAGGGAGACACTGGTGCCCAGTACACACACACTGGTGCCCAGTACACACACACTGGCTGCATTTCCACTGCTGCATTGAACAGAACCATGTCTTGGACCCAACCAGTGACCTGCAGTAATGCATGTTGTTAAATTATTAGTATGGACTAGGCGTGTTTTGGGATTCACAGTACTTTCCCATCCCCAGGCATGGCTCAGAGGATATAAACTTCTCAGTGGGGCCAGTCTGCTACTGGCAGTGCTGGCTGGGCTGTGTGGATGTGAGCTCAGGGCCAAAGAAGAGTGCCTGGTGTTTTTTCCGGCATGGATTTAGCTATTCTGACTTGACAACACAAAACTATTCATAGCTTCTGTATTCACTCATAACAAGACATTCAGAGAAATACAAAAACCTTGCAAGGTTTTTATAGCAAGTTTTCAACATACCTAGAAGGAAAAAATTATATTGTGGCTTTCTAGAAATTTAGTGTAGTTGCCTAGGAGAGAAGAAATGGGAAAGAAAGTTGAAGAAGTGTCTTGAAATCTGCGTATGGGGCTCTCTGATGCTATCACTGCTGGGAGGAGCTCCTGTGCTGAAGAAAACAAGTGCCCTGATGGGAAGATATTTTCCTTGGTCTCCCTGCAAATATTACAGGTGAAGTCCTGTCCCTGTTTAAGCCACTGGGAGTTTTGTTAACCATTTCATTAGGGCCACTGCAGTTTCAGTCATAAAAGGATTCTTCCCAGCTCCTGTGCCATTACAGCATCCTCTGTCTGTCATCAGGCTGGTCTCTGTGAGTGAGGGGCGAGCAGGTTCATCCTTCTTCCTCTAAATGCTTCATCAGCCTCTCCCTTGAAAACTGTAAATAAAGGCCGCTGGGGATAGCTTTTCTGCTTGACCCCTCACCTGAAATGAAAATAAAGGTGACTGAATTTCATCCTGATGTGGAGCTCCTTCCTGGGCTGGCTCTTTCCCGTAGCTGTTGACAGTTACCTGCCAAGCCCCATGGTTACCTTTGATTTTGCCGTAATGACACCTCCATACTTAGGATGGCTCTGGGACTGTAATCCTCTCTGCAGCCTTAACCAATTTATGGGGTAACCTGAGACCAGGATCTCTCTCTCCCGTGGTTTTTCCTCTTGTTAACACTCACTGAAGGCATCAACAAACTAAATGCAAAGGGTTTATTTTATTGCACGCCTGGGGTTGGTGAATATCTGCATTCATGCCTGCTGTGAATCTCAGCCTTTAGAAAGTAGCTGCATGTGCTTGCCACATTAAAATGGGGCAGTGTTTTACTCCCCCAAAGTGTGCTGCTAAAATAAACACTTTGTTAGCAAAAACCAGGCACTGCTCCAAGGAGCTGTTAGGGCAGAAGTGAGGATTCAGCAAAGTGGGATTTATCCACAGTTTTGCCACAGATTTTCTGTGTGATCTGTAGCGTGGTTTGTCTCAGAGGGCTGTGCCCTTAAAATCCTTCTAGTCAAAGTCCTTTATCTGTCTTGTGTGTTTAAACTGTAGGCTCTTCAGGGCCAGGGCTTTTTTGGTTTGCATTGCAGCTTTTATAATAACTCTCTGATCTCTAGAGGACCAACCTGTGCGTGTATAATACACTTATGAAAGCTCAGGCTCAGTTTCACTGCAGTGAATGAGGACATGAGTCCTGTTCCCTGCTCCCTAACCTGTATTAATTGGCTTCTCTAAAGGAAATCTTAGGGCAGATGATTTACACGGCAGCGGAAGTAGGAGGAGGATCCTTGGGGAAAGCAAACACTTAAGATTTCAAGGTGTGATGACTCTGGTGGCACACTTCTCTAATGACCATCTGATCCAGGAGGTGCCCACTTCCTAAGCACAGATCAAAGGCAAAAGGTGACTTCTGAAATGACATGCAGCCACCTCTCACATTGCTTAAATTCTCTCCTCCTGCTTGCGTTTGATCTCACTTTACTTTTCCTGTCACTGGGAGCAGGTGGTTGTTTTATTCTCCCTGACGAGTTTAGATCGGCTGAACAGCTAATGGCTGCAGTGAGAGAATCTCCCAGTTGCATATGCAGTCTAAACCTCAGAGTAATCAATGGAAAGGCTTCTCTTCACTGTAGTCGGTTGGGGATGAGGTCTGGATGAGCTGATTTGGAGTGGTCACTGTCCTGCCCAAATTTCCCTTTGAGAAGTAGACGTGATTGTAATGTGAGGTGAGACTCAAAGAAAGCCCAGCTGGCTGACAGCCATGAGCTCCTCCAGTTTTGTGGTCATACGGCTTGAGGATTTTCCATGACATGCTACATATGCACATTTCCTCTTTATGTTAACAAAGGCTCCTGCTTATTATTCTGGATTCTCAACTCCATACGGTGGCTCTGTTGATTGCTGGTGAAAATGTAAGGCTCTTGGCCACCATGAGATGTGTGATGAACGAGATTACAAGTGACAAGCATAAATCAAACCTGTGTCATATTGTAACCAGAGTTACATGAGATCAAGAGCCTCCACGAGGTTTGGGTCACTTGTGTGCACTGCTCTGAATTTCATCTGTTATTTCCGTTTGTCCATAACACTGTTCTGCGTTACTCCCGTGAGCCTATCTCTAATTTTTAAACTTCTCCTTTCCAATGAGAAAAAGAAACAGAATTTACCTAGCAGGCAAGCTCTTAACAAAGCCTGGGATACCTGATACACATAATGGTCCCAGAGGCGTGTTTACTTTGAACTGAGTGAGTGAGTGAGTGAAAACCATTTTGGAAGGACTTTTTCACCTCCAGGGACTTAACCTAACGAGGAGAAAAGTGATGTGGTTAAAGGGCTGTTTAAACAGGGCATTACTGAGCAGAGTTAGGTTCTCCAACAATACAGACATGCATTTGCCTTGCACAGGTGCATAAATATGCAACGATTTATATCAGAGGACACATTGTATAGACAGTGATGAGATATCAGCCATCCTCTGCTGATGGATGCTTTTTGGGGGATAATCACGAACAAGCAGCTGATTGTTTTAGCAGGTTGCAGAAGAACTGCCTAAAAATCTGGGACATCACCACTGAGTTCATCAGCTGCCCCTGTCTTCTGCACAGAGGGGTGTCTGTGCAACAAGGAGTTTTACTTTGAGGGCTCAGTCCTGTGAGTGATTTAGGTGGCTGGAAGAGAGCTACAGGGGCCTCAGGTTTAGGCTGAAGGATGCTGGTTGTTTCTGCTCCTAACATGTCCTAAATACCCCAACCAATTTATCAAGAAAACAGGAGAGAAGGATAAAATAAAAAACTCCATGGGAAAAGTACCCATGCTGCACTGCTGCTCTGCCACCAAAGTTCATGTTTTTAGACCCAAATGGGTGACTGACCTCACGCTGACAGAATGGGCTGTCAACACTCATCCCTTGAAGAAGTGTCTCCCCTCTGTGCTTTGTCTCCACGTGGTGATAACCTGAATGGAGATGCACAGATTACACCCTGCCTCTTCCACGTGCTGGGGGTCCTGCTTACCGGTCACTTCCCTCTTTCAACATCCTCATGGAGGCAATGAATCTTATTCCTAGCTCAAAGAGCACTTATCAAGGGCTGGGTTGACAGAGAGGTATGTCCTCCTTGGCCATGTTTTCGTGCAGTGAGTTGTTAATAGCTGAGACGGTTTCCCTGAATCCTGTCAGTACCCAGTGCAGTGCCTTGCACAAGGGCAGTGCGGGCTTAGAGAGCATCTTTGCATTTCACAGGTGGAAAAAGAAAACAAATATGATAAGTTAGGGCCCAATTGAGGGGAAATTTATCTCTGTGTCATGTTCTATGTGCTACTGTAGTCTTACTGAGGCTATGAGATTGACTTTCCAGAGGTACATAGGTGCCTCAAAGCACCAGGGGAATGACCAGAAAGGAGCTGCACAGGTCAGGTACAGAAATCTCAGTGTTGTACACTATAAGTAAGGCCCTTGACTGTAACTTGAACTCTTCCTATCCGATTGCAAAGGACCAGAGTTGAGCTATCATATGCTTTGGCCCATTGGCGAATTCCGCCCTGGTGCTACCAAAACTCATAATTTTCTGCCTTTGACTATTTGGTCCTGGCTGGCTTGTTGCAATTCACCTCCATGCATGATGTGGAAGGGTCAAAAGCACCAGCACCCTCTGAAAACCTCTCTGGGTGTTTGGGGTTATTATTGCCTTGAGAAACAGGGGCACTTCCATTCAGGTGAGTGGTTTCGGCATCTGACGCCAGAAATCTCAGCCGTTGCCTCCCTGGAGAATTATGAAAATAAATCAATTATTTAAGAGCAATTTTCTCCTGTATGTGTTTATAGCCCAGTGTTGGGCTTCATTACTATCTTCTGTTTCAGAGGTGTGCAGACAGCCACATGGAGAACAGCCATTCAGGGTCCAGTGAGCCCTCCTCAAAGAACTGCTCCCAGGGCAGAGACGCTTTAGAAAAATATAGAGAAAATATCTATGTGGGAGAAAGGAGGGTAGGAAAAGGTACAGGAAAGACTGCTTAGTCAAAAAAATTCTGACAAAGCAACCCCATAGCTGAGATTCAAGGTGACACTGAAGTGCCTGGTGCTGCTGTGTGTAGCCCAGCAGAGTCTGAATGATCATGCAGTGGATAATGGTGCATGGAAGGGGCAACTCCAGACCACGTGAACACAACACAGTATTTCCATTCACTTCAGCTGGATGTCTCCCACGAGCAGCCCATGCTGAGTGCTGTGGGGATACCAGGGCAGGGTTCTGACATGGAGGAACATCCTTCAGCTGTGTTTCCTTGTATCAGGGGACTCAAAAGAAAAGTGGGACCATTGCAGGGAATTGGTATCACAGGAGAGATAATGGCACTGCAGCCCACGGGCAACTGTAAGGGAAGTTTTAAAAAGTCCATGTATATAAAAACATCTTTTAAAACACAAGTGGCTGGTTTACTTTTTCTCCATATCTGCATTAACAGTGAGGAGGCAAATAAACTCTCTTGAAGGCAGAGGAATATGAGAGCTGGGAGTTTGGTTCCTATCCACTTCTAATTGGGATTATGTTGGCAAATATCAGCCCCATCTTTTGATATTTGGGAAAAAGAAAGGGGAAAATGAACAGTGATAGTGGGCTGCTCCTGCATAAGCTATTCTGGCAAAATGCCTTTTAATTTCATGTGAGCTCTGCCTGCGAGAAGATGGAAGGATCAAGCTATCATCAAAGAAGATTAGGATTCAGAGCCAGGTTTTGGAAATTGCCTCCTATCTCAGTAATGAATCAGACACCTTAGGTGAAATTTGGATCCTACTGAATAAGCATTTTCTTTTTTCTGTGTTTAACAGGGCCAGGATTTCACCCCTAACTTCAAATACATCCAAACACTGCTGTGCCTGCAGCTTGAAGCTGGTTACCAGTGTTACATCCTGAAATTGTATCTCATTTACATTAGCCTGGAAGGACCCGATTCTGCTCCCCCTGTAACTGACGAGGCTTCCAATGCTGAGTTCAAAATGATGGGACTGTCCCTCCTTTGCTTTGCTGCATTACAAAATTATGATATTTTCAAGTAATTCTTCTGAATTTATATTATTCCTGCTAATTCTAGAGTGCAGACTTGGTTTCATTTACACTAGAAACAGGATCCATTTTCCCTGCCCTGGGAGGAAGACACTCTCAAGGGCTTACTGATATTTGTGTATTTGACTTTAAGGCAGAAGTTTATTCCTAATTAATTGAATAAGTGCTTTAATCCCTGGCCTGAGGGCTTCCCATAGAGCATTAGCTGTATTAAGAAGGAAATGGAGTGTAATCCCTTTAATATAAGCACAGGAGAACATGAGAGTTTCACATTTCTGAAAATAACTTCTTTCCTCATTATATCATTTATTCTAATATTAATTTGCATAAAATGTAATGGGGGCAAAGGGCTTCTAATGCCAGTGCTGAGCTGTTTACAGCACATGACCCTAGTCAGAGCATTAGCATCGTTGGGCTCCAGTTGCACACTGGTGCCTAAGAGTGTGCAAAGAGAAATAACTCTTGGAATTCAGTTCATTCCAACAGTGCCTGTGAACACTGATCTGTGACCAGCTCTCCTCTGTGGAGAATCCTGGAGCTGAGGTCTCATCTTTCTGGCTCCTCACTCATTTACTACTATTTGCATCACTCTAGTGGCAGAGAATCTCATTTCTGAACCAATAACCAGGCTTATGTGTAGATACAGATATTGGAGTCCTGGATGAGATTCAGCTCACCAGACCCAGGCAATTTGAGAAAGCAGTTTATTTCAGCCCCACCTATGTGCCTACATTGGTCACATGAATTGGGCCAAATGAGCCAGGAAGTCAGGAAGGATCAGCTCAGAGAGAGATATTGTCCTTGGGGTCAGGCATGATTAGTCCTTTGATGAAATGCATCCAAACCTGGTCAAGACTTGACATTTTTAAAAGAATAAATACTGCTTTGCGGATCTGGATTTGGATTTCTGTCTGTTTGTGGGCTAGAGGACTCAGTCTGAGCATCCCCACTTGTCTCATGTTGCAGCTCATCAGAGGAAGAGAGCAGCAACTGGGACAGTTCAGGTGCACTCAGCCACTCTCAGAGTCCAAGTGGAGATCCCTGCCTGCCTTGCTTCTGCAGCATTCCCATCCTTCCATGCAAAGAGATAAAGATGCAGTTTTCTTCTGCTCAACACACCCACAAAATATATTCTTTTCTCCCTGGTTTGCCCATCTTTTGCTCCCATATTTAGCAGGAGCTGGGGGTGCTTCAAGATCTCCTGAAGGGCAGGCTTTGTCCCTCTCCTGGCCATATGTTACCAGCATGGCTGGATGCAGCTGAAGAAGTGGATAACAGCTCCCCAGTAGTACTATTGGGTGTCTTCTTCTCCAAGAAACAACCCCCAGCCCCTTCAGCCTCCCCCTCTCGCCTCCAAGGCCTCCAGGGTTCTGAATTACAGTTGTGTCACAATGGGACAGAGTTTTCCCTTGACCCTGGAAACACTGTGGCCACAGAGGCATTGGTGGATCCCATCCCAAACACACCCTGTCCCAGGAAGTCACACCTTTTCACCCTCTGAGTGGTTCTGGAGCTGCTGGTGGTGGGATGTCTCCATCTCCTCCCTTCTAGGTTCCAACAGGCAGCATCCCCTGAAGTGCCCATCTCCATACGTACTGGTTGGGTGTATTTTGCTTTGCTGAAGTTGGATGAAGTCAATCATACTCTGACAATTTGAGGTGCACAGGGGTCTTGCAGCCCCAGATGAATCCCCTTCCTCCTGCCAGCAGCCAGCTTCAGATCTTTAGATCCCCTATCCCTCGAGGTGGGATGGAGGAGAGGATCTGGTTTGCTGGCTTTTAACTGAGCGGCTCTTCTGGTCCAGGTTCCTGGTTCACCATGGACATAATGAAAAACACAAGGCGCTGGAAGGTGAAGTATGCACAGGACTCTCACCCTCACTGGTGTTTGACTAATGGGTTTGCTGGGTCTGTGGGTCTGGGAAATAATAGGAACGGGTATCAGTGGAACTCTGGGTCCTGGCCAAAGGCAGACATTGGTTTGGGAAGCCCAAAGGGGGAAAAGAGTGAAAGGTTGGAAAAAAAGGACTGATTACATAAAAGATATTCCTGCTCAAAGTGGGTGACTACTGGCAGGGCACAAGAAGCCGTCCCCAAGGTGCTGTGTGCCTGTGCAGTTATTGTAAGGGTTACTTTTAATCACATAGACATGAGAGTGCAGACCCTGCCTTGGCTGGCCAAGCCACCCCTGTGTGGTGGATGTGTCTGTGCAGCAGTGGAGATCACAGTAACACCTTCAATTAGAGCTCATCTTCCCCAGCCCTTGCCATGCACTGACAAGTTATCACATTTAAAGGTTTAGTGTGAAAACAGCTCTGGGGCCTGCCCGAAGGCTCATCTCACCAGCTTTTCTGGCTCCAGCAGTGCTCACAGTGCATGCTAAGGGAGAGGACACAGCTAGTGCTTTCTCCCTAAAATCCTCTCCCAATCTCCAGAAGTTTGCACTGCAAGGATTTTCAGTGTCGAGGCAGGTGTCATTGGCTTTATATCCCCTGTCAGACTTTTCCTCCACAGTTTCTCCAATCGCTTCGCAGAATGAGTATTGACATTTGCCAGCACTTTAAATATGTGATAAGCACACAGGAAATGTTACTGAGATAGAAGATGGAAGTATACGCTGATTTAATCTGAGTGACACTGAATCTCAGCAGCTGATCAAAGTATTTTGGCAGCTTTATACTACATTATACCAGTGCTCTGCCTGGGGCCATCCAGGAGAGGCCTGAGAGAGGCAGGAGGAGGGTGTTTATTGCAAAGGACTGCCTGGGACAAGAAGAGCCCCAGAAACCATTGCCAAAAGAGCGTAGGACCTTCCCAGCCACCCTGCTTGGGGCTTAACTGAGCAAGGAGTTGTCTCTGTTGGCCTGGCCCGAGGTGGTCCACGGGACAGAGACTGTGCCCAGAAGAGCAACTCATTCTTTCCTGAGCTATGAAGGAGCGTTTTGGGTTTGTATCCCTGCTTTTGAAGGCTTCCCCCAAGGCTTAGTTTTCCCCTGTGTTTGCCTTCTCTCATTTTTAGCTGCCTGCAGCACTGGACATGTACAAGAGTGTGTACATGAAGGACTTTTGCTGGCACAACACCTACCAGCCACCCAACCAGGAGGACGTACAGGTACTGTGGTCTTTTCCTGGCTGGGCTCTTTGGCCCATGCTGTCAGCTCCCCTCTCATGGCTACAGGACAGCTGGGGACTGGGATGGTGCCAAGGGGACACTGGCAGAGTCTGCTTTGGTCCCCACCACTGTGTCCCACCAGCATATCTCATCATGCTCAAATGCCCTTGGCTTGTGCCCCCATCCCTTCTGTGGGAAATTCCCCTTGCACCCTCCGGTAAAGCTGTTCGTGGGGAGTGATGCTAATTACACTCATTAAGTCAGGGCACTAACGACTGCCTGCTGAACCGGTGCCTGAGCCTTGGACTCCTTTTGCTCCCCGTGGGGCTGATGGAGTGAGTCGGGATTAGACCCATCCCGGTACCGCGTTGAGGAGGGGGATTGCATTTGGGATGGAGATGGCTCCTTGCCCTGACGTGGGCCTGAGAAGACTTCTGCGAGGAAGCTGAGGTTGTTTTTTTTTCTAATCTCCTTGCAGTGCCAGCGACCCCCTGAGCTATTTAATCTGATTTGCCTCGCTCCGCCTGCCCTGGCTTAATTGCTTGTGGCAGCCCGGTGTGGACAGCTGCGGTTTGCACTGGGCCACTGCGGAGAAGTGGTGGGGGGCATGCTCGGTTGCTGAAGTGCTTTGGGCTCATACGTTCATGAGAGAGGGCGGAAAAAATAAAGAAGTTGAGGCTGGGGAGGAAAAGGGGGGGGCAACAACAGAGAAATCATTGTACGAAGGTGCCCGCCGGGGCAGAGGGGCTGTCTGCGGCCAGTGCTGCCATCCTCGCCTGGGCAGCAGCCTGGGGAGCCCTCTCCTCTGTTCCCCTCTCCTCCCTCTCCCCTCCTCCTGCCCCGGGGAGCGCTCCCGCTGCCAGCAGCCTTCATTAGCGGTCCTGCTCGGGGCTCCCGCTGTTCTCCGGGCTGGCTAGGGCTTCCCAGGCAGCTCCAGCCTTAGGTGGCTGCTCCACTTCCAGGAGCCCAGATCCTGGCTGGATGGCAGGGTTTAACCCCTGCCTGCTGGAGCACAGTTTCCAAGCCATGCATCTCAGTTTCTTTTTCTTTTTCTATTTCTTTTTCTTTCCTTTTCCTTTATTTATTTCATTATTTTTAAAAAAAGTTTATTAATTTTATTTTCGGAAGGCTGCATGCTGGCTGTGGAGGTCCTGATGTAGTTTGGGAGATAAGAAGGGAGGAAGCTGAGATATGTCTGATTCTCTTGGGCTGCAGCTCTCTTTGGCTCCTTCTTAGTTCCCAAGGCCTGCTGAGGAAAGATCTCCCACTGGGTAGTGTGATGATGAGGTGCTTGGAAGGCCCAGATTTCCCTCTTGGCCCTGATAGGATGTGTTCTTTTTTAAGAGGATAAAACAACTGTGACGCTTTTATCTGTGAAATTTTGTGCAGTAACCTGCTCCCAAGGGAAAGGTGGGGAACTCCTTAGGTTAAGGAAGAAAACACTGGCTGGTGAATCACCCCCACCATGGGCTCCTGGAGGCTCCTATCCCTCTGGAGGTGCCCCATGAGGAGCTCTGGCCATCCTCAGTGGGGGAAGCCCCCAGATACAGGTAGTTCCTGTAGCTCTGCACCCTCCACCTGCCCTTCTGCAGCACAGCAAAGAAGGAACCACCTTTCTGAGAGCCCTGAGGACCTTGGAGTTTGGGGCACGGACAGAAACCCATGGAGACTCAAAACAACAACAACAAAAAAACCCCCACAGAGACCTGACAACCATGTGTGAAGACGGTTCTTGCTGGCCCAAGCAGCCTGGCAGAGCTCACAATGCAAGAGTCCCTTTCTGTGCCCCTAGAAAGAGACATCTGGAGTCTCAGTGTGCAGCTGGAGAGGCTGGAGGCAGCAGTCCCTCCAGATCAGCCACACCAGCAACCCCGTTAGCCTTTCTCTGACATGAACCCTCTCCCACCATCAAACCACTGCTTGTGCTGGGGCTCCCTCTCTCCCTGCCTCCTACTGCCTACCTGAGCTCCACTTTTGATGATAGTTATGGAGCTGCTCTGTGGCTGTTGTACCCTCAGGGATACTGACCCCACCAAAGCCCCAGCTTTGTTCTGCACTGGTGGTGAGTGGTGTTTGATGATGCTTTAGCAACTGCTCTTCCCAACTGCTGCCTTTCCATTCACATGGGACCTTTTTCCTGCAGACAACCTCACTGCATCCTACTTCAGATGGCTATGTACCAAGGTGCTACCTACCAAAGTCCCAGCCTGCCATCGAGGCGACACCGGGCCGGGCAGGGAAATTGGAGATTCTCGCTGAGCCGCAGGAAGGGTTGCTGTGTTGCCAGGGTCTCCCACCTCCTACTCAGACAGCTGAAACAGAAGGTAACCCCCAGTGCTGGCACCAGCTGCTCACAAACAGCTGACTGGCCACATCCAGCCATCCAAGGGTCTGTCTGCCTGGGCCTCTGCCAAGCCCTCCAGCTCTTGGTCCACGCTGGCTGCACACGGACGAAAGGAAGCATCCCGATGGTGTGTTGGTGCTGGGCTAAGCCTGGCAAGGATTAGCAGCATGGGCACAGCACCCTGTCACCACGAACATGCAGCTCCCAGGCCAGCTCAAAGCACAGATGTGGAGAGCTGGGAATCTTAGAAACATATTGGTGCATGAAGAGCCCCTGCTAGCAAGGCAGAGTCTCTTCAGGGATTTTATCTTCACAGCTCTGTTGGGATAGAGGGAGATGCAGTTAACCCCATGGTACAGGTCATGAACAGAAGGGCAGGGAGGCAAAAGGCCTCTGTGGTTGAGCATTAGGGATTTGGGTGGTTCAATCCCCTTCTGTTAGGGGTACCTGTCTGACAGCAAATGCAGCAAAGGGGCTGGTAGCCAGCCCTCAGCCACACCATTGAACAGCTTGCTTTTATGGATTAAAATGCTGATGAAAGTCAGAAAAACAAAATGAGAGGTCACCAAGCATCATTCTTCCATGTGGAAGTAGTGGAGATTTTCCTCTGAGCTCCTGCTTGAGGGGGAAGAGGGCAGCATTGCTCAGCAGTGCTCCAGAAGCAAACAGGAGACATAATTGGGGATGTCCTCTCTGTTCCCTTAGCTAACCCCTCACAGGGTGAGATGCCTGTTTCTGGATCCTTTCATGAGGTGGGGAGTGAAGACACAGCCATCTCCTGTAGCTTAAATGCCACCCTGAAGATGAGTTGAAGTAAGCCCCAGCAGGTTTACTCTACTCACTAGGAGACTGAACAAGAAGCTCAGATGGACATGTCTCCATATGGACAGTTAGTTGTCCATTTGGATAGTCCATTTTGACTCCACTTAACATCTGAGAGCTTTGAGCATCTCCATGCCAAGCCCATCTGAAGATGTATGGTGCTAATGACAAAACTCCTGTAGGCTTTTCCTTTCCTGCTCTGCCCCTGTGTATCCCAGCAGTGCAGTGTTTCCCACAAAGTCTTTCCCTGTCATACACAGACCCCCTGCAGAAGGTCTTGTCTCCTTTTAGCACTCCAGGGCAATGTGGAGACAGCGTGGCTTCTTCGACTTGCTTTGCTTCAACATAAATCCTTCCCCTACTTGAGTCATGAACCAGATCAATGCAAAATTGATGCACCTGAGCAAGGCCCTGTTAAAGTGACTGGATCTTTCCTGATTTATGACAGCTGAGACTCCAACTTGCTGTGGCTGTTTACTTGCTCACACCCAAGGGTAGGATTTGAGTGAGTAACTGGTGGTCATTCCTGACTAATGGACCCTCTTCTCCCGTGTCTCAGGGATGGTGCTGCACAGGGAGAAAGTGTCCCCAGGCTTGGTCAGCTACGTGGAATTCACCCAGGGTTTGTACCGGGAAAGGCTGGACAATGCTGAGCAATACAAAAACAAGGTCCTGGGCTCATCTGTTTTGACGGAAGGTCAGTAGATGGAGGTTCTGGCAGCTGCCTCTTGTGAATGACTGGTGGCCTTCAGCCTGGCTTTGGATTTTTTGATTTAATGTGAGAAGAGACTGAGGAAGGTGAAGGGAAAGTGGTTTGCACAGGAAGAGACCACAGAGCCCCCATAACCACCTGCCCATTCAGTGGGGAGAAGCGGGGCAGAGAAAAACAGTTACCTTCTAGAAGAGGTTGGAGTGTTGTAAATGATGCTTCCTTCATCCCAGTTTCCATATGGGCCACCCCATGGAGCACATCCCTGCTCAAATGTGGTCTCTCTGGAAAGAATGTCACAGCACAGGAACTGCTGCTGCAACCACCCAGGTTGCATTAACAGCTTGACATGGTCAGGCATGTGTGAGATAGTGTAACCTCAGCCTCAGTGAAAACAACAAAATTACTCTACTAATGACTCATTATAGGAATGTGTCATTTTGAAAATACACAGAAAATCTGAAACATCTGCAACGGATGGCTCTGCGTTCTGTGTCGTCCCTGTTTTGCTGTGAGAGTGAGACATTGTGAGATGTCTATCCACAGGCAGTTCTGCTCCATCAGGACACACATCAAGCTGTTAATACACAGATGAGACACCTCTAGAGAGCTGGATAAGAGATGGCACCCCTTCAAACCAGCTCCTGCAGGGATTTTTGGGGAAGATAGCCTGACAGATGTGATGGTCCTCACTTGGGGGTTAAGTCTGACATGGATCTCTTCCCTTTTTTAGTCCCTGATTAATGGCGTGATGAAAATGAAAATCTAGACAGTAGAAAAAATACGTACCAGGTGACAAGTCAATGTCCAGACAGGAAGAGCATAAGATACTATTTCCAGGTCTGCCTTGTGTGGCTTCCCTCACACATAAAAGGTTATAGAAAAGAAGGGCTGAACAATCTTATCTAAAAGACCTTGTCTACACCAGGGAAGCAATTCCTGCATTGTCCCTTGGTTAATCCCTTCATTGAGGTAGCTCCAACAGGAGCACTGGAAGTACAAACAGCTGATGGAGCTCAGAAGGGGGAACACTCAGACTGTGCAATACAGGAGACAGAGACCCAAAAAAGTCTTTAAATTACTTGGACTCTCTTTCACTAGACTGCTCTGAACCTGACTGGAGGAGTACTTACCAGGTACATTTTCCACACCGGAGAGGAGTCCATAGTGAATTATATATGGAGCAGAAAAGGCCGTCTCCCATTTTCCCTGCAGATAACCGCTTCAACCGGTAAGGGAGAAGTGGGCTGGGGAGGAGAGGGTGGCTGGAAGTAGCTGGAGACAGGGTAAGATTAGGGGAGGGAGGTTTTGGGCCTGGCTGGAATTAGAAGGTGTTTTTCAAGTGTATTTCTCCATGCTCATGTTATGAAAGGAGCCCAAAGGAGTTTTCTCAGGGACAAATCCATTCTCAAAGCCTGCTTAGCATTTCTTGAAAAGTATTGCAGTGGGGTTGATCGGAGTGGGGAAACAACTGCTGGGACAGCCTCATCTCTGTGCAAAGAAGCTATCTCTGTGGAGCTGAGGCAGTAGGCATGTCTCATCATTTCCATGCCCAGGCTTCCCCTGGGAAAGGGCTCTCTCAAATCAAACAGGGCAGGCGCTGTTTGCAATGTGACTCATCCGCACACTATGAACCAAACAGGCATAAACGGCTCCTGAGTTCTCATTTCTCACTGAAAGGCAATTCCTCCCTGCTGCCTCATACCCCCCACCTCACCCTAACACATATATTTCAGTTCCGTATTGAAGATTTTGATCTGTGATCCTGGAGTTATATGTGGGCTGCAGACTGAGTCTGTGCAATGGTTGATCTAGGTGGGAGACCGATCCCAATGACAAGCCATGTGTGCTGCAGCATTTGTGCCCTTCCTGATGGAGACAGGCTGTTCCCCCTCTCTCCCATGCCAACTGCACACGTTTTCGTTGGCTCTGCACAGTCTCCTGGCTGGGTTGTGAAATGCTGCAGAAGTGGAGGCAGGTTGCTTGTCCTGGTGCACAAAGCAGAGGATGGAGCTCCCCTCTCTATCCCCTTCTCCATGTTTTCTGCAGGGGCCTCTGGGTATCTGAGTACGCAGACAACTACAATGTTTTCTTGAAAAAGCTGGACTGGTCCACACCAATCCCTTGCCCATGGCTGTTGTCAGGGAAGGATTTGCGATGGAGACCATGATGAGCAATGCACGGAGTGGTGCTAAGGTGACCATGGTAAGTACCAGGATGACCCATTTTGGCCCTGAGAATTGGGATTTCAGGGACTGAGGCAGTGCGGAAAAGTATAAACAATCACAAGACCTGGTACAAACTACCATGAGATCTGAGATAAAATGCTAAGTTTCAAGGCTGGAATGTTTTGGGTAGCAACACTTGTCCCTGCTCATTGCAGAAGGACTGGACTAGATGACCTGCAAATGTCTGTTCCAACACAAACCATTCTATGATTTTCTGGGCTCCTAGAAACTGATTTTCCAACCAGATCTAATTAGGAGGAGAATAATTTTCACTATGAGGATGGCCAAACACTGTCTGAATACAGAAGAGGGAGGGGAATGACTTGAAGATGTTCACTGGGTGATAAGACTGGGTCTGAGCAGCCTCATCTAAGCTGGCCCTGTTGAACCAGGACACCTGTATTATTCCATGGATTTCATATTTCTCTCAGTATGTGTTACCTATGTTGTTCTGTGATTACAGCTCTTTGGCCATCCAAGCCACCTGTGATATTGCTCATCAGACACCCTGAAAGCCTTGAAGCCTCATCTCTTCCAAACCATGTCTGTCAGATGTGAAATGTATGGCAAAGACCTTTTAAAGTGCAAATTATCATTAAAATTTCCCAAGCACCTCAGCTTTTATCACTGTCAGAAAAAGACTTTTTTTGAGGGCAACAGTGTGGGCTACAGAGCTAAATTCACTCAGGCAATTTCAATTTATGAACTTTACAGAAAACTTGATGATAAACTTTGCCTCTCAACAAGAAGTAGTGTGTGTTAGACAACATTGTGTCAATTTACTCTAAATCCTTGTGCACCAACTGGGTGGAAAATATCCATATTATCCAGGGCAGTTGAGTACCAGCCTTGTAGAGCTCCTTTCCCTCGTTTGTATTAACACCTTTTCCCAGGGTTTGGCCATCAACTTCAGCTAATGCTCGGTAAGCTGGAATTGAGTTTGCCGTGTCAGTTTTAGAGATTTCTAGATTTCTGGAAGCAGCAAGGCTGCTCCCAGCCTGAAGATGGCAATGGAGAGCCGCCGATCCCAGACCCGGGAAAGGCTGACGGCCCTTGTGCTGTGGCTTTAGTGATCTGTCTCCAGGCCTTCTAAATTGATGCCACACTTATCCTGGAGTAGATGGTGTAGAGAAACCTCTCCCTGACTCCTGAGAGGTATTCCTTTTCATGGACATCCTTGCAGTATTGAGGGACAAGCAAAAGATTTTTAAGAGCTAAAATATCAATATTAAAGACAACAAAGAGTTTGTTTTACAGTATTATCAAGCATGCCTAGACCTGCTGGTGACAGGGGCCATATAGATACAGCTGCACACTGGTCCCTGCCCCAAGTTTATCCTCTAAGGGAATCACCTCTCCTGCTTCGTTATACTCCACAGGTGTTTCAGCCCATCACCACTTACCCACGGCAAATTTTACCATTCACTTGCTGCAAAACCTTAGGAAAGTCATGTGCATAGTTGTGTTTCCCTGTGGGAAGAGAAGCACTGGGGCATTTAGCAAAATGATGTCTGGCAAGGCTAAACTCCAGCAGATGATGCAGGGAAGTAGAAGGGTCCAGTATTTCTGCAGAGCTGCTCTGGCTTGGGGCATTGCTGACCACAGCCCATGCAGCATTTGTGTGGCATAGGGTGTTCCCACTATAGCAAAGTGTAGTGGACTAGTGCCAATTTTGGGGAACAGAAACAACAAAACTACCCTTAACTTAAAACAGAGGAAAAAATACTTGCTTACATCAGAAACTTCAGCTTCTTTGGGGAGTGAGACCATGAGGCTAGAGATGTTCTTAATGGGAAGATATACTTTTGCACCACTTAAAATTAATCCCGTGGCCTTACTGATAGTTTTATCTTACAAAAAAGCATCATTATCCTGCATCCCCCTGCTGCAGACAGGCTCCTCCAGCTGATTTCCACACTGCTCTGCTGCATCACTTTGTTACTCTGACAGGGGCTGTGTCTAGACAAAAGCTCAGAGCGCATATACAAGGTAATATCACTAGGAAAAACATGTTGCTAAATGCTGATCAAAATGGGCAACCACGGTGGAAACAAATGTCTGAATCAGAATATGCGGTTGTGCTACACCCCGTCAGGAGCACTAATGAGGATAATCAATCAGGCAGATGGATGCTGGGTTTGCTAAAGTGATTCTTAACTGTGAGCCAGGGAGAGGGAAGAAAGCTGCTGATGTTGAGGATAAATATTCTTCCTGGATTTTCTGGCAGCAATGCTTGTTTAGGCACTTCCCAACTTTGGAGACCAGGCTTAGAGACCTGTCTTTCCAAACTTGTGCTTACACATTTCAGCCCTTGCCCAGAATCCAGCCCTTTGCAGCCCCATTTTCTGCAATGTTTCTTCCCAGAATTACATTTATTTTCTTCCAAACCTTTGTTTCTCCAGCCCTCATTGCCCCTTCTCACGACGGGTCTGTCTGTCATGGCAGTGATTGGTGTTAATGCCTTTTTTTCTCCCTCCCAGCTCCCTACTAATGGAAATGGTGATGGTCCCATGGCAGTTCAAACACAGGAAAGGGCACTCACACTGCCCCAGAGGGCACCCTCTGCGTTGTAACAGGGGACATTCAGGCTGCATACAAATATATCCAGATGACAGAAGATCAGCTTCTCTATTTCCCTGGTGCTTCCGTGAATGGCTCCTCTCCATGTGGGTGACACATCAAAGAGCACTGGGGTCAAAAAGAGGTGAGCAACTCTAAGTAATAATGGCATTACCTCAACACCATTTATTTTCAGCTCTTTTTCTGCACAACTTGGGCCCACAGCAGCAGATGACACCAACCATGAGCTCAACAGGACACAAGAAGGGTTGTACTAGGTTTTACACGAGTAACAAAGTCCCAAAACAACGAAGAGAAACAAGCTGAGCATGAGTCAGAATGTAGCTGGTGGAGATTAGGAGATGCTTTCCAGGACCTTGTTGCCTCGTTATTGTTGTGGTTCACCCCAGGGTTATTTCTTCAAAGAATTTGGTGCTGCCCTGTGCCCAGAACAGAGGAACATTCCTGGAGGGAGGCTGCAGTGATCCACCAGCTCTCTGGTGGGAAACTCACTGGAGCCATAGGAAGGACCTCAAGTCCAAGTGGTAGCATCCACAGAGCAGTCAGAAAGGTGTTTCCTCTTAGGACTCAGCTGGTCCCATCACAAGAAACACAAAGTTTGCAGGTTTTCTCCTCAATATACAAGCTTCAGGGAGAGCAGGTTTTTGGTAAGGCTGAAGTGATTCTTTCTCTGTGAATGCCTTAGTGCCATCTCCTGGGTGGAAGGGGAAATTCCCGTTTTGAAGTGGAACACGTCGTCTGAACATGCTTGGCTGCGCAGGTTCAGTCATTAGCAGGTGGGTGTGTGAGTGTGGTGTCAGGATCCCACACTCTGCCTCCTCCTGCTGACCTGCTACAGGAATGTCTTCCTTAGGATTCATAATTGAGACGTCTGTTGAGGGCAAAGGGTGCTCTGAGCTCATCCCTGCTCATCACCATGAATTTTGAAGTAGCATTTTCCATCTTTAATTTTGTCTTCTATTTCCCAGCATGGAAGCACAGACTGAACCCTAAGCTTACTTTATGCATCCTTAATGGAAAAATTAATTCAAAATGATCATAGGTTAATCCAATAATGACTAGTTTTATATTTTGAGGCTTTTTAAATCGTCCCACAAATTATCTCATACATTAGAGGTGTAAATCCTCCTTGTTCAATAGTCTAATGAATTTCATAGTGCTGAAAGGCAGGCTAAAATACATCTGTGACCATGCTGTTCCTCACTACAGAGTGACTGAACCTTCAAATGTTTTGATGCTGCCTGCAGTTTGCATGGGAACAGGGAAAAATCCCACTATGACAGCTTCCTTGGAAGAGCAGGATTAGGAAGAACTGGTGGTTTGTGACAGAACAGGCACAAATTTTCAGAGGTGTTTGTACAAATGTAATGAGAAGCTGAATTTAGCCCAGCAGAGTCAAAACATTGGTGCTTGGCATTTCAGTGGTGTAATGTGACATTAGTAAAGAGAAGCAGCTGCACCAACACTCGGTGTGCACTTTCACTGCTCTGCAAACAACACTGGTCATGAATGCCACCACTTCTTGGAAGGCTGCAAGGACACTTAAGGGCTGATCCTCAGCCTGTCACCAAGCAATCAAGGTTTCCTCCTGTTTTGAACAGAATTCTTCCCATGGCTACCACCCAGCCCACAATTATGCAATAAATCATCCAGTATACAGTTAATAGAGCAATAGTTGATGATGCAAATTCACTGTCTCCTGCAGCCAGGTCTCCTCTGGTCAGTCCTGACATGGCTCAGTCACCAACCTGAGCAGAAATTATAAGCAAAGCAATGGAACTTGCCAATTAATATATTTCACCAAACTGAGATTTTTGTCATGGGTTGATGGTAAAAGAACCAATTTAAAATAATATAGTTTTAATGAAACTTTCTTGGACAAAGGAAAGAGTTGAAAGGAGATGAGAGAAGGAGAGAAGAGAAGCATGAAAGGTGCACTGTGATGGCTTGACAGTCCAGGACCAAAGCAACTCCCAGCCACATCTCTGAATTTCCCTAAAATCAAGCCTTTTGCTTTCCAGCCAGCCTTGACTGGCCTCATGCCTCTTTCCATGCTGTTTCTGTGTGGCAGCTCAGGTGCTGTCAGTGTTTGGGACCACATCTCCCTGGTTTGAATGTGGGACACTACCTCCACAGAAGTTTATAAGCCCTTAAATGGTCTTCACTGCCTTTATTGGGCTTGGCACTGGCACCTCTGTGCTCTTCGTGGTCAGCTTGTTCACTGCTTGATGGATTTGCCTCCATCACATATAAACCATGATGGTAAAAGTGTTGGAATTTTCCACTGATACTATTTTATTATTTTTTAGATTGCAAACAACATATTCTGTAATATGTTTTGATTTTGCCCATTTCATTTTCCTCTTTAGATATTTGGCTGCTGGACCTTCAGAAAATTGTCTTTTGGGTGGCCTGAGCCTTCCTTTTACCTCACAGGTCATTTCTGGTGCAGAGGACACATCTCAGCTGTGGTGGGATCATGTGACCTTTGTAGATCTAAGCATTGCTGCTCTTCCAGTGAACAATGGTGCCTTCCAGCCAGGCCTGTCCTCCTAAGGAGGAGCCAGTCTCACCTGGAACTCAGCCTAAATGAAATATTTTCCTTTTTTTAAACACTGATAAATGGAAAAACTCTATAATGTTTGCAAATTCAGTTCCCATCCTTCCATGACCACTTGGAGACATCCAGCTGTATGTGTTACTCAGCAATAAAGAAAAGTTAGAGCAATGGGAAAAATAAGTAGGTTTTAATTCTCTGCAGGCTGGATATCAAGGGAAAATATTGCCACAGATAATACGTGGCTCCTGGGTGGGTTGCTGATAATAAGCCCATTAATTAAACAGGTCAGCAGGGCAAACAGTCACATCAGAAAGCTCCTGCTCTAATCAACATGTGAGAGTCTTCCAGCCTGGAAGCTGCTCCTTACTCTGCCAACAGCTCCTGCTTTCCCTCATGAGATTTCACTGTATTTATCCAAGGAATCTGCATATAGAAGACATAAATAACTGCAAAAATTAAAACAAGCACTCCAGTGTTTTATTTCAATCATATTATCTCAAGTGTCACATTGAAGAGCAGTTACAGGCTGAGATGTGCCCCTAATTACCTACACTCTCTTCAATTCAGCTGTGACACTTTACAGCAAAAAACTAATTTGCCTGGAGGGCCAGATCAGCTGCTTCGCACCACGTGTGACAGAGGGGCTCCCAAAATCAGAGTGCATTTCTAGCAATGCAACCTTGTGCATTCCTGCAGGGACTGGTGGGTTCACATACCCAGAAAACTGCATCCAGAGGCTATTGAATTCACTGGAAAGATTTCCACTAGTTTGGACAGCCTCAGACTTTTTAGCAAATAAGTAAAAAAAAAAAAAAAAATTAATAAATATTAATGAGAGAAGCTCCCACCATGGCTCTTTGCAGGCACATTGCTAAAAGTACACATCTTCCCCACTGCCTTTCCCTGCCATGGTTCCTGCAGTTGTCACAGCTCCAAATAAAACCAGTTTTGCTCATACAAATGCCAGCCTGTGGGTTTTATGCTAACTGAGCCTTACACTGGCTTTGCAAGGTGTTGGTGATGAGTTAGGCTTGTTTGCATGGTCATGCTGCACAGACTGGTGCTGGGTACTGGGTGTGATGGAGCAGCGGAGATGAGTCAATAAAAGAACCCTAAAAAACAGGGGCACTGGTTCAAAACAGAGCCCCAAACCTCTGAACACCCCAGTGAGGGTGTTGGAGAAATATAGCCTTGAGAGCTGGGAAAAATTTTCAGACCTAGCAAAGAAAGCAAGAAGTGCTGAAATAGAAGGAAAACAGTTCAGCAGCGACTTGTGCTTGGGGAATAAGATGCTCTCTGAGTCTGTGCAGCACTTGAAAGCTGCCTAGAGACCGACATCCTATACAAGGGCGAGACCTTGAGCTTGGAGGAGGAGGAGGAGGGTCTCATAACAGGGATTGAAGGGTCTTGTGGGGTCACTGGAGCAGCGAATATACTGCCTGCTCCAGGGACCCTGATGTTTCAAGGAGCTTTTGGCGTGTGTGAGGGTGATAGAGGGCTCGGTGTGGTGGGACGTGTGCCTGGATCAGATGTTGGTGATGAAACAGTTACATCAGTTTTATTTGTGTCTGTAGGTTGCTGCCTTGACAATCAGGCAGTGCCCATACAGGGAATGGTGTGTGCTCAGCAGGCCACCGTGCTTGTATCAGTTGCCTGTTTGCTTGATACAAAATAAGTGGGTTTTATTCCAAATGGAGCTGTGTGGCCAGCCAGGGAAACGCCAGCTCCGATGCTTTGGTTTTTCATACAGTTCTTTCTGATCCCAATGCTGTGTTTTCAGGAAAAACATCAAAGCAAGCATTTCTGCAATCCTTGGAAGTCATCTGACTCCAGTCCTGTCCGAAGGTCACACTGGTGAGACATGAAGGAGGAGGAGACTATCAGAAGACCACACAGAGTTGTCCTGTTGATGAAGAAAGGGATGGGGGGCTTAGGAGAAGAGGGTGGTGGTATGGATCTGTGGGATGGAGAACAACTGGAGATTCCCAGGCAGAGGGGAATGACTGCAGGTTACAGGAACCAGCCCATCCTGGTTGGCAGTGGAGCGTGGAGTGTCAAATGAGTATGAGTATGGGGTGTTTTGTGGTTTGGGGAGCAAATTGCTATAGGTTAAAAGAAGTGTGGGAATAGCCTTTGAACTGCAACCAGGCCTTTTCCTTTCAGTGGCACATTTCTAGCTTTTAAAGAAGAGGACAGGAAAACAAAGGAATTGGAGAAAGGACAATACTTGGACTTTTTAGGAAATTATAATCCTCTTTTCTCATTCATTTTGGACCTAATTTGGTCTCTTATTTTTCCCAGGGCAGCGTCAGCAGTCTCTGTGGTCAGTATCATCCTAACCATGCTTGCAAGTGGTGTTTGGTGAAACTGACTTGGAGTGTTTGAGGCCAAAACATTTTTTCTTCCTGAATGAACACTGCATTGAAGGGTATCCTCTCTCCCCCCCACATTTCACCTCTGGGAAGGAGTGGGAAAGTTCCTGAGTGTGAGGCCCTGCCTTCCAGGCTTGCAGCTGCTGGGGAAGGACTGACTGGATGGTTTTGGGGTGCTCTTGGGAATGGGACTTGCATGACAGGACAGAAATCTCAGAGGCTGGAGATGAAACCCTCCTGCTGAGTCACCTCAGCTCTGCAATGCAGCTGCTTTCCCATCACTGTGTTCCGCACTGTTTTGACCACTCTTCTGGGGATGACCAGTGTCTGAGTCACCTCTCATAAAGCTGCTCATGGATTCACATTTTCCACGGTTACTGCACATCCAGTAATAGGGGTTTTCCTATTCAAGCACTGCTTGTTTGGGTTTTTTTTCTTTGGAGGTGGCAGAAGCCCACTCCTATGTCCCTTGATCACCTCCATCTTTATCACTCAAAACTTTGACCAATATGAATAGTGAAATATGATAGTCTTGTCAGTGTGTGTGTGTGTGTGTGCGCGTGTGTAGCATTGAAAACTGTAGGGGGGTTTTGTTTGTTTCTATTTTATTATTATTAAATGTTTCCACATTTAAACAGATCATGGAGAATGGGTTTAGAAGGAATCCTGAAGGCACTTCTATGATGCAAAATGAGAGGACCAGGGAAATCAGATGAAACACTGGAACACGGTGGTCCACATAACTGAATTAATGGCTTAGTTCATGACTCTCCAAGACAAACCTGCTGTAAAGGATTAGTGACAGTCCATGTGAATGAAAGCCAGCTCTGACTGCTCAGCATCATGACCTGGGTTTGGTCTTGACCATTTTTTATTGAACACTGTGTGTATGTTATATTTGTGTGCATGTATGTATATACATGCGTGTGGTTCAGCTAAATTATTGGCATAACACTGTGTTTTCAGGGAAAACAACATGTGCCCCCCACGTTCCAAGTGTCCAGTATCCCCAGTGTCCAAGTTACAGCTCCTCTTAATCAATCCCTTGAGCATCACACTATATCTCCTGCACCCAGTTGCCATCTGCCATTTATCTGTCACAAATCATTCATTATAACAAGTTTTACCTGCTTGCCTAGACACCTAGGCAAGCTCCAGGAAGAATTCAGCTTTGGGAGTCCAAGTTTTAATATCACAGTTGGAATTTTCTGGCTGCACACCTCCCTCTCTACAGTACCTCTTACAGCGAGCCAACCTTTGCTCACCTTGTGATACTCTACAGACATTTATTGAGAGATATTCAACAACAACAAACATTCCTCTCTTCCAGCCTATGTCAAGTGCTGTCATCATGTAGTTTTTCTGGCAGCAAAGACTCTGCAGAGCGCTGAGAATGGATGGTAACATGCCTGAGACAGCATGGGAAGGAGCATATTTAACTGCCAGACCACAAATGGTGAGTGGTGATATCCATTATTTCCAGGAGCATCCTGATGGTGCCTGTGTGCCTTTCACCTCCAGGTTAGCACTAATTGCACTGCCAGGCTTGGCCACACAGCACAACACCCTGTGACAACTAACAGCACTTTTTTGCAAAGAAAGCTCAGAGATTTAACCAGCTGAATGTAAATCTCCATTGACAACTCATGAAATCTGCTTTTCCCCCTCCCTTTCTGTATCCAGGAATACAGCACTGATACTCTGTTGAAACCTATTATGGGTCCGTGGGAACTGCGATTATAAAACAGAGTAGCCTCTTTCTTCAGTCAATTTATTGTGCCAAGTGCAAAAAACCCACAAACTTTCAGCTTTTCATGTTGTGAATAAAATATTGAACTCCTGAGGTTTTGGGTTGTGTCATGAGGCTGCCATGTGGCAGTGGATAACAAGAGTATTGGTTTGGTCCAACATTGAGTTGGGAACTTCTGTGCAGCTCAGACAACTTTATTCTCAGACTTTTTCTGACCTTCAGACGGATTCTTATTGCAGAAGCCTTTGCTCCCAGATGGGTAGCACTGATGGCTACCAGCAGAGGTGTGTTCCACAGCTCAGGGGTTTTGCCTTCTCAGAACCGTGCTGTAGCAGTGACAATTTGGCACAGTGGCAGCAGGTCACCAGCTGGAGTCTCACAGGGCACAGTGTGAGAACCAGCATGGCCAGAGTTCTCACTGGGGACTTATATCAGGAGTCTCAACATCTTCAAGACAGGTTGAGAGCACTGTCAGTAGGTTTAAATCCTTGCATCCCTGTTTGGACTCATGCAAGTTTTACTTTGAGCCCTGGGTGGGCTCAGAAGAAGCTGCAGGTCAGTCCTGTTGTGCAGGTAAGTGTTGTTTTTGTGAAGAGATCTCTGAGTGCCTACAGGAGCCCTCCAGACTCCAGCAGATTCCTCCCCCATGTTTGTTCATTCCCAGCTGACATCCCAACAGACCACGCTTGGCACGCACTGTCAGATGCATTTGCTGAAGGATTCCTGTATGTAAAAAGGAAAACAAAACCCTGGTTTTGCTTTATCAGCTTTGAAGATGTGCTTTCTAAATGAGGGTTGCTTCCCAAAGTGTCCCAGTGGCTTAGAGGCCAACATCTATGCCATAGAGGGATTTAAGTACATAAATCCAAACTATGGCTTTGAAAAGATGCCCCTAGGCAGTACTGGAAGTCTGTGTGCTCCCTGTGGTTTTGGTAGAAAGGGTCTTTAGGGAGTTGATCATTTGACAAAGAAAGAGGACCCTGATATTTCTCCAGGGATTGTCTAAGTTCATTCTATAATTCACATTTGGGTTATCACTTGGGACTGATGGCCTTTCAAACAGGACCTGGCCTTGACCACCTGCTGTGAAGGCAGAGGCTGGGAAGTGGGCTGGGATGGGAGATGCTGTCCAAACCCCTCTGCTCTGGTGCTGTTCCTCTTCTCTCTGAGTTCCCACCACTCTTCAGGGCTGGCAGGGACTGGCAGGAGCTCACAAAGCACTGGAAATTTGCTGAGGATGGCAGGAAGGTGCTCTTTGGGGAAGGTGGGCAGAAATGCTCAGAGCACCCACTTTGCAATCCCATTATCCTCTTAGAGACACTTGTCTGCCTGGGTTTGGTTCCTTCAACCCCACTACAATACAAAGGGAAAACTGGACACGTTGGGAACATGATCCAGAAACAGTGGAAAGGGGAAGCTTCTGAACATCTCCATGAGGGGATGCTGAGCCCAGCTCTTCCCTGGGAAATCAGGTAACACCCCTTGTTTTCACAGGCAAAAAGAAATTTCTCTTCTTCATGGCCTTTTCCACATAGCTCAGCTCTGGGATCTGGTGGTGAGGACCGTGGTTGGGAGGAGGTGACAGTCAGACAGCTTTGGAAGAGCATCTGGAAAGTTAACTCTGTTCATTTGTTCACCAAAACAAATTTCTACCTGTTATCAGAAAAAAAAAATACAATTAAAACATTTGTTTCTCAGTTTAGAAATAAAAATTCTTTGGGCTTCCCATTTTCCAGTGTTTTTGCCAACTTGAAAAAGGTACCAGTGGGCCCCTATTTACAGGAATAGTGAATAACAGGAATCTAAATCTTTAAAAAACAAACAGGGTTTTTTTTTTTTTTTTGCTTAAACACAGAGCTGGAAGGGTAAATTTAAAATCCAAGTACTAAGTTGAAACATGCTATTTTTCATGTGTCAGAGTTTGAAATGAGCAATATAGATTGGTTCCCACCTCATTTTTTTTTTTTTATTCCACATTTATCCTTGATAGGGATGAGGGCGAATCACAGGATGCCACTTCAGGAGGAGCAGCCAAGTGTGACACTGCAACTGGTAACCTATAAATTATACAGGGAGAATTGCTGCTTGTTTAATCTGGGACTCCGAGCCAATCAATACATTTTCTAGTTTGCACTGATGGAAGTTCACAGACTCTCCTGGATACCTGGGTAGCATATTTCGGGTGAATATTGACTCTGCTGCTAATTCCCACCTCTGAGGACCCACTTCTGCCTCTGCAGTGACATATTTTTATTGTTTTATATTGCACCACAAGCCAGTGAAGAGGTGCTGCTAGGTAGCTTTACCTCAGGAGTTTAGAAAATCTTTAAAGATAGACATTTTTCTTCTTTTAAAAGATATGAGCACTGAATTTTCCCTTTTTTGCTTTCCTATAGTTTCGGTCTTACAGAAAAGCGATTTCACCTGAGGTTCACCTGAGACTAATGTATCTTTATAAAATACTCGTCTTCACTTTGCAGATGGTTGTTTCTCAGCCAAACTAAAAACACTTTTGCATTTTTAGTGGGATTTTTCATTTTCTAACAAAATGCCTCAGCAGCCCTACATGAGATCAAGCTTGTGAAGATTCCAAGTAAGTTTCCCTTTCTCCAATATCAAGCACGAAAAACTGGATTTTGGACTCAACCTGCTAACAGCAACATTTTCTGTATCCTGCTGTCCCTCTGTTATGGGATTTTGGGTGTTTTTGGTAAGCCCAAAGGAATAAGTAGACTGAAGCATTCTTTTTTTAAATCAACATCATCAGCCACCTCTTCTGGACACCAAATAGTTAAGTATCCTCTCAAGACATTGCAGAGAGGAGACTCTAACAGTTTATTTTATCATATCTTTCTTTTTCTTGGCTCTCTTCAGGCATTCTTTGCCAGGCTCACTCTGGTTTTTTAAGACCAGTTTGTTTAAAATGTGTATTATCCTTGAAGTGGTGGAGGGTGCTGGTGCAGATCAATTACTGCACACGCTCCTGCTTTAATAGAATTGCACATATCGGCCTTGCAATCCACAGAAGCACAAATGAAACGCTGCTTATTTTTGAAATGACAGCGTTTCTATCATAAGAACCTGGGGAATATGGTCAATACATAAATCAGCACACTAGGAAAAAGAAATTGAGTTGCAAGGTTCTGCTCCGACACCTTCAATTTTGTGAGTCATGCAATTCATGAGCAAAGGTTAAAAATGTTCTTGGGATTTAACTTGTTGTAATGCAAGGGCTGCCAATCTCTACTGATTGTTGGCTCTCTTGGAAAAAAAAAGGAGAAATTTAATATGCAAGATTCTCCTCCTAATGCATGTTTAATTAAAAACTTAATTGGTTTGAGACAAGTATTTCTGAACTCTGGTAAAGTAAATGAATATTTAAAGCTCTCTTGGGGCCATCAGGACAAGCACTAGCCAGAAAAATGGGATTTTGTTTTACTAAAAAATGAGCTTTAACATGACACAATGTAGCACTAGGATCTGTCAAACAGCCCAAAGTCTGAACTGGGCAGTGGGGGGGAACCTGATATTGTACTTTTTTTGTTTCTCTTTCCAGAAATTCTGTTTTGTTTTCTGTTCCTCAACTATTGTTTTTATGGGGTTTTTGGGGTTTTCTTTTGTTGTTTTTTTCTTTTTTTTTTGTTTTGTTTTTTCTTTAGTCTTTTGCAGAGGGGAGATGGTGTAGGAGCACCAGGTATTGAGGAGGCTTGTGTGTAGTATTTTTTCTTCTATTTAATGGAAAAGCATTTCCCAAGCAGACACCTCACTGGAAAGCGCTAAAATTGCTCTAATTAGAGCAGCCTTTTGGGACATCCTGGATGTTCATTAAAAAAGAGATAGCATACAGCAGTTTCCATTAATGCTCTGTGCAACATGAACCAGAGGGGGGGAAAAAAAGGAAAAAACCAATTATCAGGAAAAAAAAAAATCTTCATGTCCTTCTTAATCGTCTTCAATAATCTACAGAAAATGTCTCACAGCCTAAGATCTGGTGACCTATTGAAGGGATCCATTCACCAGGATGAAGCTTTTTGTTCAGAAGTGTGGTTGCCCCATCCCTGGAAATGTTCCAGGTCAGGCTGGATGGGACTTGGTGCAACCTGGTCTAGTGGAAGGTGTCCCTGCCCATGGTAGGGAGGTTGGAACTAGATGGTTTTTAAGATCCCTTCCAAACCGGGCCATTCGGTGATTCTATGATTCTATGGAGTGCAGGATTCTGTATTCTGCAAATCTACCTGCAGCTAAATCTCTGCTGGGTTTTCTACACAAACCTCTGACACTTGGGGACCACCCAGCAGAGGCCAGACAACGAGGATGGTCACCTTTGGGGAGGTGCACAGAAAGGAGGACAGACACCCTCCTCTATAGAGCCAAAAGGCTGGAGCTCTGCCTCTTGCAGGGTCTGATTTTAGCACATCAGTAGCACAAGTCAGTTGTTACCCCGTCTTCCTCTGTGGACTCATCCCCAAGTTGCAGGAAGGTACTTATCCCTCAGAATTAATGAAGCAAAGAATGTAGAATGCTTTAAATTCAGTGTCTTACATGAGAAGGACTCAGATGCTCCCTGTGATGCTTTGGGGACCTGCCCATCCCTCAGAGCATCAGACCTGAACCTGGCAGCATCCTACCACTGGTTATGCAGCCTGTGAAGTGTTTGGTGTCTGTGGTGTTGGCTTTAGCTCAGGTTATTTTCTTCACTTTATTCCTGGTATAATGGGAGATTCGTCCTACAGAGCCAAAGGACTCCTCTTCGGCCATGGTTTTAATGGATAAGCAGTAAATTTTTGGCTATGAGTTTCTGTAAAACGCAGCCACTTCCAGCTCATTCAGGTCAGATTTCCCAAAGATTCCTGGAGATGCTCTGCCAGTTGTGCCAAGCAAAACACTGGATGGGGGACAGGAAGGTTCCCTCAGCCCTCTCACTGGGTTGTTCTGCACCTTCTGAACGAAGTGACCCAGGAAAGATTTTCCTGTTCCTCAGACATTTTGCCTCATAGCTGAGCTTCTGAAGTGGCCTCAGAGCTCAAAAGGACATTTATAAGAGCACCTGGAAAAATAAGAAGACATAAACTCCCACTGTGGATGAAGACACACCCCACCAGTGACAGAGGTATTTCAGATCATCTTGGGTCTGAATCCATGTCTCCCTGCCTAGGGACACACATGTCCCAGCTGAGCTGACAGTGTGGACAGGAAATCCTTCTAGCATGCATTTCTGGTATTGCCAATCCTTATTTCTCCATAAAGGAGTTGGTTTTCTATTGCTTTTGAGACAAGACCAAGCAAATTCCCCATGTGACAGCTGGATACATATTCCCCAGAGCTTAGAGAAGTCCTTGGTGTGAGGTACAGAATGAAGAGTACCTCAGGTGTGTCTGCTGCCTGGATAAAGGGAAGTCCTGCTTAACTCACTCTCAAACAGAAAAGAGCAGAGAAAACCTTGAAATTGCAATAAGGAGAGAAAAGTCTCACTTAACTCTCAAGGAGAAGAGAGCTGAGAAATTGTTTCTGAAATTGCTTTATACTGGGCTGCATTGTCTGCTGGGCTTGGGCAGAGGCTGCTGCAAGAGGATGCAGGTGTACAATGTGAATGTACAAGAACAAACCCTACACTGTAGGCACTGAACAGGGCAGCTCACAGCTTCAGCAGCACCCAGAACTCACACATACATTCCCTCTTTTTCAGCTAAAAAGTGTTTGAAGAAGCTTGAGGAAGATGAGTTAAACCAATGCCCCAGGTCCTCTGGCAAACTAATCTCTGCTTAACAATAACCTTGCTGAAATTCCAGCGTGCTGGTGCTCAGCCCAGGGAGAGGAGGGCAGAGCCCTCAGTGCCAAGCTGGGGTTTCTTTGGGCTGACTCTGCTGACTTTGGAAGGGGAGAGTTGCACAGCCTGAGGGATGTGATGAGATGCAGAGAGCAAAGCTTTGCAACAGACCCAAAGAGGGCAGTGCCTCCCACTGGTGTCCTGGCAAGCCTGAAGGTCACTCTGACCATCCTCTGCTTTTGTGGGTGTACCTGATTTGAGAAATGCCAGCTTTGTGGTTATGGATGGTATCAGATCTAAGGGGGTGAAGGGCAACTTCATCACTAAAGTCAGAAAAATATAGTTTTGTGAAAAAAACAAAATGTCTCACAACAACTTACAACCTGTGTTCTTGTTTATATCTGGTTCCTTTTCTATGTTCAGATTTTACTTCCTTACCTTGATTAAAACTGAGTCAGTCAGGCTGCTAACATAAATAGTCTGGATACCAATTCTTTGAATCCAACCTAAATTTCTCTGGCATAAATCATATTTACCCAGCATAAGTCAGTGTCAAACAAACAAGTGTAGCCTAGCTTGCATGAAGCCAGACATTAAAAATAGAACAACAAAAAAGGAAGTTTTAGTATTTCAGATTAGGCAGTGGGAAGCAGATGGATTATTTTGGGGAAAGGAGGACTTTGGGGGTCCTTGGAAGTCAGTTTGACAGAGCTGTCAACAGAAATAAGTTTCTGAACTTTGTTCCTGAATTATTGGCTAGATAAAGCAATTAGTGTTATAGTTCCACGCAGAGACAGCACCTGGTGCATTGTTTTGCGTGAATGCCTGAGAGAGAATTACTGAGCTGGGAGAACAAGGAGAAAGGTGGGAAAAAAGCAATATGAGAAAGCAATAAGATGATACAAAGATCTGCTGGGTGGTCATGATTCTCTGGCAGGGCAAGGTGCATATACTCTTGCTCCCTGCCTCCAGTTTCTGTTGTCCTCAACAGTGATGTTGTTTTTCATTCACTTCCCCATTTTCTTTACATCTGTTCCTGGAAAGGACAAGGTTTTGATGAGAAGGATTTTTGTCCTGCCCCTGAAGATCCATGTAATCCAGCTCAAAGTAGTTCATCATTTTAGCAGACAAGATGCATTTTCCTCTCTTCAGCATCTTCTCTATCATGACCTCTCAAATAAGCCTCCCTTTCTCCTGCTCCTTCTGAGACCCAGCAGATGCAGTTGGGAGGTGGCAGATGGCACAGCTGGGCATCCCCAGCACAGATGCCAGGAGCTGCTGGCACACACACAGGCCTTTAACCCCCTACCAACATGTACAATGATTCTTGCTGCCCCCCAAACTGTTTCATTTTTTTTTAATCTGCCTTCTCTGGCTTTGCATTTATATTCTAGCCCTTCTCTTGCCATCCAGATTTAATGACCAATAATATTCACACATCAGGCAAAAAGAAAAATCCTTGGAGTATAACACCTGCTTTCCAACATGTACCTCTTTGATCTCCCCTGGGCTTACTTATCTTTGGAAGAAAGCATCATTTCCAGAGTTTGATTTTCCATCCCAGTGAAGCAGCATGTTTCTCATCCAGCTAGTTCAAACATCCTCATTTCTACAAACACTTCCATAGACATTCGGATCAGGTGTGTGTTCTCAGCACAACTATGGGCAATTATCCCACAATTCCTGGTGGAACAGCAACACTTTGAACTGCTCTGATCAGCTTTCCACCAATGGGACTGTGAGGCATATTGCAGCATCAGTTAAGCTTAAAAAGACAAGTGATGTTGTTTTTTTACATGCAAGTGCTCTATGGATGTAACATGACCATGTTACTGAAGGTAGTAAAAGGTTTTTCTATATTGTCAAGGGAGTTATGTTATAGAGCTCTAAAATATTGTGTAACTGTAATTGTCATTTTATTGACAGATACTGAGAGGAGGGAATCATGTTCTGAAAGCAAAAAACACCTTCCACCAGACCAGGTTACGACCTGGCCCTAAGCTCTAGCAGGGATGGGTCATCCACAATTTGCTACAAAAAAAAAAATTGTGTAGTTCAGGCCTTGAGGCTTGTAAATAATTTTTAGCTCCTCAAGGGAAAAATCCATATTAAAATGTGAAATATTAACCTTGCCAGACAACGTTTTATTCTTCAACTAATGAATCACATCAGTAAATAAGTCTCTCCTGGATTCCAGATGAAATGCCTTGGGAAAAAAGATTATTAATTTGCTGTTGCTGTGCTCTTCAGCGTAAGGTAGTCTACACTGTGCATTTATGTCCATTCCATTTGATCTGGGAAGGAAGTGATAAGTGAAAGGAGATATCCAATTAAAGCTAAAAATAAGCCACGCACATATTTGTCCAACGACAAAAACATAATGCAGCTTTTTGTAGAGAAGAGCACAATGTCTCAATGCAGTGTAGGATGCTCTGAGATATTAACTATCAGAGCCTAGTTCTTTTCCTGCATGCAATTTCCCTGTCCACCTGAGTATTTCTTTCTGATTTGTCATTTCCTACTGAGAGTTTTCTCTGAAGATCAGGCACCACCACCCTGATGTCACCCAGCGAGATAAAGTCTGTGCTTCAGGCTTGTTGGAAGGAGCCATCGGAGTGGAAACACACACATTTCACAGCTCAGCAGCCAGCCTTGGCTCCAATCACACCAGAAAATGCTGTGCATGTGAATGAGATGGAGCACTGTGCTCTGGGGATGGGACATTAAACAGTGAGGAAAACATTTTCAAATGGGATTGTAAAATTGAAATGAGATTGGATCTTGTTGGAAACTACAGGTCCTGGCATCAGTGCTGTGGAATCTGAGGAGGAGCATTAAGAAACACTGTGTTTCAGAAATACACTGCCTATCTTGCTATGATAGGATGAATTGCTTCAAACTTCAGGATTTCAGAAGTAACTTTGATTTTCTAAAAAGTTATCTATTCATTAAAGCCTTTCTATAGCAGATTTGTCATGCCTGATGTTCTGAGACTTACTCTTTTGATCTCATCTACTTAGCCCAGTGCACTTCTCTTTGGCTCTGGTCTGCTCTGACATGCTTAGAATCACAGAATGCTTTGGGTTGGAAGGGACCTTAGAGATCAGCCTGTTCCAATCCCCCTGCCAAGGGCAGGGACTCCTTTCACTAGACCAAGTCACTCAGAGCCCCATCCAACCTGGCCTTGAACACTTTTAAGGATGGAGCAGCCACAGTTTCTCCAAACAACCTGTTCCAGTGCCTCACCACCCTCACAGTGAAAATTTTTTTCCTAATATCTGATCTAAACCTGCTCTCAGGCAGTTTGAAACCATTCTCCCTCATCCTGTGCCTCCATGACCTTGTCAAAAGTCCCTCTCCAGCTCTTCTGTAGTCCCTTTAGACACTGGAAGGTGATGTAAGGTCTCCATGGAGCCTTCTCTTCTCCAGGCTGAACAACCCCATCTCTCCCAGCCTGTCTCCATAGCAGAGGCGCTCCAGCCCTCTGAGCATCTTTTTCCCACAGATCCATGTCCTGCTTGTACTGGAGGTCCCAGAGCTGGACAGGGCACTGCAGTAGGGGTTTCAATACCTGGTGTAGTTCCAGGTCAGAGAAGCTATGCTGTGACATTCAGAAGGACCCTGGTCTTCCAGTGAGGTTTGTGAGGAAGTAAAAAGGCATTTAATGTGCAGCACTCACTCCTATACAGGAGGTGCCCACGCAGATGTAATCCAGAGAGGGATCCACTGTTTGTTTTAAAACAGGAAGCCTGAATGATGGTTTCACAGCCCTTTATTTTTAATGAAAGGCTACATTTGAATTCCTGGATCATAACTGGACGGCCTAATTAAGGTAGGGCAATGCGGGTGAGGCACTCGGCTGTGTTTGTGATACAAATGTAGCTTGCTGTCCCATCTGACGTGCTTCCTGAGGTCTGTCCAGGGCCAGAAGTTCAAGCTGTGATAGCAGAGGTTCAGTAGAAGGAGCAGGCTTTGGCTTTGGTTTCTGTGGCTGCTGCAGTAAGAGGGTGCATGGGAAGAAAGTAATTCCCAGGAAATGGTTGTGCTCAAGACATAGTCCTTCTTGGGTGTTGCTGAATGTGGGTGTCTCCTTTTCCACTTGGCCAATGCTTTGTTTCTTCTTCTGGGCTGTACAAACAGTATCACCCTGTGATGGGGAGTGTCACTGAAGGCACTGGATTATCTTTTAGTGGCTTATCCTCTGCAGTGTTTCCAGCACACAATAATCCCAGATGCCTGGTGAAATCTTCCTCCCATCTTCTCCCAATTACTCAGCCTAATCCTTTCCAGTCTGTAATCGAGCCAAGCAGCCTTGTGAGACACTAATGTGTTTTGTGATTGCAGTTTGCTTGCCAGCGTTTATGACATTTGGAAAGACAGTGGTGAGTCATGCGAGACAAATGGTTAGTGCCATCTATTTTTTTATGTATGTATATAATTAGATTTTTCAGCACAAGAGAAAACAGCCCCTGTCCAGCTTGTCAGGAGAACAATAAAAAGGGGAAAGAATTTTTCCTTTGGTACATTTTTGCCGCCTGACAAGTGATTTTGATGAAAAGTTTCTTAGATTGCTTTTTCTTTTTTTCTGAGTTATACAATAATTTCAATGCTGTTGCTAGAAATATGCAACAGAGCCAGAAAACATAATTGTTGGAAGCAAGTAAAATATAGCAGCTATTCAAATAGATACTCTGTCCTGATACAGTGTGTAAGATATACTGACTTTTCCTCCAGTGGTTTTGTCTGTGGGTGTTTAGTGCTCTCCTCCCTCTGAGGACACTGTTTTGTGTACCACTGGGCCCACTCGTGCCTTTTCTTCCAAGGTCAGCAAAAGCCTTTGCAACTCCCCTTGGTGGCCTCTGCAAGAGATCTCTAGTGTCTATGTCTACTCAGTGGGATTTCTGACCAGATTTATAATTTTCTCTGTCCCTCACATCTGACACGATCTAAGAGATAACACACAGAAGCAGGGTTTTTGTTTCAGACCACAACATTGAGTCATTATGCAGTTTTAGGCAGGCAGTGAAGGCTTAAAAAATGTCCACTCAGATCTGATGACTCAGTTTGAGCATCTTCATACCTCTTGGGCTTGGATTTTCTGATGGTCCTTGAGAACTCAAAGCACACTCGAGGCTTATTTACACAATCCTGCTGCAAACTCAGCCAAGGTATCCCAATCTGGATGCTGAGGAAAGGAGGTGTCCGTAATTAGAGAGCACTTTGGGAAGTGTTGGTCTTACTCGCTGGGTTTCGGTTTATTCCCTATTAACATAAGGGTAAAAATACCAAGGCTCCCTCTCCACAATGGGATTCTGTTTGCACAACACAGAGATCCCCAGGTGAAAGTGCTGTGGTGTAAACAAGGGCAGGGAGTGTGCCCACGTTGAAACCCTGACCATCTGATAAGTGGGACATGCCCTATTCATGTAAAAATATTTTGCTTAGAAGTACCATCAAATTTCTGGGGAAATCTCTCACACAAATAAAAGGTGTATGCCCAACAGCTACAAAAAGATAAACAAGCCACTTCAGAGATGTGAACAAGCAATTTCATGAGAATACACAGCAGACGCATACGCACTTCAGTGCAAGCTATCCAGAGTTCCCACAGAGTGTCCTGATGCCTAAAAGCTGGTCCTACTGTAAAAATCATTATTGTTTTCAAGCAGACTCAGGGATAGTGTCCTGACAGCCTTAGATACCTTTGTGTGATTTATAAGATATCTCAGGCACAGCTATGGCTGTTGGATTATCAGGCAGTACAAAAGGACTGTGATCTGGCAGCTTCAGATCTATTATTCCTCTCTGGAATGAAATGCCCAAGGTATCCCCAAGGAGTGATGAAGATTCAGCTGGAGTTGCTCACTGCGGTGTGGAGGGAGGCCAGACTGTGGCTGAAATGAAGCCACAATGAACAACTCAGACTTTCAAGAGCATTCAGGAGCTGTTGCTGTTACAATTCAAAAGGCAGAGTTTTGTCATTTCTGTTTCTAAACATGCTTTTACAGCTTATGAGCATCAAACTCTTCTCTAGCTCAAGGGACAATCCATAACAGAGCAGAATTTGGACACAAAACTCCATCTATCAATTAACTCAGTTCAATACCTACAGCCCTGCAACTGAGTGGTTGCAGAGGTAAGGCAACAGTGACCACAGGTCCTTCTGGATATCACACTTTGCTTGTTTGTACCAAGCTAAAACTCATGTAGAATGTCAGAAAAAGGGCTTTGAAACTCATTTTCATTATCAAGCACCTACCACTGTCCTCTCAAAAGAGTCAGGCAGACTGTACCCCAAGTGTGACCCTGCAAACCAGCCCTCTGCATCGCCCTGATCTCTGTCACAGCTGGCCAGTCCTGCTCTCTATCAGAGATTACACCTACATCCTGAACACCAGGGTTGGATCTGCCCTTGGATGGGGGATGTCTATACATTTTAGAGTTTGGGGTTTGAAGATACAGGTTATGATTGCTCTTCTTCTTCTCCAAGTGGGATTGATCCAATGACCCAAAATTGCCTGTAAGACCAAAACCATTGAGCATATCCATAAAAACCTCTTGATGTTTACAAACATCAGCTGTTCTGAACCAGTTTAAATTTTGAAGATTGTTTTTCTTTTATTCTTTCTATAATTCCATAATGGTATATCCATCTTCCTGCCTTGAATTAATGGATGCTGTGATAATAAATGTCTGATAAACTCTATCCCAGGCTCAAGTAATTCCTGTAGAACTCACTAGGAATGTTTTGGGTCTTTCCAGTTCCCTTGAAAACTGGGAGTTTTCAACAGAGTGACAGAGGCTGCAGTTCAGCTAAGACACACACAGAAATGTGGAGGTATTTACAGAGTTAAAAGTGGATCAAGAGAAACATTGCAGGAAGGCAAACACAGAAGGTAGTAGGAATACTTGTACTATTTCTTTCCAGAATATAAATTACATATAGCTGAGACAGGAGAAACTGGGAGTTTTTATCCCCTACACAGCCACTGGAGAGAAGTGAGACCATTTTTGGGATCCAAAGAGCAAGTGGAAGCAGCGTAGAACAGTTGACCTGAGTGCCTGCCACAAGCAATAGAGTAATCCCTCAGTGTTCTTTTTAGGAGTGAATATGTCAAATCCTGGGGGCGGTCCCGTGGCATAAAGGAGAGCACTCTGGACTCTGAATCCCAAGGGCCTGAGTTCGAGTCTCAGTGGGGACCATCCCCTGGGCAGTTAAATGCCTCCCTGCCATCCGATCCCGTCAGATCTCAGATGCTCAGCAGGGTCAGCCCCGGTTAGTACCGGGTGCTGTAGACAGTCCTGAGGATTTCACTGTCACTGTCCAAGCTCGCTTGGCCCTGGCAAATGGACCTTAGGACTTAAAACGGTGGGGCCAGTTCTTCGCACGCTGTGCCTCACCTAAAAAATCCACTGCGCAGGCTGGAAGGGCACGCCCACGTGGGGAGAGCCTTTCCCAAGATCTTCGTTCACGAAGTCTGGCCATACATACATATGTCAAATCCCATTGAAAAACAAAACACAAGTATATGGGGTCTGATGAGGGAAAACTGAAAGTGAAATTGTCAGGTAGAATTCATCAAGCACAAGAAATGTCTCAGACATTACAGCACATAAGATATTTAAAAAGCACAATCAGGGAGCACAGCAGGTATCATGTGTCAAAGGAACTCCATTGCTTGGGCTGATGACTAACACCGCTTACACAGAAATCAAGCCCAGCATTTGCCAATGCAACCTGACAGGGAGTTCATCTCGGAGGCAGCTGCCTCTGATCTGTAGGGCTGCCAGAAAAGTGGTTAGCAAGCGCCTTCAGAGGCTTCTGCTCAGAAACTCTGTCAATCAGCAGAGTTAGTAAAGAGTTATTCAACAGTCTAGACAATGGTTTGTAGAGTTTCACACCTGGATAAGTCAAGACAGACAGGAAAATAAATGCTCATTTCTTCCTTCTACTTCTCACGCGGCTGCCCAAAGAAGGGGCTGAACAAGAGGCAGTGTCATCAGGACAGGCTCCCACTCAAGGGACAAAGGAAGAGAAAACATCAGCACAAACCTGACACTCCTACAGGCTTATTTACCCAGTGCCATGTAATTCACAGGCCTTTTTTATCCTCTGTGCATTTCATAAATCTCCACGTGGGATGGGTTATCACATGCTGTGGCAGCAGCTCTGCTGCTGAAGCTTTGATGTCTAAAACCCACCGAGGAAAGCGTTTCCTTGTATCCTTCCACTCGTCAACATAACATGTTGGTCTGAGCTCCTCCCCCCCTCCCCAGGGGTTTTAACAATGCTTTTCTAGTGGGTACCAAATGTAAATGAAGTCTCAAACCATTCTGAGTATTCCATACCGTGTACCATCTTACTTGTTAATTTAAGGAGCTGTACCCCAGTATCTGCATAAATAGCTCTACTACTCCTCAGATTTTCTGAGACCAAGATGCTTTCGATATGCAAAAGGCTCTGCTATGTGTATTTCCTATTACTCTGCTCCTTGTAAAGATCAGAAAGTCAAATACATTCTGTGTTCTCTCACTCCTCCCTTTCCAGATAGCACTGAATATAATGTAAAACCAGAACCCCAGCAAACCATGACAACCTAAGAATTCCTGCTTGACAATATCCTTGAAATTCCAGTAAATATTAAATTGTGTCATGTTTTTGGTGGTTTGTGACATCAGTCACAGATGACATCTACACAAGTGGCTGACACCACATTTGCAGCACTCTGTCCAAGCCACTTTCTTCCTCTTCTTCCTTAATTGTCATTTTTCTGAGATTGCTGCTATTGAAGAGCTGCAGGCCTTTACTAGCATTCTCTGCTCCACAAAAACTCAATTACTGGAGTCTGATAGCCTGCCTGGACTACTTGAGGACATAGAAGGGCCCAGCTAGAGGAAAGCATGGTCGGGTGACTGTCTGATACCATGGACAGCAGCAGAGCCCCCTCCGGCCCGCAGGAATGGGCAATTAATGGTAACTAGGGAGAGAGGAAACTTCTTTTGTTTTTTCTTTAATATTTTGTACTATCCCTTAAAGGGAAAGAGATGAGGAGAAAAAGGGGGTTCAGCAAAGCCAAATACAAGGTCCTGTGCTTGGGTCAGGGCAACTCCTGGTATCAGTGCATGCCAGGGGATGAAAGGAATGAGAGCAGCCCTGCTGAGAAGAACTTGGGGGTGCTGGTGGATGAGAGGCTGGACATGACTCAGCCATGTGCCCTTGAGGGCCAGAAAACCAAATGTATCCTGGGCTGCATCCACAGCAGTGTGAGCAGCAGGTCAGGGAGGTGATTCTGCCCCTCTACTCTGCTCAGGTGAGATCCCACCTGCAGTGCTGCCTCCATCTCTGGGACCCCCAGGATAAGAAGGACATGCACGTGTTGGGGTGAGTTCAGAGGAGGCCACGGAGATGCTTAGAGAGCTGGAGCACTTCTGCTATGGAGACAGGCTGAGCGAGGTGGCGGTGTTCAACCTGGAGAAGAGAAGGCTCCAGGGAGATGTTACAGCACCTTCCAGTGCCTAAAGGAGGTTGTAGAATGCATAGGGACAGATGTTTTAGCAGGGCCTATTGCCATAGGCCAAGGGGTAATGGTTTTAAACTAAAAGAGAGTAGATTCAGACTAGAGATAAGGAAGAAATCTTTTACAGGGAAGGTGGTGAGGCCCTGGCACAGGGAGTGGAAATGTACGATTTAAAGTAGATTTTATTATTTTCAAAAGGTAATCTGCTGTTTCTGGCACAATAAATATGACACAAAATGATCCAAACATGCTTTTCCATCACAGTTCTGTTGTTAATATCAAGCATAAACTGAAAACCTGATAGGCCAATGGACAGTCAAGAGCTGGGCTTGAAGGCAGGAAGAGGACAGTAAATCTGGGTTTCTTTATTTTCCACCAACTCTGCTCAAGAGGTTTCCTCTCCAGACCCATCAAGAAAACTCTCCAAGGACATTTTTGGTGATATGCGAAGCCACAGTCCAAAATCTCTGCAATTGTCTTTGGAAAACAGGTGGGCAAGGAGAGGGACTTATTGATGACAGCAAGCCAGTGTGAAGAGCTGATGCATTTGGATGGGATTTGGAGGGTTGTTTTAGAGCAGGGGCTATGGAGGTTTACACACGCCCATCTTTGTGTGTGGCACTCACGCAAGCTCTCAACAAACGAGATTTTTACACCTTTTCTTGCCGAGTTCATTTTCTGCCAGCTCATTGAGTCAGCCCCCCCCCCACCCCGAGGAGTCTGAAAGGTGCCAGCCACCCCCTCAAGCCCTTTTTTCAGCTGGGAAGAGGACTTCTCCTTTTCACGCAACCAATTTATCCAGGTTTCCCCTAGGGACATGCCTAAACAACCCACTGTCCTGTTTCAGACTGCTCCATAACCCAGTGCCCACCATCCCATGACTCCGACCCCGGCACAGCCTTCCCCGCGAGGCAGAGAGGGACAGGTGTCATGTCACCAACGCTGATGCCGCAGGTTCCTCTTCCAGTCTGAGACTTTTTGGTTCAGTTTATAAACAAAACAATCTTTTTAGCAACAGGGGGGCGAAGCCCACCGAACGCCGCTTATTTTTATCGTTATTTCCATGCGTCAGACCGCCGTGTCCCTGCAGCTGCGGGGTGGGGTGGAGGAGTGGAAAGGGTTAGTCTGAAGGCAGGGAGTGAAAAAAAAAACACCATTTCCACGGGGAGCCCTGGCTCCCGGAGGGATGAAATTGCTCCCGGCTGGGAGCGGGGCGGGGGCGCGGGGAGGGGCGAGGAAGGAGAGGGGCAGAGAATCAAGCGGGGCGACTCCCCCGGCTCTCTCGGTAAGTGCCGCCGCCGGCATCCCCATCTTCATCCCCATTCCCTTCCCCGGGCAGATCCTGCGACACTCTCCCCGGGTAGGGCTCCCCGAGGGCGGGACTGCCGCTGCTCGCCGCTCCGGGTGGGACTCCCTCTTTAGCAGGCTCCTCACAGGCAGATTCTGCGCCCCCTGCCCAAAGGACACCCCCCGTACTCCAAATAGTGTCTCCTCCGCCCGGGCAGGGCTTCCCCCGCTCCTTCCCCACCTCCGAGACAGACCCTGTCCCCGGGCAGGACCTCCCAACCACTCCCCGGGCTGATTCCCCCTGCCCCGGGCAAATGTGCTCTCCACCGCCCTCGGGGTTTTGCCTTACCAGAGGCCGGGGGCTCTGCTCCTCCGGGAGTTGGCATTTTTACTTCTCGAGTTTTGGAATTTTTGACCCCCAGGGGGTTGGATTTGCCACCCCGGGGCTAGGGATTTGCATCCCGGGCGTTAGTGTTTTTGCACTCAGAGGACGGGGTTTTGGTACTCCAGGTTTGCACCCCAGGGACTATGGTTTTTGCACCCCAGAGTGTGAGGCTTTTGCCTCGCCAGGGATTGGGGTTTGGCAGCCCGGCTCAGTCGCTCCCCTAACACCAATGATGTTACGGGGTGCAAACACCCCCGTGTTTACCTCGCTGGTTTAACTTTGCCTTGAGTTTTAGGGCCGCGATGACGCTCCAGTCTCTCCTCTCTCAGTGGTTGTGAGAGACTTGCTCTTGCTGTGGAGGAGCGGGCGGGTCTGCCAGGAGGGTGGTCTCAGACCTGTGCTGGCTTTAGATGCGGGTTCCGTGCCCTGCGCTGGGGCAGGAGCCACCAGCCTCACGCAGCTGGGTTGGGTTCAGCTCCGTCGTGAGGGATCCGGGAGCCCTGCGAACTGCTCTGAGTCCTTTGTACCCCGCTGCTGAGAGAGCTCCGGGCTCAGGGAGCTGAGCTGCTTCAAGCCGGCTGGCTGCGTTCAGCTGTCAGATTTGAAGGTAAGGATATCGTGGTTTTGCCGCGTTTCCAGCCCCGGGGCTGCCAGAGAGGCTGTAGGATTCGTTCTGCGCTGATTTGGGGGTGGAAAGAAACCATTCGTGCCCTGATAAATGCTGCCCTTCAAATGGGAGGGTTGGTTAGATGGAGAGAGAGAGAAGGAAAGTCAGTGCAGAGGCTCACTCGCTGCAAGCTCTCCTTGAATGCAGGTTGTACAGGTGGAAGCATCCCCAGGGATGTTCCTGCTCCTTTATCACCACACACAGCCTTGCACAGCAATGCACTGTGCAACAAATTACTGAACTGCTGCAGTTTTCACTCGCAGGGAGGAGGAGAGAAATGTATTTGAGGTCCTGGGGCATGTGTGGTTTTTGAACCTACTGCCATACATTGGTTCATTCTTGGTTTAGCAGAGGAGCAGAGTCTGACAGCAAATACATTTCCAGTAATAGATTTCCATTTTTCATAATTTTTCTAAGATTTTAAAGTGCAGTCAGCCTTGAGATTGCAGAGGATTTTTTCCCCCCTCCTTTGCTATCAAAATAGTCATTTTACTGAGGAAATTAACATTTTGCTTGGGATTTTTCTGCTGAATAAATTAGGTCAAACTTTCCGGATGTTAAAGGGAAACTGAAATGATGGAGTTACTTTGCTCAGGCAGCCTGAGAGCAGAATTTAACCCATCAGGTTTTATGAAGGGAAGTAAAACTGTATTATCCAAATAAGAACAATGTAAACCATAAGAAATCTCAGATCCCCGGGAAACCTGTGATGATCCCACATCATGGTACAACTGGGCATTTATCCCATTGGCTTAAGAGGGCTCCTTACAGGAAAAAACGGAAAGACTGATGTTGTAGAAAGCCTCTGGGCTCTATCAGCAGCATAACCACATGGGCTGCTGCAGTTCATGGGAGAATTTAAAAGCTGCAATATTTTAAGCTGTGGAAGTACATTCCTGGGAAGGATGGCACATCCTGCGTTGTCCTGGCTATTTCCACAGAGATGTTAAGATTGCCTTATCCCCCGCTTTCCTGTATTTACAATTCTTCAGGTGCAGAAGCAGCACTTCTTGGTTAAGTTAACTTAGTAAAGTTAGCACACTTAGGATGAGTGCTGGCTGCAGGACAGGGGTAAAATTGAGTCATCTGGCCTGGGTCCTTGGCTCTGAGAGGGACTGTGGATGAGCTGACAGGGACCCTCTGCCTGAGGATCCTCAAAAAGGAATCAGGAGCAGCAGAACCCTGTTGTTTGTGCCCTAAATTAGAGTTCAGGGTTCAAACCTGAAGTTTCAAGCATCCATAATTCCTCCTTTTTGTTGTCAGAGAGATGAAGGCTGTCAAATAAGGACAGCCTTATTTCCAGTCCTCAAACTGTCTTTGTGTTGACCAAATAAGAGAGTATTTCTCTAATGATTTTTGAGTGTGGGTACATCTGTCTCCTGTTTTTGTTCATCATTGTGTCATCCTCCTGATTATATCCTGCATTAAGGAGCCTGCTGTGAATTTTTCAGTTGAGAAGACCTTTTAACCCAGGCTGGTGGCTACAATGACACTTGAGGAGCAGAGAGAGCTTGCAAAGAAGAACTCTAATAACCATGTCCTAATTCTACTTAAAGTTTGAGAGTGGCTGGTGTGTGTTTACCGACCAGTAGCAGGGCAACTTTGTGTAAGTAACGATCTGCTTTAATTAGAGTTGTACTAACAATGATACAGATTTAATGATGGTCTGGGAACAATCATTGTTTTCAGGAAAAGGAAGATGTGACTTTGAAACATTCTTGTTTCAGTGTTATATCTACAAACCCCAAATAATTAATACAGAAATATCATCTATCATTCTCATCTATCCACGGCCATAGACCAAAAATCTGACACTGATATATTTTTTTTAAACCTCAAGACCTGGTGTTTTAAAAATCAATGTAAAATTTTAAAGTTTTTTAAACCATACATTTTCCATCAAACCTGATTTTTGCTGTTCATGTCTTAGAAGCCACATGTTCTCCTGGGAGAATGTGGGACTGACTGGGTGGTGCTCATGAGCTTAAACTGGTTAGGTAGGGGTCAGCTTGAGGTGGGAATCAGAGGACTGTTTCCAGACCTTGCAGAGGTACCAGAGGTGTGAGGACACCAGCATCTCCCAGCAGGTATGGAGGATGAGCTGGAAGATGGATGTGGAGCATGGAATGGCCCTTGCAGTGGCAGGTTCTGGGTCTTGGCTGGCTCTGTGGCCGTGGGTTGTCTCTGTATGGTTTTCCCAGCTGGCAGTCACTGTGCTGTCTGTGCAGACCGGGCAGGGAGCAGAACAGGGTGAACAGTTTTCCTGCCAGGAAGTGTGGCCAGATTGAAATCCAACTGTTTCACGGGAACTCATCCAGTCTGGTGACATCCCCAGTGGGGCTGTTAGAAAGAATGGCGCAGATTATCCTTTCCTGTCAGTAACAGGTGAGCTGGAGACAGGATGTTTTATTTTATTTTATTTTATTTTATTTTTATGGGGTGTTACCAGCAGATGAAATGCTGTCCAAGGAACATGTTCATTAAGACTGATGTACTTAAGACACCCTGCAGACTTATAGCAGTGCTGGCACAGAGGGCTGCCACAGATGAGATGTCTAAAAAACCTGCTTGTTTGTCCCAGCTCGGTTGAGGAGGCGCTTTCTTTCTTAGTTATTACTAGACAGCTTATTTCTTGATTTTACTTTTTTTAATTATTATTATTATTGGATTTTTTTTTTTAACTTGGAAGAAAAGAAACCACTAAATCCAGAAAGTAAACAGAAGTAAAGGGAGGGACCTGAGGATTTTGAAAGATGAGTAGGTGCATGTAACACATTCAAGGACAAGGTGCCAGTATGGCTTTTAGAAAAAGCAGCCCAGCTTCACAATCATCTAGGAGTGCTTGGAAGAAGTCAGCAGGTATGTGGATGAGAAGTACTTTGTTGATATAGCCTGCTTGGATTTCTGAAAGGTTTTTTTATAGTCCCTCATGGTAGAAGATTTTAAGGAAACTTAGTAGTCCTGAGTTAAGGAGGAAGTGTGTGAATAAATACTTGTCTGGAAGGGGAAATTCAGGGGGGAAATGGACAGTGAGTTCCCATGTGGAAGAGAGGTCAGCAATGCTCTTTGGTGGGATATGTGGGATTCTATAAACCTCCAACTGGAAAAATCACAAATCATGAAGTGGTGATATTTGGAGGTGAAACAAAGTTTAATCAAGGCGTAAAGGATAAAGCCTGACTTAATGAATTGCAGGAAAATTTTTATGAGGCTATGTGAGCATTATAGTGGAAAAAGGAACTCAACTGTGAAGTGATGGAGTTTGGGGAAGATGGAGAAAACTTAGTTTCCTCATTTTATCCTCTTTTCCCACCTAAAGCAGCAGACTCTGAGCTGCCTGTTACTGCTCTGGAACAAGACCTTAAGATGGTAATGGCCCAGTGGAAAGGTGAGCTCGGTGCTAAATGCCAATCAAATCAGCAAACCATGTCAGGGATGGTGGTGAAAGGGAAGCAGGACAAAATGGAGGTTATGCCCTTAGAGAAATCCAGAGTCCATTTATCTCTTGGAAATTTTTGGAGCTTTGGAACATATCAGAGACTGAGAAGAGCAGGAGGGATGGACAGGAATCCTCTCTTGCTTCTGTGCCAGGAATGAGCAAGTTGGCAGAGGCTCCTCAGCCTGACTAAGAGAAGAAGAGGGGGCTGGAGGATGTGACAGAGGTTAAAGAGTCCACCAGTGGCAGAGAGAGTGGATGGGGATTGTTTGCATGATGTCTCTTCCAAGGACCAGAGGACACCAAATGAAATTAGCTGGTGACAGGCTCAGAACAAGCAAAAAGAGGTGTTTCTTTGCACAGTGCATAGCTGAGCTGTGGGAGGTGTTGCTACAGGAGGACATGGATGCTAAAAGTTTGCAGGACCAAAGGGGCAGCCTAACAGTTTCATGATTCAGAAGTTCTTGAAACCATCTGTAGAGGTAAGTCTGGATCATAGACTGCTGAAAGCAAGAACAGATGCTGGGGATGTTTTGCTACATGCTGCCTTGTTCTTACAACCCTCCTAAGGCAAAGGTTGGCCCTGTGAGATAAGACATGTTGAACTACAGGGATGTTTATCTGGACCCATCCTCAGGCTGTGTTCAGTAGTGATGCCCTGGAGATACAGGATTGACCTGAGGGCACTGTGCAAGCAGAGCCCGGTCATGGGAGAAGTGATGGCACTTAAATACAACAATTTGACATCTGAAAATAATTCTATACTTCTCTTTTCTCCACAAGTTTTGCCTTTGCCGTTAGCCACACCAGTGTTTTGAACTGCTGGATTTTCTCCAGCACATTGTTCCCACCTTCCCAGGCACCTGTGACACCACTCAGGCAAAGTCTGGGAACTGAGCTGGGGACACAAACACACGAATTTCCTTAACTGAAAAATCCAAACTGAAAAATTATTAAGCTCCCTGTGTGGTTACAAACAGCCCTCTGTGGCCATTCAGACTGGAGGATGGAGCTGCTCACAATGGTAGTGAAAAACCTCTTCACTTCAGAGCCTGAAAAAACACCCGGACAACCCAGGGCAGAGCATGGGCTGGATAGTGGAGTTACTGTAGCAGCCAGCCTGGGCAACAGCCTCAGCTGGTCTGGGGGTGGCAAAGATGATGATGAGAATATAAAATCGTAGAATGGTTTAGGTTGGAAGGGACTTTAAGATCATCTAGTTTCAGCCCCCCCACTTTGTGGACATGGGGTGTTGTTCAGTGGGGTTAGGCCAGCCACTTTAATTTTTGCTTTCCGCTCTTTGCTGGTCCTCTCTCTGTTCTCAGTACATTTCTTTGGTTTGATTTATTTAATTTTTTTTGTCTCACACTCTATCTGACGATGCATTTTCATTCACAGGAGGGCTTTTAATTGCCATGAAGGACTTCAGCCAATGCTGCACATTTATCCTCACCCTTAGGATTTCAGACACTTCTAATGGACTGATAATCATGGGACAGTGATGGCTCAGGTGCACAGCAGGGTGTGTGGAGTTTTCTTGCAGTAAATGAAACATAAACATTATTTCTGTCCTTCATTTCACCCACCTACAAGTCGTGCATTAAAGTAATTTTCTTTTTTCCCTTTCCTCTCTTTCAGATTTTAGCAGTGGGAAGATGCTGAAGTTCAAAAATGAAACGTGGCTCTCTAATTTCTCCTCTGCTGCCTCCTCCTTTGTGAGGGGAGGGATTGGGCTCCAGGAGGTGGTCATTGGGCTGATCCTCACCCTCATTGACTTGATCACGCTCCTGGGAAATACCATAGTCTTCCTCTGCCCTGTGGTGGAGAAGAGGCTGCGCACCGTCACCTACATGTTCATCATGTCTTTAGCCATGGCAGACTTCCTCGTGGCTTGTCTGGTTATGCCCTTCAGGTGAGGAGTGTGTGTACACTGACAGCAGACAGTGACCATGTGCATGAACATCCTTTCTGCTGGCTCTGCATCCACTCTTTGAGCAGGCCTGGCTGGAATTTCACCTGCTGGGCTTAGGCTGGGCTCCACAGAGGGCTTAACTGTGGGTCAGTGATTGTATGTGCTTCCATGTCTCTATCCTCTATTATGGATCCCCGTATAATGGATGGAGAGACAATTCCCAAGGGTATTTTTCCTGTTGGCCATGTAGGGACCCCAGATGTCTGGACTAGACTTCCAGCTTTGCAGGTGGCTCCAGTACCATGAGTTCCCTTTCCCAGGACCAGCTCTGTGTTGCACTTGCGGCCAGGGTGGTTGGTAGATGATTTTACAGGCTCCAAGTGTTTGGGGAATGTGAGCTGAGGACTGCATTTAGGGCAGTGACTGCTGATGGAGTGGTTGTTGTATCCTGTCCTTACCACTGTCTTGGCTTGCTGTCTATGTTGCTCCTTTGAGTTTCAGTTTTGTCCTAAGCTGGCATGTAAGCACATGCCAAAAAGAAGGAAAAGAAGTGACCTTAGGAGCCAGATTGGCTCAGGAAAATGTGATAGAAAGGAATAACAAGGTTGTCTGTCACCTAGTGTCTTAATCTCAAGAGTAAATATCTCTTTTGTTCCTTGTTTGAGGGAGTGGCTTAGCTGAGCTTAGCTTGTTGCCTGGGTACTCCAGTCAGCCCAGTTGTTTCCAGGCTGAGTATTTCCAGCTACTCGTTCCTTTTGCAAGTGTGAATTAAACACAGAGGTGGCTTCACTTCTGCTCAAACTGTGCAATTTTTTTACGCTTTTAATATTCCTTCCCACCCACCATCATTTCCAAGCTGCAGAGGCCTTTTGCATCAGAGAGGAGGGAACAGGTATCCACTGCCCCACGGTGTGAGAACACCTGCTAGGACAGGTACATCCCACCAGATGTGTGCAGATGAGAGCTAGGTACCTCCTCAACTGGGATGTGCATGTGGGAATGTCCTGACAGCAGCATGGCTACTTCTGGAAGGCCACAGCACTCACACCACAGATCCTGCAGCATCTCTGGGGATAAAGAGGGCTCTGAGGAATGGCAAAGAGGCACCCAAGTCCATTACTGAACTTGTGTTTCAATACTAAGGTGTCATTTCCCCACCTGAAAAAGGGCTATGAAACTTTTCCATGTGTGTGCAGTGGCACCCTCCCTGCTGCCCACATGAGGACCACCACGGGGTAGGGACAGGCTCTGCTGCAGATTAATGTTTGCTTGAGAATTTGCTGGTCCATCCCCCATAACAAAGAGCTGCTGAGGGCTGGGACCCTTCAGCAGCATTGCGCCCACCCCCAGCTTTTGTTGTGCTCTAGAACAACCTTCACAAGTCGTTTTAATGAGTTGTTGCTAATCAGATGTAGATCAGGCATTGTCTTCTCTCTCCTCTGACATCTTTCTGCCCTTGCTGTACACAGCACACCTGAGCTCTGCAAAGCAGCAGTCCTGATCTCACTGCATTTAACCAGCAAGCTGGGAAGTTACAGGATAATTAAAGGTTTGCAGGACGAGGGAGTTACTCATTAAATTCACACACAGTGGTGATTTCAGCAGCACCCTTGGAGTCACAGAAAACTGGTGAAAGAAAGAGGAATTGAATGGCATCTCACTGAATGCTACAGAAACATGCATCAGCCTTCCTACAGCTGCCATATGTTCCTTCCTTCGCTGCTCACTTCTCACAGGCCCCTCTTGACTTTGCTAGAAGTATTTTTGGTGTAATGTCTGTTTTTTGCTGGTGTGTTTACCTCACTGAGGCATTTATGAGCTACATAGGCTTCCTCTTACGATTTTTTTTTTAACTAAGAAATAAAATCCTCTAGTTTTGAAGGGTGAGATTGGATCTAAAGTGAGTTTCCTAGGGCACTGCAAAAAGCTGTGATAAACAAAGCTATGCAAATGTAAATTTGGGGAGCCTTGTGGGGCAAAGCACATCTCAAGGCACCCACTTAGGGTGCAGGCAAGAAGCACAGGTTTGGTCTTCTTCAGTCATGCTTCACCTGCCCTGGGTTGTGCTTTGAGGATGAATCCCTGCTTTTGAAGCTGCATACCCATCTTTAGTACCTCTGTGATAAAATAAGGCATAACCTCAGTTATGGTTTGAGTGGGAAGGGACCTTAAAGGTCACCCAGTTCCAATCCCCTGCCATGGGCAGGGACACCTTCCAGTAGACCAGGTTGCTCAGAGGCCCATCGAACCTGGCCTTGAACACCTTCTGGGAATGCACAAACTCAACCCTTCCAGCTTTGATTTCCACCGTTTTTCTCTTGCAGTATCATTTACGAGGTGACAGGGATGTGGCTGTTTGGGAAGCTGTTCTGCAAGGTCTGGATCTCCTTTGATGTCATGTTCTGCACCGCATCCATTGTCACACTGTGCTTCATTAGCCTGGACAGATATTGCTCCGTGGTGACCCCCTACCACTACTCAAGAAGGATGTCCCGTGGCAGGTGAGTGGAGTTGCTTCTCATTTTGGGTCCCTCCAAATTGTCACTTGGTCAGGTCCTACAATGATTTGGGGCCAGATAAGCTACTGACTGTTGCTGCCCAGAAGAGGAGTGATGTGGCAAAAGGATCTTTGCACCATTTAAAACTCTGCAGAAAATGTTTCATGTGGTGTCAGAGGAGGATGCAGCACAGCTGGTTTGATGGTACTCCTGGGAAAGCAGTTTTTGAGCTAAGGATGGGTTGCAAAATGGGGTAGAAACCAGTGATATTTTGCCCTTTGCAGATGTGGGTATTTCACAGAATCATAGAATGGTTTGGGTTGGAAAAGGCCCAAAGATTATCCAGCTCCAACCTCGCTGCTATGAGCAGGGGCACCTTCTACTAGACCAGGTTGCTCAGAGCCCCATCCAGCCTGGCCTTGACCCTCGGCATGAATAGGGAAGGACTTTGAAGCACTTCCAAGGACTAGAGGAAAGGAGACCCAGAAGAATGCATGTAGCATAATCCTCCCTCTCTTAAACTCACCATGCTTTCTGAAGTGATATTCAGGGAAAACGGGACAGTTTAAAGGGTTTATAAGCTCTTGTGATGGTTTCATGGGAAAGGTTGAAATGAAGACTGCAGGGTGAGGAAAGTCATCTGAGGGTGGGCAGAGAGGACACTGCAGCAGTGGGGTGTTTTACAGGGTGGGTTCAGGCTCTTTTGGGCATGTTTGTCCCTCTGTAATGCTTGCTATGTACAATTTGTGGAGGGTGGGCAGTTGCCAGAGTGAGGAAGGAGTTGTGTGGAGCCCCATGCTCAGGTGCTGTGACCTTGTGTCCATCAGCTCCATTCCCAGTTGTGCCTCAGAGGGTGAGATAATGGCCAGATATGAAAGCTGAAACCAAACAGAAAAATCTACAAACTGTTGTTTTAAATATGAACAGACACCCTCTGTAAAACCTCTCCTTTTTTTCAGCCAGCTCTGAGCATTCCTTTCACTGACCCCAGTTCTGTAAACCACAGACCAATTACCCAGTTGTCAGAGATATTCACATCTGGACTTATTGTACCCCAGCTTTTTCCCTTCTCCAAGCCCTGCTGGACTGCCAAGCAGTGATATCCCACACAGGTTACCATGGGGATTGAATTGTACTGGTTGTTCTCAACTCGAAATTACTCAGACCCTCTCCCCGTCTCTTTCCTTTTGCAGATGCATTGTGATGACCTGCATGGTCTGGGTATATTCCTCTCTCATTTCCTTCCTTCCTGTCATGCAAGGTTGGAATGAGATCCCTGGGGTGGACTTTGATGCAGGCAGGGAATGCATCTTTGTCACCAACTGGATTTTTGCCATCGTGGCTTCTGCCCTGGCATTTTTTGTTCCCTTCATGGTGATGTGCAGCATGTATTTCTTCATTTACCGAGCTTCGCGGCTCAAGGCCACTCGTATCATGTCCCAGACCCTGGAGATTCACTACCACCCCAACAGCAAGCGGCAGAACCACCTGCAGCTGGAGAACAAGGCCACAAGGACCATCAGCATCATCATTTCAGTCTTCGTGCTGTGCTGGCTGCCCTACTTTGTCCTGAACATCTGGCTCGCTGCCAGAGGCACCGACTCCACCAGCACGGTCTTGGCTGACACCTTCAAGATCATCACTTGGCTGGGGTACTGCAACTCCACCATCAACCCAATGCTCTATGCCTTCCTGAACAGGGACTTCCAGCGGGCCCTGAAGAAGCTGCTCATTTGCCGGCACAGGTCCCAGGTGGACATTGGAGAAGATATGGTTTCCATAGCCACCTTTTCCAAGACTGCTCCCGATCTGGAATACAGCACACCAATGCCAGTGCCCAATGGTGCCCTGAAGGGCAAACCCACATCATAGGGATTCAGGACCAGTCGCTGGAGGTGGTGATACAGAAAGTGCTGGAGCACATCCTAATGGAAAAATAGCAAGTAGCAAAACAGGGGAAGGAGGGGCTGGAATATTACAGCTGGGGACTTACAGCAAAGATGAATTTTTTCACCTTCCACAGTTTTAAGAACAAGGACCTTTGACAGTTTAGGGACAATTTTTGTATTAATGGAGTTATTCCTTCCTGGATATTTTTTTTTTTTGATGAGCATTTCCTAAGACAGATTCAACCATCATGTTGGGGAAAAAAACATCAGTATGCTAATGTGAACCTATCTTTGTGTGCATCCTGGTGATCATTGTCAGGTGGGACAGTGTTTTATGAAGCCACTGTAGCTCTCATTTTGCAACTTCATTACAGGTTTGACCAGTTTCAGTAAATCCACGTGTATCAGTCTGTGTGTGTGAATTAGGAGGGATGTGGCCCAAGAGCAGAGCTTACCTCTTACCAAGACACCACTCTGCAGCCTGGGCTGTTGCTCAGGGTTCAGCTCACTTGCTTCTGAAATATTGAGCGGTTCAGACCTTTCTGGGGCTTTCTGTGAATTATCTGTGAGTTTCCTTGTTATTCATGTAAGGGAACATCCTATGTGGCAGACCCAGGAGAGGAGGAAGACTTGTAATGCTGAGAGCACTGAGTGCCCTGGGGCTTCAAAGGGGGCTACAGGTGGCAGACACCACTCAAAGAGGGGATGTGAAGAAGAACCATTACTGGTGTGTTTTGCACTGTGATGTCCATGGACCATACAGACATAAAAAAAAAAAATCATGATTAAATGGGAATGATTATTTTTACTACTCCCAAGTGCTTGTCTGGACTTCCAACAGCACTGGCTGCCTGCAGGAGGGCCATGGAGTGTTTCGCTGAAGGATTACTCTGAGAAGGCAGGACTGTTCCCAAACATCTCTACAGCATCCTAGCAGTGAGTAGAAGAAGGAGGTGAGCCCCCAGGACCCCAGCTTTTTGGTAGCAGGGTGACATGAGGGCTGGTGACCTCTGAGACAACAGCCATACCTCTCCAGAATGGTTCTGGTAAGCTCACGCTGGTTCACATGGGAGAGCCACTACAATCAGAACCTGCTCTTAGACTGATGTTCTGTGGACATGAAACACTTCAAAGATGGCTTCTGAAATATCTTCTTCTGAGTTTCAATCACCTCCTTGGAACAGGCAAGGCTTTTGCAGCCTGGGAAGCAGAGCAAGCACAGTAGAAAGATGTCTAGGCCAACATTTAATGCTAAAACTACTGGGCTGAGGCACTGAGAGGGGTGAAGAATGTCACTCTGTAAAAGGAGGATAGTACAACTCCTGAGTCCTCCTGCTCTTCCACCTCAAAGGTAGCAGAGGACTGCCCTCAGGGGCGTAGCAAAATGCAAGTAGGTCCTGCCTGGAGCACCTCACTTACTGAAAACATTGGTACAAGGGCCAGGAGTTCTCTCTCAAGAGCCTGGTAGGAAAAACAGTCCTGAGCTGGAGTTCTCCTGTCAAGTGGCTCTTGACAGAATGGGTTAGGTCTCCCAGATCATATGACTCCGGTAACAACATGGAAGTGGTAAGTAGAGTAACTACACCTTATTCTGGGGGAAGCATCTAAGTCCCATGGGCACAAAGGTAGACAGGGAAGGATTCTGCCACCCTGTTAGTTTTGATAAAACAGGACAAGGAATGCTGTTCCAGCTCCAAAGGCTAAGGGGGTGAAGGCAGCTGAGGCACAGGTCATATCCTCTGCACGAAATGGGTAAAAGCATGGTACAGCAGAGCCCCTCTAGCAGGGCTGTAGGCTCTCCCAGCTATCCTAGTTCAGGTGTCCTTCTGCAAAAACAGCAGGCAGGAAGGTACACACTGTTTGCAGGAAAACCTCTCTGATTAGGGAAAAGGCCTTCTCAGTCAAACCCTGGGGCAAAAAGGTGCAAAGACAGGGACAACACACTCCAGCAAAGACCGATGAGCTGAGCGTGGCCAGATGCTTTTGTGGCTGGGCATGGACCACACAGGGGAGGGTTTGTACACTCCTCTGAGGACAAGTGTAACATCCCAGAATATGCAAACACACCAAGTGTGAACACATGGACCAGTTTTGGTCCTGAAATGCTGCAGGGTCTGGGAAATAGGCAGCTACCTCCATTCAGATATATAGCAAGTTAAAAATACCTGATTCCTCATTTCCTGTGCTTCACCTGTAATGACTGAGCTTGCTGGGAAACCAGAGAAGTTTCAAACATGGCCATTCCACTGTGCAGTTGTAGCTGATGCAAACTGGGAAATCCAAGGAAAGAGGACACACTTAACTGTCTTCTGCTTTAACCCAGCTAAACTCAATTAAATTCTGTTTCTGACCTAATATTCACCGCAGCATTCTGGCTTCACCTGGACAAGCCAGTGTCTAGGACAGATATCCAAGAACACAAGGGAGACAATCTTTGTAATTCACTTTTGCCTTATCACAAAGCTGCAGAGTGTCAGCTGGTTGCAGTGTCACACCACAGTGCAGTGATCCCCAGAAGGATTTGAATCCAACACCTTTTCAGGAAACTGATTTCAGAGGCTACAACTGTAACACATTTAAGTCTGTGAAACATAAAAATGCATTTATAGAAGAACAGTTCTAACAGCATAAGAGTTACCCCTTCTTCTTCCTTCTCTGTTAACAGGTGAGAGATTGGCTCCACAATCCACTCGGTCTGGAGCTCAATTCCCTTCTTTCTCCAGACCATATCTCACATATTCCAAGCAGCATATTTGGTTTTGCGTCATCACACCTGCAGTGGCCAGTGTGAGACAGGAAAGTGAAGGAAGTTACAGGAACGCAGAGCCCATGCTGTTCCCTATGCACAGGGCTGCCATCTGCAGCACGCACACACGGGGGCTTCCAAGAGAAGCAACTACTATTTTTGTCTTATAAATAAAAAAAGTTTATTAAATCATTTAGACTTGAAAGAAGTCACAATAATCAATGCACCCAACAATTACAGCAAGTGCATCCTGTACACCACCAACCCAAATGGATTGATTCTGTATTTTATAAATAAAAATTAACATATTTACAGTGAGAAATAAAAGCATGGCATTAGGCAGTTAAATTAGCAGATTACACAAATGCCTACCAGTTGATTTTTTTTTTAAAAGTACAAATCTACAAGATTACATACGACACGTATGACTTCATTAGTTCAGAATCACAACATTTTCGTACATAATTTTGACTATGGCTCTTCCAACCACTGCCTATAACCCCCCCCATTTAATGGCAAAAAGCTCCTTTTCCTTCTCTACAGCTTCATCTGTATAAGATGCATTCCCTAAGATCTACTGCAGTGCAGAAGTATGAAATGATTTCCTCTAATAACTGGCTATGGACAGTGACAATATGTACAACTGTGGTATTTTTTTGCTTTAAAAATAGTGCAGATTCCCAGTTTACCCACCAGGGACAAAAATGGAGTCATAGTTCATTTGAAAATCGTCTTCATTTTACCAAAGAGCAAGTGATCCAGATAGATACTCACTAGGCTTAGAGACTGTAATTTGCTCTATAAAAATACAGTATTTTAATTCTATTTACATGTTACAGATCTCTCATTCACCCAGCAAGCTGACATTTACAAGCTTCAAAAAACCCCAAGAAACCCAAAAAAACTGATAATGGAGCACAACATTGGTAAGCACAGTAGCTGGACCCGTCCACCTTGGAGAGTTAAGGTAAGGAAAATGGAATGTGAAAAGCATGGTTACTGGTTTTCGTTGGCTGTCAAAGTAAAGGAAAATCTGTCCAACACATCTTATACGCTAACCATGGCAAAAAAAAAAAAAAAGTTTAAGTAAACTATTTCCAAGATAAACATTCTGCATCATAGGATCCTTCTGCTGAACAATCCCTGTAAAACCTGCCGAGTGGAAGAAGTGATCCTGAGGATAGTTATTTGCTTGGTTGTCTGGAATGTTTATTTCCTGATAGACTCATTGTCCGTGACCTCTGCCTAAGCACTGGTTTGGGTGGCAGCTCCAAGTCTTCAAAGACAGGATTTTCTATGATTGCTGCAGCCTCTGGTCTTTCAGTGGGACTTGGAGAGAGCATGTCCTTCACCATGGTGTACTAAAAGAAAACATGACATGTATTACATGAACCAATTCATAAATTCTTTCTTCTTTAATGTTCTGACTTCAACTGTGGCTGTGTGAATAAGTACAAAATCCACCCAGTTCTTTCAGAGCAATTTGGGTGTTAGTGCTTTGGCTCAGTAGCTAGAAGTACATTAAATATTTTAAAATGTATCAGCATGCATCTGTTAGACTGTCTTCACTGTAAAGGACCACAAACCATTTGGCAAACTAAATCTGACCCAAGATTTAAAGAGTTATAAAACCTTTACATTATTTGCAATCAAAAAAATTAAATATATGAAATATAATTTACAAGTAATTTTTAGCTTCATGTTTAAGCCACCATGTTTTAAGTCACACAGTAATTTGCAGTTTCACAGTACATCAGAAGTTTTCCTTTAATAGTAAAGGTAATTTGAATATTTGCTTCAAATTTAATCAGAATTGGTGTCCTGCTTCAGCTGAGCACAGCACATCACCTTCCCCCAGGCAGCCTACAGCTGTAAAGCAGGAAAGGCTGGTCTCATTTAGCTGCTGCTCTGAAGCTACTCTGAACACCTGAAAGCATCTGAGCTTTTTAGTGGAGAGGTTTTGTGCATTACCTCCTCTTTATCTGCAACCACATCACTTCACAGACCTGACTAATAAGAACACAGCACAATTTGCTGATATGGTTTCCCACATGGGAGATCCAGTTGCTGGACGGAGATCCCATCCAGCCTTGGTGCTGCCTACAGTCTACCCTCTGCCTGTCTGGAACTCTGCACTTTCATTTTGGGAATATGGATCTGTTGCAAGAAATCATATCATGAATTATGTGAAATGAATGACTGCAAGTAGCAAAGTCAGGTAATATTGTATAGTTCCTGGAGGTAAACTGTGTGATAAATACCATCCACATTACTGTAATGTTATAGCTTTGAAATGCAGAAGAGTACAAGGATAAAGAAATGCATCTTAGTAATACAGAAGTGCGTGTTTTTTCCTCCATTTTCACCTGCAAAGCAACTGGAAAACAAAGGAAAAAAGCTACAATGATTAAAGAAAAAGGTATAATTAATAGCATCAGATATACTTACCTCTTGTGCATATTTCTGAGTGAACAGTGGTGGAAACTTCAAATTTCTAACATCACTTAAGGTCTGCAAAAATAGAAAGAACATGTAATTTTTCAAAAATATCACTCTTCAGTAATATTGCTCCATTCTTCAAAAATATGCAAACAAATCAACCTCATGGAAAAAACGTCTTTTAAAAAAGTCTTGTTTTAGTGGTTAGAAATTCACAACATACTTGAACTTCTCTATGTATAGAGCCTGCAATAGGAGTTACAAGAACTGTGATCTCTGCAGTTTTAAACCAGATACACAAACTTGTACTTTCTCACTTCAGCTCAACAAAGTCAACAGATCTGTGCACCACTCATAATTCCCAAGATGGTCTACACCAGTCCTAAGACACATGAAATGACTGTCTCTGTTTAACAACATAAGCCCCAGCCTTTATTTAACATTTATGGAGGAATGAGCAGATTTATCAGCAGTTTGGGAAGCAGTTGTGTTGGGTATATCTGTGTTTCTTCCATATCAAGGCCACTGGCTCCATCTAGTGACAGCACTTTTACCACGTTCAGCCAGAAGCACTTAATTTCTTTTAGGAAGGATCTCCTTTTTCAAAAGTTTGGGGACAGAATATAAAAATTCTAACGTTAAACCCAAATTCAATTCACTATTACTCCACTGAAAGTATAAACTAACTATATAAATAGTGATGGGCAACAGTCAAACTCCTGTTCAAGAGAACTGAGTTTTATGACACTAAAATGCTTCAAAAAACTTTTCTCCTCCTCTGTCAATTCAGTCTGCATTTAGTGACCTATTTCAAAACATCTAATTTGGAAATAAATTGCACTGCTACAGACTAACTGCTAACAGCTTGAGACAGAGGCAGGTCTCATGTTCCACCTCTGGGCATTTTTCCAGCCAGTTGTCACGAATTCCTAGAATTTGGTGGGTTACTTGGTCAGGCAGAGCATGTTCTGCTTCAGCAAGCAGTGCTAATGCCTGGATGATGCCAATGAAAACCCCAGTGTAACAACTCAGAAACAACGCTGAAGTAGCCAAACTCCAGAACGTGGCAATGAAGGGGGGTGGGGGTTCCTTTTTGATTTCAGCAAAAAGAGTGGAATGACAGTGAAAGTCATGGGAAGTCAGGGCATGTTTTTATCTCTCTTTTGAAGTAAAACATTGGAATTAGATGCATTTTAGATTTCAGTCTGATTACTTGCTTTGCTTCTATTCTTAGGACAGAAACTGGAAGAAACTTACAGTCTCTGCTGCTGGAGATCAAGAATCCAGCAATGGTTCTTTATTGGGAATCTTTTTTTTAGGGGAATTGAAATTGGTTTCAGTGCAAGGGGTTCAAATTAAACACCAGTTCCTCCCCCAGACTATGCTCTTTTGTGCCACAAAAAGCCAGAGCATTTTAAGCAAGAGAGTGCAATGGGTGAAGCACTTGGTCAGGCTGTTGTTCAAGTCATTTCTTATCTCTCTGCTAAACCCACTCCATCCTCACAGAGAATGTACCCCCCTCCCTTAGCACATATAAATGATAAACACAAATTATAATGACTCTTTCTTTCCACAGGTCACTGGTCACCACATACAAGAGGAAAAGTCTTTCTGGCTGTCGCCCTTGTTCTCTATGAACTTGGTCCTGAGCAAGATGGATCTCATTTTAACAGGAAGCAGGACCTGTAACACTCCCATCAAACATCCCAAATTCACATTTGATGCAATGAAGGTCATCAGTTAAGAGAAAATTGTGCTTGAAGCTGAGTGAGACTCACAGCTAAGACTCACTACAGGAAAAGGAACAGCAATTTTTCACAAAGTGGTTTGGGTGAAAAAGCCCTGCAGATACAAATGAAGGAAGAAATAATAAAAATGCACAGCATGGTTCCAATTCTTGAATGAAAACCAAGGTGGTAGGCTTAAAGTCACAAGCTATATTTGTTGCTTGAGTTCTTGGATATCCTAGTTCAATAGTTTCTCTTACTTGGCTTGACAACAGAGGAGCTTTGTAAAGAAATTAAAGCCTCAATTCAACTGCACACATCAGGAAGACTGCAATTTATTTTCAGTGATTCAGGGGGTCTGTACAAGGCTGATAAAGAAGCTGTGCTGCTAATTGCAAGGCTTTTTCAAAACTGACAGGATCCTCTTCCCAGTGTTTCACCAAGTCAATAGCTACTTTAAACAAATGCTCAAACTGAGGATAACCCAACACCACACGTACCTTGACCCTCTCCATCTGTGTGCTGAAAGGGTAAAGCAGCTCAAAGAGAATCAGTCCCAGAGAAAAGATATCCACTTTGTGCGAATAGGTGTTCCCACAGATCTGAAAAGGCAAAATTAGGGTTAGGGCGATCAAGCTATTCACTCTATGTAATTATGCACAAAGTAAACAACACCCTTTCAAGGCAACCTATGGAAGTGGTCAGTCCTGGGTAGGGCTGAAAGCTACAGCACAGGCATGCTGGCAAACTTCAGCAATGAGTGTCAGGGAGCAAGACCATCAGCAGCAGCTCCTCTGTGCAGATCCAGCTGCAAAGTAAAATGTTTCACCTTACTGAAACCTCAGGCACAAGAGTGTGTCCTTCCTCAATTAACAGGAATCTTACACAGTTAATCTTCCTGCTGCATTCAAAGCTAGAAAAATGAATGCATGCAGTTTGAATCATTAGCCACTACTTTGCTGTAATAAATACATATATTAAAATATTGGTTTTGGGAATTCAATTTAGCTTAAAACTCTGCTCTGATGAGAAAGAATTTAAATTACTTGATTGCAACAATTTACTAGGAGTGTCTCATCTTTTTGCTCCCAGGAATTTGGGGCTCTTCCAGGTACTGCCAAATACAGCTTTAAAGTAGAAAGCACAAACCTGTTCTGGGCTCATGTAGAGTTTGGTGCCTACTTGTCCTGTGTGCCTGGCATAAGCTGGCATTGGGGTCAGTACTGATTCCTCCTCCTCATCTTGGTCCATAGCAGTTACCAGTCCAAAATCCCCAACCTTCACTATGTCATCCATTGTGAAAAATATATTGGAAGGCTGAGAAAACAGAGGTGAAAAGAAAAGAACAAATAAGTGATAAACAACTGTCTGTGTTTCAGTAGTTACACCACTTGGTTCTAATTCAGAAGCCATGATGTCAGGGGTAAAAACACATATTAAAGTGTAACAGCTAAGAACTGCAGCTATTCAGGAAAAAGGAATTACACCTGCATTAAACATTGTCCCTTCCTGAAACTCAGACTGCTCATTTCTTGCCATTCAACAGAGGTTTGACCAGCACCACACAGGTCTGCTGAGGAACATACATGAGAATCAACAGCTGCTAGGAATGGCAGAGATAAGTTATCCAGCTCCCCATCACGTGGCACATTCACCCTAGATGCTGCAGTTCTGACTCCTGCTCTTTTTTATTCTAATCTCCAAGTGCTAAACTCATGTGCTTTATTATTAACCAGCACACAGAACGTCAGCCTAATGTTAAATTACAGATAACACAAGCCTGGGAACAAGGTCTGCTTTTCAGTTGCAGTGTAAATGTGCAGTTTGACTGGGGAACAGGTGTCAGCATAACAGAATTAAAAGTTTATTTTTGATAGAAGCTTAAGGACTTTGCAATTCACAAGAGCAGCAACAGTGATGAACTGGCTTAAACTCTCCTTTAACCTGTTTGCCACGTACCACGATCCTTGTCTTAACCTACTGATAAAAGAAACTGGAATTGAGATGTAGCCTTGCTAATGGTGCATATCCCACACGGTTTTTCAAGACATTTGCATCCTGGCTGATAGAAGAGAACCCACCAGAGGAATGATTATTTCTTTGAAATAAAACCACTCCACCTCTGTTACAAATACAGATGAACACACAGTTTTGGGAGAAGAACAGACTGATCCTGCACAGGGGAGGAAGCAGCAGATTATGTACAGGGAAAGGGCCAAGGTCTGGTGAAGAGGCAGGTGGGACTGGGTAAGGTCCTCTCAGAGCTCCTGGACCCTCAGGGTTGGGAGAACAAGATCCACGCTTTGCTGACACAAACCCTGGAACAGGAGGAGGCAGACAGATAGAGGGCAGTGTTTTTCCACGGAATTAAAGGACTACAAAACCGAACTATTTCAAAGTCCATCCGACTCCCTCGGTTATGACAAAGCCACTGTGTGCAGGAGAGAAACAAGACAGAAAAAAATGCTTCTTGGGTGTTTTTTTTTAAGCAATGGACAGCTCTGAGATAAGCACTACAGAAACAATTCCACAGTGCCCACATCCTGCCTCTGAAACTGCCTTTCTGAGCCAGGTCTTGTCTCCAACTATGTTTCCCTGTAATGAATGTCAAGCCCTTCACAGTTGCAGCGCATTTAGGGCTCAAAAGCTGCTACCCTGTAAACCCACAGGGTCTCCCAGGCTCTTCCTGATGCATTTACACAGCACCCACCCTCTGACTGCATGTCCATGCTGTCAAAAATCTTTCTATCAGAATTTTAATGCTCAGGGAACAAACATCTCCATTAGGGGTTTGTATCCCATTGCCTTGATCTCCGTTCTGTTCCCCTCCAACAAACATACAAGTCAACAAGATTTATCTTGCTTCCGCAGGAAAAACTCTTCTTAACGGAAAGTTTTATTTCTATATTTCTCTGGCTGCACACAGACTGTCTCTGAATAAGATGACATATAGTTTCTACAAATTAAGGAGAATGGACTTTCTGCTATTGCAAAGTACCAGCAAAAATAAATCACCAAGATCACATTTGGAAAGATGAAGTCTATGGCAGATGCACACAATTTTGTTTTAAATCATCAGAAGAATACATGAAATACAACCACCCTCTAGTTTAGTTATCTTGCCACCTGCACAAAGAAATTTCTCTCCATATTCTTCACCCAGAGTAAAAATTCCCATCTTTTCACAGACATGAATAAGCTTCTCACACATCTGGAAGACTCTGTTTAATTCAATTAACACTGCAAAATGTATCCAAGACTGTTCTTGCAGTTCTGTGAAACTGATAATTTCTTTTGAGCTGCCAAGCATGACTGACAGCTTATCCTGGGAATAACAGTAAATTCACTTCACAGACAGTGTACTCCATTTTCTTCAAAAGAATTTGAACTGTGACCTATTTGCTTGCCTACCTAAATTCCTGCCAGTATCTCTGATTAGCAGGAGCCTAATTAATGCATCTTAATGTGCACTGTTAATTTACATATTTAAAATGTCTTCTTGGATATTTTAATATTCATACATACAAATTTATTTACACACAGATCTACTTGTTTTTGTTGGTGCCAATGGGAGCAAGAACTGGCCTCTGCTATCACTCAGCTCTGCCTGTAGCCAGGCCAAGCAGCTTTGCACTTGTTAGTGCTGGCATGAACTCAGGGTTGCATGGCCAATCTCTTGGAGAAATTACAAAATTAGGTTTTTTTGGGCAAATTAACACATAACAGACAAACTTTGAGATCCAAGAATAACACCTGTACATGCATGGAAAGTTTCCCAAAGGAGGAAGTTGTTCATTCAGGGAGAGTGTTTCCAAGTTGGTTATACCAAGTAAACAAAATTAAATCTCTTGTTCAAACTCCTGCCAGCATTGAACTTTTAAGATGTTCCGACAAAACCCTCCACACCTGCTAAGACCAATACGCTTTTAAGCGAAGATCTCTGTAAGGTTTACTGAACTGTGATCTCAGTGAAGGGAGTTACAACTGACAGTATTGTTAAGAAAGGTTATTAATTAACATGTCTAGCAACATATTAGTACAGGGATTTAATTACTTTTATGGTCAGTTTCTCAAGCACTAAAGATTTTTCAGATAACTCCTTCAAGGTAATTGCCTGATGCTGATGGAAAAAAGAAAATACTTGGATTGAGTTTTTCTAACTTTGACATATCCTTTTAGTATTACTGAATTTGAATCCTCTTTTACTGCCACATCTGAGATGGCAGTTTTATCTTTTGCTTCTACTGATACCACGTGATTACCATCTGGGAAGCTACAACAGCAGTTACAACCATTTCAGTAATCACTCCACTGAGGTGGGTATTAATGCCTCCTCAAACACGAAAAGAGAAACAGGAACTGTCTCTCCACTTTTTGGTGAACGGGACCCATTTTCTCAGAGCTTGTGCTAATAAAATTAACTCCAGCTGGGCTCTTCAATTAAATTCTGGTATTAAGTAACACATCCAGTACTTCATGTTTTAGCAAGATTATGCACTAGCATAGGAGGATCACAAGCAGAATGAAAGAAAAGGTGCAACAAGTTACACCTGACTTCAGTTATGTTAAACAGCAGAAGTTAAAACCACTTTTCCCAGTCCTGACTGTCGGATGCTACCAGGAATTAAAAATATTATGAATCCTTCAAAAAGCTGCATTGTCATAGTCGGCATTGACTCAGGAGTTCAACTCCAGGACAGTCTACATTTAAATCCCAGAGAAGTAACACCTAATTTTTACTTTCCTTAACCAAGAGTAACACCACTCCTCTTAGGCTGTATTGCTATAGAAAGAAGGAAAATAGAATCACAGAATGATAGAATTATTTGTGTTGGAAAAGACCTTTAAGATCGAGTCCAACTGCAAACTTAAAACTGCCAATTATCTGCTTCACTTGAAAAGGCAGAACAGCATCCAAAATAGCTTTGTCACACAGTTGAACTGAACAACCCCGCCTAAAGAACATGAATTAAAAATGCCATAAAACAAATGCAACTGATCTGTGCCAGGTACAAGAAGTCTTGCTGTAAGGAAGGCTTTAATTGCAATAACAAGTGATGAATGTTTATTTCTTGGAGCACTGCACCTCCAGATTATTGTGCAGACATTAACTCAGCTTTTGTAACACCCATGCTGAGGTCACTGATAAGAGTCAGCTATTTTAGCAGGATTTGTCTCCAGTGCCATATTACTCCCACATACAAAACAATTTTACCTGTATCCACACACTCATGATCTGTCAGTTTAAAGCAGAACTTGACCCTGAACTAACCAATCTGGCACTGCTTCTTTAGGATCAGTAAAATCTGGAACTGTTGATGCTCGGGTCTGCAATGTAGCGGAGGGATAGTTACTTTGTGATGCCATTTGAGTCAGTCAAATGCTTTTGGAATTTTACAGCACTAGAGAGTTCTGTGAGATACTTTGAGCACAGGGAATTTAAGTCAGGATAGCTCCAAAGACAATCTCGCAGTATTGAGCCAGAAAATGTTTGCCCACAGGATGCAGCCAGTGAGATAAGCATGACAAGCATTATTTGCAAAGTTCAGGCACTCAGTGATGATCATGGCAATAAATAAATAAAATCAAAAACCCAACATAATTTCTACAGTAACCTATGAATACAAACCTTGAGATCCCTGTGCATTAATCCTTTGCTGTGCAGAAAGTCAACCGCCTCAGCTATCTGCAAAAATATCTGCAGACACTCTGTCCTTTCCCTCTCCTCTATTGTGCATCTTCTGCTCATCCAGTCTTTGAGGTTCTCTTTCCGGCAGAGCTGCATCTGGATGTAAAGATACACCTTTGGAGATGTGGGTTTGACTTTTTCTGCAGTGTTTTTAGAAAGGTCCAGGCTTAAACTTGTTGGTCTTGGTGGGGAAACAGAGAGGGGACTTCCTGAAGCAGATTTCTTACTATCAGATTCCTTCATACTTTTCCCTTTATCCTCAGAAAGACTCTCATCATGTGAAACATCAACTTTCTCTTCCTTACTAGAAGCGTTTCCACAGCCAGAATCTTCAAACACAATAGAAGAGGAGGTCCCTTCCTTCAGGTGTACAACAGGAAGGGTTGAAGAACAAATTTCCAAGGAGGAATTTTCCAGCTCATTACTGTTGATAGTACTGTCTTCTACATCACAGCCCGTGAGGACACTGTCCTGAAGGTTTAACAGTGGATCTTCTGAGTGCTGTAAGTCCCTGTTGTCTGTGTCAGAAAACTCCAGAGGAGAAAACTGGCTTCCAGATGAATCTGACTGTCCACAGGGTATCCCCACAGACCTCACCCCCTCTGAAGAAGTGGCAATAATTTCAATGTGTTCCTGTGTCGAAAATGGCTCTGTTCTGATCTTAAATGATGGGACATCCATTGGGCTGGGAGAACTGAGTGGCCAATCAGTGCTGGAAGAAAAAAACTGAGAGGTCAATACTATAGAAATTGTAGTAGATTCCATCATTCCACTAGAAATGCATCTTCAGATGGCCAGATTTTAACAACTGCTACCTCTGAGACCCGTGTCATACTGCAATGGTGAATCACTACCCAAGTGTGGGAATCATTACCAACTGGGATTTAGCATCTGTTTGTCTTAGCAAGGATAATGTTTTCTCATTGAGGCAAAAGTGTTGATAAGGGAAAATATAGCAAGCTCCATTGCCTGGATTCCCAATGTGCAATCAGGCTTATCTTCAGCTTGAAAAAATTCAGTCCCTTGGAGCACCCATTGCAATGACTATTTAAAGTGCCTTGGAAGAATTACAGCTGTGAAATGCTAATTTGATGCCTGAAATATAAAGGTCGCTGTTTTCTAAAAACTGTGAGGCGTGTTAAGATGTTATTATGAGACCACTCAATAGTCTTGTATTAGGCCTCATTCTTTAAATGCCAACATACACCCACTTTTTCCTTTCCCTTCACACTCTCTAAACTCCTTTATCTAATTTTCCATTTTTAACCAACTTCTACCAAGCTTTACAAATCGTCACTCTGACTATCCCTCATGTATTTCTGCTGAAACAAATTTATTGAAGCCTTGGAGTACTGAATCAGACCCATCTAAACCAAGACAACAAAGAGGAGGAAAGCAGTAGAAAGGAACAAAGGTGGCAGAGATGCCAAAGTTTGAAACTGAAGCATAGTAGAGATGCTCCAACCTTCCATTCACCCAAAGATTCAACTACACAAGTTAAATTGAGAACTACATGATGTTTCCTAAGCTGGAAGAAGGACTTTAACACAACAGAGGACCCAAAAATAGAGAGACACTATGCAGAAGGGTAAAGCATTTGTACCTTGCTCAACTGAAAAACTGACAGGTCAAGTTAATAACCACCTCTTTCCTACCCAGTCTCTCAGTCTTCCTGGATCCTCTACCAGTTCTCCAGTTCTGCTGATGTACAATTTCAAATTTAACTGTTAAAAAAAACCCCAAACCATGAGTTACCTTTCATCTTTTAACCACTGTTCGTCCATCTTTTCCTGCCATCTCTCAGGTGGAGCTTCCAGCCACGCGTTGAAATACCGGACAATCCCGGGATGCTCGAGTTTAGCCAATGCCTTGACTTCCCTCATCACCTTTTCACGAGCCAGCTCCCTGCGATTTGGGGTGAGGACAACAACGAGAGACACGGTCACAAAAAAGCAACAGCACAGCACACACATTTCTGAAAGGGATTTAAATCAAAGGTGACCCACTAAAAAACAAGGCCAGTAGCACTGCTTTTCACATCAGAAGGCAAATACGTTTCCATTTCCCCAGAGTAACTCCTTTAGGTTAGAAGTGTGGAGGAGCAGTATGTGCTCATAGTAGCTAAATATTTAGTCATCCCTTTTCATGTAATTACAGGGAGCAAAACTGAGAAGAAAAGGTTCATCTTCCTCTCAACTGCTCTCAAGTATAGAAAAAAAATAACTAAACAGCAACATTCTGCAGGGATGTAGAAGACACTGACACAAAACACAGACAGCAATATCTTAGGATTTGGTTTTAACTGGCATAATGTAAGGAGATTGCATAAGGACTATCTGTTTTAGGGACAGGAAAGCAGGCAGCCTCCTGCCTTACTGAATTGATCTCTCTTCATAAGACTGTAACTTGATCAAATGAAGTTTGATTTTTTTATTTAATGGGTCTGAATATGCTTGGAAAAGAAGAATTTAGGGTGCCTTAAATTTCTGAATAAAACTTTTAAACTTAAATAGTCATGCTTATTGAACACATTAAAAAATAGTAATGCTAGATTTCATAGCTTTACCCCCTCCCTCTTGCTGTTCTAACTTGAGATTTCCAGAAGCAGTGTCTCCCATCTCCCACTAAAAGGAAGTGCTGCAAGCTCTGGGTAGGGTAATTCAGCAGCATGGCTTGACCACCTATGACTGAGAGAAAAGGTAGTGGTTGTGGGACCAGAAAATGAAACAAATGGAGGCAGAAAAGCTGGTGAGGGAGAGAGAAAATAAAGAGAAGGTGGAGTAGGAAAGGCAAGGAGAGGAAGGAGAGAAGCAAATTAACAATGCTACAATAATTGGTCCTGCTAGCAAAGGCTCTATTCATCAAGGAAATCACAGGAGTTCCCATGGAGCTGCAACATCCTCACAAGGGTCCTGCTATCCAAGTATTTTAGCCAAGCAGGTCACCCTTCTGCTGTGATTACATATGTCAAATTCTTGATGCCAAAACAGAATCAGCCCCCCATTAAAAAGTATGTCATTCATCCCAATGAAATAACTGGGGAACCAGCTCAGGAGCAGATGGGTCAGAGTAGGACAGGATTCCACCATTCATTCGTTACTTCTGTCTCAACAAACTCATTCATTACCTGTTGGGTAAACGGATCCTTTTGATAGCATAGTTGCAGTCATCCACTTTATTTCTGGCTTCAAAAACCACTCCAAAACCACCACGACCCAGACACTGAATTGGTTCAAAATCTGTCAGGTATCTGGGAGCAGAAGGGTGGGAGGAGGGGACAGAAGAATGGAGGGACAGTAGAGGAGAAAAATGCATTAGTGTAGATAGAAAAATAAAGTAATTTTATGACTATGACTGAAGTAGTTCTGTATGAGTAAAAAACAAGCTGAGTGACTTGAAGGATTTCTTATTTTTCCCTGCTCACCCAACTGAGGCAATCAGATGGTTCCCTATTTATGAAATGGGCACTTGCTGATTGTGCATTTATCCAGTGTCTATCCCAACCCAGCAGGATCCATTCTGCGTGCACTGGACCATCAGAAGAGGTTTTATAGAAAAGAAAGTTGCATGCTTACTGGATCATGGGCCACAAGTATGTAACCAAAGTTTCTACACCAAACTAGGTGCTGTCAGCTAAGTATTTCCTAAATCATGATTTGCCTTTAACCCCACTTCAAATAACTATTTCTGCAACTAGTCCTTTTAAACATCCTTTCCAAAACATCATAGTCCTTAAACCTTTCTTAGTCTTCCTCATTTTAAATACTCTGGCTCTTGCTTTCAGTGCAAATGTACAGGAAATGGTCACATTTGCTCCAGAGTATCATGACATGTCCCTGTTAACCCTTCTGTCTTAACCAACTCCTTTGGAACAAAAACTTTATTTCAAGTACAGACTGCTTATTGTGCAGAGTATATAAAACATCATTGTTTCCACCTGCATTTGGCTTTCTCTGCCTTAGACCATAAACACAGAGGGAGTAAACACTGACTAAGACCTTCAAGAATCACTCTCCCATTTTGCATATCAGCAAGGAATATGACAGCAACCTTCCTGATCACATGTAACCTTGTTGACTCTCTAGAATTGCTTAGACTAATTGCAACTGCAATATCCTGTCAGTAATGAGGTCACAGAGTTCTTTGTGCCAGTTGCTGATTATCCTGCAAAGTCAGAGGACTGGGAGTAGTCAGGTAAGAAAAAGTGAGCACCTACTCCTATCTCCAGACAGAATCAATTGTGACACTGTCTGAAATCCCTGTACATGTTGTGTTGAACGGAGCTCACCTTGACACATATCCAGAGCTCTTGGTGTCACTCCAGCTGTTGTCTTTAACGTCTCCACAAGTGGGCTCGTATTTACAATCAGTCTGACACTGTGTTTCAGACTCCTTTCGCAGCTAACCAGGGTTTCCAAAACAAGAACAAAACACACAAAAAAATCAACTCCTTAAGTACCTGAGACTAGTTTGTACCCCAGATATAGCATTAAACAAATATCTCCCTGGATGTTAAAGCAGCCCAATCTCCTTGCAGAAGCAGCTAAGCAAATTGTGGCAGCTGGCAGCTTTCACAGACAGATTAAACAATAAATTTAGGCTTTTAACTTTTTTATCTCATTAGTTATTAACTTATTAATATTACTCACTCCAGACTCAAAACTCAAAGAAGCAGCTAAAATATTACCTTTAGGATTCAAAAAAAAATACTTACTCTGCTGTAAGGATGGGGATGGAAAAGTTTGCGTACAATGAAAGTTGTGGCCACAATACAAAATATAATGGTGCCAACAATTTCTTTCCACCAGTGAAGCAGAAGAACAGGATCTTTTTTGCGAATGTTCTTGTAATTTGTATCATCAAAGAACCGAACAGTGATCTGGTTGCTACGTTTATTTCTCTCTCTCTTGTAGTAGGGTAAGTAATAACCGTTATCTGTGTATGAAAGACACAAAGAGACAAGATTTACTTGCAAGTAACTACCAAACAATTTTGGCATCTCATTAATAGGTTTCCTACACAGATATGGGGTATTTTTGTTTGCATGCCACATGATTTTAAGTGGCACATGAGCAAATTCAGTAAACCAAAGTGGGGGACAGCAAGTAGGCTCCCCATCAAAGTTCACCACTTCAGAAGGCCTGACCACTGATAGCTTTGAGCCAAAATATCTTCTTTATGGAAAACTTTTAGCAAATTTGCACTGTTAGCAAATTCTGAATAAAGTAATTCCCAAGCCTTTTCCACTCAGATCAACCATCAGTGGCAAGGACAGGACACACAACAGCTCTGCAGCAGCAATTCCTGGCACTCTGAAGTGCTTTGTGTGGCACTAATTGTACCTGCACAACAACCTGGAAATCCGAGTTGGGCAATAATTTCTTAGTTCATCAAATGTTAAAAAAATACAGGTATTTAAGATCAAGCAACTGGTCATTTGTTGAATTTCACAGAAAATAAATGGGTAAACCTGGCTATTTGAAACACAAATTTGAACCTTCACCTACCATAAGGATACTGCAGAACTGACAGTGCTCCGTTACTGTATTCCTCATGAGAATACTTGTCATTGCTGAGGCACTTATCAAACTCATCAGAGCCCACCAACACTGGGGTCCTGGAAGGAGAATCTAAGCAGAAAAGACACAATTTTCTGAGTTGAATTGTTTAAAAAATTCTGTTATCATATTAATTTAATGAGAACTCCAATTGCATAATCTTAGAAAATGCTTCTTGGACCAGACCACGAGAAGCAAATTTTATGCAAGGAAACATTAATAAGGGTATTTTAAGGTAACAGTCACTTAACACCTTCCCTCCCTTACTAAAATAGTAGTTTTGGACAAGCCAATTCACTCATACTCACACCACTGCAAAAAAACTTTTCTCTTTCTGTTGAAAAATTCAATATAGAAGATACAACATTTCATTATTAAAAAATACTGTCAAATCCATAGTAAAAGAAAGCAGACATTAAACATTTAATTACAAAAAAAACCCCAATTTAATAAAGAACAGAAATAGTTCCTGAACTGCTTTACAGCTGAAAACATTAGACTAGTTTGGAACATCCTGGAAATCAGAAAGATGTCCTGTCTTTTCCAAGCTAAGACAATAAATGAAACTCTGAAATGTTACTTACGGATTAAAGGTTTCCATTTGATTTTGGGAAGAGGAATAATTGTATTATCATTCCTGGATTCCAGAGCCTTTGGGTTGGTTGGGAATTTCTCAGAAATTCTGACTGATGACTGAAGATACAACTGGCCCCTGAACATACCTAAGTAATAAACCGGAGAGCATATTAGTCTTTAGATTTAGTTCCTTTCACCCTCAGAATAAAATTGTCCAGTAAAATATGCGGTTAAAACCATTTCTGAAAATATTTCTTTATGTTCTGAGAACCAGAGCTACTGACTCTGATTGCTAGGCTGGATGATTTCAAGTAAAATGCTCCCTCTGTTCTAGAAAAGCAAGAGATCGGGACATCTCATCTTCGCTGCTGGAGAGCTGGTGCTACAGGAAAAGGCCAGCAATTTTTAAGAGCTATAAAGGAGCTCGGGTTTTGCATAGGTAAGGACCCTCTAAAACTTCCTACCCTTGTTAATGCTGTACAGATTACTCCTCAACAGCCATTACCAGGAAGGCTGGAACAACCTGGCTTCTTCCTAGTGTTATTCTTTATCTGTTATTCTAACCATTAACAGGAAAGCTACAAAATGTAAAGACTTAGAGAAAAAGGCTTAGGCACACCAAGACTTAAAAAACCAAAGCACATTTACCTGACAGAGACAGGCAGACAGATGAGGAGGACCTGGGGCCACTATTTCAAATTGTCACAAACCACATCCAATGAATTCTGACAGCTGGATGAAAACTTAGTCATGTAAAATCTTATCCGAAATTTCTTCATGGTAAGTTCTGTAATCAGTGTGCCAATTAGCAGGCAGTAAAACTGCCTTGTTAGATATAAACCTGTCTTTTTTAATTTCGAGACTTTTAGTCATCTCCAATGTACTGAAACTACAAAGCAGTGAACATTTCAGAACCAAAATGGAAAAAGATTTATAGTTTTGAAAAAGATCTGCTTTACTACAACCTCAATGGAGAAATGAGTAACATGTACTACAGAAAATGCTGCAGCTGGTGTCTCACCCAAATAGACACTGGATTCTGTGGCCCCTCTGGCTGCTTCCACAAGATCTTCTTCATCTTCCAGGACTTCATTATCTGCAGTGTAACTTGTGTCATCAAACAGACTGATTGGAATTACTTTGCCATCCTTAAGCAGCCATGCAGAAGCAATTGGAGTGCAAAACTGAAGGAGAGAGGGGTAATTAGAAAATTAATGTTGTATTAATGAGCTATTATAGAAGAATAATGCTATATAATGTGCCTAAATTCCTTGTTTTAATTTTTATAAGAGATGCAGCAGCTCAAAGTCAGAACTTTAGTTTAAAAATTACAAGCAGATGTGTGCTCTTTTACAAAGACAGTGCCTGAAACCCAAGATGAAAGACATCTTCAAAACTTCTGCTTCTGTGATATTTAACATTCTGTCTTTTCCCCTACCTGGTATTCCCATTCCAGATGTCCTCCTCGTCTGTTAAAAGCCATCACCTTCCAATCAGCCACCGAGACCTTTATCACTGTGTCTTTCATCATAGCTTCCTGCTCATCCACATCCGAAATAATTTTTGTTTCTTCTTTGTTCATAGTTGATTTAAAACTGCTCTCAATGTATCCTGCTCTAGTTTCAATATCTGGGACATAGCGCAGCTCAAAGTGACCAACACTGAAATTCCACCTTAAGGAAAAAGAGAAAAACTTTGTAGAAACGACCTGTATATTCTAAGGAAGTCCCAAATCCTCTGTCCAGGAGATTCTTAAACTGAATTACCTACATTTAGCCCATATTTTCACAGTAAACTCTCAGACTGCCAGATGAACAGAACTGTACTAGGAGGGCAGTGCCAATCCAGAACATCAACCAAACAAGCTGAGAAATCTTGTTCAAAATGAGGAGTGAGCTGAGAAAACACCTGGGGAAGTAGGGCCAATGCCACTAAAGGTTTAGTATAAGCAGAGGGCAATTAAAATCATCAAATAGTACAGCTGGGTCTGCTTCATAGAAAAACATTGTGGAGCTGATGAAAACAACAAGTACAAAGCTTTTAGGAAGCAGCACTGTACACAAGACATATTTCTCCTCATCAATTGAGTGGATTTAACTGGAAACATAAGATTTTTCAAACTGAGGAAGCGACAATGCTTTTTTTGCTTCTTTTAATCCCACATACAACCTAACACATATTGCTTAGAAGATATTTTCCCACTTATGTCCCATAAATTAACACTCAAAAAGCACAACTGTATAATGAACACAGAATTTTATTGCATAGCAAGAAGTTCTTCAGTTCTTGTAAACCAACAAAGACACAGATGGTAAAGGATGGCAAGTATGTGTCTTGAAGAGCATGAAGGGGTAAATATTTCTTGAACAGTATATTTGGGTAGCCAGTCTTGTATCAGTCTGGCAACCACCAGGGGCCTCAACTGTCTCCTTAAAGAATTTACACCCTTATGGTAAATGTTTGACATATTTTACATACATAATTTATTTAAAATGTTCCTTTCTCTGAATTAAAACCCCAGATCTATCCCATGCCACCAGGAAAGGCACCTGTTTCTGACCACAAAGACAGAAGGATTCTGCTGCACAAGATTCAATACTACGGTTTTGACACACCTCTCCCTGCTCATACCAGTCTCCAAGAATCACAAAACTCAAGATTTATCTTCTCAGACATCTGATCTGTTAATCTGTTGGGAGTTCTCATTAGGTAATCCCTGATACGCTACAGATGCACAACCTGTCACATCCTACTGCAAACGGAAGAGGGAGCAGGGGAACAGGGAATGAAGAGTTCTCTACCAAATTTCTGGGCAGTTACTGTATCTATGTAAGGCAACTAGCCTTCTAAATCTATTTTATCAAATGGGTTTTGTTTGGTTTTTTTTTAGCAGAATCCATGACTGTATCTTTATAAAAATCTTAACGTATTAAAACTTCAACGTGACAGCATTAGGAAAATCACTGATTGAACCGGTGTCTACAGCTTGGAAAAAACAGACCACCTACATTATGAAATGAACAACATAGATTTAATAATGATTTAAAATATCAATTTAAAATGAAAGCTAAAGACATCAAGTATAAAAGACTCAGCAGAGACAGCTACCATGAGTAGGTAAAGAACTTAAAAGTGAATCTGTAGGTTTTAAGAAAACTTTTAAACTTTCTCCTCTTGTACAAAAAGCAAGTTGGAACTAACATTAGTGACATTTGTCTTGTGCAGCAGAGCAGTGATAAACTGAGGTATGCAAGGACAAGGGAGGTAGCTATCATTTGATTCATATCTTCTCTGTCTAACCATAAAACTGAAGCTCTGAAGCACTGGAGAGCAAAAAGGTTAGGTCCTTGCCAACAGCCTGGTGCATTCCTTTGGTTAACAATCTAAACTCCCTGTCCAATTCCTAGACTAAGGAGAGCAAAGAGAAGGTCAAATACTTAAAACATTACGTATCAAGAAGTGTCTCTGTGGGACTGTTTCTGACTCACTTTTCATTGCCGCTGCGTGGTCCGACAGCACGGACGGTTTTCTGGGTCCGGTGTAACAGGAGCGTCTCCTCCTGCTCTGTCTCATCATCGTCCCACCGGCGACACCCCACAGCTGAGCAGATGTACTTCACCTACAGGACAAGGCAAGAGATTCCCCTGTGCAACTTCAAAGCAGACGTAACCTACAGCAATACTCAAAGCTAACAAGCCCTACAGCATATTTTTGGCTCCCGGGCAATTTCGAGCTCCATGACTTTAGATGCTCGACTTGAGGGATGTTGAAAAGCCTGGTTTAAGAGATAAGGGCTTTTCAGAACTTGAATTTTCAAAGGATCCTAGAAAGTTTACAGCTTGTGGTATTTTGACTACCATTTGACTATATTCTGCATGTATTTCTACTTCTAACAGAAAGAAATCAGCTCTCTCTTTTCCCAGTATTTTTATGGACATCAAAAGAACATTCCTACAAGACCCACAGCATAATTCTGCTTTCATGCCATATTTGTCTCAGCATAACTCTATCAGCTTCAAATGAAGTACTATTGACTTATATAAAATATCACAGAGCCTTCCCCCTTTGCCTTGTCAGCTATTTAGGGGAAAGAAAAACTTCTTTAACTCTCATAGTCACAGACTTTACAACAGTCCCAATCTCAAACTGAATTTGAATTATATGGCCAACTGTATTTTGAAAGTTTGGATTTAGGAAGTTTGGATTGACATCAAACTGCCAAAGGCAAGAGACTGCCCAAACTCCTAAGAAGGAAGAGTCAGGCACTATTTCCTCTATGAGACACCACTGCTACTTTGTGCATAAGCCAAGAATCAAAGCAGAAATGAAAATCTCTGCTTCCTGAGCACTGGGGGAGGAGCAGTCTCTTGGTGCAGAGAGCCCTCTGCTATCAGAGAGGAAATCAAAAGGAATTCATCAGCTCTTGCTTTGGGTCTATGCTCTTCAGCACCAGTGATGACTCTACACCACACCATAGAAGAGTTCTACACTAAAATGTATGATAAAAAAGAAAAAAAAAACCCAAACCCTCCCCCCTCCCTGATTTTGTTGAAAACAAACATTGGGAAGTTCAAAAATTTTTAAGGGAATCTATTTTTTAACTCATTTTAAAATGCAACAATGTTTCCGATTTAGCAAATGTCTGTTCTTCACTATACAAAGTATCTAAAAGCATTTTTATGACGTACGACATTGAAGAAGGGGGAAGGGATGTCAGTTCTAAGACTCTGAATAATGCAACCAATTCCTGGGCTTTTTCTAGGCTTTTTTTTGGTCTGTGCTTTATCAGGATATACAAATTTGAACCAATGGGTTTCAGAAGGAAAATATCTTCTGAACTACTCAGACAGCAAGTAGTTTTTAACTTTTACGTACGATTTTACAATGTAAGAAGAGCTTCTTCTGGGAGATAGTAAACACACTGACAACTACAAGTCTTACACTTTTGCATACAATGAGTGTTTTTCTTTTCTCAATAGTTTTGAAAAATCTGAAATTAGTTCTGAAAAAAGTGTCACCTAAAGCCCTAATGGATATGCAGTAAGAAGGAGTCATCCCTCTTACCCTCCCACTTGCCTCTGGTCACAAACCCCCTGTCCCTTCCCTTGTCCTGGCTCTGGCACTACTTGATACCTTCCTACAGCTCACACATCATAAAACTAACCCAACAAAAAGTGGACAGTGCTCTGCTGGGTTTGCAAGTTGAATCAGCTTAGCAAAGGGTGAGACAAGGGGTAAAGCCAGCACAGGGGATGCAGCAGGAGCTCCCAGGCAGGAGGACATTGCAGTGAGTGGCTCAGCTATGCCACCTACTGCATTAGTTGCCCAAGAAGCTCAGACTCTGTCCTTCTGTGCCCTGCAGTTGCACCCTTGAGCTCTACCACTTAAACCTCAAGAGTTACAAGAGTTTGCAAGACAGTGCTTGAAACACACACACACACACACAAGGCAACTTTTCGGGCTCTTACCTTCCCTGAGTAGGAGCTCAGCCCATAGGTCGTCAAAGACTTTCCGCCAACCAAGACCACGTCCTCGCCAAATTTGTAGGATGACTCGAGAAGAGATTCAACTGTGAAAGGAACCGCTTCCATGCTCTCTCGATCCCGATCCCACTGGAAAAGGTCCCCATCCAAGGAAGGGATTATCATCTTATTTCCAAATACCTAAAATAATTGAACTGATGGTTAGCTATGCTTTAACTATAGTTTTATCAAAACACACAGACCACAAATGGAAACAGAAATGCTGTATAAGCAAGTCCAATGCATTATATTCCAGTGTCCTATTTTCATATCCCAGAGTCTTATTTTTGAAAGTAACACTGAAGACAGAGGACTTTCAGACCTTGAAATCAAATCCATATTTCACTGTTCTTATTTGAAAAACAGTTCAGTGTGTGACACTTCTTCAAAGCATTTTAAAGCTCAACCAGCTGACAGGTCAGTGTTCATCCAAACTGCAGAAAATATGATGTGGGCAGAAGCATTCTCCAAGAGACAGTCACTGGTGAAAGTGCAAAGTTTGGAGATTATTTGTGATAGGTTCAAGACAGTGGCATGTTAAAAGAAAAACTGAGGCTGTTTTTACAACTAATGACTACTCCAGAATATCTAACGTTCTGTAAAGCAGGGAGAGCAATTATCACTGAAACCAAAGCTCACCTTTGCCTTTCCAGTTAAATGTGACTTCTCAAGAGTTTCTTATGTTTAAGCACACTGTTCCTTTAAAACTTACCTGGCTTTTTCCTAAACATACAAGTGAAAAAATTAAAAAATCTTCACCGGGATATGACATTTGATCTGTTAACACTGAGATTTTCAAGGAGATCCTAGTTCGGAAGTATGAGTCATTGTCAATGAGTACTAAGGAACTTATTAAGAAACTCATTATCAGCATGATGGACCATAACTAATACTGTGGAGCCACAGTGGCTGTGCCCGTCAAGAACAGTGAGAAACTGTAATCTACATAATTTTAGCTGTTGAGGATATGGATTAGCATGGAAGATTTTAATGCTTTTTCAGAACCTCTGTCCATTTGGGCAGTATCCTACAACATAATTGCATTAAATTCAGATTCTTTAAACATTAGGATTTAAAGGCATGTATATTAGTCACTTCAAACAAAATATTCCTGCTCAGACTCTGAAAACGTGTATTAAAAAAGTGATACAAAAGATGCAGGTTTCTGGTTATTATTTCTGGAACCACTGTGAGGATCTGAAACCACATCTTCTGCATGATTCAACTTCTCTCTAACATGAGACTTTTTATTCCTCTAACTGGGTCACAGATGAGCAAACAGCATTAAGCAAAGTTGGGATTCACCTAAACACGGAGAGAAAGGCAGATGTTGTAAATATGTGCATGTCATGACTGATATCTCCTCTTACACTGTTTGACACACCTCATTCAAAGAGAAAATTCAGGTGAGCAACTCAACAATGCTGGTGACTTTAAGATCCCTAAAGGATTCCACACCCATATTTTCTGGCTTTGAAAAGCCTCATGATGACTGACAATTGAAATATAAACTCCTCTCAGGAGCACAATGTGTAATTGAAGAGATAATAAAAAATCCCTGAGAGTAGCTGTGAAGCTCTTTACAAAGCAAAGTGAGATGTGTTCTTTCCCTCACAGATAGTTACTTTATGGCAAAAAAGGCCAAACATCCTGGAAGAGATATTGAATGAGATATCTGTGATACACAAAAAATGCTGCATTAATGCCTACCACTAAGGAGGAAAAATAAACACACATGGCTGTATAAACACAGAGAAATAAATCAACTAAATGAGAAAAATTCCTGGGGCAGGGAGGGGTCATTTATAAAATTACCTGATCAGTAGGGAAAAAAGCAAACAAATAAGGTTTACATGTGCATTCGTATTCAAGAGCTGCCTTGTGATCCTGAGGAACAAAGGCAGGCAGATTTTGGAAACCACCTTTTTAAAAACAAAAGATGCCAGTACCAAAATTTGCAGCTGTAGCCATCGTAGAGTGTCTTGTTAAAACATTTAACACAGAAGAGGAATACCACAAAATGGTTTTGTAATATATTCTTTCAGAAATGCATAATACTGGTGACAACTTTCAACCCATGCAGCTGTCGCTTTGCATTAATAGTTCCTCTGTAAGGGTTCTTCCTGCACATGATCCTGCCAGCAGTTTAGAGGCTCACCTCCTGCTCCAAGGGTGGCAGAGCATCCTATCAGTTTGTGAAGAGAGAAGGAAGAGCTGTAAACTGCCCAGGAATTGCTGCTGAGCAAGGAAGACTCTCGGTGGGCAACTGCAAGCTCTGGGGACAGTGTGACACATGTCACTGAGGCACTTCCCTTGTCCCAAAGCTCTTGCTCCAGTGCCCTGAGTATGAAATTTTCTGCGAGCAAACAACTGGCCATTTCTAGGAACCACGCACCCAAATTCCCAGCACGCATGAAGATCACTCAGCAACACACACTTTTATGCTCCCAAGATAGGGATCAAATCAGGTCATGCCTTCAAAACTTCCCCAGCAGTGGGTCACTGCCTGCTCATCCGTTAAACCTCAGTGCCCGTACACTGTGGAGGGCAGATGACACCGTGTCGGTCAGCTCTGCCGATCACCTGCCCGTGCTCCCAGCCTTGAGGGCATCTGTGGGAGCAGCACGTCCTGTGTGACATTGGGAAAGAAAGGCTGAGAAAAGACACAACTGCTGTGGGTGAACACATCAGGGAAGGGAGCACAGGCAGCAGGAAGAGCTGCTGCAGTGAAGGACAATGCCAGGGTAGGAGCAGATTGGGTTAAACTGACTGCGAGTAAAGTGTAAGCCAGACATTTGGGCTACTAACCATCACAAATGTGGTATCCCACTATAAAAACAGAACTAGGGGGAAAATCACCTTCTTTTACAGTGACTCTATGTATAAGAGTGATTACATGACAGTGCTGACAAGGGACTGCACCTGATTACCACAAAAGTCTTCTTTTACTAAAACAGCTTTATTTGAAGAATGGGGCAGGTATGCAAATGTGCCACTTGCAGGTGCCCACATACACATGCAACAAAAGGCATTTGTGGCCACTCGTGGTGACATCTGCTTTTCAGAAAAGCAGTTCAGCCAGAGGCTTTGGAAAGACATTAATAATAACAACTCCTATCCGAATTATGCAGCTCATTCTCTAGTACATCAGAAGCAGCAAAGGGACTTTCCTTGAAAGTACTAGCAACTAGCATCGGCATGCAGCTCAGGTAAAGGAATGACATCACCCTGTATCTCAAAAGCATTACCTCATCTCCTAATCCAAGGAGTGAGTCACCCAGGCAGTCAGCTGCAAATCTCTTGGCACAGAAAATGTAGGTTACCACGATGCACTTACACATTCCTCTGATCTGTCAATGTAAATAGCTATTTGTTCAGCTTCACCGGTCAGCAATATGGCACATAATTGTTAAGTGGTTTGTCTTTCAGAAGTAACACTTAAAAAAACCCCAAACCCCACATTAACTATTGAGCCCTGAACGAGATGCTGCTCTTTTTTGCTCATTAAGAGTTTGAAGCCCAAGTTCTCTATTGGCTCTGCACGGGGCTGCTCAGCCCTATCAGCGGCGCGGGCTGCGCAATCTCCGGGCCGACGGGTGAGGTAATGCAGTTTCTAAAAAGCCTTCAGAAAAAAAAAAAAAAAAAAAAAAAAAAAAAGCGAAATG
>JAWWEU010000125.1:70003883-70022320 GCA_035583155.1 Acropternis orthonyx
AACCCAAAAAAAAAAAAAAAAAAAAAAAAAAAAAAAGCGAAAAGGCATAACGATCCGCAATGGCATACGCTACCAGGGAATTTGCTGTCTAGACTCTTTACTGGAAAGGAGGGCATGGTGCGCCAGGTGCCGCGGCAGGTTGATCGGCGCGGGGAGCTGATGATTTATGGCAGTGGAGGAAAGGGAAACGGAGAGAAGCGGGGGGGGGGGGGGGGTGGGGGGAGAACTGTGTAAACAGAGATCAAAACGAGCTGAAGTACTAAAGCTTCCAGGAGCGGTTTAACAGCAAGCGTGACATTCTACCCCACTCCTAACACTCTTTAACATCCAAAGCAAAAATCAAGGCTGCTCACGTGCAGACACATCTGAGCCAAGTCCGCTGCCAAAACACTCAGTATTATTGTTTACAGATGGGCTGGACTGTATAATAACTCCGAGGAAATAAAGAAGCACAAGTAAAATATTTTCCTTACAATAGGAAGCGTTATTTTATGTCTTTATGTTTTTCTAGCACTTCAGCTTGTAGTTTTCAAATCTTACTGTTACTATAAACTTGAGAGCTATAAAATGAGAGCTTCATTCCGGTTACTAATTAACTAAGACTAACTTATATGATCTTAAATGATAAGGATGCCAAAATTTTTCCCCCCTGTGATTATCCCTGCAATAAGATCACTGTAACAAACAGGATCAAAGCCAACATCACGCATGCAGGAAAGCTACTTTTCACCGAGAACTATGTCTTCTAAGCCTCTTTAAAATTAATCTAGGCAGCATACTAAAAGTCACATACGGCAGTTTCACTCTAAAGAGTAGAAACAAGAGTCTGCACAAACAAATCTGGGAAAGAGAAAGCAATCTTGTATGCTCCACATTAAAAAACACACAAACAAACAAACAAAAACCCCCAGACCCACAGGCAGACAGTAATACAGGTATTCCTACTGTAAATGTTTACAGATTTTTCAGGTTACATACACACACACACACACACACACTTTTTGAGATATCCCTAGTTCAGGCTGGTCCAGAACTGATCTATTGTCTGCTCTTTTTTGCTGTGCACGCAGGGAGGTTATCTGCACAGATCCACAGGTTTATGACTTCCTTCCAAGAGAAGAGGTTATTTCTTCTCTTCACCTTAGATTTCAGGATGCTGATTCACTCATTTTTCCTCCAGCTACCTGGAGAGACCCTGAGGCACAGGGCACTACAAGGGTGACACTGTACTAGTACTAACAGGCAAACCATAATCAAACAGCAGCACGCTGGGGTGAAGGGGCCAGCTAGAGCCTTCAAACTTCTCCAATGCCCTCACTTTCATAAGAGAACAACAACAACAACAACAACACAAAGCTATTGAGTTAGCCTATTGCACTGCCTAAAGCACTGGTAAAAGAGCAACGTATTCTTCAGAGCATACAGTGCTGTTTAACCAGCCAAGGAAGAAGAAAATTGACTGCAAAGCGGAGTCCATGATTTACATCAGTGAAACAACCTTCTGAGACACGTTCAAGGGCAATGAGGAAGCTGAGGCAGGAAATACCAACAGACAGGTAGTTGTTTGTCTAGAAAATCTTTTCTTGTGAGCGCCATTGCTTCTGATCTCAGCACTACACTTGTTTACAAAGTGCATACCTGTTCCTGACCACCTCCCGTGTCTGTTAAGCAGAGTCCATGCCCAGACCTCTTCAAGGCCTGAAGCATGAGAAAGGCTGCACCTGGACGCTGGATAAATCAGTATTTTATTGAGCTGTTTACGGAGGCAGGATCAGGTGGCCTTCCTCCTCTGGAGAGGTAACAGCCAGCCTGTGCCAGAGCGGCACATCAGAGGAGCCATGGAAATAAGGTTTTGTCTCAGCTGGGGTGTGACAGACTGAAAGAGCACACACACCAGCTCTGCGCAGCAACAGTGAGCGGAGATGTGTCTCAAACCTCAGGCTGACTTTTATCATCAGGCTGTACAGCTCACCCAGCAACAGTTCACAGCATCTGTCAGCTGACCAAACCTGGCCCCCAGCTCCTGCATACATAAGATCCTCATGACACAAGTTTAGATCTCTTACAGTCCTTCTCCTCCTTCCACCAGCCATCATACTTCACAGGCTGGTAGTTTCGATTTCATTTTGCATGAATACATGAAAAAAAAAAGTCATAAATGCAACTTTCATGGCCCTGTATTTTGTGTATGATGAGCATATGAAGTGTTGCTGTAACCCTGTGCCTAGATAAGTACTAGAGAACTCATTTCAAAACTCCTTTTTTCTCTGCCCTCAAAACACCACCTGCAACATCCTTCTGACAACTTTAAAACATGACTAGAGCTGGTATCTCTGTCATGATTCTACACTTCAGATCTTAAAATCTGATCAGTTGTAAGCACCAGGGTCCCAGCAAAACTGTCTTTTACACCACCAGTGTAAAAAGCAACAACTGACAGCAGCACAGTAGAGAATTATACTGTCCTTTCCAACATCAGGGGCACAGTATATTGTTTAGCTTGAGTTTGCCCTTAAAAGACTTACTCCTACTCTGTCCTCTGTCCTCCCTTGAAGGGCCATGCAGGGAACTGGAGGAACCGCAGTGTGTTAACCAGACCACCCCAGCTTCAAAAGAGATCACGAACCCAATACTGTTTGCTATGCAATCAAACAGACCCTTCTTCTGAAGACAAGCAAACTAAAACACCACTGTTACTTTAATCATAGTCAAACAAGACTTGGGGCTTTGACTACAGAGATGCCAGCCTGCTCTGCTGCCATGGTAACAGACTTTTAAAAACTGTTCTCCTTAATAATAATAAAAAAATCCAACTGCACGGTGCTCTAAGAAAGACTTTATTTTGACATTATTCCATCCCCCTCTTTTTCACAGCAAGTTTTATTAGTAAGATTGTAAGTCTCCTGAAACTTAACAGTGCTTTCTGAGACAAACCGATGCTGCTGCTACAGAGACTATCACTAAGCTCCTTGAAACTAACAGCACATAAGGGAGTGCATTAGTGAAGGACATAAAAATTACTCAAAGCCTTGCCCCTTCAGAAAGAGGCCCCACACAAAGTTCATCAGCCACTGTGGCAAAATTGGTATTTGTATTGGGTTTGCCTGACAAGGCTTTGGTAGTTGGGGGGCTACAAGGGTGGAAGGGACTCCACACTGGAGCAGAGGAAGAGTGTGAGTCCTGATCCAAGAAGGAAAATATGGTTTTATTTCTCATTATCCTACTCTGGTTTGATTGGTCATAAAATTAATTTTCCAAGCTTTTTCACCTGTGACAGTAACTGATGAGTGATCTCTGCTTGCCCTTATCAAGCCTTTTGACATATTTTCTCTCCTCTGTCCAGCTGATGAGTGGAGTGACAGAGCAGCTTTGTTGGGCACCTGCTGTTCTACCAGGGTTAGCCCACCACAGCCCTGTTCCAGTATTGGGATGTTCAAAGACCAAGTTTTTACTATAACCCGCCCTCAAAGATTTCCTGCAGACTACCTGGACACCTACAGCACCACCTGAGAGCTAAGCAAGATGCTGCTCTTTAGAGACAGGGAGCACAGACAGTAGCAGAAGCTCATGGCACTCCAGGGACCCAGGATTCAAGCTGATCTCTGCCGGGCCTTGTGTGTTTCTTCCCCTGGCCCTGCCTGGACAAGACAGTTTTTTGGATAAGGACACAGAGTCTGTGTGTTTTGAAAAATTAAGTCATAGAACAACTCCTATAAGAAAAGAGCATGATACAATAGGAAGACAGAACACCGCAAATCAGAGTCTACTCTTTCAAGGATGCAAAAAAAGTGGAGTGAACAAAACATGCAGTGAGTCTGACAGAAAGATTAATAGCTACCTCCTTATGGAGCATAAAGTCCAGCAGAAATTCGGAAATGAGATGTCAGCAGCTGTGCTGCTAGAGGAATGATTTGCTAAACTGTCTAAAACGCTTAGCCCTTGAAACAGGCACTTCTTTATATAGATATGGGCTGAAAGTTAAAAAAGGCTACAGAGCACAGTAAATTACTTTGATGAGTACTGGGCAGCTGAATTTGAACCATCTAAGTTACCCATTACCTGAAACAGGTATTTGTCTAGGTATTACTAGAGTTGATCCATTTATATATCTGTAAACAGCAGAACTGCTAAGCAGCCAATACAAAACATGCAGTGTGCTGTAGGCAATTAAATTACGAGCTCCCTCCCTGCCCTTATCTTGACCCAGTGGGTGAAAGGTCCAGAGCACAAGACTTGCAACAAGTGGATGAGGGAGCTGGGGTTATTTAGCCTGGGGAAAAAGGAGGATCAAGGAAGACCTAATTGTGCTCAACAACTGCCTGAAAGCAGGTTGTGGCCAGGAGGCGGTTAGGCTTTTTTAGATTGGATATAAGGAAAAGCTTCTTCACTGAAGGGGTTGTCAGTCATTGGAACAGGCTGTCTAGGGCAGTGGTGGAATCACCATCCCTGGAGGGATTTAAAAGACATGTAGATGTGGCACTCAGGGATGCGGTTTAGTGGTGGCCTTGGCAGTGCTGGGTTAAGGGTTCGGTTCGACAATCTTAGAGGTCTACCCCCAACCTAAACCATTTCATGATTCTACTAAAGACAACAAAACAAGACAGACAGTGGTGATGGTAGAACATGCTTTCCAATATTTTGCAACATTTTGACTTCTGTTTGTGGGCATGAAATGAAAGTTGGTTATAAAGATTAGCCCAGAGTGACTATGAGAAACTTTCCTGGCTTTGTTCAAAGCAGAGCATCACTTGTGAGGACTAGAGTTGAGAGCTCTGGTATCACACAAGCCACAAAATCCTGTTCTGTAGCTGCCCACGTGTCTCATAACAGAAGTTGTCATCCCCCCAAAACATCCTTAAAGCACAGTGAAAGGACACACATCAGCACTTCATCAGGACTTTATCAGTGCTAACTACAACCAGTGTCAGCAAGACAGCCACCGAGCTGCAGCTACAGGAAGTCTCTTGGTTTGTTAATTGAACAAGACCTTGAACTGAGATGACTGAAGATGTGCAGTTTTGATAAATAAATAAGACCACTTGTCTAAGCAATAGCCCTAGTTGCCATCTCAATGAAAAAACATGGTACTGCATCGTAATAACCACCAACTCAGCTCTGGCATCTCTCAGCAATTCCATTTCTCCTCAAGTTCACCACTTCCCACTAAAAAAGCTGGTTGCGCTTCCTAGACTAGTACAACGTCCAGCTATCAGAGTACTTTCAAACAACTAGTCTTTTGCTGATGACTTTTTGTCCACTAAACATCATTAGAAGTTTATTTTCAGGACAATTATAATTTATATATTTTAATTTCACCAAGAAAGCAGCAAAAGTCTGTCCTCAGAAATCCACAGGTGTCTCTAGTGAAGTTTCCCAAGCCTGTCACCTCTTCTTACCCTTGTACACTGCGTGTGTATGCAGCAGCAGAATTGAAAGGAACCGCTTGTTTCATCAGAAATCCTAATACATCCATGTAGTTAAAAAGCAGTCACATTCATTCTCTCCCTGCAAAACACAGGCTTCACTCCCCTGATAGCCCTAATAAGCCTTCTCTGCCTCAATTGCAATTAGAATTTATCTTCCTTTGAAGTACAATTCTGAACACTCACTACTTATTCATTATGAGCTTTTCCATGACCATTTAAGACACTAATCTCTCCCTCTCTATATACCCGCAGGCAACACAGGATCACATTGCCTTGCCCTGCAGAGGAATGGAGATGGCAGCTGATAACCTGTCGTGGGATCTCTTAGCACACAGTTTTTTCAGTTTTGAAATGGTCATCTCCGACCTTCAACAACAAAACTGCTGTTATCAGTCCCCACATCTTGTATGTCATTTGGTAGTTTAATTTCATTCCTATTACAGAAAACCTGTACGATTGAGAACTGGATGATGCCCCAGTCTTCCTATAGAGGAATGATACCTCCAGCTATCAAAGCATCTGGTGGTCCTACATCTGCCTCAGTAGCACACAAAACTAAGGGCCAGCTACATGACACTAGAGGAGTCTTTCACACTCTTAGACAACTAAAATTATACGACCTTATCTACGTGGAAATAGATTTTCCCCAGATTAGTCACCTCAATAACCAGACCACTGATGTACACTCTGTCTGCTTGAACAGAGTGGCAATTCAGGGCTTTACACCTGGTCACAACATAGTACAGTTGGAAAGTAATTTTACAGCATTATTAGAATTTTTTTAAATTTTATTCTTTGCTTTGAGTAAAACTGTCCTTTAAAAGCTTTTGCACACACTCAAACACTTAAGAAAATCAACTTGCTGTTTCTCCATATATGAAAGTCTGACCCCACGGTACAGCATTTGCTCCTGTGAGAAGCCTGTACAGTGCACAAAGACTCTTCCAAGCTGAGCTTGATTCTGTTGCTGGTATGTCCCAGGCCAGATGTTTTAAGATGCACAAATACATTGAAAGTTAAAATTAACAATAGCAAGCTAGACAGAGCCATTCATTTTTAAGCAGAATTCAGAGAGAAAGCCACTTTCTCAGAAAAATTATGTAGTTTGAGATGAATCTCCTTTTTGTTTGTCCAGTGAGTGTTAGCAGAGTCAGAATAGTTTTATGCAGGATTAATATAAATGCCTAATATTCAGCACTGGACTTAACAGCTGCTATAATAACCTTTTAAGTGAAAACATTCAAGTATGACTGACAGTCTTAAGTGTACCCCACCCATACCCAAGACAAACATATCTCAGCTTCTACTTGGATGGTATTTACAGGCAGTGACTCAACTGAAAAATAACTATAGCTGTGAACAAACAAAAACTTAATTTTTATTCAAACTAATAAAATGCTGCTGCAGGAGTGCCCTACACAGTGCATGAGACTTTCCTAATTCTTTCAAAGAGACTGTTAAATTATTTACTCTCTGCAAACCTCTGGCAGGACACATAAAAGAAATCACAATTGAAGACCCTCAGAGGGCGTTTTGACCTCTTGTCTTGCTCTGACCCTTTTCAGTGCGGATTTTGCGGTTTTTTTCCTATTCCAAAGTGAAAGAGGTCAAAGGATGAGAACTGCTGAGTTTCTTCCTGTGTTCCCAAAGCAAGTCAGATTTTGGTTCTTCGCTGGCTTGACTGGTTACACAGGTTGCCTTATCCAAAGAGCAGGAAAGCTCAGGAAGTCAGTACCTCAAAGTGAGTCCCAGGTGCCCAGACACTTCAGAGGAGAATTTAATTTTTTTGGGGAAACCAAAGCACTGAAAATTTCCTTTGAAAGGTTTGTGATGCTGATAAAAGGAAGGAAAAACAAAAAAAAACTACCAAAAAAAGAAGATACATTCACACTGCACAGGCATTAAATCCAGGCACTAGTGGAGTTTTTTGAGATTGCAAAATCCTTTCCCAACTCACTGCTCTCAGCATCAATTTGTCTTCTCCAAAGAATGGGAAAGGAACAATCTGCTAAAGGTATCTCTGGGTTCACTTTATCTACAATGCAATGAGGTTTCAGATGACTTCAGTGTAAAACTTCTTTGCATCTCCACATTTCTCTGGAGAAAAAAATGTAATACTGGGCAATTCCACAAAACCATGCCACTTCTGTGTCCAAAAGAGATGACAAAGATGCCTAAGTTTGTACAAAAGTTGATATTATGTGGCTATCACAATATAAAAAATTAAGCGAGATACATGTATGTATTCAATGCAATTCAAAGGTCATGAGAGTCTTTACAGGAATTGGGGTGTTGACAGATCTGGTGACATGGCATAACACAATTATTCCATTTTTCCAGGATACAGTGGTATGTTTACTCTGACTGCTATAAATGTCAGCCTCGTGGGCTGAAACTGATTTTGTCTTATGATCCCCAATGTCTCAATAAGGAAATAAGATGCTTACTTAGGGATTAGTCCCTAATAGCCCAATCCCGAGCCAAGGCAGTTACTTTTATCAAGTCTGTCCCAGTGTAGTCTCCGCCCAGAGCACTGAAACAACCCTTGAGCTCCCTCCAGCACTTCTGACAGCTCAGGGAGAAGTTGTCACCTTTCTGAATGTGTTTTTAAGCTGTTACTCTCACACCACCAAGTAACCAGCTATTCTCCCCTTTCTCATCAAACCGCATCCACCAGCTGTTACACGGGAGCATCTCCACCATCCACCCAGACCACAGGAGGCTTTTTTTTCCTGACTCCATCTCTTCTCCAGCCTCCCACTGTCCCACCAGCCATGCCAGCCACTGTTGGCTAATCATTTTAACATACAGACAAGTTCACTCTTGCATTTCTCTCATTTAATAGATCATTTAAAAGAAAGACAGAATCCCATAAAGGAATTCAGTAAAAAGCTATGAAGGTAAGAGAATGCAAAATCCTTATTAGCAAATGACAACATATGAACATTCCCACTGCTTGAGGGGCAGCTCTCCATTTTCACTATGATTAAGCATCATTATTTCAACAGGTTGATTCTCCCAGAAGTATTCTTCTCTAAGTATAGACAATGCATTAATTACAAACTTATATTCTAAAGAGAAAAGCGTTTTCATTAAAAGTAAGCTCTCTATAAAAGTTGTGTTTTAGTGACTTTGAACTTCATGAAGCAATCTTTACATGCAAAGAATAAGAAAACTTGATGTTGTAACTGTACAGCTTTTCTAGAGAAGGGTTTTCCATTTTAACACAATGGATAGGGAAAGAGAGTTTTTAAATTCTTATGCACTTGACTGAAATGCAGAGTCATAACTTTCCAGCAATGGCATCCTGATCATGATTTGTTTATGTTGGAGCTTAGAGACAAGGAAAGAATTTGTTACCCAGACGCACAATCAGTACTTCAGCAGCCTTTCCTTTCTAACTGATCTGCTCACATGACAAACTACGAACATCTCACTTGTCAGTGTCTTAAGCAGTAGTTTCAAGATCTGAAGTGTCTGACAGAACTGCTGGAACACTTGAAATTTCGCTACCTCACTTTCCTAATTAACACTCGAGCTCCAGACAGCCAGGTTGACGTTTTACAGTTAGGCAAAGGAAGTAACTACAGTCCTACTAAACACTGGAAGTTTTGAAGATCTAATGTCTGTTCTTAAAAAGCACTTGGAAATTAAATTCACACTTTTGCCCCAGGACACAGACCTACAGTTCATTGCACTCTCACTCGAGATAGTTAAAAAAACCTCTCATCAGAACAATGAAGACAGCACAGCACACATTTTCCTCGTTCTCAAGGAACACAAATCTTCATCGCCCCAAATGTAATGCAGAAAGAGTTTCTTATCTGCCATTTCTTGCAGGAAAATATGTAGGTTAACAGCTTACATAATAATGCTGGTTTATGATGAATTACTCATTGTTGATAGCACAGAAACCTTTGTTACCTCAAAAATGTTGGCAGAGGAAGAAAAAGCCTCAATATTTAGTTTGAGAGAGTAAAGCTCACATGATGCGTGACCAAATCAGAAAGGAAATACCATCGAGTGGGGAGATGACAAGACTTTGAAACTTCAATGAATTTAGTGTTTTGACCTTAACCAGAATTTTCCCTACAAATTTAATGAGGCAAATTACTCACTTAAGTTATTCTAGATGCTCTGCATGAAGTCCTTCAGCTAATACTGACAGCAGATTAAACATGGAAATGTTTAAGTGTAGTTTATTCTGAGCATCCATTACTTTTGTTTCTTGTTAAATTCTGTCTTAACAGCATTTGTCTACAGGACGATAAGTCTAAAAAGGCCCATATTCATAATGCTTAGACAGCTTCTAAAAGGCCAAAATGAAGTTTTATTTCCAAAATTAATCCTCTCATAAGCTCTGCATCTTAACTGCCAAAATGCAAGTCAGTGTCTTCAGCTACAGCTGTAGAAGTGAAACAATTTGAAAGTCCATCTGAAAGCCCAATTTCCTCTATGCGTAACAAACTCTCTTTAAAAGTGTATTTTTATGGCTCTCACAACATACTGACTTATACCCACAGAAGAGAAATAAATATTGCATGGACAAGCTACAATTTTTGTTGTCTAAACACCAACCTTTAGTTTCTAGTCATACCATACTGAAAAAAAATCAGAACTCTGGACAGACCAGTTGAGTGACAAAATTGTTAAGTACAAAAACACTTCTGTAGTCTGAAATGCATTCCCAAAATGTTTAACCTGGGCTTGTGATCTAGTAGTGAAAAAATAAAGTGTATATCTGCACAGATTTCAAGTGTGTTTTTTGTAACTTGTGGTTCTATTTTCATATAGTCATCAGAAACTATTTTCAGCAACAGGTATTAAACCAGTATTTTAAGTATCCAGCATTGAAAACATTTGTGAAGGATCACACTATCATTGTCACCTTCCATTTTACACTTCTCTATGGTTTCTGCACTCTTTCTAATTCTGCTCTTGAACATATTTTTGGGGAAAGTTCTTTTTTCCTACAGTGCTTTTTCTATATCACAAAAATACACCTGAGCAAGTCTCAAAAAGCTGCATCCATAAATAAAATTCTCTCTCAGAAACAAAAGAACATGAATTAACAATCACATTACTTCTTTACACCAGAACAGAGGTCATGTCCACAGACAGAAACAAAGAACCACAAGCAAGAATCTCATACAGTCTGAATAACTCTGAAATCAACTTTCATTCTCTGATGATCATTGTGCAAAAGCATCATATAGGACTGGTCATCAAATCCAACCATCCATGACAAGGAAGGACCATGTACTTTGTCATCACCACAAATTATATCGGTGTTTTTATTCCTCATAATTCTAGGAGAGAATGACTCAGAGATCTCACTTCTCCAGCACACAGGAGGAAAAAAAAAGGAAAAAAACCAACTTCCTTCTAACTTTTAGCCTAAGTTTATTCAAACTGATGGTGGAAATAGCACCAAACTAGAAATTTAACTCTAGATTTTTTCCTACAGTTCACCAGCAAGAAGTGATGCAACGCTTTACCACTCAGTACTTCAGGGTGACCTTCAGCGCTCTGTTTAATTGCTAACACATTGTGTTGCACAGGCAGCCTGCTTATCTAGTATAAAACACCCAAAACAATCCTTTGTTCATTTATTAAGTCACAAGGACTTTCGCTTTTCTTGAGGGGGGAAAAAAAAAAGCCAGTACTTGCCAAAACATACTTTGGCAATACAAAGCAGATGATCCTTTTATTTGCTTCAAATTACAAGTAACTTGTTTTCAATCAGCATTACATACAATTCCCAAACTCAGTTACATCATCTAGTTGGATAGTTATCACATACGTCAATCCCAAGGCTAAAATGCTGACACACTCTAGTTTGAAATGGCAACATGATATAAGCACTCAAAAAAAAAAAGTTTGAAAACAGTATGGATAAAGTTCCGTAGCTAGGTTTGCTGCATTATTTAACATCTAGAAAACAGGGAGGAAGCTGCTTTCATTTTATTATAAACAACTCCATTTTTAAAGATTTAGTCCAGACAGACATTAAGCCTTACCTCTGGTTTACTGAGACTGGATGACACAAGAGAACCTGATCCCACATCCAGATCCCACTGTTTTCTCCCACTGTTTTCTGGATCCAGTGCAGCAATTCTTCCATCCAAAGTGCTGATAATTACTAGAGATCTGCAAGTTGGAAACGTTCACAGTCAAGACTACAGCAGTATGGACTTCACCTATTTGTTGCTTTTCATGTTTAGTAAAATGCAACTCCAACCTTACAGTTAAGTCTCTATATTCTGCAGAACACCAGTTCAGCTTGGTAGCTCTAACCAGACCAACAATAGAGTGTAGAAGAGCTGGAGTCTCTGGCCGGATGTCATTAACTAATTCACATAAGACACTTTCAGAGTTCAGTTTCAGGGTAAGACGGATGACTTTTTGCTCCCACATGCAGATGTTACCACCACAACACTGAACGAGATATTTTTTGAGATATCTATAAGACCAGTATGGATCCCATTTTTTCCAATCCCTTCCAAACTTATCTTTAACCCATCCGTTCAAAACAACCTAAAGCTGAAACTATTAGCCCAGCAAATCATGACATAAGAAATATTAAGCTGCAACTAAGTTTTCAATTGCTTTGGATGAAACATGAAAATCCTGGATATTTGACAAGTCTCTGAATAAAACAAGTCCTTCCTAAAAGGCATTCACAGGGCATTAGAAACAACATCCAACACCTGCAGACCACAAAGCAAAGAGTCTTATGCAGCTTAGGGTTTAAGCAGCCTGATGTCTGGGAATACATGGCCATGGCAGGCTGGCTGCTGATTTCCACAGCTCCTGAAGCTTCTCAATTTCAGTAAATCTTGTTCCTTACACAGCTGTAGAATTAGAATAAGCATTTCTGGTTGGGCTAGAACTGAAGCATTAAAATAAACAAACAAACAAAATAAACAACACATCAGAGACAAAGCACTGACAAGGCACTTTTGAAGGGCCTTTTTTTTCCTTGAAGACTCTTTCTCTCTGACCTCAAAAAGCTGGGACTGAGTTGTCAGTTTTGGCTTGCAGCAGGCTCAACAGTCTTCAAAGGCTGTGGGAGTAGAGCTTGATCACTTTACAGGCTGCTTCCACTGAGGGGGGCTGGATCTGGTGACCCAGAAGGACCTTTATAGTCATTGGTTTCAATGAGAATAAGAGACTGTGCAAATAAAGTGATGGGGAGATTAACCATTTTCAGGAGGGAAAAGGGCAGGGGGCTGGTAATGTACACATAGACATGTATATGAATCTTTACTTTAAACAATAAGGGACAATAAATTATTGTGTAGAACTGAAGCCAAATATATTCACTTGTCCAAAGTTACCAGTGCAGTAATTTAGGGAGGAAATGATGGGGGCTGTCAGTTTGCTTTAAGGAGAGAAAAACCAAAAGCATGATCTTAAAAACATGTTCAAGGGTAGTGGCTCATTACATCAGTCATAACAAAGGTCATGTAAAACATGGCAGTTTTACATATAAAAGTAACCTCACAATTTATAGGACCTTATAATGTACTATAGCACTATACTCTTAATAAAAAGAAATATAAATACATCTTCAATTGTGCCAAAATTACCACAGTAGCTCCTACTTCGGAAGGTGGCCAAGCATCACATTCCCCCAAAAGCTAAGTTTAACAAACTGTTAGAAAAATACCAATTGTGCAAATATTTGCACAGTAGAAGACATCATTTTTTATAAGCTGAGTACAAACCAAGACTGGGTTAATAATAAACCAGACTGCAGCAGACTGACTATTCTCAAACACTGTAAACTCACACAATAAAGGTCTTGGACATACATTTAACAGAATCCATTTGTTTTATGGTAAAACAATTTATCTGAAGCCCTCTAGCATTGCATAAGAAAATACTATTCCAAGTGGGTTCTACTTAAATTTTACGTTCATCCTCCTGACAACTAGCTTATTAAAAAAAAAAAAAAAGGTAGAAATGTAGCTGGAATGAAGGGAATTTTGGCAGAGAAGAAAAATGCTGAAAATCACACTGTGAAATGTTTCCTTCCTATGTACTCCCATTGTCCTCCTTTATCTAATTCTTCACATTTGACTTCTCCCTCAGGTAACAAATGTTTTATGCCTTTGTATCTTACCTTCCCATATTATCTTTCCCCACCAGATGCAAACTTCAACCTTCCCTACGAGTTTCCTCATTATTTAAGCCTCTCCTCATGCCAGCAGTTCTGGAATCTGTGCCTGCATCCTGACCTCCAGCCAGCCAAATCATGGTGTAACCAGACTTTAGTTTTAAGTTTAGATGATTAGGAAAGAGGAAGGAGGTGTGGGGAACCTTTGTACAAACAGCACACACTTGGAGAAACCAGCTTAACCAACTGCTTCTGCATATCACAAAAATCCTGGCTTTTCCTGGGTGCAGTGGAATTCTTTATTTGTCCCCTTGGCCACCAGCTCTAGAATGGCCTTTGTTTCACCTACTGAGCAAACACTTCCATGGTACATAAGAATAGCACCAGCTCAGCTAAATCTTGCACATGACTACCTTTAGAACAGGAATTAGGTGCAAGAAAAACACCCATTTCTCTCTTTTTTAATGAGCGACTCGTTTTGAACTAAATAGCCATGTTTCTGGTTCCATCTTCATCTTGCTCTTCAACAATAATACTGCATGTCAGAAAAAAAGTGCTAAAAATCCTTACCCTTGTAACAAAATCCTTCATTACTTACTCTGTTTTACTACAAATTAAAATCTTAATACCTGTTCTCCTCTTCTCTGATGGACTCCAGTAAGTTAAAATCCTGTCACTTGAAGTCTAATTGGTGTAAGATCCTAAATTTGTCTACATGTGCCCAAGAGCCACACCAGTGTTACACTTTCTCACTATCAGATTTTCCATTTTCCAAGTCTCCCCCCTTTCTCTGTGAGATTTGACTGCTTGTAGCTTTGTGTACTGAGAGTATGAAGGGGTGACACGAGATCCACCCATCGCTCAGGTATTATGCAGTGTATTATGCTCAATTCTTACATCAAATTCTTAGAAATGCCAGCAGAATAGTCACAATTCCAGAATAAAGAGGGTCCTTTTAGCCATCTGTTTGCAAGCCCTTGCTGGCTGAAGGTATCAGGCTTGTACCTATAATTCCATTACCATAAACTGGAAAAGTGCTATTTTGGATGCTATCTTGGTTAAACCTGATAAACTCTGTTATTCTCTAAAAAACGACACCTTATCATTGGCTTTATCAACATCATCTCCTGACTGGGGTGAAGCTTGAAGACTACCTTGACCAACAAAGTCAGCTTCCAGCAACACACACGTTTTCCAAGAACACTACCAAATTAGACTTCACTCCCCAGAAAACAACAAATATTGCCCAACTTAAAGTCGAAGGTCAAAAGTCACAACTATAACACCAAGGAAGTGAGGATGATAGAGACAAACAGCATCAAGGCTGCACATTCCCGAAACGGCAAGGTATTTGTTGAAAGTAAATCATGGACTATACTGTGGAGTGAAACACACAGAGACTAGATAAGGGAAAAATAATACAACTACCAACACCACAAAACCACAATTCAATAGTCTCCAAAAGCCTGGACCAGAACAAAAAAGATACAAAAAGGAACTACTCCAAATTAGGCAGTTACTTAGATCACAGGATCCATCAAACAGGCATCTGAAAAACGAACATCAGTAAAATGAAGACATGCACTTAACCTTGCCTGTAGCTGGTGGTCCAGAATATATCATGAACCAAGGGATGGAGGGGAAGAAAATCACTTCTGCGCCTTAGAGATGGCCAGCAGCAGGACTAAATCAAGGGGCCAGTACATAGAGCATACAAAGATATCAGCAGTCACAGCAGCTGGCAGGGAACAAGCTAATGCTGTACAGCCAGATTTTATTTGCACCTTGTCACTATGAAAACATATCTGGACACACTTCCCCAACCATCTACAAACAGCTTCCATGGTTAAATGAAAATGTTCTCTTACCATTTCCTATTCTCCTTTGCTCACAGACAAAAGCTTGTTATTCAAGTGCAGTGAGAATGTGCCCTCTTCAAACTATGCAAAATATCTACTACAGACTTCCATATACATTGACAAAAGACCAGTCCTGGGCCTTGAAAGCTTTGTTTGTCTGCCATCATGAACACAGTCCACTTTTTGAGCTCTGTTCTACTTTACAGAATTGAAGGTATCTGATTTACCTGCAAAGAAAAGGAAAGGGCTAAGATGGCAAGGGAAGATGTAAACAAGACAGAGGAGGAACATTGATTTAGTTTACCAACACCCTTTCACTGCATCAAACCTTTGTATTGATTCAAGTAAGTTACTATTGCTAGGAAAACAAAGCAAAACTTGCCATCATTTTGGTTCAACATTTACCACCATTCCTGTTTCAATTTAAAAAAAATTCTCAACACTAATAACCTCAACCCTCAAAAGCCACTTGAGACATTGCAAATATGGTTGTTTATCAAACTTGAACTCTAAACAGCTCTTCCAACAGCAAAACCTGCATGTTTGTATGCAAAGAGCACAGTATATCACTAACCCTCATTTTCTTCTAGGAAATTAACATAAGTCTTGAAAACCAAGATGACTACATTCATTTGTCTACAGGAAAAAATAGCTGGGGTTTTGGTTTTGCTCTTTTTCTCAGATTATACTGCCCTGTTATATTACATGAATATTGCTGAAGAACATTTAGCTGAGGTGAGTAGAGGTCTCAGAAATACAAATGAAAAAAACACAGAAATGCAGGCAAATACTATGGCCAGACAGACATTCTATTTTTATTTTATGACAGCAAATCTGTTCCTATGCACTAATCAATTAGAGAACAGCTACATTTAATCTCGGGCTTAATTTACTATATTGAACATCTTTAGTGTATTCTCCTTAGCTCTAGTAGTAAAATAGAAAACATATTTTTAAAAATTTTCAGGGCTAAATAAACAAAGGTGTTATTAAAAACTGCATACAGAAGAATTGTAATAAATTAGGTAGTATTTTGATGAGCTGATACACAAAAGAATGATCCTGTTGCTAACTGGAGAGGCTGCCTTCAAAGAAAACAGGATGCCAAGTTATCAGCCACTTTCTTCCTCTAAGTGAATGCTCAGATATACCAACATCAAGCTTTGGACTATTCATTTTCAGAAGGGGTTCTCAAATATAGCAGGTCTTTAGTCATGCTCTTCTTCCTTTAAACTCTGGCTTGTGGCTTATCACCTCATCGCTCTCAGCCAATTCCGGAACAGACGGGAAACAGCTCAGTAACATTTTTGCACTTGAGTCATTCATCTAAATCTTGCTTTTGCCAGAGCTCCTTGCCACACGCAGTTATTAAGTATTTTATTTCCCCTTGTTACATTCTGAAACTCGTTCATCAATTTGTATCGCATGTTTGGCTTCCCTTCAGGCACACCCCGGTGTCTGTGCTTAACAGATAATTAAGCAAACAGGAAGGCTGAATTTTCTTTGAAAGAGGCGATGACAGAGACGGACACGACGCTCTGAACAACTGGGAGTTGCAGGTGTTGGGAAGAGTTTAGACTCCAGATGCGGTGCTTTGGGTTCTCCTTCCCGCAGGCACAGAACTGCCACCTGGGACCAGGGCAAGGAAGGGACCGAGACGTGCTATTACCAGGGCGAGCAGACGGGCCAGATGTCACATAGCGTGACATCCGGCAGCGTATTTGTCTAAGAACCGAGGCACCCTTTCTCCTTCCTAACAACCGCGTGCAGAACAAGCAGTTCGGAGCTGACGAGGTCCCGAAGTTCCCTTTCCTCATTGTCACACCCTCCCCTGCTCGGTCCAGCCTGTCCATCACCGCGGCGCTGCCCCAGCCCCATCACGGGACGCGCCTCTCCCACGCCTTCGCGCTTCCCTGCGTGTCCCCCGGCCCAGACCCCACGCACCAAGCCCTCTTTCTCCACGCTCCAACCTTCCCAAGCACCACTCCACCTCTGAGCACCCTGCAGCCCGACTCGCCCGCCTCTCCTCTCCGATACTCTCACTGCAACACTTCCAGCCTACCCCGGTGCTGTTCCCACTCCTGCGCGGCCCCTTCCCCACGCGCGACCCCCGGGACCCCGCAGATCCTTCCCCCCTCCCCGACAACACCCAGCTGCCGATTCCCAGCCCAGGCACCGTCGTGTGACCCCCTGCACCCCCAGACACCGACCCTGGACACTGCCCCCTCCTTCTCCCCCGAAGCACCGACCCCCGGCAAGCACCCCCACACGGGCCCTGAGCCCCCTCCCCGGCACCTCCCCCCTGAGACCGCAGATCCCCTTCAGCAGCCCCAGACACCGACCCCCGCCCCTGTCACTGACCCCGCCTCAGCACCCCCACCCACCGACCCCCCCGGGCCCACCTGCTGCCGCTCCGGGTCTCTCCGCTCCCCTCAACCTCCTGCTCTCCGGGGGGCACCGCGGGGGCCACGCCGCCCTCATCGTCCTCCACCGTCACGTCGGCGGGCCCCGGGGGCAGGGCGGCGGGGGCCGCTGCCGCCCCCAACCCGAACGCGGCCTCCCCTGCCGCGGCATCGCCGGCCAGCGGCGGCTCCGGGCCGCCCGCCGCCACCCTCGCCAGAACCACCAGCAGCGCGAAGGCGGCCAGAGCGCTGCGGCCCCGCGGCCCCCGCATGGAGGGGCCCGGCTCGCCGCCCAGCCGCCGCGTTAGGACATTGAACGCCGCTGTCGCCGCTGTCGCCGACACGGAATGGGCGCCCGCCGCGCCCCGCCCCCCCCCCCCCTACCGGCGCCCCGCGCGCGCCCGCCCCCCGCGAGGCGGGCGCGCTCCCCATTGGCCCGCGCCCGCGAGCCTCGCCCCGCCTCCGCGCTCTGATTGGCCCGCCGCGGCTCCGAGCGGGCGGGCGGGAGCCGGGTGTTTGTCAACAGAGCCCGCCGGGCCAATCGGAGCCGGGGCCCCGCAGGGCCCGCCCCCCCGCCGCCGCGCCCGGCCTCGCGCCGGGCGCCGGAGTGAGCGCGGCGCCCTCCCCT